>NC_069403.1:7359668-7422745 GCF_026875155.1 Cherax quadricarinatus | reverse complement strand
CGAGTAACCTATGAAAAGCGAGTCCATGTTTATACGAAAATACCCCTATGATTGGCGAATTTTACGACTGCCGGGAACTACGAAAAGTGGGGGACCACTGTACTACCGTCCTGCCAAGCGAGTGTGAATTGGAAACCTGTAATTGTTTTATGTAATGGTAGGATTGCTGGTGTCTCTTTTCTGTCTTACAGACATGCAAGATTTCAGGTATGTCTTGCTACTTCTTCTTACACTTAGGTAACACTGCACATACATGTACAAGCATATATATATATACACACCCCTCTGGGTTTTCTTCTATTTTCTTACTAGTTCTTGTTCTTGTTTATTTCGTGTTATCTTTATGGAGAAGTGGAACAGAATTCTTCCTCCGTAAGCAATGCGTGTTGTAAGAGGCGACTAAAATGCCGGGAGCAAGGAGCTAGTAACCCCTTTTCCTGTATAAATTACTAAATTTAAAAAGGGAAACTTTCGTTTTTCATTTTGGGCCACCCTGCCTCGGTGGGATACGGCCGGTGCATTGAAAGAAAGAAAGAAAGAACTTGATATTGTCTGCAAACAGGGACACTTCTAAGTTTATTCCTTCTGTCATGTCATTCACATTAACCGGTGGTCTGGTGGCTAAAGCTCCCGCTTCACACACGGAGGGCCCAGGTTCGATTCCCGGCGGGTGGAAATTCCGACACGTTTCCTTACACCTATTGTCCTGTTCACCTAGCAGCAAATAGGTACCTGGGTGTTAGTCGACTGGTGTGGGTCGCATCCTGGGGGACAAGATTAAGGACCCCAATGGAAATAAGTTAGACAGTCCTCGATGACGCACTGACTTTCTTGGGTTATCCTGGGTGGCTAACCCTCCGGGGTTAAAAATCCGAACGAAATCTTATCTTATCTTATCTTATCTTAACAGCACTAGCTCTAGGACTGACCTCTGTGGAATCCCACTCGTCACAGGTGCCCACTCCGACACCTCATCATGTACTATGACTCGCTGCTGCCTTCCTGTCAGGTATTCTCTGATCCATTGCAGTGCTTTCCCTGTTATACCTGCCTGGTCCTCCAGCTGTTGCACTAATCTCTTGTGTGGGACTGTGTCAAAAGGCTTCTTACAGTTCAAGAAAATGCAATCTACCCCCCCCCCCTCTCTCTCTCTCTCTCTCTTCCCCCTCTCTCTCTCTCTCTCCCTTTTTCTCTCTCTTTTGTCGCACTACTGCCACCTTGTCACAGAATTCCAGTAGGTTTGTGATGCAAAATTTCCCATCCCTGAATCTATGCTGGTTGTTGTTGATAAGCTCATTTCTTTCTAGGTGCTCCAGCTAATTGTTGCTTACAAAGCAAACAAAACAAAAGTGTATTTCTTTGCAAAGGTTACAATGTGTGTTTACATTTCATAATTTGATTGGTACAAAGAAAGCCACTATCATGCCAGGGCATTTTGGGCAGACTTTACCTAATACTTAAAGACTAATTAAGTCTAGACAGGTAAAGAGTAGTAAATTTCAAATATTCAATATTTTACTCTATTATTATTATTATTATGAGGTAGCCAAATTTTTAGGTTGGTGAAGCAGTGTAAAAAGAGGGCAAATGAGAGTGGTTGAGATGTACTGCAGATGATGAGAAAATTGGATGTCCTGGCCCTAAATGAAACAAAGCTGAAGGGGGTACATGAGTTTCAGTGGGGAGAAATAAATGGGATTAAGTCAGGAGTATCGGAGAGAGAGCTAAGGAAGGGGTAGCAATAATGTTGAAGGACCAGTTATGGAAGGAGAGGAGGGAATATAAATGTGTAAATTCAAGGATTATGTAGATTAAATTAAGGGTTGGACGTGAGAAATGAGTCATAATAAACTTGTACGCACCTGGAGAAGAGAGGAGTGTAGAGGAAAGAGAGAGATTTTGGGAGATGTTAAGTGAATGTATAGGAACCATCGAACCAAGTGAGAGAGTAATTGTGGTAGGGGACCTAAATGCTAAATATGAGAATACATTTAGATAGGGTGTGGTAGGTAAGTTTGGGTGCCAGGTGTAATATAATGGGAGCTTGTAAAGACAAGATTTGGGTTTATAATACGTATTTTAAGAAAAAGAGGATAAATACGTATACAAGATCATGATGTCGGGCGTAAATGACAGTACGTAGTTTGTTGGACAATGATTGGTAGATAGAGGACTGTTGGAACTTTCAGAATGTCTAATAGTTATATAGAGGGGCCACAGATATATCAGATCACTTTCTAGTTGTACACACTGAGAGTAAAAGGTAGAGGGGATACAAGGAAAATATAAGCCGCACGTAAAAGCAGAAGGTCCACGGTATAAGCAAAAGATGAGGCAGATAGGGTATGATATAAACAACTATTTGAGATGATAGGATAGTGAGAGTGTATAGGCAATGGGGTCAAATATGTTTGGGTAGGTTAAGAATGACGTGGTTAGAGTGTTCAGCAGAAGTTTGTGGTTACAGGAAAGTGGGTGCCGGAGGAAGAAGAGCAATTGGAGGGGTGGAATGATGAGTAAAGAGAGTCGTAAGGAAAAAAGTTTACATATGAGAGTTTTTCACAAATAAAGTGATACAAGGAGGGAAAGTATATGGAGAGAAAAAAGGAGAGGTTAAAGAGTGGTGAAGCAGTGTAAAAAGAGAGCAAATGAGAGAGTGGGGTGAAATGTTATCAACAATTTTGCTGAAAATAAGAAAAAGTTTGGAGTGAGATAAATAATTGAGGAAGCCTATAGAACGAATGGATTTGACAGTTTTAAAAATAGGGAGAGAGAGTTTATTAAATGAAGGAGTTAAGTATCAGGAAGATTAAGGGAACATTGTGAGGAATTTGTTAATGTTGAAAGAAGACATGAAAATGTGATTTTGTGAATAGGGCATGTGAGGAATAACATCCTCTAGGAGTGAGGAAAGCAGTTAGATGTGGATGAGTTCATGAGGTGGTTGGTAGAATGAAAGGGGGTAAGAGCAGCTGGGATTGTGGGATAAAGATAGAAATTTAAAAGCAGGAGGGGAATAGTTTTGGAGTGGTTGGTGATATTATTTAATAAATGTATGGAAAGGAAAGTACAGTGGAACCTCCTAACTGCGAGCGCCTCCACTTGCGAGTTTTTTTTCCAAGTACACCAGTCGATGGGTTGATTTTTTGCTTCCATAATGCGAGCAAAATTTCCCATAAGCGAGCAGGCCCTCAGGGTAGTTCCTTGAAGCCGGTGAGGGGCTCTTTGCTCTTGATCTACGGGAAATTTCATCTCATTGGTTTTTGGACTAATCAGATTGAAACCTGGGCATTGTATGTGAAAGATCTTCTTAACGTACACCCAAAAATGAAAGAAATCGAAGCATAAATAATGGAGGTTTCACTTCTCAGCAACTACCTCCCCCTTAGCATGTATTTTCGTATGGGTATTCATATGGTTGTATTCCCTCGTTTTTGGTTTTAGTTATTATTAATCCTATTTGAAGAATGGAATGATATAGCACAGAAATAGATTTGATTTTGATTGCTTTCCACAATGAAAATACCTTGAAATTAACTCAACGAGTAAAAAGCTCATTTGCTTGAACTAACTATGTTCAGTCCAATAGGCAGTCCGTGAATGGGTTGCAGATTATTTTATTACACTTATTGCAACAAGGCATCACCTTAAATCATACATTTTATGTGTGAATAAAAATTTACAAATTATTTATACGGTAATAATAATAACAGTAATAAATAATTAATAATAATAATAAATAATAATAAGAATAATAATATTAATAATAAACTCATTAATACTTGCACAAGGGATTAACATTGGTAATAAAATAGCCAAATTCAAATCCAAATACAGTTGACCCCCGCATAGCGACCTTAAATCTGTGCAAGAGGCTGCTGTTTATCATTTATGCTGCTGTTAGTTGACAGGGGATGGGTTGCATCCTGGGAGACAAGATTAAGGACCCCAATAGAAATAAGTTTAGAGCTGTCTTCGATGACACTGACTTTTTGGGGCGATCCTGGTGCCAATCATCTGGGGTTTACTTGTTTCATGGTATTCTCAATAAGCCTCACCAACAACGGTTCCCTACAGCAGCAGCAGCAGCAGCAAGCACAGCTGACGATGTAACAGCAGCAGCAGACATGCTACAGCACAGCAGCAGCAGACGATGCTACAGAGCAACAGACGATGCTACAGCAGCAGCAGTACGATGCTACAGCAGCAACTGACGATGTTACTTAGCAGCAGCAGACGAACTACAGCAGCAGCAGCAGCAGACGATGCTCAACAGCAGCAACTGACGATGTTTACAGCAGCAGCAGAATGATGCAACATCAGCAACAGACGATGTTCCCAGCAGCAGCAACCATGCTACAAAGCAGCAGCAGCAGCAGACGATGTCTACAGCAGGCAGCAAGCAGCTGACGGTGGAACAGCACAACAGACGATGCTACAGCAGCAAGCAGCAGCAGACGATGTACAGCAGCAACAGACGATGCTACAGCAGCAGCAGACGATGCTACAGCAGCAACTGCGGATGTTACAGCAGCAGCAACGATGCTACAGCAAGCAGCAGCAGCAGACGATGCTAACGACAGCAGCAGCACTGACGTTGAACAGCAGCAACAGACGATGGCTACAGCAGCAGCATATGATGCTACAGCAGCTGCAGACTGTACTACAGCAGCAGGAGCAGCCAGACGGTTGTACAAGCAAGCAGCAGCCTAGACATGCAATCAGCAGCTGACGGTGAACAGCAGCCGCAGCAGCTTGTACCACCAATAGTAAGCCGATGGTTGATTGGTTTCTTATACAACCTGGCCAGCTCGGAGACACACACTCCACTCATACTTATCAATGATCTTTTTCTTCATCTCCCAAGTAATTCTCACCCTTATTGCTGTAGGTTGCACTAGAAGCTTTCTTGGGGCCCATGGTTCACTATTTTCCAGAACAAAAAATCACCAGAAACACTGTTAATAATACAAAATGTTCCGAGTGTATGCTTGGATGATACCGCAGAGGCTGGCTGTAAACAATGCCACCCGCGAACATGTAGCGTGCTCAGGCCGCAACATTGGACGCGTCTCGGACGAAGGCCGCCTGCTGAGCGGTTTTTGTCTCTAATGCGGGGCAAAATTTTAGCGATCAAACGTCCGCTATCGAATGTCCCTATGCAAGGCGCGATATGCGGGGGGTCCACTGTAACCTACAAAAACCTCTCACATTGATAAACATCTACAGAGTTCCACAGTCAAACATTAGCCAATTTAGTCAAAACCTGGAAGTATGATAACTGTGCACGCAATGAAAAAAAGATCACTTACTACTCTCAGGTGACTTCAATATAAATCTCCTGCAAGACCAGGACCCACACGTTACTGAATTCACAAACACAATGAGTAACTGTATGTTGCTACCAACAGTAACAAAACCTACAAGAGTTACAGAGAATAGTGTTTCCCTACTTGACCACATCTGGCAACACCATATCTCCTTTAAAATCAGGCTAATTACAGATAATACCACAGACCACTACCCTACTTTCCTCATAACAACTCTTGGTAAACTACCCAAAACATACTAAAGTCACCTTCAGACTTCACAATGAGGCAGCCATTAATAAACTTCACAACAGCAGTAGCAAACATTGACTGGCACACTGAGCTAGAATCTATACAGATATTGGGCGAAAGTATTAATAATTTTCTAAAAAAGACCCAATACCTCTATAACAAGCACTGCCCTAAAAAAAAAATAAACAGATGACAGCTAAGAGACTGAACAGTCCCTGGCTAACACCCAGCTTCTCAAATCCATAAATACCAAAAAAACCAATATGAAAAACAGTACAGAATGGGTCACATAACCAGAGACCAAACAAAACGTTACTCGTCAATCCTAACCGCCTGATAAGAAGGGCAAAAAATTGTATTATGAGAACATATTATCCAACTTACGAGGTGATATAAAAAAGACCTGGAAAACCCTTCAGAAAATTTTGGGAACAAAAAAGATATCACGAAATAGCGAAATAAAATTAGCAAAATCAGGATGAACCCCACTCCACCAACAGAAACAGCAAACAGACTCATGATTTCTTCTCCACTATAGACAAAACCTTTCCAATAAAATCCCAAGCTCAGATACCCCACCAAATGATACCTCACCGGCAACTACCGAACACACTGTTCCTAGCTCCGATAACCCATACGAAGTCTCCCTTATTATCAAGCACTAAAAAAAAAAGGCAGGAGATTTAAAATACCTTCCACCCTTTATATACAAAAAGTCAAAAGTGCTATCACCAATCATTAAAACACTGTTTAACAAACCATAGAATCCCCCACCTTCCCTACAGATCAAAATAGCAAGGGTCCCCCCCGCCAAAAAGGAGGAGACCAAACAGATTTTAAATAACTTAGGGCCAATATCCAACTTACACCCTCTCTAAAAATCTTCGAAAAAAATTTTTTCATAAACCCCCTTGATTGGTTTTTGCCCGTAGGGAAAAAACTAATTAATAATCTTTAGGGGAATGATGAGCTTGGGGGGGAGTGATCACAAATCATCATTTTAATATATATGGAATTTCCCCCCAAAAATGGCAATCAAGCTCCGTTTCCCCGACTTTCGCTTGGGTGTTTCATAGGACTGAAAAATTATTAGGTGGGCTGAACTGGGAAAGACCTGACTAAGGGGCAGGTAGGGGTTGGTTGCCCTATGATGCTTTCCAGGGGATGTTCTGCTGCTCATCAAATTATGTTCCAAATGGGAAAACAATCAAAAAAATGATCCTAAAGGGGAACAAAAGATTAAAATATCTGATTGGGCAAAAGAAGGCAATATAGGAAATAAAAAAAAAGAGGGGCAAATTTGAAATCATAATTCAGTTAAAGAGAGAAATAAAAAAAGGGGGAAATTGAAAAACAAAAAGAGATTTTGAGGGTTAAAGTTGCAAGAGAATCGAAGACTAACCCCAAAAAGATTCTTCAGGTAACAAAAAGAAAGATCAGGGACAAGATAGGCCCACTCAAAGTTCCTGGGTCGCTCACTGACAGTGTAAGGAAATGTGTAAAATTTTTAACACATATTTCCCTCTCAGTTTTTCACAGGGGGGATACCACATTTTCCCAGTAATGATAAATTATGTAGAACAGGACATAATAAATTGCACTATTTAGGGTCACAAGTACAGGGCCTTAGGCAAATAGATAAATTAAACCTAAAAATTCCCGGCCCTATAACTGTTTGCAAGGGGTTTAAAGGGAAAGTAAAGGGGAGCTTAGCACCCTTTGGCTAATCTTTTCAACATATCCTAAAAACTGGCATGGCCGAAAAGGGGGGAAAATGGCAAATGGGGATACCTTTTTTTAAAAAACAGGTGACGGTCCTTTGCTTCGAACTATAGACAATAAGTAAACCTCCATATGGGGAAAATTTTTGGAATCAATAATTGCCGGGCGTTGGCCACCTTGAAAAGAAAAAGTAATCAAAGAACTCAGCAGGTTTTACAAAGGGGGGGTTCCTGCCCTTTCGAAATTTTTTAATTTTTTTAAGGTATTTGAGGGGGGGTAGTCGGTAAGAATTGTATTGTGTAATGGACTTCAGTAGGGTTTTGACAGGGTCCCCCTCAGAGACTATTGAGGAAAAAATTTAAAACACATGGAATAGGAGGGAAAAATTTTTTCTGGATAGAGGCATGGTTGACAAATAGGCAGCAGAGAGTTTGCATAAATGGGGGGAAATGGGGGAAGCGTCACGAGGGGTGTTCCACAGGGGGCAGTGTTGGGCCCCCTGCTGTTCCCAAACACATAAACGACATAGATGAGGGGATAAAGAGCGACATCGGCAAGTTTGCCGTGACCCAAAATGGCCGTTTTGAATTTATTCTGACAGGCATTCGATACCCCGGAGATTTGAATGACGTGCGTGGTCGGGAGAAGTGGCGATGCATTTAATATAGACAATGCAAAGTTCTAAATTTGGCAGGACAAAACCATGCCAATAAAAAACTAAAAAATGTTGATCTTAATATTATGGATTCGAAAAAAAAATTTGGGTTTTGGGTTTTCAGTAATCTAAAAACCAAAGAAACGTCATAAGGTTCGCAATAATTAAAGAACCTTGGGTTCTATCAAGAAGCAAAAAATAATGGATCCTCAGGTTGTTTTAATTTTACTCCTTGGTTGGGGCTCATTTAGATTTGCTGCCAGTTTTGGTCCCCGATTACAGAATGGATAAAAATTTCTCTGGAAAATTAAAAAGGGAGGATGAAAAAGATGATCCCTGTACAAAACCTTCCCTATGGGGGAAGACTAAGGGCCCTGAAAACGCACCTCTAGAAAGACGTTTGAATTAGGGGGGAAAGATTTGGGGGTTAAGTGGGGAAAACAGGTGTAAAAATGGTGCTAAAAAATTTACCTAGCGGACTGCAGAAGGGTTTTTTAAGTTGGAAAAATTCAGTTCGGGGAAGGATATAGGAAAGTACTGGTTTGGTAATGAGTTGTAGATGAGGGGAACAAACCCCAAAAGTCCCGTTATAGAGGCCCAGAAACTTGGTGTTTTAAAAATGGGTTTGGGTAAATACATGATAAGTGGGGGGGGTGGGTTAGCCCCTGATAGCTTTGCTAACGGTCGGTTGCCGTTTTTCCCTCCCAAGTCAAGTGACCTGACCGTGGGTTGGGTGCATTGGTTTAAGCCGGTGGGGAGATTTGGGGCCTCCCTGCAGGGGCCAGTGTTCTGCGGGTTTTCCTTTGTTTTTATGTTTTTATAAACGAATCTACCACCTTATCTCCCAAAAACATACTAACCCCTCCCAATTTGGATTGGGCCTAATAAAATACTAAAAAATTGCTATTTACAATGTAGAAAAATTACCCCTGCAACAGAGAAAAAAGAAGCCCCATGGGGATTTTCATTATTAGAAAAAGCTTTTGTACATTGACCATGACTTGCTCCCTAAAATTGTCACACTATGGTATAAGAGGGCATCCCTCAACTCCCTAAAGTCTACCCCCAACAGAACCCCAATGGTTACCAAAGGGCAAACTCTTTGCACAACCAATTAAGTTGGTTCCCACGGGGAAGTGCCTTGGCCCTTTCTCTTTCCCCTATACATAAAGGCCTACCAAAGCTTCACAAATTATCAAACCCACACTTTTTTGCAGATGACACTACAACGTCTTCTCCCACCCAACCCCGTCACGCTAGCCAATCTGTAAATACCGAAACAGAAAATTCTACTGGATGAGGACTAACAAACTTACACTAAACTTGAAAAACTATTTATTCAGTTTGGTAACAGAGTACAGGTTCCTCTTAAAATAAAGATAAAGGTTACCTATCACAAAGCTAACAGGGGGAAAAATTTTGGAATCCACCTTGATAATAGACTCAAATTTCAACACAAATACAAAAATTTCTAAAAAAAATTTCCAGCTGTGGGAAAACTATCGAAGATAGAATACGGTACTATGCTCCACAGTCAGCCCTCCTGGCCCTATATCACTTCTTATTTACCCCTATCCACCTATGGAATTTGTGCATGGGGCTCAAAAACAATTAACCATCACAGACCACTAATTACCCAACAAAAGGCTCCCAGTTAGAATGATAACAAATTCTCACTACAGGCAGCACACTCCCCCAATATTCAATACACAAAAACCTACTCACCATACAAAACATCCTTACTTATTACTGCACCTATTACATACATAGAACACTTAACTCTGATATTAACCCTCCCCTCAAACATCTCCTTGCCAACCTCAACAGAACACATGACCATAAACACAAGGCACAGATCACTTTTTGATGTTCTCATGTCCATCTCACACTATGAAAAAAACTCAATGCACATAAAAGGCCCCAAAATCTGGAATTCATTACCTGTAAATATAAAAGAAAACACTACCTGTTTTAAATTCAAGTCTCTTCTCAAGATCACTTACTCACCCAAAACCAAATAAATACTGAATAACTGAACCTTATAAATTGTATATCTTAAATGTTTCTCACAATTATATCACACAAATGTTAAACCTAAAACCCAATCTAACTTTATTATTATTTAAATACACTACCAAAACAGAATACTCCATATGACTGAATGTACAACAATGCATGCAACCATATGACCTGTCTTTGTAATACTCACATGTGCTTTATAGTAATCTGTTTACATTAATGTTTTATCACTGATTTCATCATTGCTTAGTTAATCTTAAGTTAATTTTAAGCCAGCCCGTAATGCTATGCATAGTATAAGTGGCTTTGGCATGCTGCTCTTATCTGTATTTTTTTGTACCTCTGTATGTGTGCTCAAATTGTAAATAAATAAATAAATAAATAAATAAATATGTATAATAATACAGTGGTCCCTCAATTATCGTCCATAATCCGTTCCAGGAAGTGGGACTATTATCGAAATAGACGATTTTTGAATCAATTGTCCCCATAAGAAATAATGTAAATACAATTAATCCGTTCCTAACACCCATGAGTATTAAAACAAAAAAAAAATTTTACATGAAATATAGAAGTAGTACATAAACAATACAATGGCACATGATGAATGAAACATTAACAGCATAACACTTACCTTTATTGGTGATTCTTCGTAGTTTATGGAAGAACTGGAGGAGGAGAGAGATTGAATTACTGTTTGGAAGGGGAATCCCCTTCCATCAACACCTCAGGTACCAAGTGCTTTTCTGGGGTTACTTCTCTTCTCTGTTTCTTAATGCCACTAGGACCAGCTTGAGAGTCACTGGAATCCTGTCTCGCAAAAAAACTGTCCAGAGAGCTCTGTTTTTGGCGTCTCCTTAAAACTTCCCTAAAAGGGGCCCAAAGACTCTGTCACTGTACAAGTTGCCAATATGGGTTGCAACTCCTTCTCAGGATGTGTTTCTTCATAAATCTTTCCATCCCACCCCACATTTCAAAATCTCCTTAATTTCTGAGGAAGGCCCCTTTCTTCCATCCTTTTCCCCTCCTCCTCTGCAGCAAGATTCTGAGCTGCGATCTGTTGCTCTTCCTGCTGACTTTTGCTCCTTTCATATTGTTCAATGATGTTTTTCTTAAATTCAATTGTATTTCTCACCTCCTTTACCAAAGGTTTGGCACTAGGAGCTTTCTTTGGAGCCATGGTATCTTATTTAGCACTTGCAAGCACTAAAATGAATGAAATATTATGAAATATTTCATATGAACACGTGAGGGGACCGTCGCTCACTGGTAAACAATGGCACACTGGCTGGGAACAGCTCAGAGCCATGAGTACACGTCCAGAACGAAAGACGATTAGCGAGTTAATGGACCATTTGCGAGCCAATGTTTATATGAAATAACGGGACTATTTCCGAAATGGATGACTTTCAGGCCGGACGATTATTGAGGGACCATTGTATGTATAATAATAATAATACGTATAATAATAATACTATAACAATATAATACAATAATAATAACAATAATATAATACGTATAATAATAATGGTAGTAGGTTGGTAGACAGCAACCACCCAGGGAAGTACTACTGTCCTGCCAAGTGAGTGTAAAACGAAAGCCTGTAATTGTTTTACATGATGGTAGGATTGCTGATGTCTTTTGTCCGTCTCATAAATATGCAAGATTACAGGTATGTCTTGCTACTTCTACTTACACTTAGGTCACACTACACATGTGAATGTGCATGGATGTTGTGCAAATGATAAGAAAGAGATGATTGTGGATGTTATGAATGAGAAGAAGCTGGATGTCCTAGCTTTAAGTGAAACAAAGCTGAAGGGGGTGGGAGAGTTTCAATGGAGAGGAATAAATGGGATTAGGTCAAGGGTTTCAAATAGAGTTAGAGCTAAAGAAGGAGTAGCAATAATGTTGAAGGGTAAGCTATGGCAGGGAAAAGAGGGACTATAAATGTATTAATTCAAGGATTATGTGGAGTAAAATGAAGATTGGATGTGAAAAGTGGGTTATAATAAGCGTGTATGCACCTGGAGAAGAAAGAAGTGTAGAGGAGAGAGAGAGATTTTGGGAAATGTTGGTGAATGTGTGGGGAGTTTTGAATCAAGTGTGAGAGTAATGGTGGGTGGGGATTCAATGCTAAAGTGGGTAAAAATGTTATGGAGGGAAGTAGTAGGTAAATTTGGGGTGCCAGGGGTAAATGAAATGGGGAGCCTTTAATTGAGCTATGTGTTGAAAGAGATTTGGTAATAAGCAATACATTTTTTTTTGAAAAAGAGGATAAATAAAATATACAAGGTATGATGTAGCAGTAATGAAAGTAGTTTATTAGATTATTTTATTGGTGGATAAAAGGTTGATGGGTAGGCTCCGGATGTACATGTTTATAGAGGGGCAACTGATATATCGGATCATATTTAGTTGTAGCTACAGTTAGAGTAAGAGGTAGATGGGAAAAGAGGAAGGTGGCAACAACAAGTAAGAGGGAGGTGAAAGTGTATAAAAATAAGGGAGGAGGAAGTTCGAGTGAGATATAAATGACTATTGGCAGAAAGGTGGGCTATGCAAAGATGAGTAGTGAAGGGGGTTTAAGAGGGTTGGAATAGTTTTAAAAATGCGTATTAGAATGTGGGGCAGAAGTTTGTGGTTATAGGAGGGTGGGGGCAAAGGAGGAAAGAGGAGTGATTGGTGGAATGAAAGAAGTAAAGGGGGTGATAAAAGGAAAAGGTAGCTTATGAAAGGTTTTACAAAGCAGAAGTGTTATAAGAAGAGCAGAGTATACAGAGAGTAAAAAGAATGGTAAAGAGAGTGATGAGAGAGTGCAAAATGAGAGCAGATGATAGAGTGGGAGAGGCACTGTCAAGAAATTTTAATGAAAATAAGAAAAAAAATTTTGGAGTGAGTAAACAAGTTAAGAAAGCTAGGGAAAGTATGGATTTGTCAGTTAAAAACAAAAGTTTTTTGGGGAGTTAGTAGATGGGGGATGGAGGTATTAAAGGGAGATCGAGAGAATATTTGAGGAACTTTTAAATGTTAAGGAAGACGAGAGGCAGTAATTTCATGCATGGTCAGGGGGGTATACCATCTTTTAGGAGTGAAAAGAGCAGAATGTAAGTGTTGGGGGAGGTAAGTGAGGCATTACATAGAATGAAAGGGGGTAAAGCATTTTGGGAAATGATGGGATCATAAAAGAAATGTTAAAAGAAGGGGGGGATATAGTGTTGGAGTGGTTGGTACTTTTGTTTAATAAATGTATGAAAGACGAGAAGGTACTAGGGATTGGCGGAGAGCATGTATAGTCCCTTTATATAAAGGGAAAAGGGGACAAAAGAGATTATAAAAATTATAGAGGAAAAAGTTTACTGAGTATACCAGGAAAGTGTACGGTTTGGGTTATAATTGAAAGAATTAGAGGCAAGACGAATGTAGGATTTCAGATGAAACAAAGGGGGTTTCAGAGTGGGTAGGGGATGTGTAGATCAAGTGTTTACATTGAAGCATATATGTGAACAGTATTTAGATAAAGGGAGGGAAGTTTTTATTGCATTTATGGATTTAGAAAAGGCATATGATGGAGTGGATAGAGGAGCAATGTGGCAGATGTTGCAAGTATATGGAATAGGTGGTAAGTTATTAAATGCTGTAAAGAGTTTTTATGAGGATAGTGAGGCTAGGTTAGGGTGTGTAGAAGAGAGGGAGAAATACTTCCCGGTAAAAGTAGGTCTTAGACAGGGGGTGTGTAATGTCACTATGGTTGTTTAATATATTTATAGATGGGGTTGTAAAGGAAGTAAATGCTAGGGTGTTCGGAGAGGGGTGGGATTAAATTTTGGGAATCAAATTCAAAATGGGGAATTTACACAGTTACTTTTTGCTGATGATACTATGCTTATGGGAGATTCTAAAGAAAAAATTGCAAAGGTTAGTGGATGAGTTTGGGAATGTGTGTAAAGGAAGAAAGTTGAAAGTGAACATAGAAAAGAGTAAGGTATCAAATGATTTAGATAAAGAAAAATTGGATATCAAATTGGGGGGGGAGGATATGGAAGAAGTGAAAGTTTTCAGATACTTGGAAGTTGACATGTCAGGTGATGGATTTTGAAGGATGTGCGTTATATAGAATGGATGAGGGAAAAAAGAGAGTGGTGCAATTGAGGTTATATGTTGAGTCAAAAAACGATATCTATGAGGCAAAGAAGGAAAATGTAAGAAAGTATATAGTACAACACTCTTATAAGAGTGTGAAGCTTGGGTGTAAAAGCAGCATGAGGCAGACGGTTGAGCATGGAAATTCCTTTAAAGGGCAATGTGTGGGTGTAAAATATATGCAGAAAATCGGAGTGTGGAAATTAGAAAAGGTGTGGAGTTTAAATAAAAGTATTAGTCAGCAGGGCAGAAGAGGGTTGTTGAGGTGGTTTGTTCATTAAGAAAATGGATCAAATATAATGAACAAGGAAAGCATATAAATCTATAGGGGAAGGAAGGCGGGTAGGGGTCGTCCCTCGAAAGGGTTGGAGAGAGGGGGTAAAGGAGGTTGTTGTGGGCAAGGTCTTGGACTTCCAGCAAAGCGTGCATGAGCGTGTAGATAGGAGTGAATGAAACGAATGGTAACTTGCGACCTGATGATCTTTGGAAGTGTGAGCAGGGTAATAATTAGTGAAGGTATTCAGGAAACTGGTTATTTTCATATAGTCGGACTTGAGGTCCTTGGATCAATGGGAAATACAATGCCTGCACTTTAAAGGAGGGGTTTGGGATATTGGCATTTTGGAGGGATATGTTGTGGATCTTTATATTGTATATGCTCTAAAACTGTTGTATTCTGAGCAACCTCTTGCAAAAACAGTGCGATAAGGTGAGTGTGCTTAAAGCCTGGTTGAATGATGATGAAAGTATTTGTTTTTTTGGGATTTTCTTTCTTTTTTGGGTCACCTGCTCTCGGTGGGAGACGGGCCGTCAGTTGAAAAAAAAAAATCAATAATACATATACTACTAATTACTACAAAATAAATAATTCTAATAATAAAATGGCTTCAAACGGCTGTCACTAGATGGCAATGGTCACCACAACAAAGAGGGAGCGGGTGTGCCCCCTCCACCTGTTTACATAATTTATATTATTTAATTATTTATTTATTAATTTGAACATAATGACCTATTATTCATTCTAGAGTATATATCAGTTTCTATTCATTTACATTTGTTTTATTATTTCATAATAGATGAACTGTGATAGATAAATAAGCCATTGAGTTGATATAGCGAAATTTCAAGGAGTATTTTGTCATGTCTCCAACAAACTCTTCGTCAGCCGCAAACCGCCACCCCCACATAATGACATATTTTATTCATTCTAAGAGTTTTATCATGTTCTATTTATTTATCTTGTACGTTATGTCCAATTAGATGAACTGTGTTAGATAAATAACCCGTGCAGTTGATGATAGCGAAATATTCAAGAGTATTTTTGTCCTTCTCCCAGACAAACTCTCGTTGACCGCCACCGCTTGCCGCCACACAAATAATGACAATTCATTCTAGAGTATATATCAGGTTTTCTATGTATTTTTATTGTTGTTTATTCAATATTAATAACTGTGATAATAAATAAAGCGTCACACATGTATATGACTATTAGCGAAAATTATTCAAGAAGTTTTTTGTCCAGGCTCCAGACAAACCTGTCACCACCGCCGACACTGCCCATACCACTACATGAATTACATATTTTATTCATTTTATAGTAATATATCAGGTTTTCTATGTTAAATTTATGATTGTTTACTTATGTCATATTACATCAAGTGGGAAGATAAAATAATTCCGTAAAGTTCAATAGTAGCAAATTAATTAGTACAGAATTCCACTGGAAAGGATTAGTTTTGTATTTCAATTAATGTTTAAATGAGAAGAATGACTCTGTCAAACGACAAATCCAGTTGCGACCAAGTCAATTGACAGAGTAAACTCTCAAGTATAAGGTTCCACTGTACCTAGGGGACTTGGCAGAGACATGCATAGTTCCATTTATAAAGGCAAAAATGAGAGGGGAATAAGTCTATGATATACCCTGGTAAAGTGTAGTAGAGTTATTATTGAAAAAATTAAGAGTAAGACGGAGATAGGATATCAGAAAAACAAGGAGGCTATAGGAAAAGTAGTGGGTGTGTAGACCAAGTATTTACAGTGAAACATTAGGAGAACAGTATGTAGAAAAGCAAAGAGTTTTTTGGCATTTAATGATTTAAAAAGGCATATGACAGGTGGAGAGGGGAACAATGTGGCTGATGTTCAGGTTAATGGTATAGGAGGTAGGTTACTGAAAGCAGTGAAGAGTTTTTAACGAGAATAGTTGAGGCCTCAGGTTTAGAGTATGGAAGAGAGAGGGAGAATTATTCCCAGTAAAAGTAAGGCCTTAGATAATGATGTGTGATGTCACCTAAAAAAAAGTTGTTCAATATATTTGTAATGGGTGTTGTAAGGAAGTGAAATGCTAAGGTCTTGCAAAGTGTGGAGTCAAAAATAAAGAACAAACACAAAGTGGGAGTTGTCACAGTTGTTCTTTGCTGATGACACGTGCTCTGGGACTTACTGAAGAGAATTGCAGAGGTTGGGGATGAATTTGGTAGGGGATGTTAAAGAAGAAATTAAAAGTTGAATATAGGATAGAGTAAGGTTATGAGGATTAACACAAAGATTAGTGAACAAAGACTGGATATCAATTGGAGTCTGACTGAGAGTATGGACGAGGTGAATGCAAAATTTTTTCCAGATAGTAAGAGTGGAAGTGTCAGCAGCTGGGCTATAAGGAAGAGGTGAATCAAAAGACCCTGATGAGGGAAAAGGGTGACAGAGTGCACTTATGAGTCTGGTGGAAACAAAGAACATTGTCCGTAAAGCTAAGAAGGGGAATGTATGAAGAATCATTTTACCAACACCTTAGATGGTGTGAAGAATGGATATGAATGTTGCAGTGAGGAGAAGCTGTAGGCAGTGAGAAGTTCATGTCTGAGGGCAATGTTGGTGCGAATATAATAGAGAATTCGTTGTTTGGAAGTTAGGAGTGGTGCCGGGGGATTGCCAAAACCTGTTTGTCCAGAGGCTGAAGGAAGGTTGTTTGGGGATTCAGACATGCAGAGAGAATGGAACAAAACCAATTGACTTCGAAGATGTAAAATCTTTAGTGTAGGGAAGGCGTAGGGTCGGCCTAGGAAAAGGTGGAGGGAAGGGAAGTAAAGGAGTTTTTTGGTGTGAGGCTTGACTTCCAGCAAGCAGCGTTAGTGTATTGGATAGGAGTGAATAGACAAATGATTTTATACTTGGACATCTGTTTGGAGTGTGGAGCAAGTAACATTTATGAAAGGATTCATGGGAAACCGCAGGCCGACTTGAATCCTGGAGATGGGAAGTACAGTGTCTGCGCTCGAAGGAGAGGTGTAATGTTGCAGTTTTATAAACTTATGTAAAGTACCACCCCTCTGCAACACAGAGATGATGAATGATGATGAAAGTTTTTTTTTTTTCGGGCCAGCCCTGCCTTGGTGGGAATCAGCTGATTGTGTTAATAAAACTAATAAACAAAAATTTTAGTTAATAAGCTTTATAATTATATTCTAAGAGTTTGCTGTAGTGAAGTTATTTTAATATTTTATCATCATGGAGACGAAATGAATCTTACAGATTCTAGAGGTACTTTACTATGTTTGGTTATATGAAGGTGGGTAGTGATCATAGTATTGCCTGTGATTACCCTGCTTTAGAGGACTAATATATTTGGTCCAATATGTTAATTGTTGTTGCATTCATCTCAGTTTAATCTTGTTTGTATATTTATAGCTGGTATGAACCCAGTAATTATTCATACTGTTTTGAGTTTATTGTTATTTAAATCAGGTGTCAGCGTGCCTCATGTGCTCCGGTTTTTCTCGTGTTTTCCCGGTCCGTCTTACGTCTAGAATTAATTTGTGTCCATCAATCCCTATACAATACATCCCTCTAGTCCTGGAACCATTCTTGGGTGATAAAACATTATCTACTACTGAGTCAAAAAAGGAGATGAGTGTGCACACCTCTACCAGAGGTTTTACTGCTAGAGGGGAAGCAGGCCTGTGTCCCGTGTGAAAAAATAATATTATTGAACTTTTCGTGTCAGAGGAAAGAAAGTCACCCTGAAAAACATTGAGTATACACAGTGTAAGTGTATACTAACATGGCTTCCCTCCCTATATATTGATGAAAAAGGCTAAAGTGTCATTTGAACACAGTGAATTTTTAAATGAAGTAATAAGCCTATAGAGGCAGGTGCCAGAAGTCGCCAGAAACTTACCACAGGTCAGCTGTTTTTAATAATCTTTCCTGCTTGCTAGTGTACTCGCATATAACTAGTAATACTCAGTGAATAGCAAATACATGTTGTAGTAGCTACTAACCTGTATTATAATGGGAACTTAGTGAGTGGAAGAGACTTTCATTAGTTTCATTTTTCTTGAAATACCAAACGTGTACTGGTGAATTTCATATAACCGTAGTTACCAGCGTCGCATATACACTACGAGAAGCAATTATTACTACAGAAAAAGCGTCCTTCCTCCAAAATTTCCACCAGTCAACTATAGTGATAATTAATAGCATTTATTGTGGTGTGAGACGGAAAAATAAAAAAATAGAAAAGCTAGATACAGTGATTGATAAACAAGGTTTGAGGTCGACCTGTTCGACCTTGTATGAGTTTGCCAGGCAGTCACCGGTTTCTTTCAACTCAGCAAGTTATACTTTGTATCAACCTAAATCACATATGACTCGGGTAATAATTTTCGCAGTATATCCTTCATGTGTTAGCTCAAATCACCGACTGCAGTATGTTTTAATAAGTGACCCCACTGATCAGATCATATCGACTGGTCCGAACCTTACTGGTCCGAAACCTTGACTGGCCGAACCCTTGACTGGTCCGAACCCTTGACTGGTCCGAACCCCTTGACTGGTTTCAAACGGTTTTCGTTGGACAATAAAGCAGACTTAAACAATGGGGTTATAGGCGCCCTTATAAACACAAACAATAAAATGATAAATCAGGAACGGCACGGTAAGCTGTCCAATATACAAAACAGTTAGAATCAGAAATAAAAAATACTAGAGCTTCATTAAGAGGTTATTAATAGAAAATCAAGAGGTTGCTAGTGAGAATTTCAGTACATCAACATTCCAATCATTATGAAGCTGTGTGTAGTCCTGTGGTCAGTCAAACAAAACGTGCTTCCACATGGTAAATGTCATTTTTGTGGAATATGTGGTCTCACGCCCCTTGTGCAGATATCCAAGAACTAGCTACAAGCATTGTTAAAAACAGGAAGTGTTTTTTGGGTATGCCCAAATGAGATAAATATGTGGACTTAAAAATCCAAGGGTTTAAAAGAGGACAACATCAAAGCTGCTTCATAGATAAACCTGAACTTTCTACAACATATGGGAGCACTAAAAGTCGGGCTGAATGGTACTGCCCTTGGGATATTGGCCATGTATCCAGAAACTGTAAGGCTGGAGACGAAGTCACTGGTATCAGTAAATGTGGGGCTGATAGTGCTGTCCTGGGAGACAGTAATGGTGAACGAGGTGCTGTTCCTGGGAGACAGTAATGGGTAGAAGCTGGAGATGCTGTCCTGGGAGCAGTAATGGTGAAGCTGGAGATTTTGTCCATGTAGTCGGAATTTTATACGCAGGAAGGTATACATATAAATGACTCATGGGACAGGAGCCAAGTAGGGAAACAACTAGAAAAATGTACCGAGAACGTTCAACGGCGCGCATAATGGAGATAAAACACCTCAATTACTGGAGCGCTTGAGGTTTCTAAACCTGTATTCCCTGGAACGCAGGAGGAGAGATACATGCTTATATCCACTGGAAAAATCCAGAGGGACTAAGTCACCAAACGTTGCCCACTAAAATCACTCACTACGAAATCAAAAGACTTGGCAGAACGATGCACCCATCCCCCAATGAAAAGCAGGGGTGTCACTAGCACGTTAAGAGACCATACAATAAGTGTCAGGGGCCCGAGACTGTTCAACTGCCTCCCAGCACACATAAGGGGGATTACCAACAGACCCCCTGCAGTCTTCAAGCTGGCACTGAACAAGCACCAAAGCAGTTTCCGGACAACCGGGCTTGCTCGTACGTTGGTTGCGGCAGGCCAGCAGCAACACCTGGTTGATCAGTTGCTGATACCACCAGGAGCCTGGTCACCGACCGGGCCGTGGGGGCGTTGACCCCTGAAACTCTCTCCAGGTAAACTCCAGGCTCCAGGTAGTCAAAGCTAAGATAATACCAATATTGCAAACTAGAAATACCGCAGGAAATAGCAAACAAGAGGACTCCACTAGCAATAGTGAAGGATATATTAGCACCAAAACAACTGGTGGGAGCTCCATGTTGTGCTAGGGAGGGATAGAAGTAAGACAGGGAAACATGCACCAACAGGGAATACAGTCACAGAAACCCAAGGCAAATGGAAACCAAGCCTGTGCACATACTATGCACTTGGTATCTGCTGGCATGGGAAATCCTGGAAAAAACAGATGGGAACGTGCAACATGAACACCCTAAATGCAATGCCCATATGACAACAGTAAAATGCAAACTCCCTTCCTGTAAGCTTTTTCACCCGGAAAACTGTGGTACCTCTTCAGTACAGGAAAGAACTGTGCTTAACTTAAATTGCCAGGCAACCATCTACAGGGGACAAAAGATACAAAACATCCGGCCAATGGGAAAAACCTGGGTAGCCACAGCCACTCAAGAGGGAGAGGTATTTTAAGTGCCATGATAGTAAAAAAACTGGCAGGAAATGGCAGAAATCGTACAAACCAAATCCAGTCCTTTCCTGGAGTGGAACCACTGTCGAGGCCTCCACTCCAAACCACCAGATACAGATACTAATCCGAAAAAACAATCCGCCCACCCATAACCAACAATACCACCAGTCCGATAACATTTTCTTTGCAAATATACAGGGTCTAAACCAGCAACAAACAACATAATACCTTCACCGAGGACTGTTGCAGAGGCAAAGGCAATGTTCCGCTTCACTGAGACCCACATAAGTATCACTTGGACAATGAACGAAATATGGATCCCAGGTTACAACCATACAGATGTGACAGAGTGAACAGGCAAAAGGGGGGGGTTGGCCGTACATTACAGAGTCACTTTGTATGCACAGAACTGCTTAATGCAGTCAAATGATGTAAGTGAAGTTTTAGCAAGTAAAGGTCGAGAACCAAACCAAGTCATTGTGGTAGTCAACAAGCCTTCCGGAATGCAACCTTCTCAGCAATTTCCAGGAACAGCTGTAAAAATTGACCACTGTCTGGAAATCTTCCAGCTCCTGCTACCCAACATCTTGCTCCGGTGGATTCAACTTAAGCACCTTAAAATGTAGGAATATAGCAAATAAATATTGTTGCAGTAATAACACCAGGAGGCAGCTCGATGAAAACCACACTCACACGAGCTTGTAAATAATCTCTGCACAAATTCAATATAACGCAGCAAATAATAGAGCACTACAGACTGGAGAAAAAACTAGACCCTCATCTTCACTAACAATGAATGATCTGATAAAGACATGTCCAACCATATCAAAAACAATATACTCAGACCACAACATAATTGAGTTCAGACATGAATGCGTGGAGCCCCAGACCGACATAATGAGACTAGTCACGAGGGACATTCACCAAATCAAACTTCAATAACAAAAACATAAAGTGGGACCAAGTAAACCAAGTCCTAAACCGATATACGCTGGGAAGATATACTAAGCAACACAGACCCAACTTATGCCTAGAACAGATTAACTTGGTGGCAGCTCGAATGTATGCACAAGGCTTTTCCTCTACGAAAAAAGGAGGAGTAAAGATGTAAAATAGAAAGAGACTGGTCGCTACCCTTACAGGCCACGGTATAGAATAACAGAGCGCTAAAAGAGGTCATATATATCCTGAAATGCTAGGGAGACACTGTCAGAGAAATAGCCAGCATCGAACTTAAGCTAAAAGAATCCTTTAGGAGTCAGGAATCACGGAAGAAGCTAAAAGCCATAAAGAAATAGAAAGAAAAACCCAAAGTAATTTCTTCTCCTATGCCAAATCAAAATCGAGAACAACGTCCAGTATTGGGCCCATACTTTAAACAAGATGGTCCTTACACAGATACAGCAAGAAAGGAAGTGAGCTACTCAAGTCTCCAATATGACTCAGTATTTTAGCAAGCCGGCTTAAAAACCCCCCCCCCCCGCAAAAAAAAAACTGAGAGTCCGAAGATCAAAATGAATTTTATAGAGAAGCCACAAAATTTGATTAACACAAGCCTATCCGATTTATCCTGAGCCAAATGACTTCGAACAGGCGATAAATGACATCCCCAAATGCACTCGCCCCCCAGGCCAGACTCATGGAACTCTGTGTTCATCAAGAATTTGCAAGAAGCCCCTATCACGAGCCTTTTTCCATCCTATGGAGAGGGAGCATGGACATGGGGTCGTCCCACAGTTACTAAAAACAACAGACATAGCCCCACTCCACAAAGGGGGCAGTAAAGCAACAGCAAAGAACTACAGACCAATAGCACTAACATCCCATATCTAAAAATCTTTGAAAGGGTCCTAAGAAGCAAGATCACCACCCATCTAGAACCCATCAGTTACACAACCCAGGAAAACATGGTTTAGAACAGGTCGCTCCTGTCTGTCTCAACTATTGGATCACTACGAAAAGGTCCTAAATGAAACTAAAAAACAAAAAGAATGCAGATGTAATATAACAGACTTTGCAAAAGCCTTCGACATGTTGACCATGGCGTAATAGCGCACAAAATGCGTGCTAAAGGAATAACGGGAAAAGTCGGTCGATGGATCTATAATTTCCTCACTAACAGAACACAGAGAGTAGTCGTCAACAAGTAAAGTCCGAGCAGCTACGGTAAAAAGCTCTGTTCCACAAGGCCACAGTACTCGCTCCCATCTTGTTCCTCATCCTCATATCCGACATAGACAAGGATGTCACCACAGCACTGTTCTTCCCCTTTGCAGATGACACCCGAATCTGCAGAAAAGTGTCTTCCCTTGCAGACACTGCAAGGGTCCAGGCGGAAAATCAACCAAATCTTTCAGTGGGCTGCAGAAAACAATAAAGAATTCAACGATGAGAAATTTCCCAAATTTCTCAGATATGGTAAACATGAGGAAATTAAATCTTCATCAGAGCACAAAACAAATTCTGGCCACAAAATAGAGCGAAACACCAACGTCAAAGACCTGGGGAAATGATCATGTCGGAGGATCTCACCTTCAAGACCATAATATTGTTTTCAAATCGCATCTGCTAGAAAAATGACAGGATGGATAATGGGAAAACCCTTTAAAACTAGGGAGGCCAAGCCCATGATGACACTCTTCAGGTCACTTGTTCTATCTAGGCTGGAATATTGCTGCACACTAACAGCACCTTTCAAGGCAGGTGAAAATTGCCGACCTAGAAAAGTACAGAGAACTTTCACGGCGCGCATAACGGAGATAAAACACCTCAATTACTGGAGCGCTTGAGGTTCCTAAACCTTATTCCCTGGAACGCAGGGGGGAGAGATACATGATTATATACACCTGGAAAATCCTAAGGGACTAGTACCGAACTGCACACGAAAATCACTCACTACAAAGCAAATGACTTTGCAGACGATGCACCATCCCCCCAATGAAAAGCAGGGGTGTCACTAGCACTTAAGAGACCATACAATAAGTGTCAGGGGCCCCCAGACTGTTCAAAATGGGCCTCCCAGCACACAAAGGGGGATTACCAACAGACCCCTGGCAGTCTTCAAGCTGGCACTGGACAAGCACCAAAAGTCATTCCCTGATCGCCGGGCTGGGGCCCGTACTTGGTTTGCGTGCACCAGCAGAAACACCCTGGTTATCACTTGATCCCCCAGGAGGCCTGGTCAAGACCCGGGCCGCGGGGCTTTGACCCCCAACTCTCTCCAGGAAAACTCCAGGTAATAAGTCAGTTACCGAGGTTGGCCAAGTTAAATTTTAAAGCCCCCCAGCAATATCAGGTAAATATGAATAATGGCAGACAATTGTAAAATTTATGTTATAAATAAAACAGAAAAAGAAGACCTGCATCAATTTTTTAAAAACTTTAATTATCTCTTTTTAAAAGTAATATAGATTAAGACAAAAATTTTTTAGCTAGGATTTAAAAAATATTTTTTTTAAAAATTTTTTATGAAATTATAAATTGGGGAAACATGGAATTAGACAAATGGAGTTTTTCAAGTGCCCATTAAGACTGACATAAAATGGTACCGCAATCTAAGTGCAAACATTTCTGAGATTTTTTTAAAAAAATATTGATCAACTTATTTGGTTTAGTGATACACATGGTCTAGTTAATCTTTCTTATAGTGCTGCTGTTTTCAGATCAGGAGCCCCTCTTTACCACTGAACGTTCAGTCTTTTTCGGGGTGGTGCTAAAATTTTTTTGCCTTTGTGATGGAAAGCTGTTTCGCGGCCTTTTGGGGCTGACTCAAAAACGATGGCTGTTTGGGGGTTTTGTCCTGAAAAAAAATAATGAATTTTGAACTTTTTATTATACTAAGAATTCAATTTTAATGTACAAAATACAATATTTTCATTAAAGTAGTCTTAATTCTTTTTTTTTTTATTTTTTATTCTGAAGGCCCCTGGCAAAATTTAAAGTCAAAGTTTATCTATCCGCAAGTGTTTCAGTAAGCAAAAAGTTATGTGGCCCGGCAACTCTAGAGAACATCTCAAGATTTTTTTAAGGCTATGACTTGTACTAAGTGCTTTTTGTTTTGTGGGGGCCGATTTGTGTTCTGGTCTTCTGCATGCAATTTTGCTGGGCATTTTGGGTATTAATCATTGGGGAAAGATACAAAAGACAATTGCAAAGGTCAGCTTTAAGGAAAAAAGCCATGTAAATTAGCAAAAAGCAGGTTTCGGACTTTAGAAAGAAAAAAATAAAGGTTTATTTCTTTTTATAGGTTACAATGTGTAATTACAATTTTGGTTTGTTAATACAAAAAAAGTACACAGTTGAGGCATTTCGGGCAGATTAATTCTAAAACAAGAAATTACTTAAAACTAGACAAGAAATAGTTTGGGTTAACTTATTATTTTTATTATAAACAAGGGGAAGCGCTAAACCCGGGGGATTTATACAGCGCCCGGGGGGGGATGTGGAAGGCTTCAGGCGTAAAACGGGGGGAAATGGAGCACAATCCAATTTCCCCCCAAACAAGACCCCCCACCAACTCAAGGAACCTTCCTTGAGGGGGTTAACTGATTAAATTTTATTTAATCTTAATACTAATGCAGGGGAGCCCGTGGAAAATTTTTAAAAAATAATAACCTGAATTGCACATGTAAAAAACAACATTACAATAAAAGCCAGGGAGTAATGTTTCAGGGCTGACAGAAGTTTAAAAAAAACCCTTTCAGGGGCCGGCCATAGATCTACAGCTTTACATTGAGGGTCCAAACCGTAGATCTACGCCAAAAATTTAGCGGGGCATATTTAGAAAAGAAGGTGGTAGGCCCACATCTAAAAAGGGTCTGCTGGGCAGTGTGTGCACTATGAAAAAATTGGACGCCTGCATGGGATTGTGGGAACGCCGCCCCAAAATAGCTTTGTTTATCGTGCCTGGCGGGAAGGAAGCCTCACTCCCCACCACTCTCCTGGCAAATTCTGACTCTCCTCTTCACAACTTACAGTTCTAAGACTGATAGAAGTGAATCGGAAGAGGAATTCTATGGTTTTGAACCATATGGTACCATTGTACCATATGGTACAATGGTACCATATGGTACAATGGTGCCATGTCATACAATTGTATCATATGGTACAATGGTATGAAACAAAGAAACAATGGTACCATATGGTTCAGGGTACAGGGACCCTAATGGAAATAAGTCTGTCTGACTTTTTTTGGTTATCCTAGGTTCTCCAAACATATTCTGCTATGTATGATATTCTATCTAACTTTATTTGTATATACCTAAACAAACTTACAATGCCACATGTGCTTGAGTAAGTTTATTCAGGTGTACATAAATACAGTTACATAGATTATTATACATTGCAGCATATGTATAAAATCCAAGGATAACCCAGAAAAGTCAGGGTGAATTATTTCCATAGGGATCCCTGTATCTGTACCATATGGTGTCCTGTACCATATGGTACAATGTACCATATGGTACCTTGCACTATATGGTACCCTGCACCATATGGTACCCTGTACCATATGGTACCATGTACCATATGGTACCCTGCACCATATGGTACCCTGCACCATATGGTACCCTGCACCATATGGTAAACTTCACCATATGGTAATCTGTACCATATGGTACTCTATACCATACAGTACAATGTACCATGTGGTACCCTGTAACATATGATACCATGTACCATATGTTCAGTAGGTGTTGATGCCACCAGGCATCAGCCAAGACTGAGTGAGGACGCAAGCTACCTAGTGACTCTGCAGTTTCCAAGACAAAGTGCTTTGTCATCCACCTCAAGGAACATGTCGAGTGGCTGTACACTTGTAAATATATAATAGAACATTACTAATATACAACATTTTTGCATATTTTTGTTTTAAACAATTATTGTAAACGAAATAATGATGAAAATATTAGTGTGTTTATTGTGTTGAATACAACAGTACCATATAGTACCATATGGTACAATGAACCATATGGTATCATTGTAACATATGGTACAATGTACCATATGGTGCATTGCACCATACCTGGAGTTTACCTGGAGAGAGTTCCGGGGGTCAACGCCCCCGCGGCCCGGTCTGTGACCAGGCCTCCTGGTGGATCAGAGCCTGATCAACCAGGCTGTTACTGCTGGCTGCACGCAAACCAACGTACGAGCCACAGCCCGGCTGGTCAGGAACCGACTTTAGGTACTTGTCCAGTGCCATCTTGAAGACTGCCAGGAGTCTGTTGGTAATCCCCCTTATGTATGCTGGGAGGCAGTTGAACAGTCTCAGGCCCCTGACACTTATTGTATGGTCTCTTAACGTGCTAGTGACACCCTGCTTTTCATTAGGGGGATGTTGCATCATCTCCCAAGTCTTTTGTTTCGTAGTGAGTGTTTTTCGTTTTGCAGTTGGGTACTAGTCCCTCTAGGATTTTCCAGGTGTATATAATCAATGTATCTCTCCCACCTGCATTCCAGGGAATACAGGTTTAGGAACCTCAAGCGCTCCCAGTAATTGGGGTTTTTTTATCTCCTTTTATGCGTGCCATGAAGGTTCAAATTTACTTTTTCTAGGTAAACAATTTCACCTGCCTTGAAAGGTGCTGTTATGTGCAGCAATATTCCAGCCTAGATAGAACAAGTGACCTGAAGAGTGTCATCATGGCTTGGCCTCTCTAGTTTTGAAGGTCCCCATTATCCATCCTGTCATTTTTCTAGCAGATGCGATTGATACAATGTTATGGTCCGAAGGTGAGATCCTCCACAGGGATCACTCCCGGGTCTTTGACGTTGGTGTTACGCTCTATTTTGTGGCCAGAATTTGTTTTGTACTCGATGAAGATTTAATTTTCCTCGTGTTTACCATATCTGAGTAATTGGAATTTTCTCATCGATGAACTTCATATTGTTTTCTGCACCCACTGAAAGTTTTGGTTGATGTCCGCCTGGAGCCTTGCAGTGTCTGCAATGGAAGACACTGTCATGCAGATTCGGGTGTCATCTGAAAAGGAAGAAAAGTGCTGTGGCTGACATCCTTGTCTATGTCAGATATGAGGATGAGGAACAAGATGGGAGCAAGTACTGTCCTTGTGAAACAGAGCTTTTCACCGTAGCTGCCCCGGATTTTAAACTCGGGTTGACGACTACTCTCTGTGTTCTGTTAGTGAGGAAATTATAGATCCATCAACCAACTTTTCCTGTTATTCCTTTAGCACGCATTTTGTGCGCTTTACGCCATGGTCACACTTGTCGAAGGATTTTGCAAAGTCTGTATATATTACATCTCTTCTTTTTGTCTTCTAGTGCATCTAGGACCTTGTCGTAGTGATCCAATAGTTGAGACAGACAGGAGCGACCTGTTCTAAACCCATGTTGCCCGGGGTTGTGTAACTGAGGGGTTTTTCTAGATGGTGGTGATCTTGCTTCTTAGACCCTTTCAAAGATTTTTATGATATGGGATGTTAGTGCTATCAGTCTGTAGTTCTTTGCTGTTGCTTAGTCCCCCCTTTGTGGAGTGGGGCTATGTCTGTTGTTTTTAGTAACGTGGGAGACGCCCGTATCCATGCTCCCTCTCCATAGGATGGTAAAGGCTCGTGATAGGGGCTTCTTGCAGTTCTTGATGAACACGGAGTTCCATGAGTCTGGCCCTGGGCAGAGTGCATGAGCATGTCATTTATCGCCTGTTCGAAGTCATTTGGCGTCAGGAAAAAAATCGATAGGCTTGTGTTAACCAAATTCTGTGGCTCCCCTTTCCCAAATAAAAAATTCATTTGACTTAACTCTCATTTCTTGCGTTATGGGGCCCCTTTGTAAAAAACGGGAGTCCATTATTTGGGGGTATTTTGGGTTTTTTTCATTTCTTTTCCTGGCTTTTATTCTTTCCCCTTCTTGTTTAAGACCTTTACTTTTGAGTTGTTCTCGCCCTTGATTTGGCATAAGAAGAATCTTTGGGTTTTTTTTCCGTTCCCTTAAGGCTTTGTTCTTTCCATTTCCTCCCTCCTTTTTAGGGGAAATTCCTTTTAGCTTAATCGATGCCAATTTCTTCTGGCCAGGGGGTCTCCTAGTAATTTCAGTTATATGAGCTTTTAGGCCCCTTTATTTTTTTGTTTTGTGATGGTAAAGAGCCCGTCTCTTTCTATTTTCTCTCTTCCCCTTTTTTTTAGAAATAAAGTTGTGATCTGAGTAAAGGTTAATTGTTTTTTATGGGCATAAGTTGAGGGGTCTGTGTTTCTATTTATATATAGCTTATAATTTTCGAGTTTAGGCTTGGTGTTTTTTCTGGTCCCACTTTTGTTTTTTGGGTTATTGAATTAATTAGGTGAATGTCCCCCGGACAAAATTTTGGTCGGGGCTGGAAATTTTTCCGACCTTCAATTTTTTGTGTCTGGAATTGGTTTTGATATTGGTGACATTTCTAAAATTTACCTATTTTAGGGGAGAGGGGTCTGGTACCCCCCAGTCTAGTAGGCTCTTTTTGGCCCTTTTTAAATTGATTTGGTGCAGAAAATTTAAAAGCCCGTGGTGATTTGGGGTTTTCCCATCCGGGCTGGCCTCCGGGGTTTTTAATCCCCTTTTATTTGCTAATTATTCCCCCTCATTTTTAGGTTTCCCTTAAGTTGAAATCCCCCGGGGAAAATGGGGGTGGGAGCTGGAAGATTTTCCGAATTTGGTGATTTTTCGTGTCCAATTCGGATGTCATCTGGACGGTTGTAATACAAAATGACTCTTTTGGTTCCGGGGAATCTTTAAAACCTCCCCTTAAAACTTCCACTACATCATTTGAGGCATTAAGCAGTTCTGTGCAACAAGTGACTCTGCAATGGTACCATAAGGTACCATTGCACCATATGGTACCATTGTATGATATGGTACCATTGTACTGTTATGGGGCTATAGGACCCAACATGTATTTATGAGTAACAGTTACTCTGGAATACCTAATTATATTGAATTGATGGGAACTCATCCTAAATGTCATAATATCAGATCACCCTTATGGCTGTAAGGCAGCTGAGTCAAGCCTGTTTCTCTCAATATAATAGGTTATACTATAGACACACACACACACACACACTTTAAGTAAGTAGTTTATAAAGTTATATTTCTTTTTGTAGAATTAAATTAAGGTGTGGGAGAGTTGTGGTAACTAGAGAATTGTGCTTGGCAACAGTCTATTGTTTTTTGGTGGGTGTGGGAGGACCTTAGCTAGGCTCCTCCCTCTCTCCTCTCTCTCTGTTTTTGTTGACTTGAAGCTGGTAGGACCTCTGGGTCCTACCACCCCAGGGGTGAGTTTTATAACTTAAGTTGTGGCCACCATACCCAGGGTGACTAAAATGTGTCAAAACACTGGTTAGTCCAGAGATTAGTCCAGAAGAGGGGCAATTTTGTCCAATCCACCATGTGGGCTGTCTTAGAAGAGCAGCTAAGGGGTACGCAGGCTTATGTTTTGAATATGTGAGTGCTGTAATTGTATATTCTGTACATATCTATTTAGAATACAGTTATATTTTATAGTAATAGTTTAAATAACCTGTGAAGAGAGCTGGTGAAAGGATTCAGAGACACTGAGGATGATCAATCATGAAGTATTACCCTAGACTACTAAGGCCTTTATGTAAAAGCTACCCCCACACTAGAACATGTAGTGAGAGCCTTACTATCAAAGTAATAAGGGACAACAACATAACATGTATCATATGGTGCCATTGTACCATATTGTATCATATAGTACCATATTGTATCATATAGTACCATTGCACCCTATGGCACCATTGTACTATATGGTACCGTTGTATTCAACACAACCGCACTAATATTTTCATCATTTTGTTTACAATAAACCTGTAAACAAGTTTTGTAAGCAATATAATGCTAAAGAAATTAGTGCAGTTATTGTGTTGAATACAATGAGTGTTCACTTATACAATATACATTATATTGGTCTCACAGGCAACAAATGTTACTAGAAAAAGAAAAAAATTAGAAAAGAAAAAAAAATATAAAAAACATAAAATAAAAAATGCAATTTTGCGGAAGTCGCTGATGTTGCCGCCACCCGGTCATTCTGGGTCAACTTCCTGCCGCTGTATCTCGGTAAGTACTGATCAGAACCTTTTTTTTTTTTTTTTTTTTATTACCTTCACAAAAATATTAGCTTTAATTCTGAAAGAAAAAATAATTTTTTTTTTTTTTCAAAATTTCTGACAAATGGGCTTTTAAAAGTTGTTGTGTGATGGTACTCAAAATAGAAATCCTACTTACATTTGTTTTAAATTAAAATCAATAAAGAACCCGGTTTGTCAAAACATTATGGGTTTATAACCCATACCGAGAGTTTTAGGGAACCTGGATTTTTTTCCCAAAAAATGTTAAAGTGATACAAATACCTTAGGAAGCCTGAAAAACATTCCCAATTTTAAAGTAATAACAATTTTAATGCCGACAGTGTTCCAACTCATGAAAAGTGGGGCAAATTTTATATGAAACCTTTTCCTTGCCAAGGGAAAATTTTCATTAACTTACAAAGAAAACCTTTTTAAAATGGGATAAAACTTAACTTTAATAAACCAAAAGGAATAGAGACTTACTTATTTTCCAATAGGGGAAAGAAGCACCACTTCCGGCCCTTCCAATGGAGAAGGGAATTCGCACCCCCAAAAGTATTTAACACTTCCCAAAAATGAAGGATAGCCAAAGTTAACCATTGACTGTTCTCATCTGTGAGTTAGGGGAATCCGGGAAAACCTGGCCCAAAATTTTTAAATTAGAAGTGGGGCCAAAGGGGGGAACCTTGCTTTTCTTCTCCTGGATAAGTGGGGCCCCCTTATCTTTTTTTTTATTTTTGTTTCTTTTTTTTTTCCAAAAAAAAAGGGTTACCTACCAAGAACTCCCCCCCGCCCCCTTTTGCCCCTTTTTTTTAATTTTTTTCTTTCTTCCCCCTTTTTTTTTTCCCCCGGAACCTAACCCCTGAACCCTGCCATTCCTTTACCCCTATTTTGGGGTTTTATTGCCACCCCCCTTTACCTCGGGCCCGCTTGGCCCACTCTAATTCAACGCCAACTCCTTGTGTTCTCGTTCCTTTTTCTACTCGGGGACCACATTGCACTCCCCCCTCCCAGTTCGACCATCTGGCCCATTCTTTAATAAGACCGAATTCCTTTATGCTATTTTTTCCACCTATTTTTAAACCCCTATGCCCCTTTAAAATTCCTTTTTATGCCTTTAAATGGATAACTTATTAAGACCGAATTCTCCACTCCTATCTTTTTTCCCCCAAAATGGAACCTCCTATCCACGGAAATATTCCTCCTTTTTGAGTGGTAGAATTTTCCCCCCCCCAAATCACCCAAATCCAGACTTCAATAAAACTTAACACTAATCCAAAAACTCCCAATTCTCAAGTGAACTTTTGTTTTCCGCCCCCCGGCAAGAATTTCCTGAATTGGCCTTTAACTTTTGAAGCCGGAACTCCCATCCCGTTTATTCAAGGTAAACCATGTTTCCTTTGTGCCCCCCGCAAAGTGTAGAATTGCTGATTTCAAACAATTCCCAACCCTTTGGAGTGCCATCGGGTTCAACATCTAACATCTTCCCGCAACTTAATTGCCTAATTTCCAAGCCAAATTTTGACTATGCCAATTTCCAGTCTTTTCTGATGTTTACCCCCTCTTAAACATTCCCATTTCCCTTGCCAATTCAAAAAAAAAATTTTTCTTTGGGTTTGATATTTCGAAATTTTACCAAAAAAAATTTTTGCCCATCGGTACTCCAGTATGGCCGTATTTTGCCCAAAAGAGCCCCGTTTTCACACGTCGTTTTCCCCCACCCCCAAAATTTGTTTCTTTTTGAAAGGTTTTGGTTTCCTATTTATTTTACAATCTTTTGTGGTTGGCCAGAAGGGGCCCTTTCAAACCTCGTTGTATTCTCCTTTCCCCCCAAACTAAAAAAGACAAAACCTTACACACCCTCCCCAAACCCCAAAATTTTCACACCAACAAACCCACCCCCCACCACCCCCCCACTTTACCCCCAACCAAACCCTCCCCACCCCACACCCCTTTCCCATCCTCCTCCCCTACTTTCCTCCTTCCCTTTCCCCCCCCCTCCTCTCTCCTCCTTCTCCTCCTTCCCCTTTCCTCCTCCTCCTTCTCCTCCCCTTCTCCTTCCCCCTCCTCCTCCTTTCCCCCCCTTCTCCTCCTTCCTCCTCCTTCCCCCTTACCTCTTCTCCTCCTTCTCCCCTTTTCTCCCTTCTTCTCCTTCCAAAACCCTTCCCCCTCTTTTCCCCCTCTCCTTATCCCTCCTCCTCCTTTCTCCTCTTCTCCTTCTCCTCCCCCCTCCTTTTTCCCCTCCCCTTCCTCCCCTCTTCTTTCCTCTTTCCCCCTTCTTTTCCACCCCTCTTTCTCCTTTCCTCCTTCCCTTTTTCCCAATCCTCCTTTCTTCATCTTCTTCTTTTCCCTCCTTTCTTCTTCTTCTTTCCTCCCTTTCCCCTTTTCATCCTCTTCTTTCTCCCCTCCTTTTTTTTCTCCACCCTTTTCCAACCCCTTTTGTCCTTTTTTCTCCCCTCTTTTCTCCCTCCTTTCTTCGTTTCTCCTCTTCCCCCCTTCCCTTTTCATTTTTCTCTTTCTTCTCTTCTCCCTTTCCTCCCTTTTCCTCCCTTTTCCTTTTCCCCCCCCCCTTCCCTTTTTCCTTCCCCCCCATTTCTCGGGGGCCCCCCCCCCTTTTCCCTTTCTCTTTCTCCCTTCCCCCACCCCCCCTCCCTTTTTCTCCCCCCCTTTTCCCCTTCCCTCCTTCCCTTCTCCTCCCTCCCTTTTCCCCCCCTTCTTCCCTTTCTCCCCCCCCCCCTTCTTCCCCCCTCCCCCTCCTTCCTTCCCCCCCCCCTCCCCCTTTCCCCCCCTCTTTTCCCCTCCTTTCTCCCCTCCCTTTTTTTCCCTCCTCCCCCCTTCTTTTCCCCTTTCTTCCTTCTTTTCCCTTCTCTTCCCTTCCCCCTTCCGCCCTTCTCCTCCTTTCCTCCTTTTCTCTCCTCTTTTCCCCTCTCCTCTTTTCCTCTCCCCCCTTCTTTTTTCCCCCTCCCTCCTTCCTTCTCCCTTCTCCACCTTCCCCATTTTCTCCTCCCTCTCTTCTCCTCCTTTCTCTCCTTCTCTTTTTTTCCTCCCCTCCTTTCTTTTTGGGTTGTTTGATTTTAAACCTTTTTCAAATGGCCTTTGTCTTTTTCTCGGGGTCCTCTTCCCCCTTTTCCCTTTTCCTCCCCTCTCCCCCCTTCCCCTTACTTTCTTTCCCTCTTAAAACTTTTTCTTTCCTACTCCTCCCCCTTCACTTTTACTGCCAGGCTCCGGAAAATTCCCAATTTTCCAAATTTACTCCTTCTTCCTTTATCTTTTCAACTTTTGGTCCGAGTTCTAGCTGTGGGCCGGTTCCCTTTTTCAACTTGGACTACCCCACAATTCTCTTTCCGTCTTTAAAATTTTCCTTAAATCCCCCTTTTTTGTATTTTAAACCCCCATTCTCCTCCTTTCTTCTTTACCCTTTTTTCCCCTTTTTTTTTATTTTTTTCTTTTCCCCTTTTTCCCCCCTCCCCCCCCCTTTTTACCTCCCCCCTTTCCCCCCCCTTTCCCCCCCCTTTTCCCCCCCCCCTCCTTCCCCCCCCCCCTCCCCCCCTCCTTCCTCCCCTTTTTTTTTAAACCCCTTTTTTTTAACTTTACTTTCCCCCTTTTCCTCCTTTTGGGGGCCCTTTTCCCCTTTTTCTTTTCCCCACCCCCCCTTTTAAAGGGTTCCCCCTCCCCAAATTTTTCCCCCTTTTTTTTTTCATTCCTCCCCCTCAATTCCTCCCTTTGTGTTTTTCTTAAATTTTCCCCCCCCAAAAATCCCACTTTTTTTTCCTCCTTTCTTCTTCTCCCTTTTTTTTTTTAAACTTTTTTCCCCCTTTCCCCCCTTTTTTTTTTCCTTTTCCTTTTTCCCCCCTTTTTCCCTTCCCCCAACCTTTTTTTCCCCTTTTTCCCCCTTAAAATTTTTTCTTTTTTTCCCCCCCCCTTTTTTTTCCCTTTTCCCCAAAACCCCAAAAAACCCCCCTTTTTCCCCTTTTTCCCCACCCCTTCCCCAAAAATCCTTTTTAAAAACCCCCCCCCCCCTCCCCTTTCTTCCTTTTCCCCCCCTTTCCCCCTTTCCCCCCCTTTTTCCCCTTCTTTCCCCCTGCCGGGTCCCCTTTTCCCCCCCTTTCCCCCCTTCCTCCCCTTTTTTTTTCCCCCCCCCCCCCCTTTTCTTTTTTTCCCCCTTTTTTCCCCCCCCCCTCCCCTCCTTCTTTCCTTCCCTTCTCTTTTCTTCCCCCTCCCTTTCATTTTTCCTTTCCCCCGTTCCCCCACTCCCCCAAAATTTTTTCACCCTTTTTTTTTTTTCCCCCCCCCCCTTTTCCTTTTTTTTTTTTCCCAACCCCCTTTCCCCCCCTTTCCTTCCCCCCTTTTTTTCCCCCTTTTCGGGCCCTTTGAGGCAAATTTTTTAGGGAAATCGGCCTTTATACAGGGAAAATACTCCCCCAGTAAAAAAAGGGGGGGATTTGCTTCCCCTTATCCCCTTTTTTTTCCCAAATTTCACTTTTGTTTTTTTTAGGTAAAAAATTTAATTGAACTTCGATCCCGTTTGAAAGGGGAAAGTTTAAAAAAAAAGGTAAAAATTTTTTTAACGATTGGGACCCGGGGATTTTTGGACCAAAAAAACCAAAAACCCGTTCCCCAAAAAAGGGGAATTTCATTTTACCCTTTTTTTTTTTTTTTTTAAATTATTTTATTTTTTCCTTCTGGGGTTTTTTTCCCCCAACTTTAACCCCCTTTTTCCTTTTTTTTTTTTTTTTTTCCCCTTTCTTTTTTCTACCCCCCCCTCCTTTTTTTTCCCCCCCTTTTCCTTTTTTTTCCCTTTTTTTGTTCCCCTCCCCGTTGTTCCCAGGCCTATTTCAGGGGAATATACGCAGCCTCAGGGGTAATCAAGGTGAGCTTCAGATGTTGCTCTCCCGGTTTTCCCCTGTTGGTGTTTGCTTACCAAATTTACACTGCTGTTATCTATCCCATCTCAGGCTATAATTTATTGTATTCTTCAGATCCTTTTCCTGATGGGACCTTTAATGAAAGTGCCATTCTTCTCCACACTGATATTGCGTACCATCAGCTATTTGTTCGTACTTCACTGCATTACACAGCAGCCCGTATCCACTTGCATAGGTGGTATACACTCTGTTCTTTGTATCTCCTTCTCGGGCATTATCTATCCTGGATATTGCCTTTCTTGTTTCGTCATTACCGCCACCACTTCTATTACTTGGCGATTTTAATGCCCATCATTTCCTCTGGGAGGGTCTCACTGTGATTCCCGTGGTATTCAGTTAGAGGCTTTTCTTGCTACCCACCCCCTCCATGTTTTAAATACAGGTACTCACACCCATTTTGATCCTTGGACTCGTACTCTCTCTTGCATCGATCTCTCAGTCTGCTCTTCCTCCGCTGCATTAGACTTCACCTGGTCTGTTCTCCCGGACTTACATGACAGCGATCATTTCCCAATCATTCTTACTTCCCCTTCATATTCACCACCTCTTCATAACCCACGCTGGCAATTTGATCAGGCAAATTGTAACCTTTACTCCCAACTAACTATTTTTAGTGAGGTTCCTTCTTCATCCTCCATTTATGAGCTTTTGCACCTCTTCTTGTCCTTCGTTTTAACCACAGCTTCTCATTCTATACCCCAAACTTCGAGCAGGCATTATCAGAAATGCGTGCCTTGTTGGTCTCCTGCTTGTGCTCGTGCAGTACGTTTGAAACGCGCTGCATGGGGCATTTACCGGTACAATAGAACCACGGAGAGACTTCTTGATTTTAAGCAGAAGCATGCGATCGCTTGCCGTGTCATCCGTGATGCTAAACGCACTTGCTGGCGAGATTATGTCTCCATCACCTCTGCTTCCTCTATGAGTGCAGTCTGGAAAAATGTACGAAAACTGAGTGGTAAATATTCTCCTGACCCAGCTCCTGTTCTGTGGGTTGCCAGTGTTGATATAGCAAACCCACTAGATGTTGCCAAAGAAATTGGCAATCATCTGGTCTGTATTTCTCAGGGGCTCCATCTATGCCCCTTGTTTCTTTCCTCAAAGTCTGCCAGAGAGTTAGCACCCTTGGACTTTTCTTCTCTTAGAGAAGACCAGTATAATGTGCCTTTTACACTTCAGGAACTGGAGGCCACACTCTCAGCTTGCTGATCATTGGCAGCTGGGCCCGACGACATTCATATTCGTATGCTACAACATTTACATCAGTCAGCCCTTGCCGTCCTATTACGCCTTTTCAATCTTATTTGGTCACAAGTTCTTCCACAGCTGTGGGAATCTGCCAGTGTTCTCCCTTTTCACAAACCGGGTACTACAGGACATGAAGCCTCCCACTATCCTCCCATTGCTCTTACCAGTGCAGTTTACAAAGTGATGGAATGCCTGGTAAATAGACGTTTAGTGTGGTATTTAGAGACACACAACAGTCTCTCCACTCGTCAATATGGCTTTCGTAAGGGCCGTTCTACCATAGACCCCTTACTATGCTTGGATATGTATGTTCGTAATGCTTTTGCGAATAACCACTCAGTTATCGCCATATTTTTTGACCTTGAGAAGGCATATGACACAACTTGGAGGTACAATATTTTGGCCCAAGCCCACTCCTTAGGCCTCCGAGGCAATCTCCCATCCTTCCTTAAGAACTTTTTAACTGTTGTTAGGTAAGACACATATGCAACCTATATGCAAAAGTTAGGTATCTATATTTCGAAACGTTTTGCCTACACAGTAGGCTTCTTCAGTCGAGTACAGAAAAGTTGATAGAAGCAGAAGATACTTGAAGACGATGTAATCAGTCCATCACCCTTGAAGTTTTGAGGTGGTCAGTCCCTCAGTCTGGAGAAAAGTATTGTTCCGTAGTCTGAAACAATATGAAGTTGAAGTGACAGGATGGAGCCTATGATACCACCAGGAGGCGAGATGTAAGCCACTAGTAGAGGTAAGAATGTTGTCGTTGGAAGGTCATGTCCCTCTCAAATCCAGCCATTCTCACTAGTAGAAGTTGACAAAGTTGATTTCAGGTCTGTACCAAGATACTCTTGTGTTGCAGTGTCTGACAGAGTGAACATTAAAATGGTATAAAATACCGACAGGTTGTAAGGTAAGACACATATGCAACAGTTAGGTATCTTTATTTTGAAACGTTTCGCTTACACAGTAGGCTTCTTCATTCGAGTACAGAAAAGTTGATAGAAGCAGAAGATACTTGAAGACGATGTAATCAGTCCATCACCCTTGAAGTTTTGAGGTGGTCAGTCCCTCAGTCTGGAGAAGAGTATTGTTCCATAGTCTGAAACAATATGGAGTTGAAGAACGAACGAACGAACGAAAGTTCAGGTAAGATCCCAAATGGGATGAGCGGGAAAGACGGGACAGACAAAGAATAGTGCTGTAGAGGAGTGTTCTTAGTCGTGAAATGAGCCAGGGCTTAACCCACGTGAAGGCGATCGGGGGCAGTATTGAGAAGAGAAATTGGCTCTTCTGTTGGGACTCCGTGGGGTGAGGGGAGGGGAGGGAAATGTGACGTTTGCGTAGGGGGATGAAAAACTGTCCATGTTTTAACCCAAAAGCTAAGCAAACGTGGGTCAAAAAATGGTACTGTCTGAAGGTACCTGTCAGCGAATCCAAGGTTATTTGTAAATGGGTTAGGGCGGGATCATGAAAGGGAGTAAAAAAGGTTGTTCGTTTGTGGGTCTGCGAATTTTTGGGAGAAGGGGCCCGTAGTCATGTCGTGTCTAATTTTGTCTTTTCTGTCATGAGCGTTTTCCCAGTACGAACGCAGGGTGTCAATTTGGGCTGGAGAGTTCGCTTGGGCAAAGCCCTCCCATCTCATCAAGCACCCAGCCGTGCCTTGTTCTGGACCGCTGCTTTTTTAATTTGTTTTTTACTGCAAAGGAGGGTAGAGAGAGTAAGTTATCAGAGGAGTATTGGATTTGTAGAGGGTAGTTTGGGGGCGTTGAGGGGATGTTTCAGCTTGAGGGCCGAAAAGGGCCTTACTAGCTACTGAAGCCTTGATGAATGTGTCCGTGTAAACGAAGAAGGTAGCCCCAAGATTAATGCCAAGGCAGTGACAAAATTGGGATGGGGTGTAAATCGGTTATTTTTTTTTTTTAAAATTTTTCCTTTTTTTTTTTTTAATTCTGGATTTAGCCTCGGGTTTGATCCTCCTTTTTTGTTCCCAATTGGCTATCCTGTCGCCCTCTTTTGGTTTTTGTGTGTGAGTGTATCTATATTAGATAGTGATAAGTTGTGTAATGTCGCTGCATAGGAGTTGAGGATTTGTGGTAAACAGGTTTGGAATGTCGTTAGTGTAAAAAATTGGAGGGTAGGGGAGGGGACAGACCCTGGGGTACTCGGCATTTAGTGTGAAGTAGTAGAGAAAAACACCCTTTGGAATTTTATTCCATGTTACGGCCGCAAAAAGTTCAGAGGAGTTTACAGAGTGACAGGGGGTTAAAGTTAGTGCAGAGTTGTACTTGAGCCCTTCGTGCCAGACAGTGTAAAAAGGCTTTTTCAACGTTTTTGAAACCAGGGCGCCTGTTCTTTGTTTTGGTTGAGGGGAGTAGGGGAAAATGTGTTAATGGCATCCTGTGTGGATCTGTGTGTTCTAAAAGCCAAATGGCCATCAAAAATTAGAGAATTGTGTTCCAGTATCGCAAAAGCATGTTTTTAGGTTTTTCAAAGATTTTTTCCAAAAGTTTCGGGGGGGTGATGGGGCGATAGTTTCTGGGGTCCGAGTGGTTTTATTGGGTTTGGGAAGGAGGATAGCATACATTTTTGAAGAGGGAAGGGAAAGTATCCAGAGGCAAGAGGGGCATTGGGGAGGTTTGTGAGGCATTTTAATAAGAGTCAGGAAGGTTTTCGGGAAATATGTTTTTGGCCCAGGGGCACCGGGGGGCCTTTGGAAGGGAAAGGGGTGTCTAGGGATTTTTAACGTCTGGTTGGTTAAAAAGGAGTGTCGATTTTTGGGGAGGAGGTAAAGAGTCCAATGGATGGGGGCTGTCGGTGTGTTTGTGGTGTGTGTAGTGTTCCAGGTTCTTGTTCTAAATGTGTTGAATAGCTTGGGGTGGGGGGGGGTGTGGGGGGAAAGATGTTTCCCAGATGTGTTTGAAGTGTTAGTAGCAGCCTGTGGGTCTGAGATGTGTGTTTGTTGTGGGTGATGTGTTTAATTTTTTTGGTGGAAGGGGTGCCTCTGTTTCTTTGAAAAAGTTCAAAAGGTTTTTGGTGTTTTTGAATGTTTTTTGTCCGCTTGTAGTAGAGCTGTGACCAGTGATTGTTTTTTGGTTTTGGGTTAGACTGTGTAGAATGTTGTTTCGAGGAAAATGAGATCTAACAGACTTGTTTAAAAATCTTGTGTGTTGTGAGAAAGCAGTTGTGGTAAAGTAATTAGTCTTCTTTTTTTGATTGAGGGTTTAAAGGAATAACGAGGGGTGGGGGTTTTCTTTGGTATTGGGGTGTTGGCTGCTTGTGTAATGTGTCGGGATGAGGCGAGTTGATGTCAACGAGTGGGTTTGTTTTTGTAGCATGGTGGGTTAGTATTATCTATGTGTTGTTGAAGGGACCAAAAAGAAGCGTTCTTGGGGAAAAGGGCCCGGGAGTGGCTGGGATGAGGATGGGGTTGGAGATTTTAAGATGAAGGGAAGTGATCGGCCTGTAATAGGGCCAGGTGTATTGGTTTGAAAGAGAGAGCGGGCCGGGTTTTCCGAAAAAAAAGTCGGGTTTGCCTTGGCAGTGTGATTGTAAAGGTGTTGAAATCTGGACCGAGGTGAAATAGGTGTTTTTGGTTTGTGAAGTTGAGTATTGGTGACAAAGTTGGGTTTTTATGGTGTGATGAAAGGCGGTGTGTTTGGCATTTTAATCAATAGTGGGATGTTGGTTGTTGTAGTTGAAGACTGCCTTAGGAGGGTTTTGGGGGGAAGGGGTTGGAACCGGGGGGGATTTTTGGGAAATGGGTGAAAAAAGGGGGTGGGAGAAAAAGTGTTTGGGACAAGGTGGAACCCCCGTGGACAAGGGGGTGTATGCGAAACCCTTTGGAATAAGGGCTTTTGGGAGGTCTGTTCGCAAAACAAATGGCCCTCTGTTTAAGGGGGGTAGGGTTCTAATTGAAAGTGGTACGTTACTGTCCCAAAAAAAATTTTTGTTTCTCTCAAAGTTTTGCCGGGGAATTTAAAAAAAGCCCGTATGATGATCTATGTTTTTGGTTCTAGGCCCGTTTGGGGGGGAGGAAAAGGTGGGGTTTTTTTTTTTTCTTTGTTGTGAAATTTGGGGAGGTTTAGGTTTGAGTGGATTTTGTTGGGGGGAGGTGGAGTTGGACCGGATGAATTTTGGGTGTAGTGGGGGAGTGGGAAAGGTGGATGCAGAGGAAGTGGAAACTTTGGTAGGGGAAAGAGAAGAGGAACTATGGTAAGGGGTGAGGGAAGTGGAAATAAGTAAGGGGTGAGGGGGTGGAACTTTGGAAGGGGAAAAAAAGGAAATGAGTAAGGAAGTGGGGGAGGGTGGTGTACAGCAGCAGTGGGGGGGGGGGGGTGTAGGAGGAAAAAAAAAAGGGGGGGGGAGGGGCTGGTGGGAGTGGAAAAATGGTGGGGGGGAAGAGAGGAGGGGGAGGTTGAGGAGGCTTAGAAAGAAACAGGAAGGAGGGAAAATTAAGGAGGGAAGATTTTTACAGACAAAATTAGGTTTAAGGACATGTAAATTCTGTTGGTCTTGGAAGATTACCTCACAGAGTGGGCAGCGGGCGAGTTGACAGTTAGTTTGTAGTTGTTGGGGGAGGTGTAGGAAAGGCGTGTATTCTGTGTGTTGGTGTTTTTTTGTGTAGAGTGAAAGGGTAGACCAAATGCATGGGGGGGCCCGGCATTGGGGGGGGGGGGAGGGGGGTATGGAAGGGGAGGGAGGGCAGGGAAGGGGTTGGGGAGGGGGGGGGGCTAGCTTGAGGGGGAGCGATGTGCTTTTTAGAAAGGGCAGGGGTTGGCAACTGCAGTGTGTGACCTGCGCGTTAGAAAATTTAAGGGGGGGTTGCAAATATTCCCAAAATGGCCAGTTGTGAACAAACTGGAGCAGACTTTTGTAATGTGCATGTTTTTTTGCGTGGCCGAATTTGTAGCATTTAAACATTTTGTGATTGGGTGGAATTCGGAGTGAAAAGAGTGTGTGGAGGAATGCGGATGGCTTGGGAAAGATCCCCTTCTTAAGGTTAGAGGGGTTAGGCGTCAGGAGAAGTTCTACGGTTTGCAATGACTAGCTTTTGGCACGATGCCCCAGGGGTCAAAAAATGGTGAAACCCCATTTAGAAATTTTTTTGGTATCGGGTTTAGGGTACGTTTATAGGGAAATTTTGTAAAGAAGGGTTTTAAGCCTGAGTTGTTTTTGAACTTTTAATTTAGGTGCACCATGATTTTATAAATTTTTAGGACAGTAGTGGCATCAGGATTTGAGAATTTGAGGTTTGCAAAAAAAAATTGGGTTTAGAAGCAGAGGAGGGGTGGGGGGTTGGGGGAGGTGGAAGGGGGGGGGGGGTGGAAGGCAACGAAGGCATCGTTAATTTTAAAAAATGTAATTGGTGGTGACAAAACGGGCCAAAAAGTGAGGTACTCAGAGGCAAGTACTGTAAGTAGACCAAAGTACTTGCCTGGCGCAGGATACTGAGGAGGTGAAATGTAGCTTGAGGAGCACTGTATATCCTAGGGCGGGGAGACTGGCTGATGGCATGGTCAACAGGCGAAAAAATTCAGGGGAAAAGGCTTCCGCCCTTGGGTGGGAAAACCCCCCAACGCACCAATCCTGATGGTGGAGAGGGAAAACGAAGGTCCAGCAAGTCTACTTAAGCGAAAAAACTCGCCCAACACAAGGTAATTCAAGAGAGGCGAGTCGTCGTGTGTGACTGATGTGTTTTAAGCCACGCACCCTAGCAAAGCGCACCGTGATGGGGTTGAAGTGACAGGATGGAGCCATAACCGCCAGGGGGGTGGAAAATGGCCCCTGTTGAGGTAAGGATGTTGCGTTTGGAATTTTGGTCCTCCAAATCCCAAACCCTTCTCAAGTAGAATTGACAAAGTTGATTTCAGGGGCTGTACCCCAAAATAAACCTTGTGTTGCATTCCACTCTCATTCTCATGCCATTGCAGTGTCGAGAGGGTCTAATTTTCTACGGCGTAGGATTCACAGCAGTGTTTCTGGACGGGTCGTACGAGGGCATTTACTATCTTTGGCTGGTATTTTTATTGCTGAATTGTATGCCATTCTTGCAGCACTTATCCATATTGCATCTATGCCTGTGTCATCATTTGTGGTAGTCTCAGACTCCCTTAGTGTTTTACAGGCTATACAGAAATTTGATACACCTCACCCCTTAGTCCTCTGTATCCAACTTTGGCTATGCCGCATCTCTACCAAGTATAAAGATATTGTTTTTTGTTGGGTCCCTGGTCATGTTGACGTACAGGGCAATGAACAGGCAGACACTGCTGCGCGGTCAGCAGTACATGACCTACTAGTTTCATATAGGGGTGTTCCATTTACGGACTATTTTGCTGCAATAGCTACCCACCTTCACACCCGTTGGCAACAACGTTGGTCTACTCTGCTCGGTAACAAACTTCAATCTATTAAACCGAGTATAGGTTACTGGCCATCTTCTTGTCACCAGTGTCGAGGTTGGGAAACTACTCTTTCCCGTCTTTGCATTGGCCATACTCGTCTTACTCATGGATATCTCATGGAGAGGCGCCCTGCTCCTCTCTGTGAGAATTGTCAGGTTCCATTATCGGTCAGCCACATTCTCTTAGGCTGCCCCCTTTATCAACAAGCACGCAGAATATACCTCTAATGTCATCTTCACTCCGCTGCTGTCTTTACCTTCCTTTCTCGCTGATGGACCCACCTTCCATCCGGACTCTCTCATTGACTTTTTAACAACAACTGACTTCCTTCACAAACTCTGATGATACCTTCAGCCCTTTCTACCTCAATCTCTTGCTGCCCTCTGCCCCCGCACTATTCCCTGCCCTGCTGTATTCTGTAACCTACTGATCATCCCTCCCCCCTTCTGCCGCCCAATACCCTCACTTCCTTCCCTACCCTGCAGCACTGTATAGCCCTTGTGGCTTAGCACTTCTTTTTTATAATAATAATAATAATAATCAAAGACAGGTCATATGGGCATTTACTGAGTTGCTGTGCATTCAGTAGAATGGAGTATTCTGTTAGGTAATGTAATTAAAAAAAAAAAGTTTGATAGGGTCACAGGTTAAACATTTATGAGATACAATTATTCAGTATTTATTTAGTTGTGGGTGATTAAGTGATTTTTAAGAAGAGACTTGAAAGGGTCCTAAGAAGCAAGATCGCCACCCATCTAGATACCCATCAGTTACACAACCCAGGGCAACATGGGTTTAGAGCAGGTCGCTCCTGTCTGTCCCAACTAATGGACCACTACGGCAAGGTCCTAGATGCACTAGAAGACAAAAAGAATGCAGATGTAATATACACGGACTTTGCAAAAGCCTTCGACAAATGTGACCATGGCGTAAGAGCGCACAAAATGCATGCTAAAGGAATAACAGGAAAACTTGGTAGGCGGATCTATAACTTCCTCACAAATAGAACACAGAGTAGTAGTAAACAGAGCCAAGTCTGAGGCGGCTACGGTGAAAAGCTCTGTTCCGCAATTCAATTCAATTCAAGTTTATTCTCTAGAAGGGTTACAATGTAGGATTTACAGGTTTTGAGTATCGTGTGGTTTACATGTTATAAAATACTAATTACAGAGGGGGCCACTAGGACACCTAGCATGGCTAGGCATTTTGGGCAGACTTAGATTAATTCTTAACATTAAATCCTTACAGATTATTGTATTAAGGTTAAGTGACTACATCATAATTTGTGAGTTTAGCAATGGGAATGCTTTTGTTTTGGCACAATACAAAGTGTCTATATTGGAGTATCATAGGCAAACTTATGACTAGTTAGGATTTATTATTCTAAGATTAAGATTAGTATTTCTGGGTTTATAGTCAGTGGGTGAGTGAGTGTAATTGTGAACCACCAGGTGGTTATGATGTAGTTAGTTGTCGGGGTGTATCAGGGGGAGAGGGAGTTTTGAAAGTGATGAATGTGTCTGCAGTTCTAGAGTTTTCAGGTAGGGTGATCCAGATTTTAGGTCCTTTGAAATACATTGAATTTTTGTAAAGGTTTAGTCGAGCACTGGGAATGTCATTAGAGATGTTTGTGTCTGGTGTTATGCCTGTGGATCCTCTCACAACTATCAAGAAAGTGTTTTAGGTCAAGGTTAATATTGGAATTTAAGGTCCTGTAGATGTAGATTGCACAGTAGTAAGTGTGGATGTTCTGAACAGGGAGTAAGTTTAGATCTATGAAGAGAGGGGAGGGGGGTTTGCCAGGGATGGGATTTAGTGATTATTCTTACTGCGGCTTTTTGTTGGGTTATTATTGGCTTTAGGTGTGTTGCTGCAGTTGAACCCCAAGCACAGATAGCATAGGTGAGGTATGGATATATAAGTGAATGGTATAGTGTGAGAAGGGCAGTTTTGCGGCATGTAGTATGTATCTTGGAGAGGATCCCCACCGTTTTGGATACTTTTTTTGTTATGTGTTGGATATGGGTGCTGAAATTTAGGTTGTTGTCGAGGTATAGGCCAAGGAATTTGCCCTCATTATGTCTGGCAATTAGAGTGTTGTCGATCTTAATGTTAAGTTGCGCAACACCTGCTCTGCTACCAAACATAATATAGCAGGTTTTGCCAGTGTTAAGTGTAAGTTTATTGGCTGTCATCCAATTCGATATTTTGAGCAGCTCCTCGTTAACAATGGTGTTGAGGGTGGCAAGATTACCTGGAGTTTACTTGGAGAGAGTTCTGGGGGTCAACGCCCCCATGGCCCGGTCTGTGACCAGGCCTCCTGGTGGATCAGAGCCTGATCAACCAGGCTGTTACTGCTGGCTGCACGCAAACCAACATACGAGAAACAGCCCAGCTGATCAGGAACCGACTTTAGGTGCTTGTCCAGTGCCAGCTTGAAGACTGCCAGGGGTCTGTTGGTAATCCCCCTTATGTATGCTGGGAGGCAGTTGAACAGTCTCGGGCCCCTGACACTTATTGTATGGTCTCTTAACGTGCTAGTGACACCCCTGCTTTTCATTGGGGGATTTTGCATCGTCTGCCAAGTTCTTTTGCTTCGTAGTGAGTGATTTTCGTGTGCAAGTTCGGTACTAGTCCCTCTAGGATTTTCCAGGTGTATATAATCATGTATCTCTCCCGCCTGCATTCCAGGGAATACAGGTTCAGGAACCCTCAAGCGCTCCCAGTAATTGGGGTTTTGGGTGGGAGATGACATAAGTCGTGTCGTCAGCAAAGAGAAGGGGTTTCAGGTGTTGGGATATGTTTGGAAGATCCATTGATGTAAATGAGGAAGAGCAGGGGTCCAAGGACACTTCCCTGTGGAACTCCAGTTTCAAGGGGCCCGTATTGATGAGGCTGTGTCTTTAATGGTGACATACTGATATCTATTAGAAAGGTAGGATTTAAAATATGCAAGCGCATGGTCTCTTATCCCATAGTGGTAAAAGTTTGTGGAGTAGGATGCCGTGGTCTTACTGTGTCAAACGCTTTTCTTAGGTCAATAAAAATTCCTAGCGGATATTCCTTATTTTCAATGATGTGAAAAGCAGGTTAGCATTTTTATAATTGCATCATTAGTGCTTTTATTTTTCCTGAATCCAAATTGGCTGGGGTTGGTATGTTTTGTGACGTATTAATGAATATAGTCTCCTTTGCATGAGTTTCTCGAAGATTTTGGATAGCAATGGTAAGTTTGATATTGGCCTATTGTTGTTTACGTCTGTAGGGTCACCACCTTTATGTATTGGTGTAACCTTCCTGTCTTGGTAGTGTCGGGAAAGTGCTAGTTTCTAGTGACTTGTTAAAAGGTCATGTAATGCAAGGCACAGTACTCGCTCCCATCTTGTTCCTCATCCTCACATCTGCCATAGACAAGGATGTAAGCCACAGCACCTGTCTTCCTTTGCAAAATGACCCCCGAATCTACATGACAGTGTCTTCCATTGCAGACACTGCAAGGCTCCAGGCGGACATCAACCAACTCTTTCAATGGGCTGCAGAAAACAATATGAAGTTCAACAATGAGTAATTTCAATTACTCCGATATGGTAAACAAGAGGAAATTAAAACTTCATCAGAGTATAAAACAAATTCCAGCCACACAACAGAGAAAAAAAACAACATCAAAGACCTGGGAGTGATCATGTCAGAGGATCTCACCTTCAAGGACCATAACATTGTATCAATCGCATCTGCTAGAAAAATGACAGGATGGATAATGAGAACCTTCAAAACTAGGGATGCCAAGCCCATGATGACGCTCTTCAGGTTGCTTGTTCTATTTAGGCTGGAATATTGCTGCACATAACAGACCTTTCAAGGCAGATAAAATTGCTAACCTAGAAAATGTACAGAGAACCTTCACAGACGCATAACAGAGATAAACACCTCAATTACTGGGAGCGCTTAAAGTTCCTGAACGTACTCCCTGGAACGCAGGCGGGAGAGATACATGATTATATACACCTGGAAATCCTAGAGGGACTAGTACCAAACTTGCACATGAAAAACACTCTGAAAAACAAAAGACTCGTCAGACGATGCAAAATCCCCCCAATAAAAAACAGGGGTGTCATAGCAAGCTAAGGGCAACAAAAATAATTGTCAGGGAGCCAATATGTTCAACTGCCTCTCAGCATACGTAAGGGAGATTACCAATAGACCCCTGGCTGTCTTCAACCAGGCACTGGACAGGCACCTAAAGTCGGTACCTGACCAGCCGGGCTGTGGCTCGTACATTGCATTGCGTGAAGCCAGTCTTAACAGCCTTTTTGATCAGGCCCTGTTCCACCATGAGGCCTGGTCACAGACCGGGCCGCAGGAGCGTTGACCCCCGCAACTCTCTCCAGGTAAACTCCAGGTTGCACTGTATTTTCGTATGGTATTTATGGTTGTATTCTCGTTTTCCTGGTCTCATTTTATAGAATGGAAGACATATTACAGAAATTGAGATGATTTTGATTGGTTTCACAATGAACAGTACCTTGAAATTGAGCTCAAAGTAGCAGAAATGTTCGATTTTTACTAAAGTTCAAAAGTAAACAAATCATGCCAAGCGTCCAATAAATGTCACAAGTGCGCTGATATTATTTATACCATTTCTACACTAACGCAGTAGTCTGCATAACAGTAAATCTTCTATTTTTTTTGTAAGAATAAAAACTTCAAAGTGGAAAGCAAAAGAAATACAAGAGGGGCCTGGGGGCGTGACTAACGAACAGAGAATTTGTTATTTTAGTGCCAGGAATGTCTGCCTTGTTTATTCTGGACCCTATTTGGAAATTGGCATCTTCTAATAATTGTGTGAAATTGGCCAAATTGCCAATTTCTAACCACTTTATTGGATAGTTGAAATTGGTAAATGGGTAGTTTCTTGTACTCATTCGATAGAAAAAATGGAGTTCTAGCGAAAAAATATGATTTTGTCGACTAGTACACAGAAATTGGCCCCAACATAGGGCTCAAAGTTGGCGAAATGCCGATGCCGAGACCGCTTACTTCGCGAGAGCATAATTCCGTAAGTTTTCCATCAAACTGCATACTTTTGGTGACATTATGATCGGGAAAAGATTATCAATTCCCTTAGAAAAAATATTTTTTTTCTGAAAAATTTTCGACCCTGAGAACAAATTTAGGAGAGGGCCTCTCGACCCTGAAAGGGTTAATGGCTGCCTCATTGTGAAGTTGAAGGTTACTTTAGTAGTGTCTTGGGGTAATTTACCTAGATTGGTTAAGAAAAAAGTAGGCTAGTGGTCAGGGGTATTATCTTACCCTGTTTTTTTAAAGGGGGATATGGTTTTGGGGCCAGATGAAATTAATGGGAAACACTGTTCGTAATTCTTGTGGTTTTTGTTACGTTGGTAGCAACACAGTTATCATAGTGTTTGTGTTTTTAATAATGTGGGGCCCTGGTATTGCAGGAGTTTTTTAAATTGAAGTCACCGAGAGTGTAAGTGATGTTTTTTTCAGTGTGCACCCCCTAAAGGGGAGGTTCCTTTGACGCTGGTGAGAGGCTCTTGTTTAAGGGAATTGGTCTGTGCTCCAGTTCCGAACTGAGCCTGAATCCTTCCATCCCTCCCCCCCCCCCCCAGGGTTTTTAAATCCAAAGGCTTACGCTCCAATGTTATTAATCATGTGTGCTCATTTATCATATTCCTTTTTTTTCACTTTTGAGTGGTACTGGGTTTCCGGGAGGAGTTCCGGGGTAAACGCCCCCGGGGCCCCGTCTTGACCAGTATTTTCACTAAGGGGGTTTTTGTAGGCATTTGGATTTGAAATTTAGCTTTATATATTCCCCTTTTATCCCTTTTGTGTAAGTATTAGTGAAAATTTAGTTGGGCTGAGTAGTATTAGCTGTGCCCCCTTGTTGATCGGGCCCTCAGTTTGTAGGCTGGTAACCGGGAAGGGCATAGAGTCTGTAGTACGGCTTTAGCCAGGTTTCGGTGGGACGTAATGAATGGACATATGGTATGCAGGTAATATTAGTAAAATGCTGTGAGGTCATTCATAATGTTTGCTTAAAGATCAGACATTGTTGTTAAAAGACAGTTATGTTGTTGTTGGCTCTGAGATAGATTGCTTTGTTTGTTCTGCTGTTTGTAATAATTACAGGTTTACTGATTGACTCACTATTTTAAGATCATTTCAATAAGAGGTTGGTATCAGGATCAGTGTTGTAATCAAAGATTTAAAGTGTGATCTATAATTAGATTAAGTATAAGACAAAGTAAATATTCTCTAAAGTCTAAAAAGTAGCACCTGAAGTATTTTTAACAAATATGTAATATATGAAACTAAGGTAGTTCTTTAAGCTAAAACAAGGAGACAAATATTAAAAGGGACTAAAATATGTAGCGTGTGTACAAAGGTGGTAATCAAAATAAGGGAGCTAGGGAACTTTAATTAATTACCTGGAGATTAGTCACGAGGGAGCATTCACCTAAATTCATACTTCAATAACAAAATCTTAAAAGTGGGATTCAAGTAAACCAAGGTTCCTACACGGACTATAAGCTGGGGAAGGATATACTAAGCAACACAACCCCAACTTATGCCTTAGAACACGATTAAACGTCTGGTGGTCACTCTCGATGTATGCACAAGGCTTATTCCTCTAGAAAAATGGAGGAGTAGATGCTAAAATAGATAAGAGACAGTGGCGCTCCCTTTTACAGGCTACGGAAAGAATAACACACAGTGCGCGGCTAAAAGAGATCAATATAAATCTCAGAAATGCAGTAGGAGTCCACTGGTCAGAGATACTAGAAGGCCATACGCAACTTAAGCTAATGGAATATTATAGGAGTCAGGAAACGCCGGCGGGAAGAACTAAAGCATAAATGGAAAATCAATAGAAAACCAAAGTTATTTCTTCTCCTATGCAAATTCAAGTCTGAGAAGACAACGGTCCAGTATTGGGCCCCTACTTAGACAAGATGGGTCTACACAGATGACAGGCAGGAAAATGAGCTGAGCTACTCAAGTCCCAATATGACTGAGTTTTTAGCAAGCCGCTATACTCACAAGACTGAGAGTCGAAGAATCTAATGATTTTTTTTAGGATTCCGGAGAGGCCAAAAAATTTGATTAACACACAAGCCTATCCGATGTTATCCCTGACTGCCAAATGAGCTTCGAACAGGCGATTAAATGAATGCCCATGCACTCTGCCCCAGGGACAGATCATGGAACTCTTGTGTTCATCAAGAACTGCTCCAGGAAGCCCATATGTACGAGCCTTTTCCTAGTATGGTGAGGGAGCATGGACACGGGGGTCGTCCACAGTTACTAAAACAACAGACATAGCCCCACTTCCACAAAAGGGGGCCGCAGTAAAGCAAACTGCTCAAAGAACTACTCAGACTAATGCACTAACTCACATATCATAAAATTTTGAAAGGGTCCTAAGAAGCAAGATCTCCATCCCATCTAGAAATCACATAAGTTACACAAACCCAGGGCAACATGGGTTTAGAAACAGGCTCAGCTCCTGTCTGGTCTCTACTATTGGATTCAACTTACGACAAGGTCCAGCTTAAAATGCATAGAAGACAAATAGAATGCAGATGTAATATATACAGACTTTGCAAAAGCACTTTCGACAAGTGTGACCATGGCGTATTAGCCGCACAAAATGCGTGTGCTAAAGGTAATAAACGGAAAAGTTGGTCGATGGTATCTCGAATTTCTCACTAACAGGATCAAGAAGAGTAGTCGTCAACAGAGGTTAAGCCGAGGGCAAGCTACGTTGAAAAGCTCTGTTCCAAGGCACAGTATCGCCCCCCCCCCCCCCCCCCCTACCCTCCCTCTTGTTCCTCTCCTCACTCATACGAAAGCAAAAGACTTGGCAGACGATGCACCATCCACCAATGTAAAGCAGGGGTGTCATAGTCACGTTAAAGAGAACCATACAATAAGGTGCAGGGGGAGTGACTGTTCAAATGTCTCCCGCACACATAAGGGGATTACCTGAACAGAACCCCTTGGCAGGTCTTCAAGCTGGCACTGGACAAAGCACTAAAGTTCAGTTCCTGATCAAGACGAGGTGTGGCTCGTACGTTGGTTTTTCGTGCAGCCAGCAGCAAACGAGCCTGGTTGATCAGGCTTGATACATCCGGAGGGCCTGAGGTCACAGACAGGGCCGCAGGTGGCGTTGTACCCCCGGAATCTCTCCTGAGTAAACTCCAGGGTAAAAACACTAGTGTTGGCGAGCACACTACTCACGTGGGGCCACGCAGGACATGTTGCACACAGCGTACAAATTTAGTGCAAAACACACAAGGTTACGCAGCCACCCACCACACCAACCATTCACAATCACCCACACACACACAACACACACACCCACCCCAAACCGCACACCCTCACACCCACACCCACACACCATCAAACACACCATCACAGTCCCACAACACCAAACAACCACACACACACACACACACAACCCCACACAAACTCCACCACAGACACACACAACTCACACACAACACACACAACACTAACCACACACAACATGTTATGCATTATTTACAAGCTGTAGCAAAGTCAGGGATATTTCTCCAGAATGGTTGTTAATATACCATCTGGGAAAGAAATACTTTGCCATTTCTTGAAATTTCTGAGGAGTTGTTTCGAAATTCATTATTTGATCACACTCTCAGTACATTAATGAAAGCAATGTTCGACATATAGTCCACTCTGCATAGTTTACATTTTGTTTGGTCTTCATTTGCGTGGTGGTGATTTAAACCTGCGAAGTATTTAACCATGCCGGAGCCTGGGGCCGGCAGTAGTGACATACCTATAGGTCGGCTTATCTTGTTGGACTGCACAATAGACATGTGGTCCTCCTGCATGATGGAATGATGATAGCATGGATCCGGTCTTAGTGATCAATCTCCCTAAGTCTTAATTCAGAATAAAGTTTATTTTGATGTTCTTTTGTATTATTGTTCTCAAAAACTGCTTATTGACAGAACCAAGATTGTAATTACCCCCTCTTTGGCAGTCGTGTATAGCCCTTGTGGCGTTGCGCTTCTTTTTGATAATATAATATAATACCCCATCTTTTGAAAGATACAGCTTAGCCAATTTATCAGTTCTATCATGATCTGAAGTCCGCATGTGAGGTGGAATCGCCCCAGTCTAATGCTCTCTGACTTCCACTGTCCACAATCTTAAAATATCTGTGTTGGGCTTCTGACAAAAGCATGCCACAATTTATACTTAATGAGTTGAGAGCGTTTATGGATTGAAAGAGATCAGTTACAATTAAAGTGTCATAACCTTAGATACATGGACACTTTTGAGTGAAAGGGAGATGGCAAAACAGTTCTGTTTAAGGGTAGAGGCCAGTTATTGAGGCGGTGCTCAAGATTTCTTTATGAGTGCCTCACTCTGTTGTTGACAACAGCCGCACTACCAGCTGCACCAGTGGACTGGTGAACAGAACATCAACGTAAATAATTGTGATTGTTCATGATGTGACTAAGTTATCAATAGATTCAGCTTAAAGGCATAGGTTTGGCTTGAAGACGAAGCTTTGGTTGTGATTTTAAGAAGAGTATTTGGGGGGAAGTGGGAAATGGAGGAGAGGAATGTAGTTTGGAATGGGGTAATATCCCATGGAGGCAGGGGAAAAATGTCTTTGTTGGTCTACTTTATATAAGGATCATGTAGCTGGTTCATGCGGAGGTCTTGTTACAGTTTTCTGATTCCAGTCTGGAGGATGTTCACCAGTGTGAGGGAAGTTTGGGTGCTTTCTGTGCAGGGGTTTGATATGGGCAGCTAAGTTATTGACCCCAATAAGATATTTATTTCAGTAACTCGTCTCTATTGCTTGGAAATATTAAGTTCTTTCCGCATATTTAAAATTTTGGCAGTACCGAGGTATCCTTGGATGATCACTCATTGCTTCGTTTGCAGTTTTTCCAGTCAGAACACGGTGAAAGTAGTGGCCTGCGTAATCAACCAATGATCTAATATAAGCAAGATCATATTGTCACAATTTTAACATTTAGGCACCATTACCCTGGGCGTGAAACCCAGCCACACTCTAAGTGCTCCATCCTTTGTATTGGCGACAACAAAGTTCTTTGTTTACATACAGGTCCAAAGTAGTGGAACCTCAAAGCCAGTACCGTATCTGATTTAAATATTTAGAAGAGACCCATCGATGCAACTGTTATTCTGACGAACTGTTTGCCTTCTATGCCTGAGGAGGCGTCTGTTGTGTATCTTTGTTTTAATCCACTGAGATTATTAACCCTGGTCCTACACGAAGGCTAATTTACATGATTAAGAATGTTTTGGGTGTTGGAGCAATACGGTGGTGTGAATCCTTATGTCATCAGCAATACTAACCTGATTTAATGATGCGGGCGGCTAGGCATGGCATTAAGTGTAAGGCATTTTAGATCAAAAGTTGAGACAGGGTGGGACTAAAGCACACCTCCCTGTGGGTTACTAATTGAAAATCTTTAGTAATTACATTCTATGTCCCTCGGAACAAACACGGACGAATTTCCTGCTGGACTGTTACCTTTAAGTCAGCGTGTTAGAAGCCATCCTACAAATTCCATTCTGGCAAGTTCCACTAATGATTACATGTCGGTTGGGCAACATACAAAGGGATTAGTTCAAGGAAAGGTAGTGTACGAGCTGTCAGTGTGCAGAGTGAGAAAGTGGTGTATTTGCATTGATGCCATCCTTCCATGCTGACAGCCCATGCAACGGCGCAGGAGACAGAATTGCTTGATTAAGTGCATAAGACGATTAAGAATCATCCTTTCGATGTTTTATCACAAGCAGCTAGTAAGGGTTATTGGGCAGAAATGAGTTTTGTTGATTGGGTTCGGAATGGAGAATAATTGAGGCTATTGGTCATTGATTTAGGGACGTACTCCCCAGTGACTTAACTCATGTTATTTAATTCAAGTATAAGGATTACCTGGTGTACTCGACCTGCTATCTGAGGTTGTTGTAAAGTAATACGTACTCACCAGTCGATGTGGAGTTTCGTTAGTGCGCATCAAGTTCATAATTAGGAATTGGAATGTTGCAGTTCAGTCTGCCTTGTGTGCATAAGAAGCAAACTAGTTTCTCCCTTGCATTCATTATTTGTCCATTAATTTCTCTGTGTGGTACGGGGAAGACTCATAGCTAGAAGTAGCAGCCAAGAATGTCTAACTCATTCGTCCTATGCAAGTTGGTAATTGAGGCGAACTGCGCGATCTGCCAGTTATGTTACCCTTAATTTCTATTTTATGGATCCCTCCATGACGGCTAAGTGGGTGTGAGCATTGAGACAATTGGACATATATTGTTTCCCAGTCTGTTTGCCGCTAGTATCGTCATACGCTCTCTCGGCTAGCAGCAAGGGTCCAGTTGGAAGCAGGAGCCTCAAGCATTTCAGGGGTACGCGATGGTTTCTATAGGCTAGGCCTAGTTGACGAGCTCATTAGTTTCAATGTTCAAGTATTGGATATTTGTAATTGGTATGGTCTTTTATAGACTTATGATTATTATGGAAGTCATTTGGATCTTTGAGTAGTAGGAGGTTTCAGAGGCGGCTGGCTCTAAGTATAGTTCTGTATACTGCTCCAAAAAAGTCATTGTTTAAAGTGCTCGACAGATGAACACTCATAGGATATTTACCGTCGTCACATTGTGCAACAAAGTCATCATGTTTGCTAGGGGAAACATTAAGACGTTCCGTAGAAATTTCCCTAGAGGGAGGAATTGTCATTACCAATATCTAGAGAGGTTAAGCCTTGGGAATGTATCAGACGCCTTGAATATTCTGTTACAATGAAAATGACTCACAGTGGCAAGAAGTAATGTTTGAAGCCAAGACACAGATCAAGAGACACCTCAATAGATTGTGGGGTCAAGGCACCTACAATTTGCACATTTATCATGACATGTTTTAGAGTGACAACATTGAATGTGCCATTACGGATTACCAAACTGAGAGTTTCTCAATGCTTTTGTGTCTTGCATTATAATCACCATTAATGAGAGTAGGGGTTAAGACTGAGCACAAGTTGGTGAGCTTCCAAGTAATTGAACTTATCAGCAGGAGAGTTACATAGTTTAGAATATGTTGAGAGCAGATGTTCCCCAATATAATCCTGAACACCGGTGATAGTAGCCCTCTGTTTTCTTGTGCAGAAGGTGATGGGAAGTGATGTTTTAAATATAGAAACACAGAATTAGTAGATCTTTGAGATTATATGCAACATACTGATGGCAATTTAGGGGGTTGGGATTATCTGGGACTCTGCACTCTTGTAGACACACAATTATCTAATGGATTAGTGGTTACTTTATGATGCAGGTTCAGAAAATCTTTATCTAAGTTGAGCAATATTCCAATAGCTTAAAATGGTAGTTTATACCGAGTTTGGTTCCATTATAAAGTCCAGTTGGGATAGATTTCAATTTTCTCAGCACATGCAATAAAAATACTAAATAACAAAAAGACATATACAATATTCAATTCATCAGTATTCATCCTTATCCATGAGTCTCCTAAGTGCACTTTTCCATAGTAGAGACCTCCTTGGGGAGTTTCTTTGTACACAGAGGGCATGCGCTCTTTGTCTGTGAATGTATGGATCGTGGACACTTATCCCTCGCACTCATGCTCTCGCTTTTATTCATCTATCACTATCATTCACATGTATCACTTCCACTCAATCATAATGACCAGATGATAAATACACCATTATCAACAAACGGGTCATCTCCACACTCTTAGGTAATCTATCTATACATTACACTCTTCAGTTTGACTATCTTGATGGAGTTTCACTGCCCTTTACATCTTGCACCTGTGATTGTAAAACACACTCCATCGCAGATTCATCATCTTTGTAATTATTAACACCACTATAATCACAGTTTGTTCTATCATAACTCACCATTTTCATAATGGCTGACATCTGTGGGTTGATGTATCACTTTTGCATCCTCAGTAAGTTTTTCCCTCGTGGTGTACTCAAGTTGTTGTGTCAAAACACCCATTGTTGCTTCTACAGTATGTTTTGCACAGCTGATGTTGTGTACCACCCCTGCAAGTAAATAGAGTCATCTGGAGGTATGAAGTCGCCGCATCCAGCTGAAGCCTGGGATGGCTGACTGCAGTGACTCAGCAGACAGGTGGTGTCCAAACACCGGCAGCATTACTAGTGTTGATAGCAGACGTGATCGATTGCTCTGTGATGTACTCCCAGAGTGAACTCACTCAACCATTATTGTCTGAAATCAGCATGGTGTCTAGTATTCAACATTGAAGTATCTGGTGGCGCCTACTGCCCTCACCATGGGGAGTGATGAGGTGAGCGGGAGCCCTGCAGCTGGCGATGTGTGCAGCTTTCGTCTCTGTCAGTCTGCTATGAGCTGCATGTGGACTCCTGGAGTTATCACAATTGTTCATTCTGTAATGCAATGGTCTGGTGTTTCTTGATCTTATCATAGCACTTGGTGGAGAAGGAAAAATGGGTGGGCCTTGGCACACGCTGCAACCAGTGTGAACTTGATGGGCATTCCAAGCAATGTGACCCAGCGCTGAAACTTGTAGCATCACGGTGAGAAGGGTGGTTTGTACAAAGCTATTTTGTAACTCCTGTCGTTAAGCGCTGCACGAGAGTAGATATATGATGGTGGAGTCCATTGACCCAATCACACTCAGCCAATATAGATCATTTGGAAGTAGTCTAGGGTTTGAAACTTGATCTGACACAGGGAATTTAGGATTCCAAGATAACTTATTGACATGTGTGGTAACAATAGTCACTTTAGTGTGATTCTGGTCGGGGACAGTCTTGAGTTGGATGTAAACAATATTTATGGAGTAAGAGTTTTTCTTGAATGATTGGGTCATTAGTAACAAAGAGTAATTATCCTGTTCATGCGAAAGCGATCTAAGGTTTTCCTTCTGGGTTGTCTGTGTAGCTTCGTTAAAACCATCCTAAACTTGACCTCAAACTCTAGTTGTGGCAGGGAAATCAAGCTAATCCATTCTGCGTTGTTGTTGTTCTGCTCTCGTTGTTCTTCCTGCAGCAAGGCCTCCTTTGAAATCTCCTTTCCTTTTTTCAGAAGAAAAAAAACTCCCTTACTTCTTTATAAAACGTTACGAATTCGCCTTCACAATTATTTACTTCGTTCACATCCATAGGTCAATGCTAGGTCCGCTGTGTGAGGAAGGAGTTCAGTCTGTTACTATTTTAGGCAGTGAATACTGCTTTATTCCTATAGGAGAGAAGGGACAAGGAAGGGATATTTCCTCGACTAGACAGAAAGGCAATATGGGTGTAGTGGTCCTGCGAGTAGTCGCAGCTGCTGATTTTCTCAAGGTCATTCACTGGGCCCACAGTCGATCTTGTGAGTTCAACTCCAAACACTGTACTACTTGTTAATTACTCCAAAACACCGCAGCACTTACACATCTAGCACACGTGTCTTAGATTTGACAGACAAATTTTCAACTACCTAAGAAATAATTCTCACAACACCGATTAGGTACGGCCGGAACCACTGTAGAGGTTCACAAATGCATTTGGGATCAGAATACAGTATGTAGTGTGCAGTGTAACTTGGACTTCCACTGGCTGGCTTGGAGCGCTGTTTTCGCACACTGTGATCAGCTAAACTCGCCCTTACCCATATGTTGATATGGGTGATAGTTAAGGGATACGGGTGAATAGAAAGTCGAGGAAGGGGATCACTTCATCCTACTAGACACACGCAGATATGGGTAGTAAGTGGCATGTGGGTCTTATTATTGTGCCATTTCTAGGTCACCAGCAGGCAGACATTCCTCACTTCTTTTTAAGGCCTACCGTAGGTACTGATGGTAGCACAATGTCGCCTAAGTCAGTGTATCCACTCGTTGCAAATAGTTTTACAACAGATCTGCAGCACTTGTGGATCTCACATATTCGTGTTACCATCGGAGCAGCAAATACACCTCTACACTGCTCGTATTGAATGCGAACGCTCTGTGTTTTAAAGGCGGAGGAGAGTTAAGAACAGTGTAAAGCAGATTAGCAGGGGTAAACTGAGCACGCACATTCGCCTTTCTTCACATTAGTCAATAATTGGGGCGGAGAAAGTCTCAGGCAGTGATGCAGTCTCGCTCAGAGGTCACTGTTTGAGGCAGACTTTCAAGAGTTACCAAACACTGCAATACTCGGACAAATAGTTACTCTCAAACTGCAGAACTTCTAGCCACACGTGTCTTGGAATGAGACGAAAGTTTCAGTGTGTGGGTTACCAAACTCACGTAGGACATGCACACATCTCTCGTTATTCCTCAGGTTGGTTAATTTAAAGGATGAGTTGTGAGATTTTCAGAGGTCTATAGTGTGTAGCAGTGGCAATAGCTAAAAATTCGCACTCAAATACAGTGTTGAGGGAAAGGCTGGGTTCAAATGAAAGCAGAGGGGAAGCAGAGGCCTGTGAGGGCCTTTTCAAAAGGAAAACTATTTCCAGTGTTTCACTAGGTATACCCCTAGTCACAACTCGCATATAAGAGTTCTTACAACACTGAAGCTGTCTTCCAACAGTAGGAGTTTTAATGATGACTTATCAGTCGGGAGAAATGGGTAGGCCTGCGAATTAGTAGGGTCCAGATCCCCCATGCACAGGTTAAACTCCTCACGAATCAATTGCACTCAGCGAGACCGTGGATTTATGTGTAAAGGACACTTATCTAATCTGTCACAGAAAACGTAATTCTTCCGACACTCCTACAAAGCCGCTTTGTAAACAAATCTTATATTTATGTCAATTTTTACTCTGTGGGCGTATGTATAATGCTTATATGCTATATAAAATTTTTCTTATATAATTTTGAAAAAAATATCATATCTGGATTAATGAAAATGTCTATATTAATGTAAAATAAAACATTTAATTAGTGTCCAAGAGAGGTTATTATTACGTTTGTATTACTTTGGTGTCTCATGAAGTAGAGAGAGGGACTTGGATTTTAATGTGTACCTCACTCCAGCACAGTGTGAATGTATATTTAGGTACAGGTACACATAGGCCATAATTTCAGAGTACGTATAAAACATGCAATAACTTTTAAACACTGAAAATTATGGAAAAGTTTCCAGAATAATTAGATGTGTCATGGAGAATGTTAAACAAATCGGGTGGCGGCTCGCCGTCATTGAAAGACGCTCTTGCCACCTCATAAACATTCTTAATCATGTACTAGGCCTCGTGTTCACAGGGACCTGGGATTTTATAATCTCAGGGGATAAAACAAAGATACTCAACAGGCGTCCTCCTCAGCAGAGAGGCACAGTTCGTTAGATCCAGTTGCATGATGGGTCTCTTCTAGAATATGTAAGCAGATACAGGTATCTAGGCTTTGAGGTTCCACTACTTAGACCTGTTGTAACGAGACTTTGTCGCCAATACAAAGAAAGGCTGAGAGCACTTAGAGTTGTGGCAGGGTTTCATCCCAGGTATGGAGCTAATGTTAAAATTGTGAAAATGATGTATCTTGCTTATATTAGATCATTGGTTGATTATGCAGAGCCACTACTTGCACTCGTGTCTGACTGGAAGCTTGGAGGGCTGGAAAAACTGCAAAACGAAGCAACAAGGATCATCCTAGGATGCCCCTGTACTGCCAAAATTTTAAATATGCGGAAAGAACTTAATATTCCAAGCATTAGAGATCGTGAAGATTGAGACACTTATGCAGCATATGGGAATCTTTATTCAGGAAACGTTTCGCCACACAGTGACTTCATCAGTCCAATACAAAGAGGAAGGCGTAAGGAGAGGAGGAGTATGAGGTAATCAGTCCCTCAGCCTGGAGTCGATGTGTTCAGTCCATCAATCTTGTAGAATGTACAGCATAGGGCCGTAGACGTGGCTTATATACTGTAGTGAGGTGAGGTGAAGCAGGCGGAGGCAGGGTCATAGTGGTACCATCCACTAGTCGAAGTAGGTTTTTCAAACCATTCATCACATTAGAGATCGTGTTACTGAAAGAAATATCCTTATTGGGGTCAATATGCTTAGGCTAGCCCATTCAAACCCCTGCACAGAAGCCCTCCAAACTTTCCTCAGCACTGGTGAACATCCTTCCAGATGGATCGAAAAAACTGGAACCGACCTCCGCATGAACCAGCTACATGATCTATATCAAGCTGGACAACAGAGACATTTCCCTGCTCCATGGGATATTACCCCATTCCAAACTACCATTCCTCCATTTTCCCCCAAAACTCTTCTTAAATCACAACCAAAGCTTCGTCTTGAAGCCAAACATGATGCCTTAAGCTGTATCGATAACTCTTTCACAAATTATTTACGTTGACGGTTCTGTTCACCAGTCCACTGGTGCAGCTGGTAGTGCTGCTGTTGTCATACAGAGTGATGGCTCTCATAAAGAAATTGGAGCACGCATCAATAACTGGGCCTCTACCCTTCAAACAGAACTGTTTGCCATACTCCTTGCACTCAAATGCGTCCATGTATCTAAGTTGACACCTTTAAATTGTAACTGATTCTCTGTCATCCATAAATGCTCTCAACTCATTAAGTATAAATTGTGGCATGCTTGTGTCAGAAGCCAGACATAGGTATGGTAAGATTGTGGACAGTGGAGTCAGAGTGCACATGCTGTTTACCTGGAGTTTACCTGGAGAGAGTTCCGGGGGTCAACGCCCCCGCGGCCCGGTCTGTGACCAGGCCTCCTGGTGGATCAGAGCCTGATCAACCAGGCTGTTGCTGCTGGCTACACGCTGTGGATTCCATCTCACATTGGTCTTCAGATGCATGATAGAACTGATAAATTGGCTAAGCTGTATGCTTTCAAAGAGGGGGTAGATTACAATCTTGGGTTGTCAGTTAGCAGTTTGAGAACAATAATACGAAAAGAACTTCAAATGAACTTTATTGACTTAAGACTTAGGGAGATTGACACAAGTCAGTCCATCTATCATCATTCCATCAGGCAGGAGGACCACATGTCTATGGTGCATCCAACAAAATAAGCAGACTCTTGGATGTCACTACTGCCCGGCTCCGGCTAGGTTACAAGTATCTATGGCTTAAATCACCCCCCACCAGATGTAGCCCAAAACGAAATGTAAATTTTGCCAGAGGGACTATTGTCACACCTTGCGTCATTATGTACTGGATTGTGATCAGATTAATGAATTTAGAAACAACTCACTCAGAAATGTTCAAGAAATGGCAAAGTATTTTATCCACAGTGGTATATTACAGACCATTCTGGAGAAATACCCTGACTTGCTAGCTGTAAATAATGCATTACCATGTGTATGTATGTATTGGGGGTGTTGTGTGTGTGTGTGTGTGTGTGTGTGTGTGTTTGGGGTGTGGGGTGTGTGTGTGTGCATGCGTGTGTGTGTGTGCATGTGTGTGTGTGTGTGTGCTGTGTGTGTGTGTGTGTGTGTGTGTGTGGTGTGTGTGTGGGTGTGTGTGTGTGTGGGGTTGTGTGTGTGTGTTGTGTGTGTGTGTGTGTGTGTGTGTGTGTGTGGGTGTGTGTGTGGGGGTGTGTGTGTACTCACCTATTTGTACTCACCATTTGTGGTTGCAGGGGTCGAGTCCTAGCTCCTGGCCCCGCCTCTTCACCGGTTGCTACTAGGCCCTCTCTCTCCCCGCTCCATGAGCTTTATCAAACCTCGTCTTAAAACTGTGTATGGTTCCTGCCTCCACTACGTCATTTCTAGGGTATTCCACTGCTTACAACTCTATGACTGAAGAAATACTTCCTACTATCTCTCTGACTCATTTGTGTCTTCAACTTCCAATTGTGGCCTCTTGTTTCTGTGTCCCCTCCCTGGAACATCCCGTCTTTGTCCACCTTGTCTATTCCAAAGCAGTATTTTATATGTCGTTATCATTCTCCCCTGACCCTCCTGTCCTCCAGTGTGGTCAGGCGATTTCCCTTAATCTTTCTTCATAGGACATTCCCCTTAGCTCTGGAACTAACCTTGTTGCAAACCTTTGTACTTTCTCTAGTTCTTGACGTGCTTTATCAAGTGCGGGTTCCAAAACAGGTGCTGCATACTCCAGTATGGGCCTGACATACACGGTGTACAGTGTCTTGAATGATTCTTACTAAGGTATCGGAATGCGTTCTCAGGTTTGCCAGGCGCCCATATGCTGCACAGTTATCTGATTTATGTGTGCTTCCGGAGACATGCTCGGGGTTATACCCACCCCCAAAATCTTTCTCCTTGAGTGAGGTTTGCAGTCTTTGGCCACCTAGCCTATACTCTGTCTGTGTGTGGGTGTGTGTTGTGGTTTGGGTGTGTATGTGTGTGGGTGTGTGGGTGGGTGTGTGTGTGTGTGTTGGGGTGGTGTGTAACTTCCATGATTGTGACCAGATCTACCTGGAGTTCATTACCTTTGTAACTAGTTCAGCTATCATAACTTTGGGGTCCAGTCCCCGGACCCATTATGTACCTTTTAATCTTTTGAAATACCGCCCCAGGATGGGGTTGGGGGTCATAATTTTAAAATATTAAAAAAACAACGTATAGAAATTTTGGGCATAATTGAAAATTTCCCTATTTGCGGAATGCCCAAAAATGGGGAAAGCCGTTA
>NC_069403.1:7340247-7359168 GCF_026875155.1 Cherax quadricarinatus | reverse complement strand
TTCAGGAACCTCAAGCGCTCCAGTAATTGAGGTTAGGGTGGGAGATGACATAAGTCGTGTCGTCAGCAAAGAGAATGGGTTTCAGGTGTTGGGATATGTTTGGAAGATCATTGATGTAAATGAGGAAGAGCAGGGGTCCAAGGACACTTCCCTGTGGAACTCCAGTATCAAGTGGCCGTATTGATGAGGCTGTGTCTTTAATGGTGACATACTGATATCTATTAGAAAGGTAGGATTTAAAATATGCAAGCGCATGGCCTCTTATACCATAGTGGTCAAGTTTGTGGAGTAGGATGCCGTGGTCTACTGTGTCAAACGCTTTTCTTAGGTCAATAAAAATTCCTAGCAGATATTCCTTATTTTCCAATGATGTGTAAAGCAGGTCTAGCATTTTTATAATTGCATCATTAGTGCTTTTATTTTTCCTGAATCCAAATTGGCTGGGGTTGAGTATGTTTTGTGACGTTATAAATGAATATAGTCTCCTTTGCATGAGTTTCTCGAAGATTTTGGATAGCAATGGTAAGTTTGATATTGGCCTATTGTTGTTTACGTCTGTAGGGTCACCACCTTTATGTATTGGTGTAACCCTTCCTGTCTTGAGTAGTGTCGGGAAAGTGCTAGTTTCTAGTGACTTGTTAAAAGGTCATGTAATGCAAGGCACAGTACTCGCTCCCATCTTGTTCCTCATCCTCACATCTGCCATAGACGAGGATGTAAGCCACAGCACCGTGTCTTCCTTTGCAGATGACACCCGAATCTACATGACAGTGTCTTCCATTGCAGACACTGCAAGGCTCCAGGCAGACATCAACCAACTCTTTCAATGGGCTGCAGAAAACAATATGAAGTTCAACAATGAGAAATTTCAATTACTCCGATATGGTAAACAAGAGGAAATTAAAACTTCATCAGAGTATAAAACAAATTCCAGCCACACAACAGAGCAAAAAACTAACATCAAAGACCTGGGAGTGATCATGTCGGAGGATCTCACCTTCAAGGACCATAACATTGTATCAATCGCATCTGCTAGAAAAATGACAGGATGGATAATGAGAACCTTCAAAACTAGGGATGCCAAGCCCATGATGACGCTCTTCAGGTTGCTTGTTCTATTTAGGCTGGAATATTGCTGCACACTAACAGCACCTTTCAAAACAGGTGAAATTGCTGACCTAGAAAATGTACAGAGAACCTTCACAGCACACATAACAGAGATAAAACACCTCAATTACTGGGAGCGCTTAAAGTTCCTGAACCTGTACTCCCTGGAACGCAGGCGGGAGAGATACATGATTATATACACCTGGAAAATCCTAGAGGGACTAGTACCAAACTTGCACATGAAAAACACTCTGAAAGCAAAAGACTCGTCAGACGATGCAACATCCCCCCAATAAAAAGCAGGGGTGTCACTAGCAAGCTAAGGGACAACACAATAATTGTCAGGGGCCCAATACTGTTCAACTGCCTCTCAGCATACGTAAGGGAGATTACCAATAGACCCCTGGCTGTCTTCAACCAGGCACTGGACAGGCACCTAAAGTCGGTACCTGACCAGCCGGGCTGTGGCTCGTACATTGCATTGCGTGCAGCCAGCCTTAACAGCCTTTTTGATCAGGCCCTGTTCCACCATGAGGCCTGGTCACAGACCGGGCCGCAGGAGCGTTGACCCCCGCAACTCTCTCCAGGTAAACTCCAGGTTGCACTGTATTTTCGTATGGTATTTATGGTTGTATTCTCGTTTTCCTGGACTCATTTTATAGAATGGAAGACATATTACAGAAATTGAGATGATTTTGATTGGTTTCACAATGAACAGTACCTTGAAATTGAGCTCAAAGTAGCAGAAATGTTCGATTTTTACTAAAGTTCAAAAGTAAACAAATCATGCCAAGCGTCCAATAAATGTCAACTGGTGAGTCTAATATTCTTTCACAAGTGCGCTGATATTATTTATACCATTTCTACACTAACGCAGTAGTCTGCATAACAGTAAATCTTTTATTTTTTTGTAAGAATAAAAACTTCAAAGTGGAAAGCAAAAGAAATACAAGAGGGGCCTGGGGGCGTGACTAACGAACAGAGAACTTGTTATTTTAGTGCCAGGAATGTCTGCATTGTTTATTCTGGACCCTATTTGGAAATTGGCATCTTCTAATATTTGTGTGAAATTGGCAAAATTGCCAATTTCTAACCACTTTATTGGATAGTTGAAATTGGTAAATGGGTGGTTTCTTGTACTCATTCGATAGAAAAAATGGAGTTCTAGCGAAATAAATATAATTTTTGTCGACTAGTACACAGGAATTGGCCGAACATAGGGCTCAAAGTTGGCGAAATCGCCGATGCGAGACCGCTAACTTCGCGAGAGCATAATTCCGTAAGTTTTCCATCAAATGCATACTTTTGGTGACATTATGATCGGGAAAAGATTATCAATTCATTAGAAAAAATATTTTTTTCTGAAAAATTTTCGACCCTGAGAACAAATTTAGGAGAGGGCCTCTCGACCCTGAAAGGGTTAATGGCTGCCTCATTGTGAAGTCTGAAGGTTACTTTAGTAGTGTCTTGGGGTAATTTACCTAGATTGGTTAAGAGAAAAGTAGGCTAGTGGTCAATGGTATTATCTTATGCCTGATTTTAAAGGGGATATGGTGTTGGTCCAGATGTAATCTAATCGGGAAACACTAGTCTCTGTAATTCTTGTAGGTTTTGTTACCGTTGGTAGCAACAAGCAGTTACTCATAGTGTTTGTGAATTTAATAATGTGTGGGTCCTGGTCTTGCAGGAGATTTATATTGAAGTCACCTGAGAGTAGTAAGTGATGTTTATTCATGTGTGCATCCCCTCAAGGGAGGTTCCTTGACGCTGGTGAGGGGCTCTTGATCTAGGGAATTGGATCTGTGCTCCAGTTCCCTGAATTCAGCCTGAATACCTTCCATCCTCCCCCCCCCCCGCACATGCGTTGTATAATCCTAAGGGCTTAGCGCTCCCACATGATTATAATAATCATGTGTGCATCAGTTATCATACTTCCTAGGTTTTCACTGTTTGACTGTGGTACTGGAGTTTACCTGGAGAGAGTTCCGGGGGTCAACGCCCCCGCGGCCCGGTCTGTGACCAGATATTTATCACTGAGAGGTTTTTGTAGGCATTTGGATTTGAATTTAGCTATTATATATTCCCCATGTTCATCCCTTGTGTAAGTATTAGTGATACATTCTAGTTGGGCTGAGTAGTATATAGCTGTGCCACCTCCTTGTTGATCTGGCCTACAGTTATGTACGGCTGTGTAACCAGGAATGGCATAGATGTCTGTAGTATCTGGCTTTAGCCAGGTTTCGGTGGGAGTAATGATGGACATACTGGTATGCAGGTAATTTAGTAATGCTGTGAGGTCATCATAATGTTTGCTTAAAGATCTGACATTGTAGTTAAAGACAGTTATGTTGTTGTTGGCTCTGAGAAGTACCTTTGTTTGTTCTGCTGTGTAATAATTACAGTTACTGATTGACTCATTTAAGTCATTCAATAAGAGGTTGGTATCAGGATCAGTGCTTGTAATCATAAGATTTAAAGTGAATCTATAATTAGAATTAAGTATAAGACAAAGTAAATATTCTAAAGCTAAAAAGTAGCACCTGAATTATTTTAACAAATGTAAATATATGAACTAAGGTAGTTCTTTAAAGCTAAAACAAAGGAGACAATATAAAAGGGACTAAAATAAGTAGCGGTGAACAAAGTGGTAATCAAATAAGGGAGCTAGGGAATATAATATTTACCTGGAGATTAGTCACGAGGGAGCATTCACCAAATTCAACTTCAATAACAAAAACATAAAGTGGGACCAAGTAAACCAAGTCCTAACCGATATAAGCTGGGAAGGTATACTAAGCAACACAGACCCCAACTTATGCCTAGAACAGATTAACTCGGTGGCACTCGATGTATGCACAAGGCTTATTCCTCTATGAAAAGGAGGAGTAGATATAAAACAGAAAGAGACAGGCGCTCCCTTTACAGGCTACGGAAAAGAATAACAGAGCGGCTAAAAAAGGTCAATATATCTGAAATGCGTAGGGAGGGCATGGTCAGAGAAATAGCAAGCATCGAACTTAAGCTAAAGGAATCTTATAGGAGTCAGGAATCGCGGGAAGAACTAAAAGCCATAAATGAAATCAAAAGAAACCCAAAGTATTTCTTCTCCTATGCCAAATCAAAGTCGAGAACAACGTCCAGTATTGGGCCCCTACTTAAACAAGATGGGTCCTACACAGATGACAGCAAGGAAATGAGTGAGCTACTCAAGTCCCAATATGACTCAGTTTTTAGCAAGCCGCTAACCAGACTGAGAGTCGAAGATCAAAAAGAATTTTTATGAGAGAGCCACAAATTTGATTAACACAAGCCTATCCGATGTTATCCTGACGCCAAATGACTTCGAACAGGCGATAAATGACATGCCCATGCACTCTGCCCCAGGGCCAGACTCATGGAACTCCGTGTTCATCAAGAACTGCAAGAAGCCCCTATTTACGAGCCTTTTCCATCCTATGGAGAGGGAGCATGGACACGGGGGTCGTCCCACAGTTACTAAAAAAAACAGACATAGCCCCACTCCACAAGGGGGCAGGTAAAGCAACAGCAAAGAACTACAGACCAATAGCACTAACATCCCCTATCATAAAAATCTTTGAAAGGGTCCTAAGAAGCAAGATCACCACCCATCTAGAAACCCATCAGTTACACAACCCAGGGCAACATGGGTTTAGAACAGGTCGCTCCTGTCTGTCTCAACTATTGGATCACTACGACAAGGTCCTAAATGCATTAGAAGACAAAAGAATGCAGATGTAATATATACAGAATTTGCAAAGCCTTCGACAAGTGTGACCATGGCGAAAATGCGCACAAAATGCGTGCTAAAGGAATAACAGGAAAAGTGGTCGATGGATCTATAATTTCCTCACTAACAGAACCAAAAGAGAGTAGTCGTCAACAGAGTAAAGTCCGAGGCAGCTACGGTGAAAAGCTCTGTTCCACAAGGCACAGTACTCGCTCCCATCTTGTTCCTCATCCTCACTCACTAAGATAAGATAAGATAAGATAAGATAAGGGATTTCGTTCGGTTTTTAAACCCCCGGAGGGTTACCCACCCAGGATAACCCAAAAAAGTCAGTGCGTCATTGAGGACTGTCTAACTTATTTCCCTTGGGGTCCTTAATCTTGTCCCCAGGATGAAACCCACACCAGTCGACTAACACCAGGTACCTATTTGGGGCTAGGGAACAGGAAACAGGTTTTGGGGAAAAGTTGTCGAAATGTTTCCACCCGCCGGGAATCAAAACCCCGGGCCCCTCCTTTTGTGTAAAGGGCGGGGGTTTTTAGCCACCAGGCCACCGGGCACTTGGAGACGTTTGCACCACCCCCCCAATGAAAAGCAGGGGTTGTCACTAGCACGTTAAGGGGGGGCCCAAACCCAATAAGTGTCAGGGGCCCGAGACTTTTTTTAAAATGCCCCCCAAAGCCCCACATAAGGGGGATTACCAAAGCCCCCTGGCAGTCTTCAAGCTGGCACTGGACAAGAAACCTAAAGTCGGGTTCCTGCACCCGGGGCTGTGGCTCGTCGTTGGTTTGGGGTGCGGGCCAGCAGCCAGCCGGGTTTTGGATCGGGCTTTTATCCACCAGGGGGCCCTGGTCAAAAGGGACCGGACCGCAGGGGCGTTGCCCCCCGGGAAAAACTCTCCCCGGGGTTAAAACCCCAGGAAAAACACAGCGTGCGCGCCCCACATACACGAGGGCACACCCCCGGGAAACATGTGAAACACAAAAGCGAAACAAATATATGCATACACAAAAGGAAAGCAAAACCCCACCCCCAAAACCCTCACACACCCCCACACCCGCACACACCCCCCCCCCCCCCCCCACCCCCCCCACCCCCACACCCACACACCCCCCACCCTAAACACCCACACCCTCACACACACCCTCACACACACCCTCACACACCCCCACACACCCCCCTCACACTCCCCCCCCACCCACACACACACACAAAACCCAACACACCCACACACCCCCCCCCCCCCCACACCACCAAAACACACACAAAACCACACACACACACACACACAGGGAGGCAACAACGAGTCATGGTACGTAATGATTTTTTCACAGTGGGCACCTGTGACGACCCGGGGTCCCACGGGGGGGCGGCCCTTGGGAAACCAGTGCTTTTTTTTGGTATATTTTGAACGACATGAGGGAAAGGGTTAGATAAAAAAGTGCCCCGTTTGAAAGATGATGTAAAGGGTTAATGAGGAGAATTAAATCTGATGGGGAAACCGGCAGGACTTCTAAGAGACCTGGACGACTGGACCCTGGTCGGGAAAATGGCTTCTCAAATTTAATCCTGCCAAATGCAAAGTCTTTGAAAAATGGGGGAAGGGCACGGAAGCCCACAGACAGGTATAGGCTAGGGGGCCAAAAGACTGAAAACCCTCACTAAAGGAAAAAAGATTTTGGGGGGTGAGTAAAAACACCGAGCTTTTCTCCGGAAGCACACATCAACCCAAAAAAAACTGCTGCAGATATGGGCGCCCGGGCCCAAACCTGAAAACCAGCTTTTCCGATACCTTAGTAAGGAATCATTAAAGGGAACTGTCACCGTTTTATGCGGGCCCCAAACTGGGAGTATGCACCCACCTGTTTGGACCCGACTTGATAAAGCCGTCAAGAAACTAGAAAAAAATTTACGGGGGTTTTGCGCCAAGGTTAGTTCCAGGCTAAAGGGAATGTCCTAGGGAAGAAAAAAATTAAGGGAAATCGGCCCTGACCAAGGGAGGACAGGAGGGTCAGGGGAGACTTTGATAACGACATAAAAAATTACTGCATGGAATAGACAAGGTGGGGGAAAAAAGGACAGGATTTTCCCAGGGGGGGGGGACCAGAAACAAAAAAAGGCCCAAAATTTGGGAAGTTAAAGACACAAATGAGTCAGAGAGATAGTGGGAAAGTATTTCTTCGGGCCCATAGAGTTTTTAAGGCGTGGAATAGCCTAGAAAATGACGTAGTGGGGCGGGAAACCATACAAGTTTTAAGACGGGGTTTTGATAAAAGTCAGGGAGGGGGGGGAGAGAGGGGGGCCCTTATTAGAAAAACCGGTGAAGAGGGGGGGCCGGGGAGCTAGGACTCGCCCCCTGCACCCCCAAATAGGTGGGGTCCCACACACCAAAACCCACCCACCCCACACATGGTAATGCTTTATTTAAAAGCAAAGCAAAGTCGGGTTTAATTTCCAAAAATGGTCTTTAATTTCCCACTGTGGAAAAAATATTTTGCCATTTCTTAAAACATTTCAAATTTGAGTTTTTTTCTAAATTCTTTAATTTGATCACACTCCAGTACATAATGAGGGCAAGGTGTGAAAAATTAGTCCTTTCTGGCAAATTTTTCATTTCTTTTGGTCTACTTTTGGTGGTGGTGATTTAACCTGCCATAGAATTTTAAACCCCACCCGGAGGGGGCCCGGAGTGACACCCAATTAGTCTCCCTTATCTTGTTGGATCCCCCCCAAATAGACTTTGTGGTCCTCCGGCATGAGGGGAATGTTTGATAGTTTGGATGACTTGTTTCAATCTCCCTAAGTTTAATTCAATAAAGTTTATTTGAAGTTTAAAGCGCTTCTTTTTGATTAAAATTTAATTACCCCCTCTTTGAAAGCTTTAAGCTTTGCCAATTTATCATTTTCTATCAGATCTGAAACCAATGTGGAGGGAAAATCCACAGCATATGCACTCTGACTCCACTGTCCCCCAATCTTCCCCATATCTGTGTTGGCTTCTGCAAAATGCATGCCAAAATTTTTACTTAATGAGTTGGGGAGCGTTTTTTGGATGACAGGAATCAGTTAAAAATTAAAAAGTTTTAAACCCTTAGATACATGGACACATTTGGGAAAGGGGAGGGGGGAAAAAACAGTTTTGTTTGAAGGGTAGGGGGCCCGGTTATTGTTTGCGTGCTCCAATTTCTTTATGGGAAGCCATCACTCTGTGGGGCCCAACCCGAAAGGCCTACAGCTGCCCCAGGGGACGGGTTTGAACAGAACCGTCAACGTAAAAAAATTTTTGTGATTGTTCTGTGTGACAAAAGTTATCAATACAGCTTAAGGCATATTTTTGGCCCTTAAAAGACGAAGTTTTGGGTTGTGTTTTAAAAGAAGAGTTTTGGGGGGAAATGGGAGGGGGGGTTTTTATTTTGGGAAATTTGGGGAAATTTCCCTGGAGCAGGGAAAATGCTCTTTTTTGTTAACTTTTACAGATCATGTAGTTTGGTTCTTGCGGGGGGTTTTGTTCCGTTTTTTTTCGATCCATCGGGAAAAGGGAGTTCCCCAGTGCGGGAAAAAGGAAATTTTTGGGGGTTTTCGGGTGGGGGGGTTTTGAATGGGTTTGGCCTAAGCAAAATTGCCCCCAAAATAAGGATATTTTTTTTCAGTAAAACGATCTTAATGTTTTGGAATATTAAGTTTTTCCGCTTATTTAAAAATTTTGGCATTTCGAGGGCATCCTAGGATGATCCTCATTGCTTCGTTTTGCAGTTTTTCCAGTCGGACACGAGTGCAAGTAGTGGGGGGCTGCATAATCAACAATGATCTAATATAAGCAAGATACATCTTTTTTAAAAATTTTTAAACATTAGCCCCAATACCTGGGGTAAAAACCCAGCCAAAACCCTCTAAGTCCTCCACCCTTTGTTTTGGGCCGACAAAGTTCGTTAAAACGGGTTTCCAAGTAGTGGAACCTAAAACCCTAGAAACCTTATCTGCTTACATATTTAGAAGAGCCCTTTCATGCAACTGGATCGGGACGAACTTTTGCCTCTCTCCCGGGGGGAAACGTCTGTTGAGTTTTCTTTTTTTTAAACCCCCCCTGAGGGATTAAACCCTAGACCCTGACACGAGGCAAAATACATAAATTAAAAAATGTTTTGGGTGTTGGAGAACCCGGTGGTGTGAATCATTATGTCATCAGCAAAATTTAACCCATATAATGAGGGGGCGGGGCTAGGCAGGGGCATTAAGTAAGGCTTTAATCAAAGTTAAAAAGGGGGGGGACAAAGCACACCTCCCTGTGGGGTTCCTAATTAAAAAATCTTTAGTTCACTTCTATGTCCTGGAACAACAAGAGGACTTTTGCTGGACGGGGAAACCTTTAATCCAGGGGGAAAAGGGCCATCCCCCCAACATCCATTTTTGGCAAGTTCCTAATGATTAAAAGGGGGGGTTTGGCTACATAAAAAGCGGTTTTGGGTTTAAAGGGAAAGGTAGTTGTAAAAGCGGGGTCAGTGTGAGAGTGAAAAAGGTGGAAAGGAAAATTGTGCACACCCCTTTCCCAAATGCATAAAGGCCATGCAACCGGGGAGCCCAAAAAAATTGCTTAATTCTGTGCAAAAGGACGTTTAAGAATAACCCTTTGAATTTTTTACACAAGCAGTAGTAAGGGATTTTTGGGCGAAATGAGTTTTTGTTTGGGGGCTTCGGGGGGGGAAAATTAATGGGCTATTGGTCCTGATTTGGGAGCCCCCCAATGAATAATTTCATGTTTTAATTCAGTAAAGGATTACCTTTGGTACTCGACACGCAATTGGTATGTTGTAAGTAATACCCCCTCACCAGGCGATGTGGAGTTTCCCTTAGTGTCCCATAAGTTCATAAAATTTTTTTAAAGGAATGTTGCAGTCATCTGCCTTTGCTGAGCAAAAAAGCCCAAAAAAGTCTTTTTCCCTTTTTCCCTCAAATTTGTCCATTAAATTTTGCCTGTTGGGGGACTGGGGAAAACTGTCATTTGCTAGATTGGGAGCAGAAAAGCACTTTACTAATCATTCGCCCTATGCAAGGGATGAGGGTGCGCGGGTCTGCCCCTTCTGTTTTCCCCTTTAAAAACTTTTATGTCCCTCCATGCCCGGCTAAATGGGTTGTGGCATTGAGACCATTGACAAATTTTTTCCCCGTCTGTTTGCCGCAGCTTGTCATACGCTCTCTCGGGGAGCGGGCAGTTTTGGGAAAAGGGGTCAGCATTTCGGGGTTTCGATGGTTTCTATAGGTTGGCCTTTGTCTGCGAGCGTACGTTTCAATGTTCGAAGTTTAGAATCATTTGTAATTGGTTTTTGGTTTTTATAAGACTTATGAATTTTTATGGGAAATCATTTGGGATTTAAAAAGTAGTAGGAGGTTTCAAGAGGCGGCTCCCAAGAAGTTTGAAAACTGCTCCCAAAAATCATTGTTTAAAAATCTCGACAGGGAAAAACTATTGGAATTATTTCCCGTCAGTCACATGTTTCAAAAAAGGGCATCATGTTGTCAAGGGGGGAAATTAAAACCCTTTTTCCCTTTGAATAAACCCCCCAGGGAGGATAGTTTTACCAAAATTAGAGAGGTTAGCCTTGGGAAATGATCAGACGCTATTCTTTTTTCAATGGAAGGGCTCACAGGGCAGAAGTAAGTTGAAAACCAAAAACCAGTCAAAAGGGCATCCTAGATATGGTGGGTTCAAGGCCACCTACCCAAATTTTCAATTATCATGACTGTTTAAGGTGACAACAGTTGATTGCCATTACGAAATTTCCAACTGAGAGTTTCCAAAGTTTTGGTCTTTCATTATAACCCCCAATTTTTTGGGAGTAGGTTCAGGGGTGAGCCAAGTTGGGGAAACCCAAGTAATTGAAACCCTTTTAGCAGGAGCGTACAAAATTAAATATGTTGAGAGCAAGGTTTCCCCAAAATAAATCCCAACAAAAGTGATACTGTAAACCCCCTGTTTTTTTTATGTGCAAGAAGTTGTGGGGGAAAGTGAATTTTTTTAAAATATAGAACACAAGAATTTGTAGGGTTTGAAAAATTATATGCAACCCAAAAGATGGCAATTTAGGGGGGGTGGGGGTTTTTTCGGGACTTGCACTCTTTTTAGGGCACACAATATCAATGGATTCGTGGTTACTTTGATGCAGGTCAAAAACTTTTTTCTAAATGACGCAATTTTTCCAACTTAAAATGGATAGGGTTTTTACGAGTTTTGGTTTCCCCTTATAAAAATCCAGGGTGATTTTTTAAATTTTTTAGCAAATGAAAAAAAAAAATTACTAAATAAAAAACAGACATAAACAATATCAATATCAAACAGTTTATCCTTATCCAAAGAGTCTCCCAAGGCACTTCCATTGTGAGACCCCTTGGGGTTTTGTAAAAAGAGGGCCCCTGCCCCTCTTTGTTTTGTGAAAGTATGGATCGTGACACTATCCCTGCACTTTACCTCCGCTTTTATTACACTCATCACTTTTCACAATTTTTCACCCTTTCCCTTTATCTTTTACCAGTGATTTCATAAACCCCCTTATCAAAAAAACCAGGTCAAACTCCACACTCAGGGATCTATCAAAACATTAAACTTTAAAGGTTGACCCGTTATGGTGGTCTTTACTTTCCCTTATCTCTTCACTTTGATTGTAAAAAACCACTATCAGATTCATCATCTTTGTTAAAAATTTATTAAAAACCCCCATAATTAAAAGTTTGTTAATCATCACCACAATTTTCATAATGGCTGCAATCTGTGGGTTGATTACTCATTTGCAACCCCTGTAAGTTTTTCCTCGTGGTGCTCAAGTTTTTGTTTCAAAAAACCCTTGTTGCTTTCCAAATTTGTTATGCGCAGCTGCATGTTGTGTACCAAACCCCCGCAAAACTAGGTCATTTTTGGGGGTTTGAAGTCCGGTCGCTGAGGGCCGGTGGCCCGGGGGGACAGCTGGGCTCAGGCCCGCAGGTGGGGTCAACACCCGCGCATTACTAGTGTTGTTTGCAGACCCTGATCGTGCTCTGTTGATGTACTCCAGAGTGGGCTGCTCAACCATATTGGGCTGAAATCGGCTTTGGGCAGTATTCAGGGCTGAAGTATCTGGGGAAAGGGCCCATGCCTCACCATGGGGAAATGATGGGTGAGGCAGGGGGGCCCTGGGCGGGGGATGTGGGGGCAGCTTTTTGCTCTGCGTCCGCATGAGCAGCTGTGACTTTCCCGGAGTATCAAAATTGATACATTGTTTAAAGGGAAAAGGTCTGGTGTTTCTTGATCTTCCCTAGCACTGGTGAGAAGGATGGGGCCCTTTGGGACACACTGGGACACCCGTGTGACTTAGATGGGCTTTCAAGCAATGTGGGCCCCCCCGCGCTTAAAACTTGTAGCATCTACGGTGGGTGGTTTGTACAAAACTATGTTGTAAAATTTCCCGTTAAGGGGTGCCCCCGGGGGTAGATTACGATGGTGGGGGTCCCTTGGCAAACAAATCAGCAATATCAGGGGGGGTCATTTTTGGGAAATCGACGAGGGGGGTTTGGCCCAATTGTTTGACAAAAGGGGAAATTTTGGATCCAATTTCTTTTTGAAAATTGTGGATAAAAATAAGCACTTTAGGTGAAATTTGGTGGGGGGCTTGGAGGTTTGGGGGGTTTTGCATATTTATGGGGTAAGAAAAATTTTTCTAAGAAAGTTGGGCATTAGTAAAAAAAGAAAGTAATTATCCTCGTCATGAGAAAAAACGAATCTGAAGGTTTTCCCCTGGGTTGTCTAGTGTAGCTTCGGTTTAAAAAACCCTTTTAAATTTACCTAAACTCAGTGTTGGAGGGAAATCAAGCCCCAACCAAATTTTTGGATGGTTGTTGTTGCTCTCGTTGTTTCTTGCAGCAAGCCTACTTTGAAAATCCTCTTCCTTTTTTCCCAAAGCTCCCTTACCCTTTTAAAAAGTTTCGAAATTTGCTTCACCCTCATTTTTCTTCGTTCACATCCTAGGTCCTTCAGTTCAGCTGCTTGAGGTGGAAAAAGTTAGTCTGTTTTTTTGGGCAGTGAAACTGCCTTTATTCCATAAAAGAGAAGGGGGCAGGAAGGGAAAATTCCCCCCCGCTGACACAGGCAATATGGATGTAGTGGCCTGCGGGGGGCGCAGTGCGATTTTCAAAGGCCCTTCAGGGCCCACAGTTTGCCTTGAGAGTTACCCCAAAACCTTTTACTACTTGTTAATTGCCCCCAAAAAAAAACCCCAGCACTTTAAAAATTTTTAGCACACGTTTTCCCTTTGAATGAAAAACAAAATTTTTCACTAAGAAAAATAATTTTTCACAACACCGAAGGTAAAGGCCCGGGAAAAATTTAGAACGTTCACAAAGGCATTCTGGGGGCCCCAGAAAAAGATGTAGTTGCAGTGTAATTGGGCCCTTTATGGTGGCTTGGAGCGCTGTTTCACCTGGATCAACTAAAAATCGCCCCTTTTCCCATATGTAGAAAATGGGAAATGTTAAGGGATTTGGTGAATAGGAAAATCGAGGGAAAGGGCCCCTACCTCACTAGACACCGCAGATGGGTGTAAGTGGCATGTGGGTCTTATAGTGCCCTTTTCCCAAAGGGCACCCCGCGGCCAGGGCATTCCTCACTCATTTTAAGCCTACGTAGGTACTTATGGTGCACAATGTCCTAAAATCAGTGTAATCCACTCGTGCAAATAGTTCCAAAAAGATTGCAGCACTTGCGGGGAAAACCCCCATATTTTTAAATAAACCCTCGGAAGCAGCAAAAAAACACCTTTTACCTGCACGGTTGATAGAGGGAACGGCTGGTTTAAAGGCGGGAGTTGAGGATACGGGGGAATACAGGGGTAACTGGGGGCACGCACATTCGCCTTTTTTTCAATAGTCCAAAATGGGCGAAAGTCTCAGGCAGGTGGGGTGCGTGCCTGGGTCCAAAGGGCCCCCTGCTGAGGCCCGACTTTCAAGGTTACCAAACACTGCAATACTCGCAAATGTTATCACTCCAAAATTGCAGAAAATTCTAGCACAGTGTCTTGGAATGAAAAACGAATTTTTTAGTGTGGGGGGTTACCCAAATCACGTAGGACTTTCACACTCATCGTTATTTTCCCCAGGTTGGTAAAAGGGGGAGTTTTTGGCATTTTCAGAGGCCCGAGTAGCAGTGGTTAGCAAAATTCGGCCCCAACCAAAAAGTGTTGGGCGAAAGGGCCCGAGGTCAAATGAAAGGCAGAGGGGGGAAACAGAGGCCTGTGAGGGCCTTTTCAAAAGGAAAAAATATTTTCCCGTGTTTCACTAGGTTTTACCCCCAGTCACAACTCGCACATAAAAGTTCTCACAAAACTGAAGCTGTTTCCAACAGTGGAGTTTTAATGTGAATTATCCCGTCGGGGAAATGGGTAGGCCCGCGAATTAGTAAAGGGCCAGATCCCCCCCCGGCACACGTCTATCCCCCCAAAACCCCTTCCAAACCGGACTGGGAAAATTTTTGTTTGGGGGTAAAGGACCCTTTTTTAAAATTGGGCACAGAAAACGTTTAAATTCCCTTTCCGGGGCCACTCCTACAAAGCCGCTTTGTAAACAAATCTTATATTTATGTCAATTTTTACTCTGTGGGCGTATGTATAATGCTTATATGCTATATAAAATTTTTCTTATATAATTTTGAAAAAAATATCATATCTGGATTAATGAAAATGTCTATATTAATGTAAAATAAAACATTTAATGTGTCCAAGAGAGGTTATTATTACGTAGTATTACTATGGTGTCATGAGTAGAGAGATCTTTGTGATTTTAATGTGTACCCTCACTCCAGCACAGTGTGAAAGTATATTTAGGTACAGGTACACATAGGCATAATTATCAGAGTACGTATAAAACATGCAATAACTTTTAAACACTTGAAATTATGGAAAGTTTCCAGACATAATAGATGTGCTCATGGAGAATGTAAACAAATCGGGTGGGGCTCGCCGTATTCGAAAGATCGCTTGCCACCCAAAACATTCTTAATCATGTACTAGCCTCGTGTCAGGACCTGGGATTAATAATCTCAGGGGATAAAACAAAGATACTCAACAGGCGTCCTCCTCAGCAGAGAGGCACAGTTCGTTAGATCCAGTTGCATGATGGGTCTCTTCTAGAATATGTAAGCAGATACAGGTATCTAGGCTTTGAGGTTCCACTACTTAGACCTGTTGTAACGAGACTTTGTCGCCAATACAAAGAAAGGCTGAGAGCACTTAGAGTTGTGGCAGGGTTTCATCCCAGGTATGGAGCTAATGTTAAAATTGTGAAAATGATGTATCTTGCTTATATTAGATCATTGGTTGATTATGCAGAGCCACTACTTGCACTCGTGTCTGACTGGAAGCTTGGAGGGCTGGAAAAACTGCAAAACGAAGCAACAAGGATCATCCTAGGATGCCCCTGTACTGCCAAAATTTTAAATATGCGGAAAGAACTTAATATTCCAAGCATTAGAGATCGTGAAGATTGAGACACTTATGCAGCATATGGGAATCTTTATTCAGGAAACGTTTCGCCACACAGTGACTTCATCAGTCCAATACAAAGAGGAAGGCGTAAGGAGAGGAGGAGTATGAGGTAATCAGTCCCTCAGCCTGGAGTCGATGTGTTCAGTCCATCAATCTTGTAGAATGTACAGCATAGGGCCGTAGACGTGGCTTATATACTGTAGTGAGGTGAGGTGAAGCAGGCGGAGGCAGGGTCATAGTGGTACCATCCACTAGTCGAAGTAGGTTTTCAAACCTTCATCAATAGGATCGTGTACAAGAAATATCCTTAAGGGCAAATCTACTAGCCTTCAACCCTGCAAGAAACCTCCAAATTTTTACAGGTAAACATTCCCTTGTGATCGAAAAATAACCGCCCTCTGCATGATAGCTACATGTCTTTTAAGTTGGCAACAGAGGATGCCTGCTCATGGATATTCCCCATTCCAAATACCACCTCATTTCCCCTTTCTAAACACAACCAAGCTCGTCTTGACCAAACTGATCCCTTGCTGTATCATAATCTTTCCATACTTTTAAACTTTTGTTCACCACCACTGTTCCTGTAGTGCTTTTCAACAAGTGACTCTATTAAAGAAATTACACGCATTAACTGGGCCTTACCTTCCACTTTGCCCTCCCTTGCCTAAATGCCCCCTTATCTTTTCCCTTTTTCGATTCCTTTCACCCCATAAATTCCCACCCTTTTTGTGCATGCTTGTGTCAGAACCATCATAGGTATGGTTTAATTGTGGACATGTGGAGTCAGAGTGCACTGCTGTTTACCTGGATTTTACCTGGAGAGAGTTCCGGGGGCCCACGCCCCGGGCCCGTCTTTTGACCAGGCCTCCTGGTGGATCAGGCAGATCAACCAGGCTTTGCTGCTGGCTACACGCGTGGTTTCCCATTCACATTGGTCTTCAGATGCATGATGAACTGAAAAATTGGCTAAGCTGTATGCTTCAAAGAGGGGTAGATTTACAAATTTTGGGGTTTGGGTCGTTACAGTTTGAGAACAATAATACAAAGAACTTCAAATGAACTTTATTGATTAAGATTAGGGAGATTGACCAAGTCAGTCCTCTTTCATCATTCCATCATGCAGAGGAGCCCATGTCTATGTGCATCCAACAAAATAAGCAGACTCTTGGATGTCACTACTGCCCGGCTCGCGCTAGGTTAAAGATCTTGGGGCTTAAATCACCACCCCCAGTTTTAGACCAAAGGGAAAATGTAAACTTTGCCAGTGGACTTTTGTCACACCTTGCGTCATTATGTACTGAAGTGTGCGATTAAGATTTAGAACAACTCATTCAGAAATGTTCAAGAAATGGCAAAAGATTTTATCCACAGTGGTATATTACAGACCATTTGGAGAAATACCCTGACTTTGCTGCTGTAAATTATGCATTACCATGTGTATGTATGTATTGTGTTGTGTGTGGTGTGTGTTTGTGTGTTGAGTGTGTGTGTGTGTGTGTGTGTGCATGCGCTGTGTGTGTGTGCATGTGTTGGTGTGTGTGTGCATGTGTGTGTGTTGTGTGTTGTTGTTGTGTGTGGGGTGGGTGTGTGTGTGTGTGTGTGTGGTGTGTGTGTGTGTGTGTGTTGTGTTGTGTGGGGTGTGTGGTGGGGTGTGTGTGGGTGTGTGTGTGGGTGTGTGTGTACTCACCTATTTGTACTCACCTATTTGTGGTTGCAGGGGTCGAGTCCTAGCTCCTGGCCCCGCCTCTTCCCCGGGTTGCTACTAGGCCCTCTCTCTCCCCGCTCCATGAGCTTTATCAAACCTCGTCTTAAAACTGTGTATGGTTCCTGCCTCCACTACGTCATTTTCTAGGCTATTCCCCTGCCTTACAACTCTATGACTGAAGAAATACTTCCCACTATCTCTCTGACTCATTGTGTCTTCAACTTCCAATTGTGGCCTCTTGTTTCTGTGTCCCCTCCCTGGAACATCCTGTCTTTGTCCACCTTGTCTTTCCACGCAGTATTTTATGTCGTTATCATGTTCTCCCTGACCTCCTGTCTCAGTGTGGTAGGGGGGCCCATTTCCCTTTATCTTTTTCATAGGACATTCCTTAGCTTGGGAAATAACCTTGTTGCAAACCTTTGTACTTTCTCTGTTTCTTGGGCGTGCTTTATCAGTGGGGGGGTTCCAAACAGTGCTTTCATACTCAGTATGGGCCTGCATACCGGTGTACAGTGTCTTGAATTTGATTCCTTACTAAAGGGATCAATGTGTTCTCAGTTTGCCAGGGCCCATATGCTGCAGCAGTTATCTGATTGATGTGTGTTCCGGAGAAAAGCTCGGTGTTATACTCACCCAAGACTTTTCCTTGAGTGAGGTTGCAGTCTTTTCACCTAGCTATATCGTCTGTGTGGGTGTTGTGTGTGTGTTTGGGTGGTATGTGTGTGGGTGTGGGGTGGGTGTGTGTGTGTGTGTTGGGGGTGTGTGGTAACTTGCCATGATGTGACCCGATCTACTGGGTTCATTACCTTTGTAACTAGTTCAGTACATAACTTGGGGTCCTCCGGCCCTTAGTACTTTGTAATCTTTGATACCGCCCACGGATGGGTATGGGGGCAAATAAGATAATACAACAACGTATAGTAAATTTTGGTCATAATTTGAAATTGCCATATTTGCGGAATGCCGTAAGGTGGAACGCCGTAAAGCAGGGCCCTACTGTACTTCGATATTAACAATACATGAGAGTATAAAACAAATTCCAACCACACACTGGGGCGGAAAACTAATGTAAAAGATCTGGGAGTCATAATGTCAGAGGATCTCTCTTTCAAAGATCACAACACTGTATCAATCACATCTGCTAGAAAAACGAAAGGATGGATAATGAGAACCTTCAAAACTACGAATGCCAAGCCCATGATGACACTTTTCAGGTCGCTCATTCTATCTAGGCTGGAATGTTGCTGCACACTAACAGCACCTTTCAAGGCAGGTGAAATTACCAACCTAGAAAATGTACAGAGAATCTTCACAGCACACATAACTGCAATAAAACACCTCAATTACTGGGAGCGCTTGAAGTTCCTCAACCTGTACTCCCTAGAACGCAGGCAGGAGACATACATGATTATATACACTTGGAAAATCCTAGAGGGATTAGAACAAAACTTGCACACGAAAATCACTCCCTATGAAATCAAAATACTTAGAAGATGATGCGGTATCCCCCCGATGAAAAGAGCAGGGGCGCCACCAGCATGATAAGAGACAACACAATAAGTGTCAAGGGCCCAAGACTGTTCAACTGCCTCCCAGCATACATAAGGGGGATTACCAATAGACTCCTGGCTGTCTTCAAGAAGGCACTGGACAGGCATCTAAAGTCAGTACCTGACCAACCGGGCTGTGGTTCATACATCAGTTTGCATGCAACCAGCAGTAACAGGTTGGTTGATCAGATCTTGATCCATCACGAGGCCTGGTCTCAGACTGAGCCACGGGGGTCGTTGACCCCCAAAAACCCTTCCGGGAAAAATTCAGGGAAAATCTGGTGCGCTACCTCCCCAGGGCGCAAAAAT
>NC_069403.1:7315496-7339747 GCF_026875155.1 Cherax quadricarinatus | reverse complement strand
ACCCTCCCTCACTTTTTCCTTCCTCTTCCACTGGTTCTCCTTCACTTCCTCCCTCTGCTTCTCCTTCACTTCCTTCCTCCCACTGTTTCTCCTTCCTTCCTTCCACTGCTTCTTCCTTCCTTCCATTTTTTTCCTTCACCCCCCTTTCACTGCTTTTCCTTCACTTCCACTGTTTTCCCCTTTTCACTTCCTTCCTCCCACTGCTTCTCCTTCATTTCCCTTCCTCCCACTGCTTTCCTTCACTTCCTTCCTCTCTTGCTTTTGCTTCCTTCCTTCCTACCACTATTTACTCCTTTCACTTCCTTCCCCCCACTGCTTCTCCTTCATTCCCTACCTCTGCTTCTCCTTCTTTTCCTTCATCCCACTGCTTCATCTTAAACTTCTTTGCTCCTGCTGCTTCTCCTTCTTATTCCTTCCTACTGCTGGTTCTCCTTCACTTCCTTCATCCCATGTTTCTCCTTCACTTTCTTCCTCTCACTGCTTCTCCTTCATTTTCTTCTTTCGCTGCTTCTCCTTCACTTCCTTCTTTCCACTGTTTTCCTTTACTTCCTTTCTCCCACTGCTTCTTCACTTCCTCCCTCCCATGCTTCTCCCTTTTGTTTCTTTTTTTATTTATTTGTGTTTATTCCATACTAATATTTTTTGTGATGGTATCACATGCATTGTGATGTTGTGGCCAAAACACCGCTCACAATGTAATTGTATTGCAGGCAAGTTATGTTAGGGCCCACAATGATGCTCACAATGTAATGGTATCACGGGGGACGTGATGTTGTGGCCTCAACAACTCTCACAATGTAATGGTATCATAGGCTTTGTGATGTTGTGGCCACATGATGCTCCAGTGGAATGGTATCACAGGGACAGTGTTGTGGTCTTAATAACACTCACAATGTTATGGTATCACAAGCACAATGATGTTGTGGCCTTAACAACGCTCACAGTGTAATGGTGTCACAGGAAGTGTGTTGTTGTGGCCACAACAACATTCAAATGTAAGAATTGTTAATTTTGGGATCTCAACTGTGAAATGGTTAAAAATAACTTTAAAAAAAATTGACAAAATATCTGTATAAAGAAAATTAATTCTTAGTTCTTGGCATATATATCCTCTCCCCCTGCAGGTCAGCGTCTCAATGAAAATTATGCATACATTGTCAACACTCAGTACAGTGAAAAATATTATAAGTGGCAGGAAATGTGTAAGCAATATTGATTTAAAATTGTCATAAATACATTATGATAAATGTACTTGCATCATGCAGCTCACATCGTTTATTCGACATTTATGTCCACACAGCATTGCTGGATATAAGTTCACTTACTGAAATACTGCTGTTCTTATTTTAGTTAGTACTGTTCTTGCATTTTTCACCATCCATCACACTAAAGTTTATTAACTTATTCTATAAATATTTTAGTTGCTTTATTATATGATTGCAGTTTAAGTCTTAATAAAGTGTTGATTTATTCTTTAGTAATATTTAACTATATTATAAATTTTCAAAAAATCTGTTACATTTTTTAACACTAGAAGTAATTACATATTTAGTTGTCTTTGTTATTTTATGTAACCGATGTTGCTGAATTTATTACTTATATCACTCAGGAATTTTATTTTCTTGACTGTGACCAGGAAATTTTAAAATTCATCCTCTATATTACTTTCTTTATTTCAGATATTTAATCTTCACACAGTTCTTACATCTTACTTGTAGTCTTATAGCTGCCTCCATTATCTTATTAATCATTTGAAAAACAGTTTTTGCTTAAACATATATTCTGAAAGTATTTCAGTATTATCTTTTACTATCATTTATCATAATACATGTTTGCCTGTCTCCATAATATTTTATTTTAAATGTTGACACTCTTTTTGATGCTATGTGCTGTTGTTGATGTGTTCACTCACGTTTATGCTATGTGTGTTGTTGTGTGTTCACTCTTCTTGATGCTATGTGCTTTTTGTTGATGTGTTCACTCTTCTTGTGTATGTGCTGTTGTTGATGTGTTCACTCTTCTTGATGCTATGTGCTGTTGTTGATGTTTTTCACTCTCTTGATGCGATGTGCTGTTGTTGATGTGTTCACTCTTCTTGATGCTATGTGCTGTTGTTGATGTGTTCATCTTCTTGATGCTATGTGCTGTTGTTGATGTGGGTTTACTCTTCTTGATGCGATGTTTCTGTTGTTGATGTGTTCAGTCATGTTGATGCTATGTGCTGTTGTTGATTGTTCACTCATTGATGCAAAGTGCTGTTGTTGATGTGTTCACTCTTCTTGATGCTATTGTGTTGTTGATGTGTTCACTCATGTTGATGTTCTATGCTGTAGTTAATCATAACAGAGACAATATTTTGTTGACTGTTTAGTTTTATTTAAGAAAGTTAAAAATCACAAATCTAATTTATAAATTATTTCATTGAATTTTTTATAGACATATGCCACTATATTGTTCTTGCCAGATGAAATTTAAACATGCACCTTATAACCTCTATGCTAAATTTGGTAAGTCAGAAATTTATTTTATTTAAAGATTAAAAAAATTATATATTTTTAGTTATTTTACTTTAAGTTTATTTTTACTTTTAAATTTTTTTTATAAATATATATTTACAAAGAAAAAGAAATACTGAGAGAGCAATGTTTGCCGTGTTTCTCAGTGATTTTTTCTCATAATATTCTACCATTTAAAATTTCAAATGTACATTATATAAGAGGGGCCCTTGTGTAAAAATACAATATCGGAATTAACCCTTTCATTGTCTCACGTCAATCTTTGTTATTGATGTCAGTGTCACATAGATCTGCGTTTTAAGTCAGCAGCCTCACATATGATTTTAGTGGTAAATTATAGCTAGACATGAGAGAATGCATCTGAACTGTGCGTGATTTTGGAAAAGCAAACTTCTGATCCTGTGTTTTGGTTTAAATAGCAATTTTCTGGTGAATTTCTAGGGTTATTTTTTTGGTTTTATTTTGCTGTTTATTGTGTTTAATTGATAGAAGAGAAGACTTACTAGTGAGAGAGAGGAGAGGGGATGATGATTTTGTTTAGTTTGAAACTAAAGGGAGTTAGAAATAGGGCTCAAAAATGGCGGGAAATGTTGGAATTTTGGCAAAATTTTCTAAGGAAGGATTGGACCCTTTATAGTCCTTTTGTGTGTTTTATACATTTTCCCCGAGTCTGCTTCAATTTTTGGGGTGGCTTTTTAAATGCATCCAATCATTTTTTTGGGTTATATTTTACCAATCAAGGGAATATGGAGTTATATAGGTGAAGCCTGGGGACATAATTAATGACCTAAGGAAGGTTGCTTTAGTAGCTGGAATACCTTCCCTTTTCTTCATCATCACAAATCTGTTCCCTTTATTTTTGTCCACCCATATCATCATACAAAATAAAAGCAAATAAAAAAGTTTTTTATTTGCAGAGGTTTTTTAAATGTGTGTTACTTTTCATAATTTGATTGGTAAAAAAAGGAAAGCCCCTATCATGTCGGGGATTTGGGCAGACTTACCAAATATTTACAGAACACTTAAGTCTAGAGGTAAATAGGGCAAATTTCAATTTTATTATTTTTTATTTCCTTACAAATAGAGGAGTAAAAAAAAAAAAAAAAAAATTGTTAATAAGCTTATGGCCCAACTAATATTAAAAACAATCTGTTCATTTTTCCCTCTTAGTTCATTTATCATCATTATTTCTTCCTAATAGCAGAAAAAACCTGTACTGCATAATCCCCTCACAGCTATCACTGTTCTAATTCGGGTTTTTTTGAAGCAGCCCTTTTTCCCCCTGGAGAGAGTTTATGACACACTGTGGAGGCTTTATGTTGTTTGTCTTCCAGACTTTGGGTTTACGGGTTGTCATTTTGGGGTTTCCCCAGAATTTTGACTAACGCTGGAGTATGCAGATTTACCAGGTTTGTTATGACTCTGTTTTTAAACTGTTTTAAATTTGTAATAAAAGTCAAATTATCTTTGATACTTAAAAGCGGTTTTGTACTCTTCAATAGAAAGAAGGTTTGTTTTGGCTGCAATTGTTTTGGGTTAAAAAGAAATAGGTGAATTGGATGTTGAAAGAAAATTGTTGTTGTTAAGTTTTCCTCAAATGTTGTTTTTAAATTTTTTGGGGTCATAACAGTGAAAAGGTTTTGAGTGCCTAAAGTTTTCAAGACAAAAAAAAAAAGTTTTGCGTGCATGAGAGTTCCTTTTAAAGGAAAACAAAACTACAGTTTTCGGGAATGTCAAAAAGACTTTTTGCAGAGTCCATCAAAACAACACATAGAGTTTCACACACAGGAAAAAAACCTATCATTGTTTGAAAATTTAAAGGTTTTTTTTAAAAAAATCACATTTTACGCAAGAGAGTTATAACAAAAAAAAAACCTATAAGTGTTCTGGTGTTAAAAGATTTTTTTACAGAGATCACTCTAATACAACACATGAGAAATTTATACACAAGAAAAACCCTATCAGGTAGAAGTCTAAAAGATTTTTACGGAAAACAACCTAATAGAACACTGAGAATTCATTTAAAAAAAAAACCTTCATTGTCGAATGTCTAAAGGCTTTTCACAGAGAACAACCCTAAAAACACTGGAGATTCCAAGAAAAACCAAATCATGAGAAGTCAAAAAGAAATTTTACGAGATCATATTAACAAGAAAATGAGTATTCACTCACAAGAAAAAAAAACTCGTGTTCGCAATGTCTGAAAGGTTTAACCCGGGAAAAAATCCCAATCGAAAATGGGGGTTATTCAGCAAAAAGTTTCAGTGTTCTGAATGTCTAAAGACTTTTCACAGAGATCATATCTAATCAAAAACTGAAAATTTTTAAACAAGAAAAAACATTTTAGGTTTTGAAGTCAAAAGATTTTTTCAGGTCGTATCTAAGACTTGAATTTTTCCCAAAAAAAACGTATCGTGTTTTGTTGTCTAAAGACTTTCCCCCGAGTTTACATCTAATTCGACACATGAAAGTTCATACAAGAAAACCTTTCTTGTCTGGTGGTTTTAAAAACTTTTCACTAAGATACAGCTAATACAACACAGAAAGTTTTACTCGAAAAACCATTTAAGTGTCTGAATGTCTAAAAGACTTTTCAGTAATCAAAAATAATACAGCAATGGAAAGGTTCATGCACAAGAAAACCCTATCAGTGTTGAAAGTCTAAAAAAACTTTTTAAAAAAAATCGCAAAAATTATACAAAATGAAAGTTCATTTTGAGGAAAAAAATTTTTGTTTTGAAAGTTAAAGATTATCACTTAAATCGATTAATAAACCATTATGTTCAATCATCAGAGAATTTCCTTTTAAGAGGGTTTGCCATGATTCAGGCTTTTGGGGTAACCCTCATTTTCTTTGGCAAATTGTTACCCTACTCCCTGCATTTTTTTTGTTGTTGACCCCAATTGGTTTAAAATTGCTCTTGAATATAAAAAATAATATGAGAAAAAATATAATATAAAAAAATTTTGGAGTTTCGTAGACCCCCTTTTATGTATTCCTGTAGTTAATTCCTGGGAAAAAGCTGTGTTTGTTAATCCCTGTTTATAAACTGAAAAAATTAAAGGGAAAATAGGGTTACGTTTTGGGACCCTGCTAAAAGCTTTAAAAGCTTTTTTTTAAGTGTCCAGATCTTACAAAAATAAAATAATGCTGTTTTTGTTGCTTAACCCCCTTTATGTCGCAACCCCAAACCCGAGGGTCTCCCGGTGTCGCAAAAAAAAAAAAAAAAAAAAATTTCTTTTGAAAAGATAGGAATCTTTTCCTGGGTTGTAATGACACCAAAAAAAAAAAAAAATTTGATGGGGAAAATGCGGAATTTGCTCCGCGAAGGGTTGCGCTCTTGGCGTATTTACAAATCTGAATTTTGCCCCTTTGGCCCTTGTTTCCCGTCGACCAAACTCATAGTTTTCTTTAGAAATCCTTTTTTTATCGATTTTAGTACAAGAAATGCCCCTTTTCTGATTTCAACTACCCAATAACAGGTCAGAAATTTGCAATTTGGCCAATTTCACGAAAATTAAAAAATATGACAATTTCAAAATATGGACCAGAATGAACAATGCAGACATTCCTGGCTCTAAAATAACATTTTCTTTGTTCATCAATCATGTTTCCAGGCCCCTGTGATATTACTCTTGCATTCTATTTTGAATTTTTATTCAAACAAAAAATAGAAGATATACTGTTATGCAGACTACTGCAATACTGTAATAATTATATAAATAACATCAACCCATTCTAGACTGCATATTAGAATGGCTAGTTGGATATTTATTGGAAAATGACATCATTTGTTTACTTTTGAACATGGGCAAAAATCAAACATTTCCCATTCTTTGAGCACCATTTCCAGGTTCTTTTTATAGTAAAATCAATCAAAATCACCTCTATTTCTATAATATATTTTCCATTCTATCAAATGAGACCAAGAAAACGAGAATACAACCATAAATACTATATGAAAATAGACCACAAAGTCGGCATTTTAATTAAAAAAACGGTCGGAGTTTTTTTTTTCTCATTATGCAATGCATGCTCCAAGATTTTTTTTATATGGTGCACACTGACCACACAGACCCATTTTCTCACATGTGGGCCTACCAGCTTTCTGCTTGATTTGAAGCCGCTAGAATTTATGAGTATATATACGTCAAACATGGTACCTCGTAAGACGTATATATACAGCCGCGACAGTCAAAGGGTTAAGACTATATATGCAACAGAAATAATACAGCCTCTTCTCACTTAGCGACGTACTCGTTTACCGATGCCTCGGACTTAGGAGTATTCATACCTGATTTCCTCAATTCTGTTTATTTCAGTATGCAGTACACTACTGTATAAACATTTAAAAATATACCAGAAATGTTATAAATGGTGCAAAGGTGACATTAACCCATAAACGGTCCAAGCAGATCTATGTTCACATGCGTAGTGCTCCAAAAGTAGATTACGTTTTTTTTTTGCATATTTTCAAATATAACAAAAAAAATGTAGATTGAAGTTTTTTACACGTTTTCAAATGTAAAAAAAAAAAAAGAAGATCTGCTTTTTTACATACTTTCAAATATTGAAAAAAAACAGTAGGGCCCCACTTATACGGCGGGTTAGGTTCCAGGCTGTCGCCGGAAAGCAGACATCGCCGGAAGGCAGAACTCCATTTTTTCCATTTATAAATGCATATAAATGCCAGACAACAAGTTTACACTAAATTATATTAAGTTAGTAATAGAACTAGGTATTAAAAACACACAAAGTAAAATACAGTCACAGTAAATTCATTACTTATCTTAAAGTATTTGTAATCTTAATGTAGGGAGAGAGGTGAGTAGTACTTGTAGGAAGTCAGGTGCAGGTAGCCCAGGTGTAGGTAGCACTGGCTCCCCATCTCATACTTAATATACAATATTTAAAACATCCCAGAGAGGTAAAATGCACATACAGTACACTCATTATTTACCTTAAAATATGTGTAGTCTTAATATAGGAAGAGAGGTAAGTAGTATTTATTTGTATAAAGTCATTGTAGGTAGCCAGTAGGTGTAGCCTGGGCTACACCTACCGGCTACTTACACTGTGGCCCAGAGCCATATTATTAACATCGACATGCCTTGTTCACTGAATTTAATCATTTCTAACAACTACCTTTAGATGCCATCATAAACGAAGGTAGAAGTAATGAATAATTCATGCCGAAAATTGTAAACAAAAGCGGAGTGGGGGAGTGGCCTTGCCAAACGCAGATTCATACACGTTTTCTCTGATGGCTGAACAGAGAAAACGTAATGTTGTCCCTCCACCCGGCTCCACAAGTATTATTATCAGAGCATATAAAATATGCAATAAATGCCAGACAACAAGTTTACACTAACTTATATTAAGTTAGCAATAAAAATAGGCATTAAAAACACAATGAAAGGTAAGATACACACAGAGTTCACTTATTACTTACCTTAAAATATTAATATTAATGTGTGAGAGGTGAGTGGCAGGGTGTTTATTGAATAAAATCAGAATGGCACACCATCATCCTCTAACTTGGCACTTAAAGCAAGAGGCTTACGACTTCTCTTTTTATTACAGCTAACCTTAGACGCCATCGTCAATGAGAGCCAACTGGTTAATGAAAGAATAAACGAGAGAGAGAACGAGATACAGAGTTGAGACAATGTAAGAACACAAACTGAACAGGTAGTGGACGATCACTTGGTCAGGCGAAATAAATGCGTATTAATGTGTCTACTTTTAGTTCATTCACGTCCATTTGTAAGAGTTTGTAAAACATTTACCTCAATATCTTTTTATTTTAATAATAATTACCTCACAATACAAATACTCTTACATTGTGTACAAGTTGTACAAGTTAGTTCAGAATAAACAAACAGCAGCACACCATTTTTAGAGTGAATGAAGATAATAATATTAATAATAATAATAATAATAATAATAATATTATTATTATTATTATTATTATTAGTAGTAGTAGTAGTAATATTATTATTATTATTATTTATAAAAAGCACTAAACCCACAAGGGTCGTGAATTGCTATATATAGAGTAAAGGCATACGAAAAGAATATTTTTCTACAGTTATCCCCCAGTTTGACTACAGAAAACGTAATTCTTCCGACACTACCTACACAGCTGCTTGGTAAACAAATCTCATATTTACATCAATTTTTATTCTGTGAGTGTATGTATTATGTTTATATGCTATGTAATGGGTTTCATATATAATTTTGAGGAAAATATCATAGACGGATTAATGAAAATGCCTATATTGATGTAAAATAAGACATCATTGTAGGAAGCAAGAAGTAAAGATGTAGAGGCAGAGGAAGCAAGAAGTAAAGATGTAGAGGCAGAAGACGCAAGAAGTAAAGATGCAGAGGAAGCAAGAAGTAAAGATGTAGAGGCAGAGGAAGCAAGAAGTAAAGATGTAGAGGCAGAGGAAGCAAGAAGTAAAGATGTAGAGGCAGAGGAAGCAAGAAGTAAAGATGTAGAGGCAGAAGAAGCAAGAAGTAAAGATGCAAAGGCAGAGGAAGCAAGAAGTAAAAATGCAAAGGCAGAGGAAGCAAGAAGTAAAGATGCAAAGGCAGAGGAAGCAAGAAGTAAAGATGCAAAGGCAGAGGAAGCAAGAAGTAAAGATGCAAAGGCAGAGGAAGCAAGAAGTAAAGATGTAGAGGCAGAGGAAGTAAGAAGTAAAGATGTAGAGGCAGAAGAAGCAAGAAGTAAAGATGCAAAGGCAGAGGAAGCAAGAAGAAAAGATGCAAAGGCAGAGGAAGCAAGAAGTAAAGATGTAGAGGCAGAGGAAGCAAGAAGTAAAGATGTAGAGGCAGAGGAAGCAAGAAGTAAAGATGTAGAGGCAGAAGACGCAAGAAGTAAAGATGCAAAGGCAGAGGAAGCAAGAAGTAAAGATGTAGAGGCAGAGGAAGCAAGAAGTAAAGATGTAGAGGCAGAGGAAGCAAGAAGTAAAGATGTAGAGGCAGAAGAAGCAAGAAGTAAAGATGCAAAGGCAGAGGAAGCAAGAAGTAAAGATGCAAAGGCAGAGGAAGCAAGAAGTAAAGATGCAAATGCAGAGGAAGCAAGAAGTAAAGATGTAGAGGCAGAGGAAGCAAGAAGTAAAGATGTAGAGGCAGAAGAAGCAAGAAGTAAAGATGCAGAGGCAGAGGAAGCAAGAAGTAAAGATGCAGAGGCAGAAGAAGCAAGAAGTAAAGATGCAAAGGCAGAGGAAGCAAGAAGTAAAGATGCAGAGGCAGAAGAAGCAAGAAGTAAAGATGTAGAGGCAGAAGAAGCAAGAAGTAAAGATGCAAAGGCAGAGGAAGCAAGAAGTAAAGATGTAGAGGCAGAGGAAGCAAGAAGTAAAGATGTAGAGGCAGAGGAAGCAAGAAGTAAAGATGTAGAGGCAGAGGAAGCAAGAAGTAAAGATGCAGAGGCAGAGGAAGCAAGAAGTAAAGATGTAGAGGCAGAGGAAGCAAGAAGTAAAGATGCAGAGGCAGAGGAAGCAAGAAGTAAAGATGTAGAGGCAGAGGAAGCAAGAAGTAAAGATGCAGAGGCAGAGGAAGCAAGAAGTAAAGATGTAGAGGCAGAGGAAGCAAGAAGTAACGATGTAGAGGCAGAGGAAGCAAGAAGTAAAGATGTAAAGGCAGAGGAAGCAAGAAGTAAAGATGCAGAGGAAGCAAGAAGTAAAGATGTAGAGGCAGAGGAAGCAAGAAGTAAAGATGTAGAGGCAGAGGAAGCAAGAAGTAAAGATGTAAAGGCAGAGGAAGCAAGAAGTAAAGATGCAGAGGAAGCAAGAAGTAAAGATGTAGAGGCAGAGGAAGCAAGAAGTAAAGATGTAGAGGCAGAGGAAGCAAGAAGTAAAGATGCAGAGGAAGCAAGAAGTAAAGATGTAGAGGCAGAGGAAGCAAGAAGTAAAGATGTAGAGGCAGAGGAAGCAAGAAGTAAAGATGCAAAGGCAGAGGAAGCAAGAAGTAAAGATGTAGAGGCAGAGGAAGCAAGAAGTAAAGATGCAGAGGCAGAAGAAGCAAGAAGTAAAGGTGCAGAGGCAGAAGAAGCAAGAAGTAAAGATGCAGAGGCAGAGGAAGCAAGAAGTAAAGATGCAAAGGCAGAGGAAGCAAGAAGTAAAGATGTAGAGGCAGAAGAAGCAAGAAGTAAAGATGCAAAGGCAGAGGAAGCAAGAAGTAAAGATGCAGAGGCAGAAGAAGCAAGAAGTAAAGATGCAAAGGCAGAGGAAGCAAGAAGTAAAGATGTAGAGGCAGAGGAAGCAAGAAGTAAAGATGCAGAGGCAGAGGAAGCAAGAAGTAAAGATGTAGTGGCAGAGGAAGCAAGAAGTAAAGATGCAGAGGCAGAGAAAGCAAGAAGTAAAGATGCAGAGGCAGAAGAAGCAAGAAGTAAAGATGCAGAGGCAGAGGAAGCAAGAAGTAAAGATGCAGAGGCAGAAGAAGCAAGAAGTAAAGATGCAGAGGCAGAAGAAGCAAGAAGTAAAGATGCAGAGGCAGAAGAAGCAACAAGTAAAGATGCAGAGGCAGAAGAAGCAAGAAGTAAAGATGCAGAGGCAGAAGAAGCAAGAAGTAAAGATGCAAGGGCAGAGGAAGCAAGAAGTAAAGATGCAAAGGCAGAGGAAGCAAGAAGTAAAGATGCAAAGGCAGAGGAAGCAAGAAGTAAAGATGCAAAGGCAGAGGAAGCAAGAAGTAAAGATGTAGAGGCAGAAGAAGCAAGAAGTAAAGATGCAAAGGCAGAGGAAGCAAGAAGTAAAGATGTAGAGGCAGAGGAAGCAAGAAGTAAAGATGTAGAGGCAGAAGAAGCAAGAAGTAAAGATGTAGAGGCAGAGGAAGCAAGAAGTAAAGATGTAGAGGCAGAAGAAGCAAGAAGTAAAGATGTAGAGGCAGAGGAAGCAAGAAGTAAAGATGTAGAGGCAGAGTAAGCAAGAAGTAAAGATGTAGAGGCAGAGGAAGCAAGAAGTAAAGATGTAGAGACAGAAGAAGCAAGAAGTAAAAATGTAGAGGCAGAGGAAGCAAGAAGTAAAGATGTAGAGGCAGAGGAAGCAAGAAGTAAAGATGTAGAGGCAGAGGAAGCAAGAAGTAAAGATGCAGAGGCAGAGGAAGCAAGAAGTAAAGATGTAGAGGCAGAGGAAGCAAGAAGTAAAGATGTAGAGGCAGAGGAAGCAAGAAGTAAAGATGCAAAGGCAGAGGAAGCAAGAAGTAAAGATGCAGAGGAAGCAAGAAGTAAAGATGTAGAGGCAGAGGAAGCAAGAAGTAAAGATGCAAAGGCAGAGAAAGCAAGAAGTAAAGATGCAAAGGCAGAGGAAGCAAGAAGTAAAGATGTAGAGGCAGAGGAAGCAAGAAGTAAAGATGTAGAGGCAGAGGAAGCAAGAAGTAAAGATGTAGAGGCAGAAGAAGCAAGAAGTAAAGATGTAGAGGCAGAGGAAGCAAGAAGTAAAGATGTAGAGGCAGAAGAAGCAAGAAGTAAAGATTTAGAGGCAGAGGAAGCAAGAAGTAAAGATGCAAAGGCAGAGGAAGCAAGAAGTAAAGATGTAGAGGCAGAGGAAGCAAGAAGTAAAGATGCAAAGGCAGAGGAAGCAAGAAGTAAAGATGTAGAGGCAGAGGAAGCAAGAAGTAAAGATGCAAAGGCAGAGGAAGCAAGAAGTAAAGATGCAAAGGCAGAGGAAGCAAGAAGTATAGATGCAGAGGAAGCAAGAAGTAAAGATGTAGAGGCAGAGGAAGTAAGAAGTAAAGATGCAAAGGCAGAGGAAGCAAGAAGTAAAGATGTAGAGGCAGAAGAAGCAAGAAGTAAAGATGCAAAGGCAGAGGAAGCAAGAAGTAAAGGCAGAAGAAGCAAGAAGTAAAGATGTAGAGGCAGAGGAAGCAAGAAGTAAAGATGTAGAGGCAGAGGAAGCAAGAAGTAAAGATGCAAAGGCAGAGGAAGCAAGAAGTAAAGATGTAGAGGCAGAGGAAGCAAGAAGTAAAGATGTAGAGGCAGAGGAAGCAAGAAGTAAAGATGCAAAGGCAGAGGAAGCAAGAAGTAAAGATGCAAAGGCAGAGGAAGCAAGAAGTAAAGATGCAAAGGCAGAGGAAGCAAGAAGTAAAGATGTAGAGGCAGAAGAAGCAAGAAGTAAAGATGCAAAGGCAGAGGAAGCAAGAAGTAAAGATGCAAAGGCAGAGGAAGCAAGAAGTAAAGATGTAGAGGCAGAGGAAGCAAGAAGTAAAGATGCAAAGGCAGAGGAAGCAAGAAGTAAAGATGCAAAGGCAGAGGAAGCAAGAAGTAAAGATGCAAAGGCAGAGGAAGCAAGAAGTAAAGATGTAGAGGCAGAAGAAGCAAGAAGTAAAGATGCAAAGGCAGAGGAAGTAAGAAGTAAAGATGTAGAGGCAGAGGAAGCAAGAAGTAAAGATGCAGAGGCATAGGAAGCAAGAAGTAAAGATGTAGAGGCAGAAGAAGCAAGAAGTAAAGATGCAGAGGCAGAGGAAGCAAGAAGTAAAGATGTAGAGGCAGAAGAAGCAAGAAGTAAAGATGCAGAGGCAGAGGAAGCAAGAAGTAAAGATGTAGAGGCAGAGGAAGCAAGAAGTAAAGATGCAAAGGCAGAAGAAGCAAGAAGTAAAGATGTAGTAACAGAGGAAGCAAGAAGTAAAGATGTAGAGGCAGAGGAAGCAAGAAGTAAAGATGTAGAGGCAGAGGAAGCAAGAAGTAAAGATGTAGAGGCAGAGGAAGCAAGAAGTAAAGATGTAGAGGCAGAGGAAGCAAGAAGTAAAGATGTTGAGGCAGAGGAAGTAAGAAGTAAAGATGCAGAGGCAGAGGAAGCAAGAAGTAAAGATGTAGAGGCAGAGGAAGCAAGAAGTAAAGATGTAGAGGCAGAGGAAGCAAGAAGTAAAGATGCAGAGGCAGAAGAAGCAAGAAGTAAAGATGTAGAGGCAGAGGAAGCAAGAAGTAAAGATGTAGAGGCAGAGGAAGCAAGAAGTAAAGATGCAAAGGCAGAAGAAGCAAGAAGTAAAGATGTAGAGGCAGAGGAAGCAAGAAGTAAAGATGTAGAGGCAGAGGAAGCAAGAAGTAAAGATGCAAAGGCAGAAGAAGCAAGAAGTAAAGATGTAGAGGCAGAGGAAGCAAGAAGTAAAGATGTAGAGGCAGAGGAAGCAAGAAGTAAAGATGTAGAGGCAGAGGAAGCAAGAAGTAAAGATGTAGAGGCAGAGGAAGCAGGAAGTAAAGATGCAAAGGCAGAAGAAGCAAGAAGTAAAGATGTAGAGGCAGAGGAAGCAAGAAGTAAAGATGTAGAGGCAGAGGAAGCAAGAAGTAAAGATGCAAAGGCAGAAGAAGCAAGAAGTAAAGATGTAGAGGCAGAGGAAGCAAGAAGTAAAGATGTAGAGGCAGAGGAAGCAAGAAGAAAAGATGTAGAGGCAGAGGAAGCAAGAAGTAAAGATGTAGAGGCAGAGGAAGCAAGAAGAAAAGATGTAGAGGCAGAGGAAGCAAGAAGTAAAGATGCAAAGGCAGAAGAAGCAAGAAGTAAAGATGTAGAGGCAGAGGAAGCAAGAAGTAAAGATGTAGTGGCAGAGGAAGCAAGAAGTAAAGATTAAAACCATATTAAAACCATACCACAGGCGGGATTGAACCCGTGGTCAGAGAGTATTGGCGTCATGAGTAGAGACTTAGCGATTTTAATGTATACCTGCACACCAGCACAGTGTGTAGTATATTTAAGTTCAGGTACACTTAAGTATAATTATCAGAGTACATAATAAATATGCAGTAACTTTAAAACACTTGAAATTTTGGAAAGTTTCCTGACATAATAGATGACGTCACGGAAAATGTAAACAAACCGGGTGGGGGGCGCCGTATTTGAAAGACCACTTGCTGTATAGCAAATTTTGGTCATAATTTGACATTGCCGTATTAGCGGAATGCCATAAGGCAAAACGCCATAAAGTGGGGCCTTACTGTATACGTTTCGACCGTTTACAGGTTAAAACAATATCAAAGATGGCTGGCACAAACACACTACCATTATAGTATGCTCCTCATTTAGCGATGAATTTGTTTAACCCTTAAATGGTCCAAATGTATATATACGTTTTTTCAACATCTGAAAGTGTGTAAAAAAATGTAGATCTTTTTTTTTTGTTTTACATTTGAAAACGTGTAAAAAAACTTTTATCTACATTTTTTTTTTTTGTTACATTTGAAACTATGTAAAAAAAAGTAGATCTACTTTTGTAGCACTCCGAATTTGAACGCCGATTTGTTTGGACCGTTTAAGGGTAAAGGGGAATGGAACTCCATCGTTAAGTGAGGACAGGCTGTATTTACCTTAAATTGTGGTTGCTGGTATATGTCAGTGATTGTGAAGAAAGTGGAGATGAATGGTGTGGCCCTACTGGGCTGAGGTGGATGGTTGTTGGTTGTCGGCATAGGTTCAAATTCAAATTCAAATTCAAAGTTTATTCTCTATAAGGATTACAATGCTGAGTTTACAGAATTTGGTTATTGTATTGTTTACATGTAGTAAAATCATAATTACAAAGTGTACCACTAGAACACCTAGCATGGCTAGGCATTTTGGGCAGACTTAAATTAAATCTTAAGTTTAAAATATAACAAAATTATGAGGTAAGTTGGTATTATGGCTAAGTGACTAAATACTAGTTTGTGAGTTTAGCAATGTGAATGCTTTTGTTTTGGCACTATACATAGTTTCAGTATTGGAGTATCACAGGCCAACTTATGACTAGTTAAGATTCATTATTTTGAGATTGAGATTGATATTTCTGTTTATGGTCAAATGGGTGAGTGAGTGTAAGTGTTAACCACCAGGTGGTATTCGTGTAATTAGTTGACAGGGTGTATCAGGGAGATAAGATGTTTTCTGATGGTAGTTATGAAGGTGATGAATGTGTCTGCAGTTTTAGAATTTTCAGGTAGGGTGTTCCAGATTTTAGGGCCTTTGACATACATTGAATTTTTGTAAAGGTTTAGTTGGACACGGGGAATGTCATAGAGATGTTTGTGTCTGGTATTGTGCCTGTGGGTTCTGTTGCAACTATCAAGAAAGCCTTTTAGGTCAAGGTTAATATTGGAATTTAAGGTCCTGTAGATGTAGATTGCACAGTAGTAAGTGTGAATGTACTGAACAGGGAGTAAGTTTAGATCTATGAAGAGTGGGGGGGGGGTGTTGCCAGGGATGGGATTTAGTGATTATTCTTACTGCGGCTTTTTGTTGGGTTATTATTGGCTTTAGGTGTGTTGCTGCAGTTGAACCCCAAGCACATATAGCATAGGTGAGGTATGGATATATAAGTGAATGGTAAAGTGTGAGAAGGGCAGTTTGCGGCACGTAGTATCGTATCTTGGAGAGGATCCCAACCGTTTTGGATACTTTTTTGGTTATGTGTTGGATATGGGTGCTGAAGTTCAGGTTGTTGTCGAGGTATAGGCCTAGGAATTTGCCCTCATTATGCCTGGCAATTAGAGTGTTGTCAATCTTAATGTTAATTTGCGCATCTCCTGCTCTGCTACCAAACATAATGTAGTAGGTTTTGTCAGTGTTAGGCGTAAGTTTATTGGCTGTCATCCAAGTCGATATTTTGATCAGCTCCTCATTAACAATGGTGTTGAGGGTGGCAAGATTAGGGTGAGAGATGACATAAGTCGTGTCGTCAGCAAAGAGAATGGGGTTCAGGTGTTGAGATACGTTTGGAAGATCATTGATGTATATGAGGAAGAGCAGGGGACCAAGGACACTTCCCTGCGGAACTCCAGTATCAAGTGGCTATGTTGTTGATGCTGTGTCTTTAATGGTGACATACTGATACCTATTAGTAAGGTAAGATTTGAAATATGCAAGCGCATGGCCTCTTATACCATAATGGTCAAGTTTGTGGAGTAGGATGCCGTGGTCTACTGTGTCAAAAGCTTTTCTTAGGTCAATAAAAATTCCTAGTGGATATTCCTTATTTTCCAATGCTGTGTAAAGCAGATCTAGCATTTTTATGATTGCATTGTTAGTGCTTTTATTTTTCCTGAATCCAAATTGGCAGGGGTTGAGTATGTTTTGTGTCGTTATAAATGAATATAGTCTCCTGTGCACGAGTTTCTCAAAGATTTTGGATAGCAATGGTAAGTTTGATATTGGCCTATAGTTGTTTAAATCTGTAGGGTCACCACCTTTATGTATTGGTGTAGCCCTTGCCGTCTTGAGTAGTTTCGGGAAGGTGCTAGTTTCTAGTGACTTGTTAAAAAGTAATGAGATAGCATGCGAGAGGACATGGGCCGCTCTCTTGTACAATAATGGTGGGACACGAGACAGATTCCCTGAGTTATTTTTAAGTGACTTTATAATCTCGGTGACTTCCATGGGCTCAGTTGGAGCAAGATAGAAAGAATTTGGGAAATTCCCATCTAGGTAGTCCCCGGCATGGGCATTGGTGCGTGGGATTTTATTGGCGAGATTAGAACCTATGGTTGAGAAGAAGTTGTTTATCTTGTTAGCTGTGTCAGTGGGATGCAGTGGTGTTTCATTAGGTTTAGTTAGGGCAATATTCTTGTTTTTTTTCAGTTTTTGGGTCCCTAGAATCTGAGAGAGTGTTTTCCAGGTCTTTTTTATATCTCCTCTTGTGTCAGTGAATCTACTGGAGTAGTATAGTTGTTTGGCTTTCTTTATTACTTTGGTGAGGACTGATGAATAGTGTTTAAGAATATCTTTGTGTATTAAGCCCTGTCTATATTGCTTTTCATATTGGTGTTTCTTATCAATGGATTTCAGAATGGTGCTGGTTAGCCATGGGCAACCAAGCCGTTTGTTTGCGATCTGTTTCGTTTTTATAGGACAATGTTTGTTGTATAGTCTAAGTAATTTGTTAAGAAAAATGTCTGTCCAGTCGTCAATACCATTGGCCTTGGAGAATTCTGTAGGCGGATGGTAGGTGGATGGTTAAGGTTTTGGTCTAAAGTCGAGGCTTGTACTGGAGTGTGCATAAATTCTGTAATGGATCTCTGGCTTCTTTTACCCTACAGTACATTATACAGATGATGGTAAGGCATCATCAGCTGTTCTAAACCCCATTTCAAATCACGGCTTCTAGATTTATCAGGGTCCTCTTCAGTGAACAAGTCTGCTAGTTTAGCAGCAACATGGAACTGCTCATGTAACTGCTGCAATGTTAACTGTTTTTCTTCAGGTTCTTCTTCATCTTCTGTTATCTGGCTTCCTTGTATCATAGCATTGGTCTCTGCCAACATTTCCTCTGGATTCCTGTCATCATCTTCATCTTCTAAGAGTTCATTCACATCTTCGTCCTTCATATCTTCAAAGCCATCACCTGATAATCTTGCCAGCTGAACAGTTTCCTGAACCTGATTCTCAAGCAAGGGAAAACCAGTGAAAGAATTAACTACAGAAAGTTATAGCTTTCCCCAGCCTACATTTAATGTTGGCTGGGGCACTTCATTCCATGCACCTCTAACATGGCTGATGGGTTCAATTCCCAGCCAGGATAGAAACATTGGGTATGTTTCTTGTACACCTGTTGTCTATGTTCACCCAGTATGCTGAGGTCAGTGGTCACCTGCGGTCATACCTGTCCCAAGCTCTCTGGGAGTTAGCGTGGGGTGTTACCAAGTGTTTTAAAATCTCAGGTTCAGGTGTTGAAGAAGGAGGTTCTACTTGTTCAGGAGGAAAATAGGAGGCTGAAGCTTTGCCTAGATGAGTTTGGGAGTGAGTGTGAGAAGGATTTAGCTGGTAAGGAGGAAATGGTCACTAGCAGTGATAGTGGCAGCCGCTGTAAGTGGCAAGTGGTTCACAGTTCAGGAAGAAGGAAGATAAGGAGGGTTAACAGAGAAGATGTGAAGGTAGGAAATCGATTCTCTGTTCTCCAGGACAAGTGCACTTCAATGGTTAGTGAGGTTGAAGGTACCACTGATTCCCCTGCTAATCAAGGTAAGAATATTTTAATAGTAGGAGATTCTCAGGTAAGATATATGGACCGTGCTTTTTGTAACAGAGACAGAAAGGTCAGACAGAGGGTGTGCCTTCCAGGAGCTGGTGTTGGTGACATAGTCAGCAGGTTGGATAATATTATGTCAGGTAATGGGAACAAGCCCATTATCTGTCTTAGTGCTTGGGGTAATGACATTGGGAAGGGCAGGAGACAGGAACTGCTGGATAAGTACAGGTCAGCCATAGAAGTAGTTGGATCTAAGGGAGGGATCCCAGTCATATGTAGCATCTTGCCTAGAAAGGGAGTGGGCAATGAATGGATGTCTAGGGCAACTGGTATCAATTGCTGGCTAGGCAGGTACTGCAAGGAACTTGCAATCCCATTCATTGATAACTGGGACCTATTATAGGGATGGGGTTCATTTCTCTGGGGATGGAGTGGTTGCATTAGCCAATTCGATTGAGAGGGTAATTGATGACTTGTCTAGGAATTTAAACTGATAGATTATAGAGGTATGGGTGTTTGTGGGAAACAGTCAGGCTGCAGTATTAAGGTTAAAAACAGTAGTTATTACCGGGATACCTCAGGGATATGTTTAAAACACAATATTAAAATAAAGTTGCTAGTAATGGCAAATCAATTAATCAACAAAGACAGATAGTAGAGGGCAACGAGTAACTAGCTCCCTTAAGGTTTACTATGCAAATAGTAGGAGTCTAAGAAATAAGATAGATGAGCTAAGATTACTTGCAAGTGTAGGTAATATAGATATTATTGGTATAACAGAGACCTGGTTCAACCTGAAATATTGAGAAATGCCTTATGAATGCAACATACAGGGTTATAAACTGTTCCACACTGATAGGGTCAACAGGAAGGGTGGTGGAGTGGCGACGTATGTCAGAGAAAATTTAAATTGTTGTCTTAGACATGATGTAAGATTAGCAACATCGAACACAGAATCTGTTTGGCTACAGTTTCTCGAGGGTCATGACAAATTAATTTTGGTTATGATTTATAGGTCCCCAAACCTTGACAGGGAGTGCAGTAAGCTGTTATGGGACGAAATTCATAAGGCATCTAGATATGAAAATGTTGTGATAATGGGAGATTTTAACTTTAGACAAATTGATTGGAACAATATGACAGGAAATCTTGAGTCTAGTGACTTTCTTGATACGGTTCAGGATTGCTTTTTAGAACAGGTTGTGACAGTACCAACTAGAGGAAACTATCTGCTTGACTTGGTTCTTCCCAACAAAGAGTCACTAATTAATAATCTTGAGGTTAATGATGAGCCTGGGGAAAGCGATCACAAATCACTTAGTTTCAATATATCATGAAATTACCCAGATAACTGCAATCAAATCTCTGTCCCAGATTTTCGCTTGGCCAACTTCATGGGACTGAAAAATTACCTGGGTGGGCTAAATCGAGATGTCCTGACTATGGGTCAGGTAGGTGATCTTGGTTGCCAGTCCTCTTCAAGGGGGGCTCCTTGGCGTGGTGAAGAGGCTCTTTGTCTGAGGAATTAGACCTGTCGGTCTCCTTCCTCAGACCAAACCTAATTACCCCCCAATCCCCCCTTCCCTATCCCATCCTCCCCATCCTCCACTTTTTCCTTTCCTCCTCCTCCTCCTCCCCACCCCTCCCTTTTGCCCTTCCTTTTTGCCCTTTGGGATTTTTTCCCACAGGCACGCTAGTTCCTAGGTAGGGGAAAGGGTACCGGGGTCCATCCCATTCCATTGAGGTTCTTGGCTGTGGCGTAGTTTGCCGTGGAATCTGGATTGCCTGGGGATGTCCCGATCCCTCTCCAGTACCCCGGAGGGTGGCTTTGGGTGTCTCTCGGGCGATGGGTGTATCTCTGGAAGCCACCTTTTGGATTCCGGGGGTGGTGGCCGAAGGAGGTATGCTTTGTGGCAGATATCCGGCCGCCCTCTCTTTTGTCCACCGAGGTAGCTCGGCAGATGTGAGGTTGCTATCCCGGATTGCTGGTTTACTGGCATTATGGGTAGGGTATGGCACTGGTTCCATGCTGCATCTACGCTACTAGCAGTGCTGAGGTCCTCTTGGGCATGGAGGGAGATTTCTGGCCCTTGCATTCCTCCTAGGAACTATCCCTCCCCAGTCCCCCCTTTTTTTGTTCTTTTTTTTATTTTTATTTTCTTTTCTTCTTTTTTTTTCTTAAAAACAAAAAGAAAAAAGTAACCTAACCATAGCAGCCCCAGTCCATGAACCTGATACCCCTGGGCCCCTTCTTGATACCGCACCCTGTTCTGACCCTGCCTCGTCTTTGGACCACTCTTCGGACACTCCTCATGCCTCTGTACCTCTTGCCGGTGCTGTTTCCTCACCCGCTTCAGGTAATGAGGTCTCAACTGACTCCTTCGATTTATCTGACCTCCGCTCTCCTTTGACTATGCTCCCAGCCTCTCCCTCTACGGTGCGGCAATTTTCGAATCGCCGGCCCATTCCACGTTGGACCAACTCTGGTCCCACACCTAAACGCCAATGACAGTTACCTGCTGATGATACTTCTCCACCTTCTCGTTCTTCTCAGAAAAGATCGACACGTCCTGCACTCCCTTTACACGCTCGGTTTCAGAATGCACAATGGACTAAATTCTTCAGTTTATGACCGACTTCCTCTACTGCCTATCTTTCCGACCACAGTATTGGCAAGGCACTCCTAGGCCATGTTGGTAAAGATATTTCTTTTCATGCTCTTAAGAGCGGTACGTGCATCATCACTGTACAGAATGCTACTCAAGCTCATGATCTTTCTCTTCTTTCCCATATCGATACTGTTCCTGTCACTATTGAAAAGCATCATTCCCTCAATTCTTGTAGTGGTACCGTCATTCTGCCCCATACCATAGTTCAACAAAATTTCCAGACATGTGGCAATGACATTCTTGAACTGCTGGAACTCCAAGATCTCCCAATCCTCAAGGTAGACACTTATGTTCTTCCTGCCCGCGGGCGGAGACGATACCCTAGCAATGTGGCTCATTTAACTTTTGACAGCTGTGAACTCCCATCCTCAGTTTATGTAGCAGGACATTGGTTACAAGTTCTAAAGGTGATCCCTACACCGCAACAGTGTAGAAATTGCTGGCGATTTGGCCATCCAGCGAAATATTGCAGAAACATAGCCGAATGCCCAGTCTGTGGTGCTGATGACCATTCTAATATGTCTTGCAATCGACCTCCCTCTTGCCTTAATTGTCATGAGGCTCACCCTTTGTACTCTCGCCGTTGCCAAGTCTACTTAAATGAGCGGGAAATCCGTTACCTCAAAGAGGCAGAAGGTCTCCCTTATGCCATGGTAGTTTCTCATCTCCGCCTCCAAAGGAGACTATCTCATGTTTCTTATTCCCGTGTTTCAAAATGTCCCCCCACTTCTGGGGTCTCATCTTCTGCAGCCCCCTCTGTGGTTACCTCTCCCATAGTCACTCCTGTATCTAATTCTTTTGCTGTCCTAGGCTCAGACGTTCCTACTTCAACGCCTCAGTCTGTTCTCGCTTCTTCATGTTCTCCCTCACAAGCCTCAGTATAGACGAGATCTCGTACAACACCTCCTCCCAATCGTCCCTCTACTTCTCAGAAGTCAAAAAAAGGTCCTTTAACCCCTCCTTCTCTTCTTCCACCTCCTCATTTTACTTCCCTGTCTCTGTACCTGGTTCTTCCCCTCTCACTGGCTCTATTACAAGTGTAGAGGTTCACCCTCCTCCTCGTACTGTACCTTCCTTCCCTGTTCCCTCCCAAGTTTCTTCCTCTTCTGCCACCTCCCAGGTTTCTGCCTCTTCTGTCCCCTTCCACGCTTCTTCTCCAGTTCCCTCCACCCTTTTGCCCCCCCCCTACCTTGGTACAGTCCATTACAGTTCCAATCTTTACTCATCCTCCAAATACCATCTCCAATATTCTCTCCCATACGACGTCTCTGAATTCCAAAACACTTGAAGCAATCTCTGAATACATTGCAGAGACCAAACCATCAATGGACACTGATCCACCCTCTGTTCCTTCTCTCTCTCCTCTCCTCCATCTGCGCAACTCCTTTCTTCACAGTGCACCGTTCCTTCGCTACTTGACCGTTTTCCGCTGCCTCCGCATGTGGACTTTTCTAACCCCTCTAGGCCGTAGGAACCCTTACCTGCGGATTTCAGGTATCTTTATCATTGCCAATCATGGCCTATTTACAGTGGAATATATGCGACCTCAGGGGTAATCGGGGTGAGCTTCAGATGTTACTCTCCCAGTTTTTCCCTGTTGGTGTTTGCTTACTGGAACCAAAATTACACTCTGGTTATCTATCCATCTCAGGCTATAATTTATTGTATTCTTCAGATCCTTTTCCAGATGGGACCTTTAATGAAAGTGCCCTTCTTCTACACACTGATATTCCATACCATCACCTATTTGTTCATAATTCACTGCATTACACAGCAGCCCGTATCCACTTGCATAGGTGGTATACGCTCTGTTCTTTATATCTCTCTCCTTCTCGGGCATTATCTATTCCGGATATTGCCTTTCTTGTTTCGTCATTACCGCCACCGCTTCTGTTACTTGGCGACTTTAATGCCCATCATTTCCTCTGGGGGGGGGGGTCTCACTGTGATTCCCGTGGCATTCAGTTAGAGGCTTTTCTTGCTACCCACCCCCTCCATGTTTTAAATACAGGTACTCACACCCATTTTGATCCTCGGACTCACACTCTCTCTCTTGCATCGATCTCTCAGTCTGCTCTTCCTCCGCCGCATTAGACTTCACCTGGTCTGTTCTCCCGGATTTACATGACAGCGATCATTTCCCAATCATTCTTACTTCCCCTTCATATTCACCACCTCTTCGTATCCCACGCTGGCAATTTGATCAGGCAAATTGGAACCTTTACTCACAACTAACTGTTTTTAGTGAGGTTCCTTCTTCGTCCTCCATTGATGAGCTTTTACACCTCTTCTCGTCCTCCATTGATGAGCTTTTACACCTCTTCTCGTCCTCCGTTTTAACTGCAGCTTCTCATTCTATACCCCAAACTTCGGGCAGGCATTCTCAGAAATGCGTGCCTTGGTGGTCTCCTGCTTGTGCTCGTGCAGTACGTTTGAAACGCACTGCATGGGGCAGGTACCAGTACAATAGAACCACAGAGAGACTTCTTGATTTTAAGCAGAAGCGTGAGATCGCTCGCTGTGTCATCCGTGACGCTAAATGCACTTGCTGGCGAGATTATGTCTCCACCATCACCTCTGCTTCCTCTATGAGTGCAGTCTGGAAAAAAGTACGAAAATTGAGTGGTAAATATTCTCCTCACCCGGCTCCTGTTCTGCGGGTTGCCGGTGTTGATATAGCAAACCCACTAGATGTTGCCAGTGAAATTGGCAATCATCTGGTCCGTATTTCTCAGGGGCTCCATCTTTGCCCTTCATTTCTTTCCTCAAAGTCTGCCAGAGAGTTAGCACCCTTGGACTTTTCTTCTCTCAGAGAAGAACAGTATAATGTGCCTTTTACACTTCAAGAACTGGAGGCAACACTCTCAGCTTGCCGATCATCGGCAGCTGGGCCCGACGACATTCATATTCGTATGTTACAACATTTACATCAGTCAGCCTTGTAGTCCTATTATGCCTTTTCATCTTATTTGGTCACAAGGAGTTCTTCCACAGCTGTGGAAATCTGCCATTGTTCTCCCTTTCCACAAACCAGGCACTACGGGACATGAGGCCTACCACTATGTCCATTGCTCTTACCAGTGCAGTTTGCAAAGTGATGGAACGCCCGGTAAAAAGGTTTTGGGGGGTACAATT
>NC_069403.1:7180732-7314996 GCF_026875155.1 Cherax quadricarinatus | reverse complement strand
TAATTATAGATTGTGTAGGTCTACACCTGGGTCAAATTTTGGGAAATCAGTTTTTAATTTCCCATTATGGATGGGAGAAACCCAGTATCCTGAAGCAATTCCCATGCCCAGTATTAATACTAAAGTTTTCTAAAAGCTTTAAAAAAATTTAATTTTCTTGTTTTGGTTTTCCTTTAAAACTATTCAAATTGATAAAGGTACTAACTTCACTGCCAAAGCTTTTTAGGGGGAAGATTAACTAGGTTAGGGAAAACCCCCAAAATTTTTCCCACTGCCTATCATCCTCCGCCCCAAAGGCGCCTTGGAAAGTTTCCATCAGATTTTTAAAAACCGTTGAGAACTTTTTGCATGCTTTTTTCCTAAAAAGATTTGGGTGAATCACTCCTTTTGTTGCTTTTTCTCATGGGAGAAATTTTTCCCAAGGTCAAAACCGGGTATAGCCCACTTGAGCGATTTTTGGGCACAATGTACGAGGTCCTCTTTCGGGTGCTCAAAGAGGAGGGGAGGGGAAGAAGAAATTCTAAAACCAAACCCTTCTTAAAGGGTTTTTGGGGGGGCAGGGTCACCCAGCCAAGGCAACCCAAAAGGGACAGCTAAAAATTAAGGGATGAAAAAGGGGTATGACAAATTTGCAAAATTCCGCTCCTTCCATCCGGGAAAGACAAGGTGTTGGGGGGCGGGGAACCATACCTGGCCACCCCTTGGGAAAGCTAAAATTTAAAGGGACTTTGGAAAAATTGTAATTAAATTATCTGATGAAAATTATGGGGGGTATTTCCCCTTGAAAGACCTAAAAACAAAAAAAACCTACCACATTAATCATTTAAAATTTTTCATACCCCAGATAAGCCCCAGTAATAAATTTTCTGTCCTCTCCCCTTTGGGGGCCCGACTTGATTTTTTGGGCGCTCTATTTCCCTAAAATTTAAATTTTAAAACTTTCAAATCTGTCCTCCTCGGGGACCCTAGCCCTTTAATGGGGGGACTATTTTGAAACACAAGAAAACAAGTTTAACTAAAAGGCTTCTACAGTCTTTACCCTAACTTTTTTTTGGGATGTCCCGGGAAAAAATGTATGTTAGGTTTTCATGATTAGATGGGGGAAAAATTTTAAACCTATTAAACCCCCCTACAGAGCTAATCCTAAAAAAGAAAAGGCTACTTCAGCAGGAAGTAGAATTTTTTTTAGAGCATTTTTAGTGGAGGAGTCATCTGGGTTGCATGGGCTTCCCCATCCATCCTTTTTTAAAAAAGTTTATGGGGGGGTTTGTAGTTTTCAGACTACTTTTTGGTGAATGAAGGTCAAAAACACAGATGCTTACCCTCTTCCTCGTCGGGGAGGGGAGGGTAATCGCTTTGTGGGTAAGGCTACTTTTGTGTCCAAGTTAGATCCCCTTTAAAGGTTACTATCAGGTCCCTTTTAAAACGGATAAGGGGGAAGGGAAAAATCTTTTCCCTTTTCGTAATTCCGGGGGGGAGGTCATTATAATTTATACGGGGGGGGGTTACCCCCCTTGGAATGAAAAATTTCCCCCCTTTTAAATTCCGGGAAATTTTACCCAACCATCAGGCTTTTAAAGGACTTAAAAGGCACAGCAGCTCCCTGGATGATATTTTGTGGTGTTAAATACTTGGGATTAACACCTATTTGGGACTTAAGGCTTTTTTTTAAGCCCCCTTTCAGAGTTTCCCATTTACTTTTAAATTTACAAAGGTCTTCCTTTGGCCGGGCCACTGTTACTTTTCAGGCCTTAAAAAAGGGTTTAAGGTAGGGTAAAGTTGTTTCCTAAACTTGCTAAATTTCCCTTGCCTTAAAGATTTTCCATTCCTCATAAATGGGAAATCTTTTCCCGTTTTCCTAGGATGAAGGTTTTTACAGAAGTTTTCTGAAAGGGAATTTCTCAGTTTATTTTTAGCCCCTCTTCCCCTCTCTTACCAGTCACAAATTTCCCCTTTAAATTGGACCCAAAATGAAAAATTTGGTTTTTGACAAAGAAAAAAATTTTGTGTACGGGAAACCAATTCTTTTGTCTCCAGACTTCTCCAAACCTTTCTCATTACGGTTTGCTTGTGAGTCTGGGGTTGGGGGAAGTTTATTGGCAAAACGGGAACGGGATTCCCCAGCCTGTAGCCTTCTTTTTCTCCCAAATTTCCAGCTGACCCAGAGGGCTTACTCCCCATTAAAAAAAAAGGGGCCCTTTCCCCTGGTATTTGGTTTTGGAGATTTTTTTTCGTTTATGGGGGCCAGCCCCTTTGCAGGGGGTCACTGTCTACAGTGATACAATCCTCTAGTATATCTCCAAAAGCCATAAAGGGGAAACCCAAAACCACGGGGGCCCATTGGGGTTTTAAAACGACTGCAACCCTATTTTTATTAAAAATTTTACATATTCCCCCGGCAAAGAAAATATGTTGGCAGATTCTTTATCTAGAGTCTAACAATATTAATAATTATATATTAGGTTGGGGTGTTGGGTTACTTGTGGAAACCCCTTCGAATCTTTTTTTTTTTTTAACCCCCCTGGTGTGGGTTTTTTTTTTTTTAGTAGGGGATCCCGGGCTACCGCCCCGCCTTTTTTAATCTTGGACCTAAGCTAGCCGACGGGTTTTGCTTTTCTCACTCTGGTTTGGGGGTTTGGGCTTTTTGTCACGAAAAAAAAGCTGAGCTCAAATCTAAGAGTTGGAATTTGGGTTGAGGGGAAAAGGGCCCGGGTCCCTTTATTTTGTCCCAGGGTTGGCAGGGTTTACCATTGGGGGGTTTTGGCACCCTTTAATCCGGGGGGGCCTTTTTTCTGGGGGGTGGGGGTGTGGAATGCAAAGGTACGTAACCTTTATTCGGCGAAATTGTACACACCCTCATTTAAACAGGTATCCCCCCCCAAACCAGCAAACCAGGTGACTGAGAGTTGGAGGGGGGCCCCTCGTTCAACTAGTACCTGGGGCCCAAACCCCAAAAAGAAAGGTTTTGGCAATCGCAGAGGTTATGTGGGTCCCCACTTCCTGTCGGGCCCCTTTCCCTTTCCCCATTCTAGAGCTGGTTAAAGGAAACGGTCTGCTTTCTTTTTTGGGCTTCTATTCTGCCTTGTTTAAACCGTGGGGGGGGCACTAATACCATCCTTTTCCTTTAGTATATTAAAAGTGAAACATACTGTGTTCAAAAATTGGGTTTTAAAGGGTTTTAAATATAAGTCAAAAGTTTTCTGCTGTGTTTTTTTTTGCCCCCTTTTAAAACCCAGGAAAAAACGGGCCCATTTAGACTCCTGGGTTGTAATACCCAAACTGACCTACAAAATTTTTGGCCGGGGGGTTTGCCAGAAATTCTTCTTTGCTGTGGTAAAAGGTTTCCACCTCCGCACTTTTTAAAGCGCTGACCCTTTAGGGAAACAGGTAGTATTTCCCCAGCAGTAAAAAGTTAGTTTTGCTATATTGAAAAATTATTTTTCCCCTCCACCTGCTGGCAGAGAGCATGTGCTATTTTAAAACTATCAGGGGGTTCTGGCACTTAAGTTTCCTCTAGAATCATTTGTAACAGTTTTTTGGGATGGGGCCCAAAGGGGTTTGGCCCTTTTCTGAGTTGCATAATGATCCAAAAAACTGATACACGGGAAAGGGGAAAAGGGAAAAAATTATGGTTAAAGATGTGTGGATTTTCAGACATGTAAAAAGGGGTCCGTTGGAACTGCGGTATCAGGGGGAGGCAACAAAAATGTTCCCCAGAGAGGTGCCAAAAAATTGGAAGAGAGGTCGAAAAAAGGGGCCCAGGGGGGGTTTTTCAGGATCTGTTGGATATTGCCACAAAAAGGGAAAGGATGCGGGGGAGGAATTTTATGGGGGCACGGGTCTCCATGGCCATGATCTTTTTTAGGGTAAAAAATAAAGATACGTGGGGGGGGTAATTTTCCCAGGAAAAAAGAAAGGGACCGGTAATTCCCTTTTCGAAAACCCAATGAGGACCCTTGGTGTTCCCTGGTAGTGAAGATGCCCCCATAAAACCCCAGGGGCCCTAATCCCACCTTCATCCCAATAAACCGGATAAAAGGGATGGGCAACCACCACATCCAACAAACCCCACTTGTCAAAAAAAGAGAGGGCTGTTTGGAAACATCCAAAAAGGCATACCCCTTTTGGCCACCATTTCCTGGAAAAACTGACAAGTGGCCTTCAGAAGTACACCCTTCATCCAAAGGACATCAAAAGAGGGCCTCTGGGGAACCCGAGGGTGGATTGGTACCCCCCAGATGATCCGATTTATAGCAAACACCACCACCACCAAGGGCCTCAAAAAAATGGGACCCCTTTTCCCCAACCTAGGGGCTAAATTCCATGGGGGGGGACCCCAAAAGGCCAGAAGCAGGAAAAAAAAAGGGGAGGGAAGGGTTTGGGGAAAGGAGGTTGGGGTGGGGAAAAAAGGAACTGGGTGGAGGAAAAGGGGGGTGTTAGGGTCGGTCAAGGGGAAATTTTTGGGCCAGAAGGTTCCCCAAATTTTGAGACTAAGACCTCTTTGCCATGGCAAAAGGGTCCCCCCCCTTGAAAAGGAGATAGGAGTGAAAGGGAAGTGGGTTTTTTTGACCTGGGTAGTTTTTTGGAGTGTGAGCAAAATAACATTTAAAAGAAGGGAAATTTAGGGAAACAGTTAGGTGGATTTCAGTCCCGAAGAAAGGGAAGTTTCCCGGCCCCCCTGCATGTGAAGGGGCAGGGCCCAAAAACGGGAAATTTTGAACTTTGTATTTGCAAAACCTTCCCGGGCAAGACATGATGGTGAAAGTGGTTTTTTCCCCTTTTCTTTTGGGGGAAAGCTTTCCCTTGGGGAAAAGATTGGGTGGGGGTGTTTTTAAAAAAATTTTAATACAGAAAACCCCCATATTTTGTGGGGGAAAGTTTCCCCAAAACCCTTTTTGCAGATATAGCAAAACCCCTTTTTTTTTAAAACCAAAGTTGGGTTTTGGAAGGGTTTTGGATGCAGGCTGGAAGCAACAAGGGGGGGTGTGATGGTGACCATTTAAGGGGGGCGTGTTGGGGGGGTAGTGTTGGTGGCTCAGTGTGGGTGGCAGTGTTTTGGTTTGGGCCATTTTGAGTGGAGTGTGAATGATGGGTGACTGAGCAGATGAGTGTACAGTAAATTTGGGTGGCTGGTGGCTACATGAACAAAGGGGTTAAAAGAGGGGGATTTAGGGTGTGCAAGCCAAAAACATGGGGGTTTTGGTTGTGGGTTTTTGGGGGCTGTGGGGGGTTGGGCAGTTTAAGGGGTAGAAGCCATGGGGTAGTGGGAGTTTTTAAAACATGGGGTAAGGTTTTAGGCTGTTTTTGGGGATGAAGCTGTGGGGGCATTGTGGGGGTGAAAGGGCGTGCTCGCCCCGGTGTGGGTGGTTTATTGGATAAAGGGTGACTGGGTGGGGATTATGCAGGGTGGGGGCAATGGGCAGGTGGGGTTTAAAACCCCATGGTTAAAAAATTTTGGTTTTTGAAACCCTGTTTGGGTGGAAGGTCAGGGAAGGGTACAGGTGAGGTCATAGGGGATATAGGGGGCCCTAGAGAAAAGGGGGTTGTGAGGGAATGGGACAAAGGATGGCATTGGCCATGGGGGAAATTGTAAAGGCAGATTGTTTTTGGGGAAAGGTTTTTTAGTTGGGATGGTGTGGGGGGAAAGGGATTTGGCCCGTAAGGGAAATTGTGCGTGGAGGTTGCTGGTTGGAATGGTGTATTTTGAAGGTGTGTAGCCATGGGGGAATTATAGGGGTGAAGGTATGGGTGGGAGAGACAGGAATGGGGGTTAGAGGTATGGTATTTGTGAAGGCATGGTCCAAAGGGGGATTTATAAGGGGGGGGTGATACAGAGGTGGAGGTTTTGGTTTTGGGGGGGGGGTGTTGTTGCTTGGGGTACGAGAGAGAGTATGGCCCTGAGGTGGGGGGGGGCACTGGATCAATCAGACATGTTTTGAACAGTCTTTAAGGATTTAAACACCCCCCATTTTACTGTTTGGGAAAAGGTCCCCCCACTTTGTAACATTTCCCAAAAGTGAAAAATTTTAATAAAATAATAATAATTAAATAAAAATAATAATAAATTTAAAAATAATAAAAAAAAATAATAAATATTCTCCATGGGGAAGTGGAAAAAAAAAATTCTTCCCCATAAGCCATGTGTGTCGTAAGAGGGGAACTGAAATGCAAGGAAGGGAAGGGGGTAGTAACTCCTCCTGGGATATAATACTAAATTTAAAAAGATTTAAAATTTATTTTTCTTTTTGGACCCCCTCTTTCCCAAAAAAAAAAACAAAAGTTTTTTTTTTTTTTTGGGCAGGTGACTAAAACAAGGGAAAAAAAATTGTTTTTTCACTCTTTATTTCTTCATTGCTGGGAAACACTTATACATTTCCCCTTTTTGTTAATTCCCAAAAATTTAAACCCTTTAAAGAATGAGACGGGGCTCAGGCTTAGAACTATGGGGGCCAAATTCAGGCTTCAAAGGGCCTAGTACTATAGACCAGCCCTAAAATGATTAAAGTTTCCCGATATAAAAAAAAAAAAAAAAAACGTTTAAGGTGGGGGAAAAAATAAAATTTTAGGCTTAAAATATATAAAGATATCCTTTGGGGGCATTCTAAAATAAAACCCAAATAAACACATGCCAACAAACACTTAAGTTCCTGGGAAAACCCTTTTAAAAAAGATCTGTGGAAAACAAAATTTTGCTTCCAGGTGATAGCAATAAAAAGCCTATTTAATAAACATTTAGCCCAAAAAGCCAAATTATTATTTCATTTTGAGGGAAAACACTAAACCTGTAAAATTTTTACAAAACTTAAGAAATGGAAGTCATTCTGCTCTGATTCCCAAAAACCTTAAAAAAATTTTTGTGCATTGACCCTTTTCTTTCACGGATTTGTTTGGGGAAAGTTTTGGTTTTTTACACTATTGGGAAAAAATTTAGGCAAAAATTTTATACAAAACTCCCCTAAAATTAATTTAACCCCATTTGGGTTTTTTTGGGGGGGTAAAAAATTTTGGGTAGACTCCAACTGGGCCAATTTTTCCAAAAACCTTTTTTAAAAAAATAATAATTAATAAAAATAATAATAAAAATTTAAAAAAAATAATTAATAATTTTTATTATAAATAATATCTTCATTTACTACCCAAATACTGTAAAGGGGATTTCAGGCCTTTGTGCAAACAATGACATACTACTATATAAAAAGGGCCCCCTTTTTATGCCGGGGGATTTTCCCGGGGAAAATTTGGGCAGTGTTTTCCCAGGATGCAACCCAAACCAGTTATTAACCCCAGGGACCCCTTAATGATAAGAACATAAAAACTTTTAAAAAAGAAGGAAACGGGAAAGGCCCAAATTATGACCCATGCGGGGCAGGTCCCAAATTTCCCCCTTTACCCCCATCCCCCCGGTTTAAACCCAATGTCCCACCATCTGGTAAACCCCCACTAAAAGGGAAAGGGGCCCCGGCACCCGGGCCCAGCAGGGACAAAACTAGTCCGGTCCAACTTTAAAAACCCCCCCATACCCCCTCCTGTATTTACTAACCTATTTTTTAAAAAATCCCCAATGTTTTAGGGGCCCCAAAAACGTACCCCGGGATTTGTTCCACTCCTCCACAACTCTATTACCAAACCGTGCTTTCCTATATCCTTCTTGGGAATTTTGAATTTTTCCAAATTGAAACCTTGCTGCGGTCCTTCTTTGGGTGGAAATTTTTCAGAATGCTATTTTAAAACCCCTTTTTTTATTCCTGTTTTTCCCTTTAACACCTCAATCATATTTCCCCCCAATTCTAAGCCTTTCGAGAGTGTGGGAGATTAAAGGGGCCCCCAGTCTTTTCCCCCAAAAGGGAAAATTTTTTGATACAAGGGATCATCTTTGTCATCCTCCTCTGTAAAGCTTTCCAAAACAAATTTTATCCATTCTGTTTAAAACAAACGACAAGAACTGAGCAGCATAGTCTAAATGAGGGCCCAACCAAGGGTATATGAGTTAAAAAACAACCTAGGACTTTATTTTTTTACTTTTAGGATGAAGCCCAAAAATTCTTTTAGCCCTTTTTTGCAAAAACTAATGGGACTGTTTTTTGTTTTAGATTACTGCTAACAAGGGAATCCTAAATCCTTTTCACAAAACAGCAGGATTAAGATCTTTTCATTTTTTAGTTTATTTAAATGTGCATGGGTTTTTTTTCCTGTCCAACATTTAAACTTTGCATTTGTCTAAAATTTAAAATGCTTTTGTACTCTCCGACAAAATTTCCCTCAGTCTATTTAAATTTCCTGGGTGCTTAGTGGGCCTCATTAGAAAGAACTGGGGGGCCTATTTTGGTGTCATCAGCAAATTTGCTTATGTTGCTATCTATTCCCTCATCTATTTTGTTTATTGTAAATTGAAAAAGGGGAAAAAAATTTGGAATCCCCGTTTCCCCTTTTTAGTTTCCCCAATTAAACCCTGTGCTTTTCCCCCATCCCCCCCCAGGGGAAAAATTTTTCCACCCGGGTTTTGGTTTTCCCCCTTGATTATTTTTAATTTTAAAAAATATTAAAAAAATTAACAACCAAGGCAAAAACTGACCCCAGTGAAAAAGTTGTAAACATGACAGAAACCCCCCCTTTTGAAAACCTTTGGTTATTTTCAACCAGCCTTAAAGGAAAAATTTCTTCCCCCTTTTTATTCCTTAAATTTTTCCCTATAGTCTTGTGGCTTATTAAAGCCGGGGCCCCGAAGCCTTTAAAAATATTCATTTCCTTTTTTATTATCACCCTAAACATTTTTGTGTAAAAAATTTTGAAAAGGGACGCCTATCAAGATGGCTACGAATTGCTTCAGCAATTATTGATTCCATAAATTTTCCCACTATGGGAAAATAACACCCTTGCAAACAGTTCATCAGGGCCTGGGGATTTGTTAGGTTTTAGTTTCTCTATTTGTCTGAGGACCATGTCACTAGTTACGGCAACTGTGCATAGTTTATTATCGTCCTGTTCTACATAAACTATTATTTCAGGAATATCGCTAATATTTTCCTGGGTGAAAACTGAGAGGAAGTAGGTATTCAAAATTTCACACATATCCTTATCACTTTTAGTGATCTGACCAGAGTTACTCTTAAGTGGGCCAATCTTGTCCCTAATCTTACTTCTGTATACCTGAAAGAACCCTTTTGGGTTAGTCTTTGAATTTCTTGCTACCTTAGTCTCATAATCCCTTTCTGCTTTTCTTATTCCTATCTTTATTTCTCTCTTTAACTGAATATATTGATTTCTTAACTGCCCATCCCCTCTTTTGATATGCCTATATATGCCTCTCTTTTGACCAATGAGATGTTTTAATCTATTGTTCATCCATTTATGATAATTTTTGTTAGATCTAATTTCCCTACTTGGAACAGAAGTTGTCTGGGCAGCTAGAACTATGTTCTGAAAAATGTCATACTGGCAACCAATTATTATTATTATAATAAAAAAGAAGCGCTAAGCCACAAGGGCTATACAGCGCTGCAGGGTAGGGAAGGAAGTGAGGGTATTGGGCGGCAGAAGGGAGGAGGGATGATCAGTAGGTTACAGAAAACAGCGGGGCAGGGGATAGTACGGGGGTAGAGGGTAGCAAAGGATTGAGGTAGAAAGGGCTGAAGGTATCAGAATTTGTGAAGTCAGTTATTGTCAAAAAGTCAATGAGAGAGTCCGGATAAAAGGTGGGTCCATCAGCGAGAAAGGAAGGTAAAGAGAGAGCAGCGGAGCAAAGACGACGACGGAGGAAAATTCTGCATGCTCGTTGATAAAGTGGGCAGTCCAACAGAATGTGGCTGACTGATAACGGAGCCTGGCAATTCTCACAGAGAGGAGCAGGGTGCCTCTCCATGAGATATCCATGAGTAAGACGAGCATGGCCAATGCGAAGACGGGAGAGAGTAGTCTCTCATCCTCGACACTAGCGATAAGAAGACGGCCAGTAACCTATACAGTGGAACCTCAAATATAGAACTTCCTTCGGTCCAGAAGGCTGTTAGAGTGCCTTTACCGAATGAATTTATTCCCATCAGGAATAATGTAAATTAGATTAGTCCATTTCAGACCCTCAAAAATACAATTACAAAAGCACTTACAAAAATACACTTACATAATTGGTTGTGTTGGGAGCAGTTCGATTTTTGAGGTTCCACTGTACTTGGTTTAATAGATTGAAGTTTGTTACCGAGCATAGTAGACCAACGCTGTTGCCAACGGGTGTGAAGGTGGGAAGATATTGCGGCAAAATAGTCCATAAATGGAATACCTCTATATGAAACTGGTAGGTCATGTACTGCTGACCGCGCAGCAGTGTCTGCCTGTTCATTGCCTGCCCTGTACGTCAACATGACCAGGGACCCAACAAAAAACAATATCTTTATGCTTGGTAAAGATGCAGCGTAGCCAAAGTTGGATACGGAGGACTAAGGGGTGAGGTGTATCAAATTTCTGTATAGCCTGTAAAGCACTAAGGGAGTCTGAGACAACCACAAATGATGACACAGGCATAGATGCAATACGGATAAGTGCTGCAAGAAGGGCATACAATTCAGCAGTAAAAATAGTAGCCGAAGATAGTAAATGACCTCGTACGACGCTGTCCGGAAACACTGCTGCAAATTCTACGCCATCAGAAGACTTAGTCATCTGTGTACACAGCAATGGCATGAGAATGAGAGTGGAAGTGGTCAAGAAAAAGAGAGCGGGAAGCAACCGTAGACAGTTGGGCTTTCGAACAAGGGAGAGAGAAAGAACAGACTCAAACAGCTGGAACTTCCCAGGGGGGTAGGGAAAAGTGAGATGCTACATGAACATAGAAAGGTGGTAATTAAAGAGAAGACAAGAGCGAATGAAGGCGAAGAGAGAAGGGACGGAGTAAACAGGGGCGGCGAACAAATAAAGAATGTCTACTAATATCAGTGACCATTCTATAAATGGAAGGATTGCGGAGATCATGAGAGCGTACATAGTAGCGAAGGCAATGGGCATCATGGCGATCGGATAAGGATGGAACGTTCGCTTCTGCATAGAGGCTCTCAACAGGGGAAGAGTGAAAAGCACCAAAGCATAAACGTAATCCTTGGTGATGAATGGGGTTAAGGCTAGAGAGAGTAGCAGGAGATGCCGCTGAATAGATCTGGTCACCATAATCAAGTTTCGATAAAATGAGGGTGGAATGAAGGTGAAGGAGGGTTCGACGATCAGCTCCCCATGAAAGATGAGCAAGGGTTTTAAGAAGGTTCAGCCGGCTGTGACAAGTTGCCTTCAGAGAGGTAATGTGAGGTTTCCAGGATAACCTACGGTCAAAGAGGAGGCCCAGAAACTTGACCGTATCGCATTCAGGGATACGGGAGCCATAGAGGTACAAAGGATGATCGGAGATGACAGAGCGTCTAGTGAAAGTAATTTGGTGGGTTTTAGTGCTGGAAAATTTAAACCCATGTGTGGTGGCCCAATTGGAAACACGGTCAACTGCATGCTGGAGAGAAACTGTAATGAGGTGACAGTCAGCGCCTGCACAGGCAATAGCGAAGTGATCAACATAGAGTGATGACCAAATATTTGATGGAAGACTAGAGGCCAAATCATTAATAGCAAGGAGTAAAAGTGTTGTGTTCAGAACACATCCCTGGGGGACACCTTCAGCTTGGATAAAGTCCGGGGAGAGCACATTATTAACCTGAACACGGAAATGTCTATCAGTTAAAAAGTTCTTAACTAAGGATGGTAGATTGCCTCAGAGACCTAAGAGTGGGCTTGGGCCAAAATATTATACCTCCAAGTTGTATCATATGCCTTCTCAAGGTCAAAAAATATGGCAATAACTGAGTGGTTATTCACAAAGGCATTACGAATATACGTATCCAAGCATAGTAAGGGATCTATAGTAGAACGTCCCTTACGAAAGCCATATTGACAAGTGGAGAGACTGTTGTGTCTCTAAATACCACACTAAACGTCTATTTACCAGGCGTTCCATCACTTTGCAAACTGCACTGGTAAGAGCAATGGGACGATAGTGGTAGGCCTCATGTCCCGTAGTGCCTGGTTTGTGGAAAGGGAGAACAATGGCAGATTTCCACAGCTGTGGAAGAACTCCTTGTGACCAAATAAGATTGAAAAGGCATAATAGGACTACAAGGGCTGACTGATGTAAATGTTGTAGCATACGAATATGAATGTCGTCGGGCCCAGCTGCCGATGATCGGCAAGCTGAGAGTGTTGCCTCCAGTTCTTGAAGTGTAAAAGGCACATTATACTGTTCTTCTCTGAGAGAAGAAAAGTCCAAGGGTGCTAACTCTCTGGCAGACTTTGAGGAAAGAAATGAGGGGCAAAGATGGAGCCCCTGAGAAATACGGACCAGATGATTGCCAATTTCATTGGCAACATCTAGTGGGTTTGCTATATCAACACCGGCAACCCGCAGAACAGGAGCCGGGTCAGGAGAATATTTACCACTCACTTATCGTACTTTTTTCCAGACTGCACTCATAGAGGAAGCAGAGGTGATGGTGGAGACAATCTCGCCAGCAAGTGCGTTTAGCGTCACGGATGACGCAGCGAGCGATCACACGCTTCTGCTTAAAATCAAGAAGTCTCTCCATGGTTCTATTGTACCGGTACCTGCCCCATGCAGCGCGTTTCAAACGTACTGCACGAGCACAAGCAGGAGACCACCAAGGCACGCATTTCTGAGAATGCCTGCCCGAAGTTTGGGGTATAGAATGAGAAGCTGCAGTTAAAATGGAGGACGAGAGAGGTGTAAAAGCTCCTCAATGGAGGACGAAGAAGGAACCTCACTAAAAACAGTTAGTTGTGAGTAAAGGTTCCAATTTGCCTGATCAAATTGCCAGCGTGGGATACGAAGAGGTGGTGAATATGAAGGGGAAGTAAGAATGATTGGGAAATGATTGCTGTCATGTAAATCCGGGAGAACAGACCAGGTGAAGTCTAACGCGGCGGAGGAAGAGCAGACTGAGAGATCGATGCAAGAGAGAGTGTGAGTCCGAGGATCAAAATGGGTGTGAGTACCTGTATTTAAAACATGGAGGGGGTGGGTGGCAAGAAAAGCCTCTAACTGAATGCCACGGAAATCACAGTGAGACCCCCCCAGAGGAAATGATGGGCATTAAAGTCGCCAAGTAACAGAAGCGGTGGCGGTAATGACGAAACAAGAAAGGCAATATCCGGAATAGATAATGCCCGAGAAGGAGAGAGATATAAAGAACAGAGCATATACCACCTATGCAAGTGGATACGGGCTGCTGTGTAATGCAGTGAATTATGAACAAATAGCTGATGGTACGGAATATCAGTGCGTAGAAGAAGGGCACTTTCATTAAAGGTCCCATCTGGAAAAGGATCTGAAGAATACAATAAATTATAGCCTGAGATGGGATAGATAACAGCAGAGTGTAATTTTGGTTCCAGTAAGCAAACACCAACAGGGAAAAACTGGGAGAGTAACATCTGAAGCTCACCCCGATTACCCCTGAGGCCGCATATATTCCACTGTAAATAGGCCGTGATTGGCAATGATAAAGATACCTGAAATCCGCAGGTAAGGGTTCCTATGGCCTAGAGGGGTTAGAAAAGTCCACATGCGGAGGCAGCGGAAAACGGTCAAGTGGCGAAGGAACGGTGCGCTGTGAAGAAAGGAGTTGCGCAGATGGAGGAGAGGAGAGAGAAGGAACAGAGGGTGGATCAGTGTCCATTGATGGTTTGGTCTCTGCAATGTATTCAGAGATTGCTTCAAGTGTTTCGGAATTCAGAGACATCGTATGGGAGAGAATATTGGAGATGGTATTTGGAGGATGAGTAAAGATTGGAACTGTAATGGACTGAACCAGGTAGGGGGGGGGGGGGAAGGGTGGAGGGAACTGGAGAAGAAGCGTGGAAGGGGACAGAAGAGGCAGAAACCTGGGAGGTGGCAGAAGAGGAAGAAACTTGGGAGGGAACAGGGAAGGAAGGTACAGTACGAGGAGGAGGGTGAACCTCTACACTTGTAATAGAGCCAGTGAGAGGGGAAGAACCAGGTACAGAGACAGGGAAGGTAAAATGAGGAGGTGGAAGAAGAGAAGGAGGGGTTAAAGGACCTTTTTTTGACTTCTGAGAAGTAGAGGGACGATTGGGAGGAGGTGTTGTACGAGATCTCATCTATACTGAGGCTTGTGAGGGAGAACATGAAGAAGCGAGAACAGACTGAGGCATTGAAGTAGGGACGTCTGAGCCTAGGACAGCAAAAGAATTAGATACAGGAGTGACTATGGGAGAGGTAACCACAGAGGAGGCTGCAGAAGATGGGACCCCAGAAGTGGGGGGACATTTTGAAACACGGGAATAAGAAACACGAGGTAGTCTCCCTTGGAGGCGGAGATGAGAAACTGCCATGGCATAAGGGAGACCTTCTGCCTCTTTGAGGTAACGGATTTCCCGCTCATTTAAGTAGACTTGGCAACAGCGAGAGTACAAAGGGTGAGCCTCATGACAATTAAGGCAAGAGGGAGGTCGATTGCAAGACGTATTAGAATGGTCATTAGCACCACAGACTGGGCATTCGGCTATGTTTCTGCAATATTTCGCTGGATGGCCAAATCACCAGCAATTTCTACACTGTTGCAGTGTAGGGATCACCTTTAGAACTTGTAACCAATGTCCTGCTACATAAACTGAGGATGGGAGTTCACAGCTGTCAAAAGTTAAATGAGCCACATTGCTAGGGTATCGTCTCCGCCCGCGGGCAGGAAGAACATAAGTGTCTACCTTGAGGATTGGGAGATCTTGGAGTTCCAGCAGTTCAAGAATGTCATTGCCACATGTCTGGAAATTTTGTTGAACTATGGTATGGGGCAGAATGATGGTACCACTACAAGAATTGAGGGAATGATGCTTTTCAATAGTGACAGGAACAGTATCGATATGGGAAAGAAGAGAAAGATCATGAGCTTGAGTAGCATTCTGTACAGTGACGATGCGCGTACCGCTCTTAAGAGCATGAAAAGAAATATCTTTACCAACATGGCGTAGGAGTGCCTTGCCAATACTGTGGTCGGAAAGATAGGCAGTAGAGAAAGTCGGTCGTAAAGTGAAGAATTTAGTCCATTGTGCATTCTGAAACCGAGCGTGGAAAGGGAGTGCAGGACGTGTCGATCTTTTCTGAGAAGAACGAGAAGGTGGAGAAGTATCATCAGCAGGTAATTGTCATTGGCGTTTAGGCGTGGGACCAGAGTTGGTCCGACGTGGAACGGGCCAGTGATTCGAAAATTGCCGCACCGTAGAGGGAGAGGCTGGAAGCATAGTCAAAGGAGAGCGGAGGTCAGATAAATCGAAGGAGTCAGTTGAGACCTCATTACCTGAAGCGGGTGATGAAACAGCACCGGCAAGAGGTACAGAGGCATGAGGAGTGTCCGAAGAGTGGTCCAAAGATGAGGCGGGGTCAGAACGGGGTGCGGTATCAAGAAGGGGCCCGGGGGTATCAGGTTCATGGACTGGGGCTGCTATGGTTAGGTTACTTTTTTCTTTTTGTTTTTAAGAAAAAAAAGAAAGAAAAGAAAATAAAAATAAAAAAAAGAATAAAAAAAGGGGGGACCGGGGAGGGATAGTTCCTAGGAGGAATGCAAGGGCAAGAAATCTCCCTCCATGCCCAAGAGGACCTCAGCGCCGCTAGTAGCGTAGATGCAGCATGGAACCCGTGCCATACCCTACCCATAATGCCAGTAAACCAGCAATCCGGGATAGCAACCTCACATCTGCCGAGCTACCTCGGTGGACAAAAGAGAGGGCGGCCGGATATCTGCCACAAAGCATACCTCCTTCGGCCACCACCCCCGGAATCCGAAAGGTGGCTTCCAGAGATACACCCGTCGCCCGAGAGACACCCAAAGCCACCCTCCGGGGTACCGGAGAGGGATCGGGACATCCCCAGGCAATCCAGATTCCACGGCAAACTATGCCACAGCCAAGAACCTCAACGGAATGGGATGGACCCCGGTACCCTTTCCCCTACCTAGGAACTAGCGTGCCTGTGGGAAAAAATCCCAAAGGGCAAAAAGGAAGGGCAAAAGGGAGGGAGGGGTGGGGAGAAGGAGGAGGAGGAAAGGAAAAAGTGGAGGATGGGGAGGATGGGATAGGGAAGGGGGGATTGGGGGGTAATTAGGTTTGGTCTGAGGAAGGAGACCGACAGGTCTAATTCCTCAGACAAAGAGCCTCTTCACCACTCCAAGGAGCCCCCCTTGAAGAGGGCTGGCAACCAAGATCACCTACCTGACCCATAGTCAGGACATCTCGATTTAGCCCACCCAGGTAATTCTTCAGTCCCATGAAGTCGGCCAAGCGAAAATCTGGGACAGAGATTTGATTGCAGTTATCTGGGTAATTCCATGATATATTGAAACTAAGTGATTTGTGATCACTTTCCCCAGGCTCATCATTAACCTCAAGATTATTAATTAGTGACTCTTTGTTGGGAAGAACCAAGTCAAGCAGATAGTTTCCTCTAGTTGGTACTGTCACAACCTGTTCTAAAAAGCAATCCTGAACCGTATCAAGAAAGTCACTAGACTCAAGATTTCCTGTCATATTGTTCCAATCAATTTGTCTAAAGTTAAAATCTCCCATTATCACAACATTTTCATATCTAGATGCCTTATGAATTTCGTCCCATAACAGCTTACTGCACTCCCTGTCAAGGTTTGGGGACCTATAAATCATAACCAAAATTAATTTGTCATGACCCTCGAGAAACTGTAGCCAAACAGATTCTGTGTTCGACGTTGCTAATCTTATATCATGTCGAAGACAACAATTTAAATTTTCTCTGACATACATCGCCACTCCACCACCCTTCTTGTTGACCCTATCAGTGTGGAACAGTTTATAACCCTGTATGTTGCATTCAGAAGGCATTTCTCAATATTTCAGGTTGAACCAGGTCTCTGTTATACCAGTAATATCTATATTACCTACACTTGCAAGTAATCTTAGCTCATCTATCTTATTTCTTAGACTCCTACTATTTGCATAGTAAACCTTAAGGGAGCTAGTTACTCGTTGCCCTCTACTATCTGTCTTTGTTGATTAATTGATTTGCCATTACTAGCAACTTTATTTTAATATTGTGTTTTAAACATATCCCTGAGGTATCCCGGTAATAACTACTGTTTTTAACCTTAATACTGTAGCCTGACTGTTTCCCACAAACACCCATACCTCTATAATCTATCAGTTTAAATTCCTAGACAAGTCATCAATTACTCTCTCAATCGAATTGGCTAATGCAACCACTCCATCCCCAGAGAAATGAACCCCATCCCTTGCATACATATCATGTTTGCCAAATAATAGGTCCCAGTTATCAGTGAATGGGATTGCAAGTTCCTTGCAGTACCTGCCTAGCCAGCAATTGATACCAGTTGCCCTAGACATCCATTCATTGCCCACTCCCTTTCTAGGCAAGATGCTACATATGACTGGGATCCCTCCCTTAGATCCAACTACTTCTATGGCTGACCTGTACTTATCCAGCAGTTCCTGTCTCCTGCCCTTCCCAATGTCATTACCCCAAGCACTAAGACAGATAATGGGCTTGTTCCCATTACCTGACATAATATTATCCAACCTGCTGACTATGTCACCAACACCAGCTCCTGGAAGGCACACCCTCTGTCTGACCTTTCTGTCTCTGTTACAAAAAGCACAGTCCATATATCTTACCTGAGAATCTCCTACTATTAAAATATTCTTACCTTGATTAGCAGGGGAATCAGTGGTACCTTCAACTTCACTAACCATTGAAGTGCACTTGTCCTGGAGAACAGAGAATCGATTTCCTACCTTCACATCTTCTCTGTTAACCCTCCTTATCTTCCTTCTTCCTGAACTGTGAACCACTTGCCACTTACAGCGGCTGCCACTATCACTGCTAGTGACCATTTCCTCCTTACCAGCTAAATCCTTCTCACACTCACTCCCAAACTCATCTAGGCAAAGCTTCAGCCTCCTATTTTCCTCCTGAACAAGTAGAACCTCCTTCTTCAACACCTGAACCTGAGATTTTAAAACACTTGGTAACACCCCACGCTAACTCCCAGAGAGCTTAGGACAGGTATGACCGCAGGTGACCACTGACCTCAGCATACTGGGTGAACATAGACAACAGGTGTAAAAGAAATATGCCCAATGTTTCTATCCTGGCTGGGAATTGAACCCATCAGCCATGTTAGAGGTGCATGGAATGAAGTGCCCCAGCCAACATTAAATGTAGGCTGGGGAAAGTTATAATTTTCTGTAGTTAATTCTTTCACTGGTTTTCCCTTGCTTGAGAATCAGGTTCAGGAAACTGTTCAGCTGGCAAGATTATCAGGTGATGGCTTTGAAGATATGAAGGACGAAGATGTGAATGAACTCTTAGAAGATGAAGATGATGACAGGAATCCAGAGGAAATGTTGGCAGAGACCAATGCTATGATACAAGGAAGCCAGATAACAGAAGATGAAGAAGAACCTGAAGAAAAACAGTTAACATTGCAGCAGTTACATGAGCAGTTCCATGTTGCTGCTAAACTAGCAGACTTGTTCACTGAAGAGGACCCTGATAAATCTAGAAGCCGTGATTTGAAATGGGGTTTAGAACAGCTGATGATGCCTTACCATCATCTGTATAATGTACTGTAGGGTAAAAGAAGCCAGAGATCCATTACAGAATTTATGCACACTCCAGTACAAGCCTCGACTTTAGACCAAAACCTTAACCATCCACCTACCATCCGCCTACAGAATTCTCCAAGGCCAATGGTATTGACGACTGGACAGACATTTTTCTTAACAAATTACTTATACTATACAACAAACATTGTCCTATAAAAACGAAACAGATCACAAACAAACAGCTTGGTTGCCCATGGCTAACCAGCACCATTCTGAAATCCATTGTTAAGAAACACCAATATGAAAAGCAATATAGACAGGGCTTAATACACAAAGATATTCTTAAACACTATTCATCAGTCCTCACCAAAGTAATAAAGAAAGCCAAACAACTATACTACTCCAGTAGATTCATTGACACAAGAGGAGATATAAAAAAGACCTGGAAAACACTCTCTCAGATTCTAGGGACCCAAAAACTGAAAAAAAACAAGAATATTGCCCTAACTAAACCTAATGAAACACCACTGCATCCCACTGACACAGCTAACAAGATAAACGACTTCTTCTCAACCATAGGTTCTAATCTCGCCAATAAAATCCCACGCACCAATGCCCATGCCGGGTACTACCTAGATGGGAATTTCCCAAATTCCTTCTATCTTGCTCCAACTGAGCCCATGGAAGTCACCGAGATTATAAAGTCACTTAAAAATAACTCAGGGAATCTGTCTCATGTCCCACCATTATTGTACAAGAGAGCGGCCCATGTCCTCTCGCATGCTATCTCATTACTTTTTAACAAGTCACTAGAAACTAGCACCTTCCCGAAACTACTCAAGATGGCAAGGGTTACACCAATACATAAAGGTGGTGACCCTACAGATTTAAACAACTATAGGCCAATATCAAACTTACCATTGCTATCCAAAATCTTTGAGAAACTCGTGCACAGGAGACTATATTCATTTATAACGGCACAAAACATACTCAACCCCTGCCAATTTGGATTCAGGAAAAATAAAAGCACTAACAATGCAATCATAAAAATGCTAGATCTGCTTTACACAGCATTGGAAAATAAGGAATATCCACTAGGAATTTTTATTGACCTAAGAAAAGCTTTTGACACAGTAAACCACGAAATCCTACTCCACAAACTTGACCATTATGGTATAAGAGGCCATGCGCTTGCATATTTCAAATCTTACCTTACTAATAGGTATCAGTATGTCACCATTAAAGACACAGCATCAACAACACAGCCACTTGATACTGGAGTTCCGCAGGGAAGTGTCCTTGGTCCCCTGCTCTTCCTCATATACATCAATGATCTTCCAAACGTATCTCAACACCTGAACCCCATTCTCTTTGCTGACGACATGACTTATGTCATCTCTCACCCTAATCTTGCCACCCTCAACACCATTGTTAATGAGGAGCTGATCAAAATATCGACTTGGATGACAGCCAATAAACTTACGCCTAACACTGACAAAACCTACTACATTATGTTTGGTAGCAGAGCAGGAGATGCGCAAATTAACATTAAGATCGACAACACTCTAATTGCCAGGCATAATGAGGGCAAATTCCTAGGCCTATACCTCGACAACAACCTGAACTTCAGCACCCATATCCAACACATAACCAAAAAAGTATCCAAAACGGTTGGGATCCTCTCCAAGATATGATACTACGTGCCGCAAACTGCCCTTCTCACACTATACCATTCACTTATATATCCATACCTCACCTATGCTATATGTGCTTGGGGTTCAACTGCAGCAACACACCTAAAGCCAATAATAACCCAACAAAAAGCCGCAGTAAGAATAATCAATAAATCCCATCCCTGGCAACACACCCCCCCACTCTTCATAGATCTAAACTTACTCCCTGTTCAGTACATCCACACTTACTACTGTGTAATCTACATCTACAGGACCTTAAATTCCAATATTAACCTTGACCTAAAACGCTTTCTTGATAGTTGCGACAGAACCCACAGGCACAATACCAGACACAAACATCTCTATGACATTCCCCGTGTCCGACTAAACCTTTACAAAAATTCAATGTATGTCAAAGGCCCTAAAATCTGGAACACCCTACCTGAAAATTCTGAAACTGTAGACACATTCATCACCTTCAAAACTACCATCAGAAAACATCTTATCTCCCTGATACACCCTGTCAACTAATTACACGAATACCACCTGGTGGTTAACACTTACACTCACTCACCCATTTGACCATAAACAGAAATATCAATCTCAATCTCAAAATAATGAATCTTAACTAGTCATAAGTTGGCCTGTGATACTCCAATACTGAAACTATGTATAGTGCCAAAACAAAAGCATTCACATTGCTAAACTCACAAACTAGTATTTAGTCACTTAGCCATAATACCAACTTACCTCATAATTTTGTAATATTTTAAACTTAAGATTTAAATTAAGTCTGCCCAAAATGCCTAGCCATGCTAGGTGTTCTAGTGGTACACTCTGTAATTATTATTTTACTACATGTAAACAATACAATAACCAAATTCTGTAAACTCAGCATTGTAATCCTTATAGAGAATAAACTTTGAATTTGAATTTGAACCTATGCCGACAACCAACAACCATCCACCTCAGCCCAGTAGGGCCACACCATTCATCTCCACTTTCTTCACAATCACTGACATATACCAGCAACCACAATTTAAGGTAAATACAGCCTGTCCTCACTTAACGATGGAGTTCCGTTCCCGAGACCACAAAAATAGATCTACTTTTTTTTACATATTTTCAAATGTGACAAAAAAAAAAAATGTAGATAAAAGTTTTTTTTACACGTTTTCAAATGTAAAACAAAAAAAAAAAAAAATCTACATTATTTACATACTTTCAGATGTTGAAAAAACGTATATATACATTTGGACCATTTAAGGGTTAAACAAATTCATCACTAAATGAGGAGCATACTATAATGGTAGTGTGTTTGTGCCAACCATCTTTGATATTGTTTTAACCTGTAAACGGTCCAAACGTATACAGTAAGGCACCGCTTTATGGCGTTTTGCCTTATGGCATTCCGCTAATACGGCAATGTCAAATTATGACCAAAATTGGCTATACAGCAAGTGGTCTTTCAAATACGGCGCCCCCCACCCGGTTTGTTTACATTTTCCGTGACCTCATCTATTATGTCAGGAAACTTTCCAAAATTTCAAGTGCTTTAAAGTTACTGCATATTTTATATGTACTCTGAACTTAAATATACTTACACACTGTGCTGGTGTGCAGGTATACATTAAATTCGCTAAGTCTCTATTCATGACGCCAATACTCTCTGACCACGGGTTCAATCCCGCCAGTGGTATGGTTTTAATAATAACCACTCTTTGGCACACTAAATGTCTTATTTTACATCAATATAGGCATTTTCATTAATCCGTCTATATTTTCCTCAAAATTATATATGAAACCCATTACACAGCATATAAACATAATACATACACTCACAGAATAAAAATTGATGTAAATATGAGATTTGTTTACCAAGCAGCTGTGTAGGTAGTGTCGGAAGAATTATGTTTTCTCTAGTCAAACTGGGGGATAACTGTAGAAAAATATTCTTTTCGTAAGCCTATACTCTATATATAGCAATTCACGACCCTTGTGGGTTTAGTGCTTTTTATAAATAATAATAATAATAATATTACTACTACTACTACTACTACTACTAATAATAATAATAATAATAATAATAATATTATTATTATTATTATTATTATTATTATTATTATTATTATTATCTTCATTCACTCTAAAAATGGTGTGTTGCTGTTTGTTTATTCTGAACTAACTTGTACAACTTGTACACAATGTAACAGTATTTGTATTGTGAGGTAATTATTATTATAATAAAAAAAAATATTGAGGTAAATGTTTTACAAACTCTTACAAATGGACGTGAATGAACTAAAAGTAGACACATATTAATACGCATTTATTTCGCCTGACCAAGTAATCGTCCACTACCTGTTCAGTTTGTGTTCTTCCATTGTCTCAACTCTGTATTTTGTTCTCTCTCTCGTTTACTCTTTCGCTAACTAGTTGGCTCTCATTGACGATGACGTCTAAGGTTAGCTGTGATAAAAAGAGAAGTCGTAAGCCTCTTGCTTTAAGTGCCAAGTTAGAGGATGATGGTGTGCCATTCTGATTTTATTCAATAAACACCCTGCCACTTACCTCTCACACACTAATATTAATATTTTAAGGTAAGTAATAAGTGAACTCTGTGTGTATCTTACCTTTTATCGTTTTTAATGCCTATTTTTATTGCTAACTTAATATAAGTTAGTGTAAACTTGTTGTCTGGCATTTATTGCATATTTTATATGCTCTGATAATAATACTTATGGAGCTGTGTGGTAGCCGGGTGGAGGGACAACATTACGTTTTCTCTGTTCAGCCATCAGAGAAAACGTTTATGAATCTGTGTTTGGCTCAGCCGCTCCCTCACTCCGCTTTTGTTTACAATTTTCGGCATGAATTATTCATTACTTCTACCTTCGTTTATGATGGCATCTAAAGGTAGTTGTTAGAAATGATTAAATTCAGTGAACAAGGCATGTCGATGCTAATAATATGGCTCTGGGCCACAGTGTAGGTAGCCGGTAGGTGTAGCCCAGGCAGGCTACACCTACCGGCTACCTACACTGACTTCCTACAAATAAATACTACTCACCTCTCTTCCTATATTAAGACTACACATATTTTAAGGTAAATAATGAGTGTACAGTATGTGCATCTTACCTCTCTGGGATGTTTTAAATATCGTATATTAAGTATGAGACGGGGAGCCAGTGCTACCTACACCTGGGCTACCTGCACCTGACTTTCTACAAATAAGTACTACTCACCTCTCTCCCTACATTAAGATTACAAATACTTTAAGATAAGTAATGAATTTACTGTGACTGTATTTTACTTTGTGTTTTTTTAATGCCTAGTTCTATTACTAACTTAATATAATTTAGTGTAAACTTGTTGTCTGGCATCTATATGCATTTATAAATGGAAAAAATGGAGTTCTGCCTTCCGGCGATGTCTGCTTTCCGGCGACAGCCTGGAACCTAACCCGCCGTATAAGTGGGGCCCTACTGTATATGTTTTTTTTCAATATTTGAAAGTATGTAAAAAGCAGATCTTCTTTTTTTTTTTTACATTTGAAAACGTGTAAAAAACTTCAATCTACATTTTTTTTGTTATATTTGAAAATATGTAAAAAAAAACGTAGATCTACTTTTGGAGCACTACGCATGTGAACATAGATCTGCTTGGACCGTTTATGGGTTAATGTCACCTTTGCACCATTTATAACATTTCTGGTATATTTTTAAATGTTTATACAGTAGTGTACTGCATACTGAAATAAACAGAATTGAGGAAATCAGGTATGAATACTCCTAAGTCCGAGGCATCGGTAAACGAGTACGTCGCTAAGTGAGAAGAGGCTGTATTATTTCTGTTGCATATATAGTCTTAACCCTTTGACTGTCGCGGCTGTATATATACGTCTTACGAGGTACCGTGTTTGACGTATATATACTCATAAATTCTAGCGGCTTCAAATCAAGCAGAAAGCTGGTAGGCCCACATGTGAGAAAATGGGTCTGTGTGGTCAGTGTGCACCATATAAAAAAAATCTTGGAGCATGCATTGCATAATAAGAAAAAAAAAACTCCGACCGTTTTTTTAATTAAAATGCCGACTTTGTGGTCTATTTTCATATAGTATTTATGGTTGTATTCTCGTTTTCTTGGTCTCATTTGATAGAATGGAAAATATATTATAGAAATAGAGGTGATTTTGATTGATTTTACTATAAAAAGAACCTGGAAATGGAGCTCAAAGAATGGGAAATGTTTGATTTTTGCCCATGTTCAAAAGTAAACAAATGATGTCATTTTCCAATAAATATCCAACTAGCCATTCTAATATGCAGTCTAGAATGGGTTGATGTTATTTATATAATTATTACAGTATTGCAGTAGTCTGCTTAACAGTATATCTTCTATTTTTTGTTTGAATAAAAATTCAAAATAGAAAGCAAGAGTAATATCACAGGGGCCTGGAAACATGATTGATGAACAAAGAAAATGTTATTTTAGAGCCAGGAATGTCTGCATTGTTCATTCTGGTCCATATTTTGAAATTGTCATATTTTTTAATTTTCGTGAAATTGGCCAAATTGCAAATTTCTGACCATGTTATTGGGTAGTTGAAATCGGTAAATGGGCAGTTTCTTGTACTCAATCGATAGAAAAAATGGAGTTCTAAAGAAATAGCTATGAGTTTGGTCGACTGGAACAATGGGCTCAAAGTGGGCGAAATTGCCGATTTGTAAATATCGCCAAGAGCGCTAACTTCGCGAGAGCGTAATCCCGTCAGTTTTCCATCAAATTTCGTTTTTTTGGTGTCATTACAATCAGGAAAAGATTCTCTATCATTTCATAAGAAATTTTTTTTTTTTTTTTTTTTAAATTTTGCGACACCAGGAGACACCTCAGGATTGGGGGTTGCGACAGTCAAGGGGTTAAGCAACAAAAACAGCATTATTTTTATTTTTGTAAGATCTGGACATCTTAAAAAAAAGCTGTTAAGCTATTAGCAGGGTCCCAGGAACGTAACCCTATTTTCCCTTTAAGTTCTTCAGTTTATATAACACGGATTAATCTAACACAGCGTTTTCAGGAATGTAACTACAGTGTAATACATATAAGGGTCTACTGAAACTCAAAAATTTTATATTATAGTTTCTCTCATGATTATTTTTTATATTCAAGAGCAAATGTTAAACCAATATGGGTCATACAACACGGAAAATGCAAGGGGTGTAGGGTAATCATATTTGATCCAAGGAAAGTGAGGGGTTACTCAAATTTGCCTGAATCATGGCAACCCTCTTTAAAAGGAATTCTCTGATGAGTGAACTATAATGTGTTGTATTAGATCTGATTTATGTGATAAGTCTTTTAGACATTCAGAACACAAATAGTTTTTCTCATGAATGAACTTTCATGTGTTGTATAAGTTGCGATTTTTGTTTAAAGTCTTTTAGACATTCAGAACACTGATAGGGTTTTTCTTGTGCATGAACTCTCATGTGCTGTATTATATTTGATTTACGTGAAAAGTCTTTTAGACATTCAGAACACTTAAATGGTTTTTCTTGAGTATGAACTTTCATGTGTTGTATTAGCTGTGATCTTAGTGAAAAGTCTTTTAGACACTCAGAACAATGAAATGGTTTTTCTTGTGTATGAACTTTCATGTGTCGTATTAGATGTGATCTCTGGGAATAGTCTTTTAGACATTCAGAACACTGATACGGTTTTTTTGGTGAATGATATTTCAAGTGTCGTATTAGATATGATCTCTGAGAAAAGTCTTTTAGACATTCAGAACACTGAAATGGTTTTTCTTGTTTATGAACTTTCATGTGTTGTATTAGATATGATCTCTGTGAAAAGTCTTTTAGACATTCAGAACACTGATACGTTTTTGCTGAATGAACTCCCATGTGTCGTATTAGGGATGATTTCCGTGTAAAGCCTTTCAGACATTGCGAACACTGATGTGGTTTTTCTTGTGAGTGAATACTCATGTGTCGTGTTAGATATGATCTCTGTGAGAATTCTTTTTGACATTCTGAACAGTGATATGGTTTTTCTTGTGAATGAACTCTCATGTGTTGTATTAGGGTTGTTCTCTGTGAAAAGCCTTTTAGACATTCTGAACAATGATATGGTTTTTCTTTTAAATGAATTCTCATGTGTTCTATTAGGTTTGATTTCCGTGAAAAGTCTTTTAGACATTCTGAACACTGATATGGTTTTTCTTGTGTATGAATTCTCATGTGTTGTATTAGATGTGATCTCTGTGAAAAATCTTTTAGACACTCAGAACACTTATATGGTTTTTCTTGTGTATGAACTCTCATGTGTTGTATTAGATGTGATTTCTGTGAAAAACCTTTTAAACATTCAGAACAATGATATGGTTTTTCTTGTGTATGAACTCTTATGTGTTGTATTAGATGTGATCTCTGCAAGAAGTCTTTTAGACATTCAGAACACTGATATGTCTGTTTCCTTAAAGGAACTCTCATGCACTGCATCTTATTTTTTTGTCTTGAAAGTCATTTAGGCACTCAACCTTTTCACTGTTATGACCCAAAAATTAAAAGCAACATTTGATGGAAAACTTATACAACAACAATTTTGCTTACTATACATCCAATTTCAGCCTATTTCATTGTTTAACCCAACACAATTGCTAGCCAATACTATACCTTCTGTTCTATTGAATGAGTACAAGAAACCAGCTATTTAAGTATCAGAAGATAATTTGACTTTTATTACAAATTCAAAATCTAGTTTAAAAACAGAGTCTATAACAAACGCTGGGTAACTCTGGCATACATCTCAGTCTGTTAGTCAGAAATTGCTGGAGAAACCAGAACTGACAACCCTGTAATCCCAAAGTCTGGAGAGAGCAAACAACATAAAGCCTCCACAGTGTGTCATAAACTCTCTTCAGGTTGAAAAGGACTGCTTCAAAAACACAGATATTAGAACAGTGATAGCTGTGAGGTGATTATGCTAGGTAGCAGAGTTTTACTGCTAGTTGAGGAGAGAGTAATGATGATGAGAATGAACTAGAGAGGAAAATGATGAACAGGTTTGTTATAATATTAGTTGGACCATAAAGCTTATTAACTAAATTTTTTTTTTTTTTTACTACCTCATATTAGTAAGAGAGTAAAATAAATAATATTTGAAATTTGCCACTATTTACCTGTCTAGACTTAAGTGTTCTGTAAGTATTAGGCTAAGTCTGCCCGAAATGCCCTGACATGATAGTGGCTTTCTTTGTACCAATCAAATTATGAAATGTAATCACACATTATAACCTCTGCAAATAATAAACTTTTGTATTTGCATTTGTATTTTGTAGTGAAGATAGTGGATGGACAATAATAAAGGAGAACAGATTAGTGATGATGAAGAACAGTGAAGGTATTCCAGCTACTAAAGCAACCTTGCCTTAGGTCATTAATTATGTCCCCAGGCTTCTCCTATATAACTCCATATTCCCTTGATTGGTAAAATATAACCAAAAATGATTGGATGCATTTTAAGCCATCCCAAAAATTGAAGCAGACTCAGGGAAAATGTATAAAACACACAAAAGGACTATCAAGGGTCCTATCCTTCCTTAGGAAAATTGCCAAAATTCCAACATTTCTGCCATTTTTGAGCCCTATTTCTAACTACTTTTAGTTTCAAACTAAACAAAATCATCATCTCTCTCTCTCTCTCTCACTAGTAAGTCTTCTCTTCTATCAATTAACACCAATAAACAGCAAAATAAAACCATAAAAATAACCCTAGAAATTCACCAGAAAATTGCTATTTTAAACCAAAACACAGGATCAGAAGTTTGCTTTTCCAAAATCACGCACAGTTCAGATGCATTCTCTCATGTCTAAGCTATAAATTACCACTAAAATCATATGTGAGGCTGCTGTACTTAAAACGCAGATCTATGTGACACTGACATCAATAACAAAGATTGACGTGGAGACAATGAAAGGGTTAATTCCGATATTGTATTTTTGCACAATGGCCTCTTATATAATGTACATTTTGAAATTTTAAATGGTAGAATATTTATGAGAAAGATCACTGAGAGACACTGGCAACATTACTCTCTCAGTATTTCTTCTTCTTTGTAGAATATATATTTATAAATAAATTTAAAAGTAAAAATAAACTTAAAGTAAAATAAACTAAAAATATATAATTATTTTAATCTTTAAATAAAATAATTTTCTGACTTACATTGAGCATGAGAGGTTATAAGGTGCAAGTTCAAATTACATCTGGCAAGAACAATATAGTGGCAGATGTCTAGAAATAATTCAATGAAATAATTTATAAATTAGATTTGTGATTTTTCAACTTTCCTACATAAAGACTAAACAGTCATCAAAATATTGTCTCTGTTATGATTAACTACAGCATAGAACATCAACATGAGTGAACACATCAACAACAGCACATAGCATCAAGAAGAGTGAACACATCAACAACAGCACATAGCATCAAGAAGAGTGAACACATCAACAACAGCACATAGCATCAAGAAGAGTGAACACATCAACAACAGCACATAGCATCAACGTGAGTGAACACATCAACAACAGCACATAGCATCAAGAACAGTGAACACATCAACAACAGCACATAGCACCAACATGAGTGAACACATCAACAACAGCACATAGCACCAACATGAGTGAACACATCAACAACAGCACATAGCATCAACGTGAGTGAACACATCAACAACAGCACACAGCATCAACATGAGTGTCAACATTTAAAAATAAAATATTATGGAGACAGGCAAACATGTATTATGATAATGATAGTAAAAGATAATACTGAAATACTTTCAGAATATATGATTAGCAAAAACTGTTTTTTCAAATGATTAATAAGATAATGGAGGCAGCTATAAGACTACAAGTAAGATGTAAGAACTGTGTGAAGATTAAATATCTGAAATAAAGAAAGTAATATAGAGGATGAATTAAAATTTCCTGGTCACAGTCAAGAAATAAAATTCCTGAGTGATATAAGTAATAAATTCAGCAACATCGGTTACATAAAATAACAAAGACAACTAAATATGTTATTACTTCTAGTGATTAAAAATGTAACAGATTTTTTGAAAATATAATATAGTTAAATATTACTAAAGAATAAATCAACACTTTATTAAGACTTAATACTGCAATCATATAATAAAGCAACTAAATATTTATAGAATAAGTTAATAAACTTTAGTGTGATGGATGGTGATAATGCAAGAACAGTACTATACTAATATAAGAACAGCAGTATTTCAGTAAGTGAACTTATATCCAGCAGATGCTGTGTGGACATAAATGTCAGAATAACGATGTGAGCTGCATGATGCAAGTACACTTACTCATAATGTATTTATGACAATGTGATCAATATTGCTTACACTATTTCTGCCACTTATAATACTTTCACTGTACTGAGTGTTGACAATGTATGCATAATTTTCAGTTGAGACGCTGACCTGCAGGAGGAGAGGATATATTAGCCAAGAACTAAGAATTAATTTTCTTTATACAGATATTTTGTCAATTTTGTTTAAGTTATTTTTAACCATTTCACAGTTGAGATCCCAAAATTAACAATTCTTAAATTGTGAATGTTGTTGTGGCCACAACAACACACTTCCTGTGACACCATTACACTGTGAGCGTTGTTAAGGCCACAACATCATTGTGCTTGTGATACCATAACATTGTGAGTGTTATTGAGACCACAACATCATTGTGCTTGTGATACCATAACATTGTGAGTGTTATTGAGACCACAACACTGTCCCTGTGATACCATTACACTGTGAGCGTCACTGTGGCCACAACATCACTATGCCTATGATACCATTACATTGTGAGAGTTGTTGAGGCCACAACATCACTGTCCCTGTGATACCATTACATTCTGAGCATCATTGTGGCCATAACATAACTATGCCTGCAATACAATTACATTGTGAGCGGTGTTGTGGCCACAACATCACAATGCATGTGATACCATCACAAAAAATATTAGTATGGAATAAACACAAATAAATAAATAAGAAACAAAAGGGAGAAGCAGTGGGAGGGAGGAAGTGAAGAAGCAGTGGGAGGGAGGAAGTAAAGGAGAAACAGTGGAAAGAAGGAAGTGAAGGAGAAGCAGCGAAAGGAAGGAAGTGAAGGAGAAGCAGTGAGAGGAAGAAAGTGAAGGAGAAACAGTGGGATGAAGGAAGTGAAGGAGAACCAGCAGTAGGAAGGAAGTGAAGGAGAAGCAGCAGGAGCAAAGAAGTGAAGATGAAGCAGTGGGATGAAGGAAAAGAAGGAGAGAGCAAGGTAGGAAGTGAAGGAGATAGCAGTGGGAGGAAGGAAAGTGAAGGAGAAGTAGTGGTAGGAAGGAAGTGAAGCAAAAGCAGAGAGAGGAAGGAAGTGAAGGGAAAGCAGTGGGAGGAAGGAAGTGAAGAAGCAGCAGTGGGAGGAAGGAAGTGAAGGAGAAGCAGTGGGAGGAAGGAAGGAAAGGAGAAGCAGGGAAGGATGAACTGAAGGAGAAGCAGAGGGAGAAAGGAAGTGAAGGAGAAGCAGTGGGAGGAAGTGAAGGAGAACCAGTAAGAGGGAGGAAGTGAAGGAGAAGCAGTGGGAGGAAGCAAGTGAAGGAGAAGCAGTGGGAGAGAGGGAAGTGAAGGAGCAGCAGTGGGAGGAAGGAAGTGAAGGAGAAGCAGTGGGAAGAGGAAGTGAGGAGAAGCAGTGTGAGGAAGTGAGGGAGAAGAAGGTGGAAGGAATGAAGGAGAAACATTGAGAGGAAGGAAGTGAAGGAGAAGCAGTGGGAGGAAGGAAGTGAAGGAGAAGCAGTGGAAGTGAAGGAAAAGCAGTGAAAGGAAGTGAAGGAAAAAATTGGAAGGAAGTGAAGAAGCAGTGGAAGGAAGTGAAGGAGAAACAGTAAGAGGGAGGATTCTTCTTTGTATGGATTGGTGTGTGATACTGACCCAACCATGCTGGTTCACACTCCCTGGTGTGTGATACTGACCCAGCCATGCTGGTTCACACTCCCTGGTGTGTGATTACTGACCCAGCCATGCTGGTTCACACTCCTGGTGTGTGATACTGACCCAACCATGCTGGTTCACACTCCCTGGTGTGTGATACTGACCCAGCCATGCTGGTTCACACTCCCTGGTGTGTGATACTGACCCAGCCATGCTGGTTCACACTCCCTGGTGTGTGATACTGACCCAACCATGCTGGTTCACACTCCCTGGTGTGTGATACTGACCCAGCCATGCTGGTTCACACTCCCTGGTGTGTGATTACTGACCCAGCCATGCTGGTTCACACTCCCTGGTGTGTGATACTGACCCAGCCATGCTGGTTCACACTCCTTGGTGTGTGATACTGACCCAGCCATGCTGGTTCACACTCCCTGGTGTGTGATACTGAACCCAGCCATGCTGGTTCACACTCCCTGGTGTGTGATACTGACCCAGCCATGCTGGTTCACACTCCCTGGTGTGTGATACTGACCCAGCCATGCTGGTTCACACTCCCTGGTGTGTGATACTGACCCAGCCATGCTGGTTCACACTCCCTGGTGTGTGATACTGACCCAGCCATGCTGGTTCACACTCCCTGGTGTGTGATACTGACCCAGCCATGCTGGTTCACACTCCTTGGTGTGTGATACTGACCCAGCCATGCTGGTTCACACTCCCTGGTGTGTGATACTGACCCAGCCATGCTGGTTCACACTCCTTGGTGTGTGATACTGACCCAGCCATGCTGGTTCACACTCCCTGGTGTGTGATACTGACCCAGCCATGCTGGTTCAACACTCCCTGGTGTGTGATACTGACCCAGCCATGCTGGTTCACACTCCCTGGTGTGTGATACTGACCCAGCCATGCTGGTTCACACTCCCTGGTGTGTGATACTGACCCAGCCATGCTGGTTCACACTCCCTGGTGTGTGATACTGACCCAGCCATGCTGGTTCACACATCCTTGGTGTGTGATACTGACCCAGCCATGCTGGTTCACACTCCCTGGTGTGTGATACTGACCCAGCAATGCTGGTTCACATCCCTGGTGTGTGATACTGACCCAGCCATGCTGGTTCAACTCCCTGGTGTGTGATACTGACCCAGCCATGCTGGTTCACACTCCTTGGTGTGTGATACTGACCCAGCCATGCTGGTTCACACTCCCTGGTGTGTGATACTGACCCAGCCTGCTGGTTCACACTCCTTGGTGTGGTGTTACTGACCCAGCAATGCTGGTTCACTCCCTGGTGTGTGATACTGACCCAGCAATGCTGGTTCACACTCCCTGGTGTGTGATACTGACCCAGCAATGCTGGTTCACACTCCCTGGTGTGTGATACTGACCCAGCAATGCTGGTTCACACTCCCTGGTGTGTGATACTGACCCAGCAATGCTGGTTCACACTCCCTGGTGTGTGATACTGACCCAGCCATGCTGGTTCACACTCCTTGGTGTGTGATACTGACCCAGCCATGCTGGTTCACACTCCTTGGTGTGTGATACTGACCCAGCCATGCTGGTTCACACTCCCTGGTGTGTGATACTGACCCAGCCATGCTGGTTCACACTCCTTGGTGTGTGATACTGACCCAGCCATGCTGGTTCACACTCCTTGGTGTGTGATACTGACCCAGCCATGCTGGTTCACACTCCTTGGTGTGTGATACTGACCCAGCCATGCTGGTTCACACTCCCTGGTGTGTGATACTGACCCAGCCATGCTGGTTCACACTCCCTGATGTGTGATACTGACCCAGCCATGCTGGTTCACACTCCTTGGAGTGTGATACTGATCCAGATGTGCTGGTTCACACTCCTTGGAGTGTGATACTGATTGAGCCATGCTGGTTCACACTCCTTGGAGTGTGATACTGATTGAGCCATGCTGGTTCACACTCCTTGGAGTGTGATACTGATCCAGCCATGCTGGTTCACACTCCTTGGAGTGTGATACTGATCCAGGCATGCTGGTTCACACTCCTTGGAGTGTGATACTGACCCAGCCAAGCTGGTTCACACTCCTTGGAGTGTGATACTGATCCAGGCATGCTGGTTCACACTCCTTAGAGTGTGATACTGACCCAGCCATGCTGGTTCACACTCCTTGGAGTGTGATACTGATTCAGACATGCTGGTTCACACTCCTTGGAGTGTGATACTGATCCAGCCATGCTGGTTCACACTCCTTGGTGGGTGATACTGATCCAGCCATGTTGGTTCACACTCCTTGGTGGGTGATACTGATCGAGCCATGCTGACTCACATTCCTTGGTGTGTGATACTGACCCACCCATGCTAGTTCACACTCCTTGGTGTGTGATACTGATCCAGCCATGCTGGTTTGCACTCCTTTGTGTGTGATACTGATCCAGCCATGCTGGTTCACACTCACTGGTGTGTGATACTGACACAGCCATGAACGTTCACATACACTGATGTGTGATACTGACCCAGCCATGCTGGTTTACACTCCCTGATCTGTGATACCTAGTAATGCTGGTTCACACTCCCTGGAGTGCGATACTGACCCAGCCATGCAGGTTCAAACTCCCTGGTGTGTGATACTGACCCAGCCATGCTGGATCACACTCCCTGTTCTGTAATACTGACCCAGCCATGTTCGTTCACACTCCTTGGTCTGTGATGCTGACCCAGCCATGCTGGTTCACACTCCTTGCTGCGTAATACTGATCCAGCCATGTCGGTTCACACTCCCTGGTGTGTGATACTGACCCAGCCCTGCAGGTTCACATACACTGGTGTGTAATACTGACACTGCCATGCAGGTGCACACTTCCTGGTGTGTGATACTGACCCAGCGATGCTGGTTCACACTCCCTGGTGTGTGATACTGACCCAGCTATGCTGATTCACACTCCTTGGTCTGTGATACTGACCCAGCCATTCTGGTTCACTCTCCCTGGTGTGTGATACTGACCCAGCCATTCTGCTTCACACTCCCTGGTGTGTGATACAGACCAAGCCATGCTGGTTCACTCTCCCTGGTGTGTGATACTGACCCAGCCATGCTGGTTCACTCTCCCTGGTGTGTGATACTGACCAAGCCATGCTGATTCACTCTCCCTGGAGTATGATACTGGCCCAGCCATTCTGGTTCACACTCCTTGGCATGTGATACTGACCCAGCTATGCTGGTTCACACTCCTTGCTCTGATACTGACCCAGCCATGTTGGTTCACACTCCGTGGTGTGTGATACTGGCCCAGCCATGCTGGTTCACACACCTTGGTGTGTGATACTGACCCAACCATGCTGGTTCACACTCCCTGGTGTGTGATACTGACCCAGCCATGCTGGTTCACACGACCTGGTGTGTGATACTGACCCAACCATGATTGTTCACACTCCCCGGTCTGTGATGCTGACCCTAACATGCTGGTTCACACTCCTTGGTGTGTGATACTGATCCAGCAATGCTGGTTCACACTCCTTGCTGTGTGATACTGACCCAGCCATGCTGGTTCACACTCTTTGGTCTGTGATACTGATCCAGCCATGCTGGTTGACACTCCTTCCTGCATGATATTGACCCAGACATGCTGGTTCACACTCTTTGGTCTGTGATACTGATCCAGCCATGCTGGTTCACACTTCCTGGTCTGTGATACTGACCCAGCCATGGTGGTTCAAACTCCTTGCTGCAATACTGAACCAGCCATGTTGGTTCACACTACCTGGTGTGTGATACTGAAACAACCATGCTGGTTCACACTCCTTGGTCTGTGATACTGACCCAGCCATGCTGGTTCACACTCCTTGCTGTGTGATACTGACCCAGCCATGCTGGTTCACACACCCTGCTCTGTGATACTGACCAAGCCATGCTGGTTCACACTCCCTGGTCTGTGATACTGACCCAGTCATGCTGATTCACACACCCTGATGTGTGTTTTCTGACCCAACCGTGGTGGTTCATACTCTGTCGTGTGTGTGTTTACTGACTCAGCCATGCTATTTCACACTCTGTCGTGTGTGTTTACTGACCCAGCTATGCTGGTTCATACTCTCTGGTGTATGATACTGACCCAACCATGCTGGTTCACACTCTCTGGTATTTATTGACTCAGCCATACTGGTTCACACTCCCTGGTGTTGACTGAGTCAGCCATGCTGGTTCACACACTCAAGGTTAAGTCAATTTCTTGACAAAGCTCCAGGTATGTATATGTTAGATATCTTATAAGCAAGATAACTAAATCAAAGAGTAATTTAGACAGTGGTAATGAACAGGATTAAAAAGCAAACATAAATAAAAAGTATTCACACCTGCTATATAAAGGGATGCAGGAGAGTATGTCACATCATAGGTAGACATCCACATAGCAGCCAGGTAGTAGTCTCACAACAAGATACTTATGACAACTCCATGGAATCTCCACCACAATGAAGCAAATATGAGGCCTGCAAGAAACAATAATTTTAATGTTTTTTTTTTTTTGTAAAAAACAATTACAGACTTAGGCATGGAATAAAATAAATACAGTGCAGTGGACCTTCACTTAATGACCACTCACATAATGCAATTATTCAATCAAAAATAATGACCCAATTAATGACCTTTCACTTGTATGGTGACTAGATTCAAGGTTGCCAATTGCCCCATCCCTCTATATCAGCCATCAGTATACATTGTTTTCTCATTCTCTGCATCATCAGTAAAACTGTAAGGAAAATGCAGATATGTATACAGCAGGGCCCCACTTATACAGCAGGGCCCCATTTATACAGCAGGGCCCCACTTATACAGCAGGGCCCCACTTATACAGCAGGTTAAGTTCCGGGCTATTGCTATAAAGCAAAAATTGCTGTAAAGTGAAATATGGCCTTTTTTTCATTTTTAAATGCATATAAAAGCCTGATCACATGTTTACATTATCATATTTTTAGTGAGAAATTGAGCTAGGCCTAAAAAATACTTACAGTAGCGCCCCACTTGTATGGTAGGTTAGGTTACAGGATATCGCTGTAAAGCAAAAATGGCCATAAAGTGATCACACTTGCTTCAATTATAAATACATATAAATGTTTCATAACATGTTTACACTATCATATATTAAGTTAGTAGTAGAACTAGGTATTAAAAACAATAAATCAACTCAAATCAAGTTTATTCTCTGAAAAGATTACAATGTGGGGTTTACACATTATAGGTTATTGTGTGGTTTACATACTATATAAAACTAATTACAGAGGGCCACTATCACACTTAACATGACTAGGCACTTCAGGCAGGCTAAGATTAATTCAAAACTCTACATTAGTACAGATTATGGAGCATATTGGTCTTAAGGTTAAGTAACTGCATTACAGTTCATAAATTTAGCATTGTGAATGGTTTTGTTTTGGTACAATACATGTACATAGTTTCTATTGAAGCTCCTATATTGGAGTATCACAGGCAAACTTATGACTAGTTAAGATTCCTTAGGTAATAGTTGTATTACGTATTTCTATGTTTATAGTCAATTGGATGAGTGTAGGTGTGAATTGCGGGTAATCACAGATATCGACGGGAGGTCTAGGTAGTTTTTTATGTGTGTATGATACAAGAGAATAGGCAGTTTTCATGTAGTTAGCTGATGGTGGATTGTGTCAGGCAGATAAGATGTTTTCTAATGGTAGTTTTGAAAGTGATGAATGTGTCTGCAGTTCTAGAGTTTTCAGGTAGGGTATTCCAGATTTTAGGCTCTTATATGTACAGCAAATTTTTTTATAGGTTTAGCCAGACACAGGGAATGTCATAGAGATGTTTGTGTCTGGTGTTATGCCTGTGGGTCCTGTCACAACTATTAAAAAAGTGTTTCAGGTTAGGGTTAATATTGGAATTTAAGGTTCTGTAAATGTAGGTTGCACAGTAGTAAGTCTGAACAGTAAGTTTAGATCTATGAAGAGTGGGGGGGGGGGGGGCAGTGTTGCCTGAGATTGGATTCATGATTATTCTTACTGCAGCTTTTTGTTAGGTTATTATTGGCTTCAGGGGTGTTGTTGCAGTTGATCCCCAAGCACAAATAGCATAGGTGAGGTAGGGATAAATGAGTGAATGGTATAGTGTGAGAAGGTCAAATTGTGGCATGAAGTAATTTATCTTGGAGAGGATCCCAACTGTTTTGGATACTTTTTTTGTTATGTGTTGGATATGGGTGCTGAAATTCAGGTGGCTGTCGAGGTGCAGGCCTAGGAATTTGCCCTCATTATGTCTGGCAAAAAGAGTGTTGTCAATTTTAATGTTAAGTTGTGCAACACCTGCTCTGTTACCAAACATAATATAGAAGGTTTTGTCAGTGTTAAGTGTAAGTTTATTGGCTGTCATCCAAGCAGATATTTTGAGTAGCTCCTCATTAGCAATGGTGTTGAAGGTGGCAAGATTTGGGTGGGAGACGACATAAGTCGTGTCGTCAGCAAAGAGAATGGGTTTCAGATGTTGTGATAAGCTGGGAAGATCATTGATGTAAAATACACATATAATACACCAATTACTTACCTAAAGCTATGTGTAGTCTTAATGTAGGGTAAGAGGTAAGTAGCATTTATTGTAGGAAGTCAGGAGGTAGGTATGGTAGCTTGCCCGGCTACCACACCTACACTTAATATATGACATTTAGAGTGCTCTAGAGTGATAAAATACTCATTACTTACCATAAAATGTGTGAATCTTAATGTAGGGTTAGAGTACACAAATAACCTGCACACAGGAGAGAGGAGCTTACAACGATATTTCGGTCCGACTAGGACCACTTACAAAGTCACACTGTGATTTTGTAAATGATCCTAGTTGGACCAAAATGTCACCCTAAGCTCCTCTTTCATATGTCCAAGTTATTTGTATATTGTTTCAGTCACAGTATTGCGCCTATTTGTTATTTAGGGATAGAGGTGAGCATTTACTGCAGAATGTCAGGTGTGGTAGCTCGTCAGGCTACCACACCTATATGAAATATATGATTTAAATTTAAGCAGCCCAGAGTGATTATTATAACCATCGACATGTAGACAGCCTGTACTGTCTGCACAGACAGCCCATGCTGTCTGCCAGCTTAGTTCATATTTCGCGCCATGATGGTGCTGCCACCTATAGGCGTTGCCACTTCAGCCTGCCTGCCCTTGCCTCACTCTCACTCACACAGCGGCCTGGCATCAAGACACAAGTACTCCCAGCTCTCTCTCGTGGGCATGGCCCTGCCCGGGCCATGGGCACAAACACACAAGCCTGTGTAACCCAACACTACTTATCAATAAAGAAAGAAGCCTCCGAAGAATTATATCATTCACACCCGCTTGCAGCACCTACCAAATAATCCTTTCATTATAAATGGTGACAGCGGTGCTTGCAGCAGTTGTTTGCCTGGAGAGGAAGGAAGAGGTATGAAGTCATCTTCACTTCATCACCCTACACAAGAAGCATCCGTCTCTCAACGAGTTATCCTGATGTCGTGTCTGCACGTTTGAGCATCCAGACACAGGTACAAGCAGGATCCAGCCGAAATTTGCCGAAATTCTCCGAGAATTGTAAGTGGCGTCCCAGTGACCCCACGCTGTTTCTCAAGTCACGTGTTCAGCGTCACTTGTATGTTGCTGTTGTTGTTGTTCAGCTCAGCACAGCTGTTTCAGCAAGCCAGAGGTGAGTTTTGTGGTGATTTCTGCATCCAGTGTGAGCTTCTCCACGTGTTTGTGGGTGGAGGAGGAGGAGGAATGGCCAGATGCCTGCCCTGCCATACACTCACGCATGCTCCTCGCCACCAGCCTACCATACACCACTCACCACTGCCCACTCCCTCTGCTGTGTTTTCTGCTGTTTTTCGTATGAATTCATTGCCAGTGCTGTGTATCCGAGTGCCCGAGGCCACTCGAAGCTATGTAGATCACGACGTCACGTGGGTGTGGCCGATGTCATGTAGACCTACAAAGCCACGTGAGTTACCAGATGTCCCAGGCCTCATGCTGTGGTCTGCTGCCCGCATCACATCGACGCCACCCACGATGCTGCCCGACTTCATGACGTCACGATGTCTGCTGACGTCACCTCACGATGTCTGCCTGACGTCACCTCGAGATGTCTGCTGACGTCACAGTGCTGCTGACGTCACCTCGCGACATCACGCCTGACATCACATGATGTCACCATCGAGTGTTCTGTAATTATTTCAGTATTGTAGAGAAGACTGAGAGAAGATATATGTCATGTTAATTAATTCCTCTCAGTCAGTGTTCTCACATTTTAGTATATGTCTTAGTGGCAGTTTTGTGCACAGAAAAGTATCATTTGCTAGTTAAGCCATGTTGTACCGCATATACCGCGGGTGTGTAAAGGTTCCGTGTGTCCAGTGAGGTCTGAGCCAGACCTGAATAGCACCACTGTGCTAAGTCACCCGTGTGACCAGTGTGTTTGACAGCTGATTTACTCAGCCCCCAAGTGACCGAGCCCTCTTGTACAGAAAGCTTTTATGCTCGTCGCTCATGATGTTCTGCAGAATCGTACCTGCTACGATTCCCATCGAGATTTGTTTCACTTCACCTCCAGACCTTCAGAGTGCAGTTATATGTAGAGAAACAAGTTTGGGGACGCTTAGACTAACCTCTGCTATAACTCCAACTGCCGAGAGAATGATACTCGCCAAGCCGTAGTTAGCCCTGTCAGCAAGCGCTGTGTCAGCCTCGTGTCACAAGCTTCAGTGAGCAGCCTGCACAAAGATGATGTCACTTTGACTGCTAGCTCGCTCACTGCAGTCTGGTGTATGATGTTACGACTCCCAGATGTTTCGCCCAGTCGTCTCTGCCACGAGACTCGCTCCGCAACTTGCTCCACGCTCGCCGGCAGTGACAGCCCAGCGACTGTACCAGTCGAGAAGTGTCCTCCTGAGTCGCCCAGTTGCCGAGTTTTGTCGACGCCTCACTCGAGGGCACCAGCATGTCGTGCCCCAGGTTGAGTGAAACCTGCAGCGACTCCTACGATGACTGCTTCACCGTTCCAGAGGAGACCATAACCTGTTACGTCACAGCTCAGCCGCAGCGATGTCTCCTGTGTTGCAGTATCTGTCCAGATGCAGGAAGGCGTGCAGTGATGCCCATCGACGAACACTGCCTTTGACCACATTGTTTAGCGCACCCCACATGTTTTTTTCTTCCCTCCCTGTAGGAAGTTTTTTTTTCCATGTCCTTATGTATATATATGTTTTTATTTTGTGTTCTATGCCCTGTTCCTACGATAGAGAGACCGAGTTTCTTTTACCACCAGTATTGTCGCGTCGGGACGACGCGAGGTAGGTGGCCGAGCATATGTAGACAGCCTGTACTGTCTGCACAGACAGCCCATGCTGTCTGCCAGCTTAGTTCATATTTCGCGCCATGATGGTGCTGCCACCTATAGGCGTTGCCACTTCAGCCTGCCTGCCCTTGCCTCACTCTCACTCACACAGCGGCCTGGCATCAAGACACAAGTACTCCCAGCTCTCTCTCGTGGGCATGGCCCTGCCCGGGCCATGGGCACAAACACACAAGCCTGTGTAACCCAACACTACTTATCAATAAAGAAAGAAGCCTCCGAAGAATTATATCATTCACACCCGCTTGCAGCACCTACCAAATAATCCTTTCATTATAAATGCTGAGTTCTCTTTGACTCTGTTTTGAATTGTAGCCAGTGCATACCATTTCTTGCTCTGACCTGTTTACCATCTTCGTGACCTACTTGCATTTCAACAATTGACGTCATGACTAAGACAACGCAGCTTGTCTTCCAGCGGGTACGAGAGAACCTTATGAAAGCTACTGATAGGTTCACGTCAGAGCGCAATGCCCGCGCCAAGGAAAGCAAAGTGGAACCAGGTTGCAAAGTTATGTTGCTCAACCCAGTGCAGACCCCAGGTATGCACAAACTTGTCCCAAAGTTTGTGGGTCCTTACCGTGTCCTACGACAGCTCCGTGGCAATAAGTTCGAGGTGAGGGAGATTGCTACGGGAATTATCAAGGAAGCCCACCTTGATCACATGAAGTATGTGGACCATATGCAGGCCGAAGTAGAGCTGGAGGCGCGTGCGTTGCAACGCCACGATCAGACTAATGTTAGGGACAAACCGTCTACCCCTTCTCCCACTACTGCTGGTACGGAAGACGGCCCAGTAAGGCTCCATACTTATGGCCTGCGACCCAGGACAACAGTACATTTCTGTGACATTGACGTACCTACTGACTTGTCCGACTCCTACGCTAGTTATGCTAATTGTTTGCTTGCAGAAATGGGTATAAATGCACACACATTGTATAGCTAGTCGATAATAGAGTCAGGGTGGACAACATCATGTAATTATGTAAATACTTTTAGAAGGGTACCCAGAGTGTAATGAATTCCATGGATATAGTATTATTGTATGTATGTGCACCAGTGTTTTTTCTACTAAAGAAAAAAAGCCTGTATTACGGTCAGGGCAGTGCTGCCCTCTGAGTTACATGTCACACCTTAGGAAATGCTACTGTCAGTCATTGTTTGCAGATGTGAGCGTGCAACAACGTCAGTAGACGAGTGGTCAACTGATGTTCAGCCCTGCGGACAACCTGTATATAGAAGATTTTAGTTCCAGTGCTGACGTCTCCCGGCTCTCTACTCGATGAAACAGCGCGGGCAAACCAGTTTTCTCTTCCCCTGGATGGGAGAGTTTTTTTTTGCCTGTTGCATTTTTTTGTCCATTTTTTATTTACTAGTGAGCGAAAGCCAGTCCCTCTCTGGGGTAGCTAGTGTAATTCCTTTATACCTATGGGCCCACCAGTATTGTCGCGTCGGGACGACGCGAGGTGCGTGGCCGAGCAAATGTAGACAGCCTGTACTGGCAGAGCACACAGCCTAGCCGTCTGCTCTGACTAGTTCATATTTCGCGGCATTCAGTGCTGCCCTCTGTAGGCCTACCTAGGTCGGTGGGACACACAGTCCACCCTCTCTCACTCCCGCTTCGACCGACTTGAGGTACACAGGTACTCCCCCTCCACGGACTGGCTTGCGGTCACTTCCTCACACTGCCCGTTGTGTACTCACTCCTACCCGATTAAAGCCAATCTAGTCCACGGCCGTATCATTGCTACCTACGCTACCTTCATCGGCACTAAACCGCTGTTCAACAGTAAGAACAGTAATAACAGACATACTTTGTTCACTGAGCTGAATCATTTATAATGGCATCTAAGGGTAGTTCTTAGAAGAACTACTCTTAGATGCCATTGTAAATGAGAGAGAATGAAAGAGGCACCATGAACATAAACAAACAGATGAATGTGTATTAATACCTGTCTAGTTACAGATCTTTCACATTCATTCCACACACATTTGTTAACCCTTTGACTGTTTCAGGCCCCTTTCTGAAACTGTCATTCTATGTCGCTAAATTTTTGAAAAAAAAAAAAAAAAGTTTTTCTTATGAAATGATCGAGAATCTATTCCCGATGGTAATGACACCAAAAGTTCGAGATTTGGTCGAAAACTCATGGAATTATGCTCTTGCGAAGTTAGTGGTCTCGGCGACATATGCGTATAGGCGATTTCGCTGACTTTGAGCCCTATTTTCAGCCAATTCCGTTGTTCCAGGTGACCAAACTCATAGCTATTTCTTTAGAACTCCATTTTATCTATCTGCTGAGTACAAGAAACCTCCCATTTACCAATTTGGACTACCCAATATTGTGGACAGAAATTGGCAATTTGGCCAATTTCACGCAAACTAAACAAGATGCCAATTTCAAAATAGGGTCCAGAAAAAACAAGGTAGACATTCTTGGCACTAAAATAACATATCCTCTGTTCATTAGTCACATCTCTAGGCCGCTCTTATATTATTTTTGTTTTCTATTTTGATTTTTTATTCATACAAAAAAATACAAAATTTACTGTTATGCAGACTACGCATTGTAAAAATGGTATAAATAATATCAGTGCACTAGTGAAAGAATATTAGACTCCCCAGTTGACGTGTATTGGACGTGTGGTGTGATTTGTTTACTCCTGAACATTGGTAAAAATCGAACTTTTCCGCTACTTTGAGCTCAGTTTCAAGGTCGTTTTCATCGTCAATGTAATAAAAACCATCTCTATTTCTGTAATATGTTTTCCATTTTATCACCTAAGACCATGAAAACGCAAATACATCGATAAATACTATACGAAAATACACCTCAAAGTCAGCGTTTTAATCCAAAAAAATGATCAGTTTTTTTTCTCATTACGCACTGTGTGCTGCAGGATTTTTTTTATGTGGTGCACACTGACCACACAGACCCATTCTCTCACATGTGGGCCTACCAGCTTTCTTCCACTTGATTTGAAGCCGCTAGAATTATTGAGTACGTATACAATATATACGTCTGAAACACTGGCTCATAAGACGTATATATACGACCAAAACAGTCAAAGGGTTAAACTTTTACCACAGTACAATCCCATTCTCATGCAACACACCAATTTTAGAGGGAATGACACTCTGAGTGAAGGCATATGAAAGGAATAATTTTCTACAGTTACCCCCAGTAATATTATTGTGCACACAGTTTCTCTGGTGTTGGAGAGAAGGAACATAATTCTTGATGTCACTCCAACAAGTCACCAGGCTTCCACATCTTATATTTATGTCAATGTGTTCTACTGTGGGTGTACATTATTTATGTTATTTAACTTTTTTTTATATAATTTTGAAAAAAAATATCATCATAGGTGGATTAATGAAAAATGTCTATATTAACGTAATATTTGACATTTAAGGGAGGAGCGAGCCTTTTTCCAGTTTCAGGATATTAAAATTGAAAAATTATGGAAAAAAATGTTTTCTTACTGAAAAACAGTACAGTAGGGCCCCACTTATACAGCAGGTTAGGTTCCAGACTACCGCCGTAAAGTTGAAACCGCTGTAAAGTGAACACCCTTTTTTTCCACTTATAAATGCATACAAACACTAGATAACAAGTTTACACTAACATATATTAAGTTAGCAATAGAACCAGGCATCAAAAAACAATAAAAAAGTACAATACACACATAGTGCACTCATTACTTACCTTAAAATATTTATAGTCTTAATCTAGGGTGAGACAAGTAGTATTTATTGTAAGTAATCAAGTGTGGTATGTATGGTAGTCAGCCGGGCTACCATACCAGGCCACATAATATTCTATTACATTTAAGCAGCCCAGAGCTATAAAATGCATATACAGTTTACTCATTACATACCTTAAAATATTTGTAGTCTTAATCTAGGGTGAGATGAGTAGTATTTATTGTAAGAAATCAAGTGTGGTATGTACGTAGTCAGCCGGGCTACCATACCAGGCCACCCCACCCACACATACTATTCTATGATATTTAAGCATCCCAGAGCGATAAAATGTATATACAGTTCACTCATTACTTACCTTAAAATATTTGTAGTCTTAATGTAGGGTTAGGAGTAAGTAAATGAGATAAAACGAATAAATGAGAGAGAGAAAGAATGAGTGCATGAGAGAGTACAGGCGCAGAGTTATGTAAACAAACCAGGCGAAGATAAGTTTTGTAAACAAAAAAAGTGTACACGTCTGGTTTGTGTGCAAGTTACATTGTGTACAAGTTGTCTCTACATTGATACGGTAGAATAAATAAAGAAGAAAACTCCCATTCTCATGTAACATCATTTTGAGAAGAGATGATGCTCTGAGTGAAGGCAATGGAAATAAGTCACACTGACTTTTTTTGGTTATCCTGGGTTCTCTACACATATGTTGTTATGTATGATAATCTATGTAACTGTATTTGTGTATACCTGAATAAACTTACATACATACGAAACGAATAATTTTCTACAGTTACCCCCAGTAACACATTTTCTCTTATGTTAGATTAGAGAAGTTATTCTTGGCATCACTTGTACAAGTTATCTGGCTACCACATCTCATATTTATGTTTATTTATTCTATTGTGGGATGTATTTATCATCTTTTTATGTTATGTATCGTGTTTATTATATAATTTTGAAAAAAATATCATGGATGGATTAATGAAAATGTGTATACACGTATTAACGTAATTTACGACATTTAATGAGACTCGGTGATTATTATTATTATTATCATTTCTAATATGGCGTCACTTGTGCAAGTCATCTGCTACCACATCTCATATATATGTTTATTTATTCTACTGTGGGGTGTATTTATCATATTTATATGTTATGCATCGTGTTTATTATATAATTTTGAAAAAAATATCATAGATGGATTAATGAAAATGTGTATATTAATGTAATATACGACATTTAAATGACTCGATGATTATTATTATCATTACTAATATGACGTCTGGAAACATAAGACACTCTTACTGATTTTAATGTGTACCTGCACGCCAGCACAGTGTGTAAATTTATTTAGGTACAGGTATACATAAGTATAATAATCAGAGTATATATAAAATATGAAATAACTTTTAAAAACACTTGAAATTTTGGAGTTTCCAGACAAAATAGAGAGACTTAGTGCTTACAGATCTCACAGAGAATGTAAGCAAACCGGGTGGGGCACGGTGACCGTATTAGAAAGTTAGGTGGGGGGAGCCGTATATTGAGTTTTGGTCATAATTTGAAATGACCGTATTAGCGGAATGCCATAAAGCGAAATGCCGTAAAGTGGGGCCCTACTGTACAAAATTCTGGCAACATTTTGATGCAATCTGCTTGTTTCTATCGTATTTCTAAGTACAGTGGTCCCTCGTTTTTCATAATTAATCCGTTCCTGGAAGTGTGACTACAATCGAAATTGACAATTTTCAAATCCATTTTCCGAATAAGAAATAATGTAAATCCAATTAATTCGTTACAGACACCCAGAAGTATCAACAACAATGTTTTTTTTTACCTTAAAGATAGATTTACATGCACAAAAGAATGAACATTCAACATGACAGTTACCTTTATTGAAGGCTGTTGTTGATGAATGGAAGACAGGGAGGAGGAGAGAGGGAAGAGAGGTTATTGTTTGGAAGGGGAATCCTCCTCCATAAGGATTCTAGGTCACTTCAGGAGTCACTTCCCTAGCTTAAATATAGATTTACATGCAGAAAAGAATCCCAAATAAATGTAAAGCACTAATAAAATGCACAAATGAACATTGGTAATAGGGGTAGTTGATGAGTGGAATGGTCTGTCCAGTAGGGTGATCGAAGCTAAAACATTGGGTAGTTTCAAATTTAGGTTGGATAAATACATGAGTGAGAGGGGGTTGGTTTGAATTGGGTTTGCACATGAGTAAATAGGTTTATCAAAGCTTATTGCTTGGGTAGCAGCTATGCTGTTAGTGGGTTGGATTTGTGAACGACCACCCTAGTATGGGCCAACAGGCCTATTGCAGTATTCCTCCTTTCTTATGTTCTAAAAGCTATGGTTTGGGTAGTTTCAAATTTAGGCTGGATAAATACATGAGTGAGAGGGGTTGGATTTGAGTCATACTTGCACCTGAGCTTATTGCTTGGGTAGCATTTGTTCTTGTAGATGAATGTTTCACAGAACTGACACGTTGATAAATTAGACACATGTGCAACTCTTGGGTATCTTCATTAAGGAAACTTTTTGCAACACAGTGGCTTCATCAGTCCATACACAGGAGAAACTTGAAGAACAGGAGGAGAATGAGGTAATCAGTCCCTCAACCTTGAGTCGATGTGGTCAGTCCATCAATCTTGAATAGAATACGGCATATGAGCAGAGAAGCAGCATATAAACCGTAGGCAGGAGAGGTGTAGCAGTTATAGGTGGTGTCACATTTGCCCAATGTGGAAGTAGGTCGTGCCCAAGGGTTAGGCAAGCGAAGAATTCCCAAGTATTAAGATCCCAAGAAGTTGCAGTGTCTGACAGGATTGTAGATGAATGGTTCACATAACCGACACGTTGATAAATTAGACACATGTGCAACTCTTGGGTATTTTTATTAAGGAAACATTTTGCCACACATAAATAAATAAATAAATAAATAAATAAATAAATAAATAAATAAAAGATTAAATATAGACATACATACAGAAAACAATGACAAATAAATATAAATAACTAATAAAATGGATAAATGAACATTTAACATCACATTTACATTTACTGACTCTTGTTGGTGTATGGAAGACAGTTAGGAGGCAAGAGGAAGGCGAGTTTATTATGCTTCAATATGATGCTAACGTCATCTCTATGGCTTATTTATCTATCACAATTCATCTAATATGACAATAAACAATATTAATAACATAGAAACATGATATATACTCTAGAATGAACAAAATATGTCATAATGTATGCGAGGAGTAAGTGGAGGAGGTGTTGTTGTTGGGTTTACAAGGGCCACTGAGAGAAGCTGTACATATTAGTGGTGGTGGAGGCAGCAGCAGAAGCCACCACCACTATTCACACTTAACCCCTAAACAGTCCAAACGTGTACTGAGATGCCTGGTCAGCACAGAATTGATCTTAACATTCGGTGTGTGCGTATTAAAAAAATCTGGGACCACCTAGTACCTTGTGGGAGCGCAAGTTAAACTGAGCGCCAGCTAGAGCAAACAGTGCGGCAAACACCAAGGATTCACTGCTGTAATGTCATATTAACGCTTCTCTTTTAAGAGGAAAGTGATGTTAACCCCAAGTTTAGGGTCTGTCGATCTCTGTCTATCTCTATCTCTGTCTTTATCTGTGTCTATCTGTCTCTGTCTTTCAGTCTGTCTCTGTCTATCTGTCCCTGTCTCTGTCTATCTGTTTCTATCTGTCTGTCTCTGTCTATCTGTGTCTGTCTATGTGTCTGTCTCTGTCTACCTGTGTGTCTCAGTCTGTCTCTATCTGTGTGTCTCAGTCTGTCTCTGTCTATCTCTTTCAATCTGTCTTTGTCTATCTCTGTCACACAGGTACACATAAATTCAGGTATATGTAGAATAAATTACATAGGATAACCCAAAAAATCCAGACAAAGTGCTATACTCTGCTTGAGGATGTGAGTAAAGGTGATGATGCAGTCTTGTGGCTCTCTCTGAGACAGAGAGCTAGACGGACAGACAGATAGACAGGGAGCTTGACAAATAGACAGAAATGTTTGTGTACCAGTAAAAACAAAGCTAGGAGAATGGTCATCTAATCTTTTTTATCAGCTGCACCCTCCCCCACCCTCGTGTATGCTCAGTGTATGGTCAGCTCTTATCAGATGTTATCTCATCTTATCATGTCACTGTCAGGGGTGGACTTTGTTTTTCATGCCTCAAGGCAACTTATTATTACTTATTATTATTACATATTATTATTATTATTATTATTATTATTATTATTATTATTACTATTATTATTATTATTATTATCCTTCTCATAAGAACATAAGAACATAAGAAAGGAGGAACGCTGCAGGAGGCCTGCTGGCCCATACTAGGCAGGTCCTTTACAATTCATCCCACTAACAAAACATTTGCCCAACCCAATTTGCAATGCCACCCAAGAAATAAGCTCTGATGTGAAAGTCCCACTCAAATCCAACCCCTCCCACTCATGTACTTATCCAACCTAGATTTGAAACTACCCAAAGTCCCAGCCTCAATAACCCAACTAGGTAGACTGTTCCACTCATCAACTACCCTATTTCCAAACCAATACTTTCCTATGTCCTTTCTAAATCTAAACTTATCTAATTTAAATCCATTACTGCGGGTTCTCTCTTGGAGAGACATCCTCAAGACCTTATTAATATCCCTTTATTAATACCTATCTTCCACTTATACACTTCGATCAGGTCTCCCCTCATTCTTCGTCTAACAAGTGAATGTAAACTTAAGAGTCTTCAATCTTTCTTCATAAGGAAGATTTCTAATGCTATGTATTAATTTAGTCATCCTACGCTGAATGTTTTCTAACGAATTTATGTCCATTTTGTAATACGGAGACCAGAACTGAGCTGCATAATCTAGGTGAGGCCTTACTAATGATGTATAAAGCTGCAGTATGACCTCTGGACTTCTGTTGCTTAACATTTCTTGATATAAATCCCAGTAATCTATTTGCCTTATTACGTACGCTTAGGCATTGCTGTCTTGGTTTAAGGTTGCTGCTCACCATAAACCCCCAAGTCCTTTTCGCAATCTGTATGGCTAAGTTCTACATCATTTAACTTATAAGTACTAGGGTTATGGGCACTCCCAAGCTTCAGAACTTTGCATTTATCTACATTGAACTGCATCTGCCACTTTTCTGACCAAGAATAGGTTTGTTTAAATCCTCCTGAAGTTCCATAACATCTACGTTTGAATCAATTATCCTACTATCTTTGTGTCATTGGCGAATTTGCTCATATCACTAGTAATTCCCTCATCAAGATCATTGATATATATTATAAACAACAACGGGCCCAAGACTGATCCCTGTGGAACGACATTGTTACAGATCCCCACTCGGACTTAACCCCATTTATGGACACTCTCTGCTTCTGTCAGTGAGCCATGACTCGATCCACGAGAGCACTTTTCCCCCAATGCCATGAGCTGCCACTTTCTTTAACAGTCTATGGTGCGGAACTCTATCAAAAGCCTTACTAAAATCTAAGTAAATAATATCAAATTCTTTATTGTGGTCAACAGCCTCAAAAGCTTTACTGAAGAAAGTTAATAAATTAGTTAGACAAGACCGGCCTCTTGTGAATCCATGCTGAGTATCATTAATCAAGCTATGCTTATCGAGATGGCTTCTTATAATCTCAGCTATAATTGACTCTAGTAATTTGCCTACAATTGAGGTCAGGCTTATTGGGCGGTAATTTGACGGTAACGACTTGTCCCCTGCTTTAAAAATAGGAATTACATTAGCCATCTTCCACATATCAGACACTACACCTGTTTGAAGAGATAAATTAAAAATATTAGTTAATGGTTCACAGAGTTCCATTTTGCATTCCTTAAGAACCCTTGAAAAAACCTCATCAGGACCCGGCGACTTATTTTGCTTCAGTCTGTCTATCTGCTTCACAACCATCTCACTAGTGACTGTGATGTTACATAATTTATCTTCTTCTAGCCCACTGCAAAAATTAATTACTGGAATATTGTTAGTGTCTTCCTGTGTAAAAACTGAGAGAAAATAATTATTTAAAATTAAGCACATTTCATTCTCTTTGTCAGTAAGGTGCCCATAGTTATTTTTAAGGGGACCTATCTTATCTCTAACTTTTGTTCTATAGACCTGGAAAAAACTTTTTGGGTTAGTTTTAGAATCCCTAGCAACTTTAATTTCATAGTCCCTTTTAGCTTTTCTTATCCCCTTTTTAATGTCCCTCTTAATGTCAATTTACTGATTCATAAGATGACCCTCACCTCTTTTGATACCCTATAAATTCCTTTCTTATGCCCTAGTAGATATTTGAGCCTATTTTCATTCATTTTGGGTCATTTCTATTTGATCTAATTTCTTTATATGGGATAAACGCTCTTTCAGCAGCATGTATAGTGTTTCAGAAAACTGTCATATTGATAGCTCTCTTCGTTACCCCAGTCAACAGATGATAAGTGTTCTCTAAGCCCATCGTAATCTGCTAAGCGAAAATCTGGGACTGTTACTGAGTTATCGCTACTATCGTACTTCCATTCAATGCTAAATGTAATTGATTTGTGGTCGCTAGCACCCAGTTCCTCTGAAATTTCTAAATTATTAACAAGGGATTCATTGTTTGCCATAACTAAGTCAAGCAGGTTATTTCCCCTTGTAGGTTCTGTCACAAACTGCTTCAAAAAACAATCCTGAAATACTTCTAAGAAGTCGTATGATTCTAAATTCCCAGTCAAGAAATTCCAATCAACATGACTAAAGTTAAAGTCTCCTAGAATTACTACATTATCGTGCCTTGTGACCTTAACAATTTCCTCCCATAGTAGTTTCCCTTGGTCACTATCTAAGTTTGGGGGACGGTTATATCACTCCTAAAATCAGTTTTTCATGCCCTCTGAAAATTCTATCCAAACAGACTCTGTATGTGTTACTTCAGACTTAATACCCGTTTTTATGCAACAGTTCAAGCGATCTCGGACATACAATGCCACCCCACCCCCCTTCCCAATACTTCTATCTTCTTGGAACAATTTAAAACCCTGAATATGACATTCCGCAGGCATGTCCCGACTTTTTGAATTAAACCACGTCTCAGTTAAGGCAAATACATCAATGTTACCTGCACTAGCAACTAATCTCAACTCGTCCATCTTATTCCTAGCACTACGGCAATTAGCATAATAAACATTGAAAGACTCTCCTTTCTCTTTACCCTTCCTGCTCATTTCTATTTTTCTACTAAACCTATTATTACTGTCCTTATCACCCAAGGTCCCTGGCTTTTCAATATCTACCTCGTTCTTATTATTACTAGTTCCCCTAGAACTCGTAATATTACTACACTGGGACTTCACTGTTTTCCTGCCAAAACCCATACCACTAACTACTCCTAGTTTAAAGTCCTAACTGCTCCCTCCACTGCAGTTGCCAGTGCTCCCACCCCACACCTAGATAAGTGAACCCCATCCCTAGCATACATGTCATTTCTGCCATAGAAGAGGTCCCAGTTGTCAATGAATGTTACCGCATTTTCCTTACAGTATTTGTCCAGCCAGCAATTGACACCAATTGCCCTGGACAACCATTCATTTCCAACTCCCCTCCTTGGCAAAATACCACATATGAGAGGGTTCCCACCCTTACTCCTAAATTATTTCTATTGCTGACCTATACCTGCTAATCAGGTCTTCACTCCTGCGTCTGCCAACATCGTTGCCTCCAGCACTGAGACAGATAATAGGATTACTCCCATTACCTCTCATGATGTCATCCAGACGGCTAACAATATCCTCCATCCCAGCCCCAGGAAAGCAAACTCTCTGTCTCCTACTCCTGTCCTTCAAGCAGAACGCCCTATCCATATACCTTACTTGGCTATCCCCAACAACAACAATATTCGTACCTTCCTTGGTGTCGTTCGTCGTGACGTTCCCAGTAGTCGACTCACATTCGTCGGGTAGCACTGAGAATGTATTAGATGTTTCCACAACAGTTTCCACGGCAGTCTCTTTCTTCTTCATCGTTTCTACCTTTCCATTCGTCTTCTTGATCGTCAACTTCTTTCCCTGCTGTCCAGCCACTGACCAGTTTCCCTTCTTGACCTGAGGACTCAAAACAGGAGGACTACTACGAATCTTTTTGTTTTCCTCGGTCAGTCGCCGAATTTCCATATTCGCCATCCTCAATTGTACCTTAAGCTGTTGGTAAAGTTGCTCGATGGAGGGCATCTTGCTTCAATTCTAGAGAGTGCGCAAACAGGTCTTCACAGAGCCAAGTACATGTCAACACTGCGCAAAAGCCAACTCAATCAGGAGCTACTGCGCAGCACGTCCGCACGGCCCAACAGCGATGCGAACACCTCCTTCTCCTTCTCCTTCTCCTTCTCCTTCTTCTTCTCCTTCTCCTCCTTCTTCTTCTCCTCCTTCTTCTCCTCCTCCTCCTCCTTGTTATTATATACTTCCACATATCCAAAACATTCCTGGGACATATAAATACTTTGTAGATATTCCAAGACAATAGTAAATGGCTAAGGCAGGTGTAAATGTCCACCTGTCAGTGTGTTTGTGACAATTTGAGTACAATTTCAGTACCTAATACAATGGACCCTCGCCTAACGAACGCATTGCATAACGTTAAATCCGCCTAGCGATACATTTTAACACAAAAAATTTGCCTCGGCTAGTGCTAAAGAACTCATCCAATGCGATTCGTTCCGTTCGAGACGTGTCCACATGTGGCCTGAACGCACCTCACTTGTACCGTGGGTGCGAGTGTTTACAAGCCAGCAACCGCGGTCGCATCCAAACATACAATCGGAACATTTCATATTATCACAGCGTTTTTAGTGATTGCACCTGCAAAATAAGTCACCATGGGCCCCAAGAAAGCTTCTAGTGCCAACCCTGTGATAAAAAGGGTGAGAATTAGTATGGAAATTATGAAAGATTTTGAAGGGTTTGGGGCTAACCCTGAGATGCCTATGCCAGTTGTGGAATCCATTGTGCCTACTTCAAAGAATAAGGAAATGTGTGCAAAGTGGGTTGAACTGCAAACTTTTATGAATGAAAATCACCCTAACACAGCTATTGCAAGCCATGTTGGTGACTATTGCAATGACAACGTTATGGCCCATTTTAGACAAATCTTAAAGGAACGGGAGGTACAGAGATCTATGGACAGATATGTTGTGCGACAGAAGTCCAGTGACTCTCAAGCTGGTCCTAGTGGCATTGAAAGAAGAAGGGAAGTAACCCCGGAAAAGGACTTGACACGTCAAGTCCTAATGGAAGGGGATTCCCCTTCTAAACATTAACACCATCCACACTCTCTCCTCCTCCCATCCCATCAATCATCACCAGATCATCAATAAAGGTAAGTGTCATGTAATTGTACATGTCTTCTTCAGTTTGTGTGTATTAAAATTTAATATTTAAGGGGTTTTAAAATTTTTTTTTCATACTTTGGGGTGCAGGAACAAAATTAATTTGTTTCCCATTATTTCTTAGGGGGGAAAATTAATCGGTAACAATAATTTCCCTGCGTTGAGCTCTCGGGAAAAAGGATTCCCCCTTTTGAGGGTCGACGGCCCCTTTCCCCGAGAATCTTTTTCCGGGGTTTGGGCCCAAATTTAAAAAAAAAAAAAAAAATTCTTATGAAAAGATAAAAATTTTTTCCCAATATAATGACCCCAAAAAGTATGAAAATCTGATCAAAAACTTATGGAATTTGCTTCGCGAAGTTAGCGGTTGGGCGTTTTTGCATGGAAATTTTCCCCAATTTAAAACCCCATTTTCGGCCAATTTCCCCACTGTACTAGTCGACAAAAAAATGAATATTTTGTAGAACTCCATTTTTCTATCAAAATGAATGCAAGAAACCCCCCATTATCAATTTCGTATCCAGTACATGGTCAAAATTTAGCAATTTTGCCAATTTCCAAAAAACTTAAAAAGATGCCAATTTTGAAAAGGGTCCAGAATAAAAAGAAAGACTTTTGGGACAAAAGCATTTTTTTGTTCATTTGTCATGTTAAGGCCCCTCTTACTCTTTTGCTTTCCCCTTTGAATTTTTTTCTCAAAAAATGAAAATTTAATGCTATGCAGACTAATGATTAGTGTAAAAAATGGTATAAAAAAATATTGGCGCACATGAAAAGAATATTAGACCCCCAGTTGTGTGTATTTGGGTGTTGGCATGATTTGTTTACTTTTTAACTTGGTAAAAAAAACGAAAAATTTCTGCTATTTTGGTCAATTTCAAAATATTTTCATTGTAAAACCAGTAAAATATCTCATTTCTTAAAATGCTTCCATTCTTAAAAAGAGGGCCCAAAAAAAAACTAGAATGCAACATAAATCCATACGAAATACAGTGCCAAATGTGTTTTATTCCAAAAAACGGTCAAAATTTTTTTTTTTCCTTTTTGCACTGTGTGCGCAGGATTTTTTTTTTACTTGCACATGCCACTAGTCCCATTCTTCATTAGGCCCTCCCCCTTTCTCCCATAGATTTGGGGGTGCTAAAATTTTGGGCGTACTATACAGTGGACCCCCGCATACCTTTGGGCCTTACATAACTTTAAATCCGCATACCGATAATTTTATCGCTAAGATTTCGCCTCGCAACCGCAAAAAAACCCATAAATGCTGTTCGCCGAGAACTTTAAAGTGGGGCCCGGGCCCCTCACATGTTCCGCCGGTGGCATTGTTTACCAGCCGCCTCCCGGTAACACCAAGAAAAAGGGAAACATTTCTTTTTATTACAGGTTTTTTTGGGATTTATCTGAAAAAGTGACCAGGGCCCCCAAGAAAGCTTCTGTCCCAAACCCCTTCAGCATAAGGGGAAAATTTCTATAGGATAAACAAAGATATCATTGATAATTTAAAAAGGGGGAGTGCGTGCCCCGAGGGGCCGGGTTGTAAATAAACCCCAATCAACCATCGTACATTGGGGGAAACCCAAAACGAATAAAGGAAGCTTCTCCCAAAAGGGTTTAAACTGTTTTTTTTGAAACAGAGATGCAAGTGAGGAAGTTTGAGAATTTTTGTATGGAAAATAAAAAAGATAGCAGGGATAGCATCTCTCAAGTGATCAAAGTGAAAAGGCTAGGAATTTTCATGGGGGTTTTTAATTTAAAAAAAATGCCGCAACTAGTGATGTAGTAAATTTTAAGGCCCCACAAAGGGTTTTGTTTGAGGGGGATTTAAGAACTATGGGATACAAGTGTGATAAGGCATGGGAGGTGCCAGTTCGGGCCACAAAGCAGCGAAAAATATGTGCATAATTTAAGGGGTTCTAGACATGAAGGACTGAAACCTGAAAAGTGTTTAATTGTGATGAAACAGGCCCCGTTTTGGAAGAAAATGCCAACAGGACCTACATTTTCAGGAGGAAAAAACACTCCCCGGACAAAGCCTATGAAAAAACAGGGGTTTTCTCTGTTTAGCGTTCCAATGTACTGGTGATTGCAAAGTGAAGCCCCTTTTTTAGTGTATCACTCAGAAAATCCCAGAGCATTCAGCAAAAGAATACCTCAAAGGGTAAAATTTGGGTGTGCGTGGAGGGCAAACAGTAAGGCATGGGGGCACTAGGGGCTTTTTCTATACGGGTTTCACCCTGCATTTGCCCCAATGTGAAAGATTACCTAACTGAAAAAAAATTAACCTTAAGGGCCCCCCTGGTGTTAGACAATGCCCCTGGGCATCCTACAACGTGTCAGAGTGACTTTATGGGGGCATGAACTTCTTTAAAGGGGAAGTTTTTTTCCTCCCATACCACTCCTCTCCCGCGCCCCGGGGCCAGCGGTTATTGCAAACTTCAAAAAACTGTACACAAAAGTCTGTTTGAAAGGGGCTTTTGTTACCCAAAACTCAACTGATCTAAGAAGTTTTGGAGAGAGCACTTTAATATCCCATTGTGTAACCTTTTAGGAAAGGCTTGGGAGGGAGTGACTAAAGCCCCTTGAACTCGTTTGGAAGAAACGGGGGCCAAATGTGTAACCAAAGGGATTTTGAAGGGTTTTGAGGCTAACCCCTGGGAATCCTATGCCATTGGGGAAATCAATTGGGGCATTGGGGAACCCGGGGATTTTGGGGGGTAGTGGGGAGATTGGAAGAGTTGGTGGAGGAGGCAATGAAAAACAACCCAGATGAGCTGCTAGATCAATTTAACAGCAAGAGGCCAACCGGGGAAACGGGGTTTGGGAGGAGGGGGAGAGAAATTGAAGAATTTCCCTACTACAAAGATTAAGGAAATCTGTGCAATGGGGCTGAAAGTGAAACCCCTTTAGGGATGAAAATCACCCCACACAGCTATTAACCTGCGGTGTATTACCTGACAATTTTGTAAACACTTTAGGGAAGTCATAAAAAAAACGAAGGTAAGGCCACTAGGGGAAGATATGTTGTGGCAGAAGCCTACTCTGAAGTGGTTAGGGGCATTAAAAGAAAAAGGGGAAGTCCCCCCAAAAAAGGACTTAAACCCCTCAAGTTTAAGGAAGGGGGTTTCCCCCTTCTAAACACTAAACTCTCCCCCCACCCCATCAATCATCACCAGATCTTAAATAAAGGAAGTGTCATGTAATTGTGCATGCCTTTTTCTTTTTTGGTGTATTAAAATTAATTTTCATGGGGAAAAATTTTTTTTTTTTTCATATTTTGGGGTGTCTTGCCGGATTAATTTGATTTCCATTTTTTTCTTATGGGGAAAATTCTTGCATAACAAAAATTTCGCAAAACAATGAGCTCTCAGGGAAGGGTTAATATTTTATGCGGGGGGCCACGTACGTCAAAAAACCCCGGGGTTTTAAGCCGACTAAGGCTGAAACCCCCAAAGGGTTAATATCGTAGGTGAGGGTCCACTGTACATTAGAACAAAGATTGGATAAAAATGACAAGAATACAAAATTGTAATCTAAAACTAAAAAATTCATAAAAAATGAAAAAAGAAAAAAAGGTAATCGGAAACACTTCTGAAGCGGGGATGATGCTGCTGTCAATGGCATCCCGTCCAATTCTCGGGCCCCCATATTCTGTAAGTATGACCCTAAATTTTTTTTTATTCTAAAAAACTTAAAAAAAAAATTTCTCTTTTTTTCTTAAAAAAAAAAAAATTCAAAATATTCGGGGTGCTGCAGGAGTGAATGTATATATACGTTTGGACTGTTTAAGGGCTAAACAATATATGTAATTTATAAATAAGAAATATTTACATTTTAATTTATAAATAAGAAATATTTACATTTTAATTTATAAATAAGTTTATTCAGGTATACACAAATACAGTTGAACATTAAAATGGTATAAAATACCGACAGATTGTTAGGTAAGACACATATGCAACAGTTAGGTATCTTTATTTCGAAACGTTTCGCCTACACAGTAGGCTTCTTCAGTCGAGTACAGAAAAGTTGATAGAAGCAGAAGATACTTGAAGACGATGTAATCAGTCCATCACCCTTAAAGTTTTGAGGTGGTCAGTCCCTCAGTCTGGAGAAGAGCATTGTTCCGTTGTCTGAAACAATATGAAGTTGAAGTGACAGGATGGAGCCTTATATAGTGCCAGGAGGTGAGACGTAGGTTGCTTTGGGAGGGCAGGTCCCTCTCAAACCCAGCCGTTCTCACTAGTAGAGGTTGTCGAAGTTGATGGTCTGTACCAAGATACCCTTGTGTTGCAGTGTCTGACAGAATGAACATTAAAATGGTATAAAAATACCGACAGATTGTTAGGTAAGACACATATGCAACAGTTAGGTATCTTTATTTCGAAACGTTTCGCCTACACAGTAGGCTTCTTCAGTTGAGTACAGAAAAGTTGATAGAAGCAGAAGATACTTGAAGACGATGTAATCAGTCCATCACCCTTAAAGTTTTGAGGTGGTCAGTCCCTCAGTCTGGAGAAGAGCATTGTTCCATTGTCTGAAACAATATGAAGTTGAAGTGACAGGATGGAGCCTTATATACATATGATTACATCGTCTTCAAGTATCTTCTGCTTCTATCAACTTTTCTGTACTCGACTGAAGAAGCCTACTGTGTAAGCGAAACGTTTCGAAATAAAGATACCTAACTGTTGCATATGTGTCTTACCTAACAAATACAGTTACATACATAGATTATCATACATAGCAGCATATGTGTAAAGTAGCAAAGATAACCCAAAAAAGTCAGAGTAACTTATTTCCATTGGGGTCCTTTTATATTCACACTTCTATTTACTTTTATACATACACTTTTATATTTACACTTACCTTGGAAGAGATGTTAGTTTAACCCATAAACAGTCCAAATGTATATATATGTTCACTACCCCAGTGCCCCGAACATTTTGAAAAATAAAAAAATAATTTTTTTAATAAAAATAAGGAGCACATTTTTCTAATTGGGGTCAGTACTTACTGAGAAATGAGGCTGCAGAGTTGGCACTTAACCCTTTCAGGGTTTCTGACATACTAGTACAGTTTATGTGCCAGGGTTATTGACGTACTAGTACGCATAAATTCTAGCGCCTTCAAATCAAGCGGGAAACAGCTGGTAGGCCTAGATGTGAGAGAATGGGTCTGTGTGGTGAGTGTGCGCAGTAAGAAAAAGTTCTGGGACCCAGTGACGCATTGTGAGAAAGCCATTTTAGTACACCTTGCTCACTCCTCAGCGAATTGGGACACATTTGTTCCCCAGTGACAGTTCTAATACAGATGGAAGTGCCAGTGAAGATGAGTTTCAAGGTTTTGATGAGGTTGTGACCAAAACTAATGACAATAATACCGGTAGTAGTGAGGAAAACCCAGACGACCCTCAGCCTTCCACCTCTGATGCTGGGCCGTCTTGTTCACGTTCAGTTGTACCAGAATGAAAGACGAAACTCCTATTTTCCCATATCCCAGACTCAGATGTCAGCATTGGTGTTGATAGTGATAGTGAATATGAACTACAAGCTCTTGAAAACAGTTCCAGTAGCGAAAGTGAAGTGGAATATTCTCCAGTGAAGCGTCAGTATATATGACAGTATATGCGCTCTGGTAGTGTGCCATATGCTATTCCAAGGGGAAGGAGTACATCTCGTGGCTGTACAACAGGAACATATAGTGAAAATGACGATGATAGTGTTGCAATTGGGATGGAAAATGTGCATGGTGGTGGTAGTGGTGGTGCCAGCAGTGAGGCACCAGCAGTGGGCCATGCTGCCACCCACACTGCTGCCTCAGCTGATCTACAACAAAGGCCACCATCCCCCACCCACCCACCACACCAGCATCCACAACCACAACCTCCACAACCACAACCTCCACAACCACAATCACCTGTCAATATCCAGTACCCACCAGCAGACTGCACCTGGGATTGGCAGGAAGCTGCCAATTTTGTACCAAATCCCCATCAGTTTGATGAAAGTCAAAGAGGAATACGGCCATCTTGTACACTTGGGAACAATGCCACTGAACTGGAATGTCTCGAGTTATTCTTTGATGAACCCCTGATGGAAATTATTGTCAGGGAAAGCAACAGATACTTCGATTACACCATGGCAAACACAATACTTTCACCAAAATCACATCTACACCAGTGGAAGGAGACAACTGTGGCTGAGATGTATCTTTTCTTTGCCACAATAATGCTTATGCCACATGTGTATAAGCACACTGTGAAATCATACTAGTCAACAGACTGCCTGATTGCAACCCCAGGTTTCAGTGATATAATGCAAGTGAATCGATTTGTGCTACTATTACGTATGCTTCACTTCTCAGACAAAACCAGGCCTGACAGAAACGACAGGTTATATAAGATTAGGAATGTGTTTGTGCATCTGAAAGAGAAATTCAATATGTATTTTTATCCCTTCAGGAAGCTTGTTATTGATGAGTCTTTGATTCTATTCAAAGGAAGATTCTCACTCAAGCAGTATATACCAAGCAAGAGGAAACGCTTTGGTATAAAGTTATTTGTGCCTTGTGACTGCTACAGTGGTCTTGTATTAGATATTATTGTGTACATTGGAAGTTATACATTGCAAAATACAGTGGACCCCCGGTTCGCGATGCTATCGGTATCCGATACATCCGGTAACCGATGCATTATACAGCAGAAAATTTGCCTCAGTTCCCATTACAAAACCCGGTATGCGATGCGGTTCGTATGAGACGTGTCCACGTGTGGCCTGAACTGCCCCGTGTGTGCCAATGTTTACAAGCAAGCCAGTGTGCGCGCATCTAAGGATACAGTCAGTACATTCCATATTGGTGCTTGTTTCTGCAAAATAAGTCACCATGGGCCCCAAGAAAGCTCCTAGTACCAGCCCTTCGAGACAAAGGGTGCTAATGACTGTTGAAATGAAGAAAGAGATAATTGCAAAGTACGAAAGTGGAGTGCGTGTGTCGGAGCTGGTCAGGTTGTATAGTAAACCCCAATCAACCATCTCTACTATAGTGAGCAGGAAAACGGCAATCAAGGAAGCTGTTGTTGCAAAAGGCGCAACTGTGATTACGAAGCAGCGACTGCAAGTGTTAGAAAATGTTGAGAGACTGTTATTGGTGTGGATAAAAGAAAAACAGATAGCAGGAGATAGCATCTCTCAAGCGATCATTTGTGAAAAGGCTAGGCAGTTGCATGACAATTTGGTAAAAAAATTGCCTGCAACTAGTGGTGATGTGAGTGAATTTAAGGCCAGCAAAGGTTGGTTTGAAAGATTTAAGAATCATAGTGGCATACATAGTGTGATTAGGCATGGTGAGGCTGCCAGTTCAGACCACAAAGCGGCTGAAAAATATGTGTATGAATTAAAGGAGTACATAGAGGCTGAAGGATTGAAACCTGAACAAGTATTTAATTGTGACGAAACAGGTCTGTTTTGGAAGAAATTGCCAAGCAGGACCTACAGTACTCAGGAGGAAAAGGCACTCCCAGGACATAAGCCTATGAAAGACAGGCTTACTCTTCTGATGTGTGCCAATGCTAGTGGTGATTGCAAAGTGAAGCCTTTACTGGTGTATCACTCAGAAACTCCCAGAGCGTTCAGGCAAAAGAATATCCTCAAGGCTAATTTGTGTGTGCTGTGGAGGGCAAACAGTAAGGCATAGGTCACTAGGGACTTTTTCCATGACTAGTTACACCATGCATTTGCCCCCAATGTGAAAAATTACCTAATTGAAAAGAAATTAGACCTTAAGGCCTCCTGGTATTAGACAATGCCCCTGGTCATCCTACAGACTTGGCAGAGTGACTTTCTGGGGACACAAGTTTCATTAAGGTCAAGTTTTTGCCTCCTAATACCACTCCACTCCTGCAGCCCATGGACCAGCAGGTCATTTCCAACTTCAAGAAACTGTACACAAAAGCTATGTTTGAAAGGTGCTTTGAAGTGACCACAGATACTCTATTGACTCTAAAGGAGTTTTGGAAGGATCACTTTAATATCCTCAATTGTGTAAACCTTATAGGTAAGGCTTGGGAGGGAGTGACTAAGAGGACCTTGAACTCTGCCTGGAAAAAACTGTGGCCAGAATGTGTAGACAAAAGGGATTTCGAAGGGTTTGAGGCTAACTCTGAGAAGCCTATGCCAGTTGAAGAATCCATTGTGGCATTGGGAAAGTCCTTGGGGTTGGAGGTTAGTGGGGAGGATGTGGAAGAGTTCATGGAGGAGGACAATGACGAACTAACCACTGATGAGCTGCTAGATCATCTTCAACAGCAAGAGGCCAGACCTGAGGAAACTGCTCGGAGGACGGGATAGAGAAATTGAAGAAGTTGTCTGCTTCAAATATTAAGGAAATGTGTGCAATGTGGCTTAAAGTGCAAAGCTTTTTGATGAAAATCACCCTCACACAGCTACTGCAAGCCATGTTGGCAACTTGTACAATGACACTGTTGTGAACCACTTTAGGAAAGTCATAAAGGAATGAGAGGTACAGGCCTCTATGGACAGATATGCTGTGCGACACAAGTCCAGTGACTCTCAACCTGGTCCTAGTGGCATTAAAAGAAGAAGGGAAGTAACCCAGGAAAAGGACTTGCTACCTCAAGTCCTAATGGAGGGGAATTCCCCTTCTAAATGCTAACACCATCCACACTCTCCCCTCCTCCCATCCATCAATCATCACCAGATCTTCATTAAAGGTAAGTGTCAATTATTCTTTTGTTACATATTATTCTATTGTTATTGTTGTTATTGTAATTATTCTATTGCATTAACTTAATATTCATATGTAAATTTTTTTTCATACTTTGTGTTTGCATCATTTTTGATTTCATTTTGTTTGCAGGAAAATTGATTCCTTCGATAATTTTGTTTACAATGGAATTCAGTAACGATTATTCCGAAATTGTACAAGGTCTCTTACAGGAATATGGCATCTTGGATGTGATTAGAAGCAAGGATAGCAACCATTACCTGGATATGGGCATATTGTATGTGTAGGCAATGAAGACATACTTAAGCCCTCATGATTTATGGCCGGTAACTGACAGATCAGATGGACAAGTTGTAAATGTAAAATTAGTCGTTTGACGTGCATAGAGGGGGTTGTAGATTGCGCCATACAATCATGCATTCTGGACAATGATTCAATATGTAAAAAATTGTGACTTACGAATGACTTCTCAACAATGTAGGGAATTGTATGCAAAATTGGCATATTTCCAATGAGCACTCTTGAAATTTGCCTAATGGTGAACTGGTAAAAGCTTCACTGATTAAGTGGTGAACATGGACAGATTTCCGTGTCTAGTGGTTGAAAGTCGCTTGCCCAGGATCTGCACTCGTGAGAGGGGGGTGTAGCATTTCTGCCTGATCATCCATGATTCTGGTGGTCTATGTACAATACTGTACAGTTTATGTTGACTACGATATGCTTTCAGAACTGAATGTGTTTGTAAGTAGGGGAGATTGTATTGCAAAATTGCGGCATATTTCCAATGAGCACTCCTTGAAATTTGCCTAGGATGGTGCAACTTCTGGGAGAAAAGTTTCAAGCTGCATAAGTTGGACTGTGGGAGATTTCCCCTCCATCTAGTGGCCTTGTGGGCAGTCTGCTTGTGGGTCAGGCCATTATCTGTGGAGAGAAGGAATAGCTTCTACCCTTACCTCTCCCATCTCATCTCTCATGTCTTGGTGGTTCATATGTACATGCGTGTCCCGTATGATTCTCTGGTCTGTTTGGGTAAGTCTATTTTAACACAGATACAATTCATTCATAGTGTAAATTACCTTAATTAGCTGATTCCTACATACCAGTTAATACATACAGTTTTCATAGAATTTGCATCATCTGTACTCAAATGTGAAAATGCTGGAGACAGTGTTTATATACAAATTGTAAATGGTGACATGAACTGCGCCTGTCTGGAGGGAGTCTCCCAGTGTATATAGACCCTCTGCTCCTCTTCCTTTGCATAATAAAGAGTAAAAAATGAAAGAAACCTGGACGTAATGCATATACAGTACCTACTTCATATATATTTGTGCATCAGTTTAGTTGGTACACTCGTATTTTGTAATAAAAAACTAGGATGTGTGCAAGTTGTTGTTGTTGTGGTGTTATTAACCTTTTCAGGGTCTGTGCCATAGATCTATGGCTCTGAAGCCAGGGACCAAACCGTAGATCTACGCCATGAGCTCAGCTCACTCAGACAACCTGTGGGAGGTAAATTTGGGCCTAGATATATATGGTAAGTGTGCACCACATGAAACAAATACTGCAGTATGCAGTGCATAATTTTGAGAAAAAAAAACCTGCGACCATAATTTTGGATTAAAACGACTTTGCAGTGTTTTTCATATGATTTTTGCAGTTGTATTCATGATTTCTTGGTCTCATTTGATAGAAATGAATACATACTATAGAAATAGAGATGATTTTGATTGGTTTTAACCCCTTCAGGGTCCAAGGCCAAAATCTGAAGTGGTGCTCCAGTGTCCAAGAAATTTTGAAAAAAAAAAAAAAAAAAAAAAAAAAAAAAAAAAAATCTTACAGAATTAAAGAGTATATTTTTTGTGAAGGTAATAAGACAAAAAAAAAAAACTGATCAATATTTACCAGATACAGTGCCGAGAAGTTTACCCAAAATGACCTGGTGGCGGCAACATCGACGATTTCCACATACGCGCATTACTTTATTTAACATTTTTTTGTAGTTTTTCTTTTCTTTTCTAATTTTTTTTCCTACTAACATTTGGAGCCTGTATATGTTCAATACACTGTATTGAACACAATAACTGCACTAAAGTTTTTTTTTTATTATTAACACACTGGCAGATTCCCACCAAGGCAGGGTGGCCCGAAAAAGAAAAACTTTCACCATCATTCACTCCATCACTGTCTTGCCAAAAGGATGCTTTACACTACAGTTTTTAAACTGCAACATTAACACCCCTCCTTCAGAGTGCAGGCACTGTACTTCCCATCTCCAGGACTCAAGTCCGGCCTGCCGGTTTCCCTGAATCCCTTCATAAATGTTACTTTGCTCACACTCCAACAGCACGTCAAGTATTAAAAACCATTTGTCTCCATTAAATCCTATCAAACACGCTCACGCATGCCTGCTGGAAGTCCAAGCCCCTCGCACACAAAACCTCCTTTACCCCATCCCTCTAACCTTTCCTAGGCCGACCCCTACCCCGCCTTCCTTCCACTACAGACTGACACACTCTTGAAGTCATTCTGTTTCGCTCCATTCTCTCTACATGTCTGAACCACCTCAACAACCCTTCCTCAGCCCTCTGGACAGCAGTTTTAGTAATCCCACACCTCCTCCTAACTTCCAAACTATGAATTCTGTGCATTATATTCACACCACACATTGCCCTCAGACATGACATCTCCACTGCCTCCAGCCTTCTCCCCGCTGCAACATTCATCACCCATGCTTCACACCCATATATACATCTCTATGACATTCCCCGTGTCCGACTAAACCTTTAAAAAAATTCAATGTATGTCAATGGCCCTAAAATCTGGAACACCCTACCTGAGAACTCTAGAGCTGCAGACACATCACCTTCAAAACTACCATTAGAAAACATCTTATCTCCCTGATACACCCCGTCAACTAACTACACGAATACCACCTGGTGGTTCACACTTACACTCACTCACCCAGTTGACCATAAACAGAAATATTAATCTCAATCTTAAAATAATGAATCCTGTGATACTCCAATACTGAAACTATGTACTGTGCCAAAACAAAAGCATTCACATTGCTAAACTCACAAACTAGTATTTAGTCACTTAGCCATAATACCACTTACCTCATAATTTGCAATATTTTAAAATTAAGAATTAAACTAAGTCTGCCCGAAATGCCTAGCCATGCTAGATGTTCTAGTGGTACACTCTGTAATCATTATTTTACTACATGTAAACCACACAATAACCAAATTCTGTAAACTCAGCATTGTAATCCTTATAGAGAATAAACTTTGAATTTGAATTTGAATATAAGAGCGTTGGTAAAACTATACTCTCATACATTCCCCTCTTTCCCTCCAAGGACAAAGTTCTTTGTCTCCACAGACTCCTAAGTGCACCGCTTACCCTTTTCCCCTCATCAATTCTATGATTCACCTCATCTTTCATAGACCCATCCGCTGACACATCCACTCCCAAATATCTGAATACATTCACCTCCTCCATACTCTCTCCCTCCAATCTGATATCCAATCTTTCATCACCTAATCTTTTTGTTATCCTCATAACCTTAGTCTTTCCTGCATTCACTTTTAATTTTCTTCTTTTGCATACCCTACCAAATTCATCCACCAACCTCTGCAACTTCTCTTCAGAATCTCCCAAGAGCACAGTGTCATCAGCAAAGAGCAACTGTGACAACTCCCACTTTATGTGTGATTCTTTATCTTTTAACTCCACGCCTCTTGCCAAGACCCTCGCATTTACTTCTCTTACAACCCCATCTATAAATATATTAAACAACCACGGTGACATCACACATCCTTGTCTAAGGCCTACTTTTACTGGGAAATAATCTCCCTCTTTCCTACATACTCTAACTTGAGCCTCACTATCCTCGTAAAAACTCTTCACTGATTTCAGTAACCTACCTCCTACACCTGCAACATCTGCCACATTGCCCCCCTATCCACCCTGTCATATGCCTTTTCCAAATCCATAAATGCCACAAAAACCTCTTTAGCCTTATCTAAATACTGTTCACTTACATATTTCACAGTAAACACCTGGTCCACACACCCCCTACCTTTCCTAAAGTCTCCTTGTTCATCTGCTATCCTATTCTCCGTCTTACTCTTAATTCTTTCAATAATAACTCTACCATACACTTTACCAGGTATACTCAACAGACTTATCCCCCTATAATTTTTGCACTCTCTTTTGTCTCCTTTGCCTTTATACAAAGGAACTATGCATGCTCTCTGCCAATCCCTAGGTACCTTACCCTCTTCCATACATTTATTAAATAATTGCACCAACCACTCCAAAACAATATCCCCACCTGCTTTTAACATTTCTATCTTTATCCCATCAATCTCGGCTGTCTTACCCCCTTTCATTTTACCTACTGCCTCACGAACTTCCCCCACACTCACAACTGGCTCTTCCTCACTCCTACAAGATGTTATTCTTCCTTGCCCTATACACGAAATCACAGCTTCCCTATCTTCATCAACATTTAACAATTCCTCAAAATATTCCCTCCATCTTTCCAATACCTCTAACTCTCCATTTAATAACTCTCCTCTCCTATTTTTAACTGACAAATACATTTGTTATCTAGGCTACCTTAACTTGTTAATCTCACTCCAAAACTTTTTCTTATTTTCAACAAAATTTGTTGATAACATCTCACCCACTCTCTCATTTGCTCTCTTTTTACATTGCTTCACAACTCTCTTAACCTCTCTCTTTTTCTCCATATACTCTTCCCTCCTTGCATCACTTCTACTTTGTAAAAACTTCTCATATGCTAACTTTTTCTCCCTTACTGCTCTCTTTACATCATCATTCCACCAATCGCTCCTCTTCCCTCCCGCACCCACTTTCCTGTAACCACAAACTTCTGCTGAACACTCTAACACTACAATTTTAAACCTACCCCATACCTCTTCGACCCCATTGCCTATGCTCTCATTAGCCCATCTATCCTCCAATAGCTGTTTATATCTTACCTTAACTGCCTCCTCTTTTAGTTTATAAACCTTCACCTCTCTCTTCCCTGATGCTTCTTTTCTCCTTGTATCCCATTTACCTTTTACTCTCAGTGTAGCTACAACTAGAAAGTGATCTGATATATCTGTGACCCCTCTATAAACATGTACATCCTGAAGTCTACTCAACAGTCTTTTATCTACCAATACATAATCCAACAAACTACTGTCATTTCGCCCTACATCATATCTTGTATACTTATTTATCCTCTTTTTCTTAAAATATGTATTACCTATAACTAAACCCCTTTCTATACAAAGTTCAATCAAAGGGCTCCCATTATCATTTACACCTGGCACCCCAAACTTACCTACCACACCCTCTCTAAAAGTTTCTCCTACTTTAGCATTCAGGTCCCCTACCACAATTACTCTCTCACTTGTTCAAAGGTTCCTAATACATTCACTTAACATCTCCCAAAATCTCTCTCTCTCCTCTACATTCCTCTCTTCTCCAAGTGATACACGCTTATTATGACCCACTTTTCGCATCCAACTTTACTTTAACCACATAATTCTTGAATTTACACATTCATATTCTCTTTTCTCCTTCCATAACTGATCCTTCAACATTACTGCTACCCTTCCTTAGCTCTAACTCTCTCAGATTACTCCAGATTTAATCCCATTTATTTCCCCCACCGAAACTCCCCTACCCCCTTCAGCTTTGTTTCGCTTAGGGCCAGGACATCCAACTTCTTTTCATTCATAACATTAGCAATCATCTGTTTCTTGTCATCCGCACTACATCCATGCACATTCAAGCATCCCAGTTTTATAAAGTTTTTCTTCTTCTCTTTTTTAGTAAATGTCTACAGGAGAAGCGGTTACTAGCCAATCGCTCCCGGCATTTTAGTCGCCTCATACGACATGCATGGCTTACGGAGGAAAGATTCTTTTCCACTTCCCCATGGACAATAGAAGAAATAAAGAAGAACAAGAGCTATTTAGAAAAAAGAGAAAAACCTAGATGTACACCTACCATCCGACTTATGACCGAGTTCGGTTCCGAGAAACCGGTCGTAAGTCGAAATGGTCGTAGGTCAAACTTTACTACTGAATATCAACAAAACATTTTTGTAATGACTTTATTTTATTGTTTTATTTTGGTATTACATGTTTTACTTTACTTTTTATGCTGTTAGTACTGTATTTTATACTGTAAGGTTTAGGATAAACACTGTGTACAACACAAATAGTTGTTTATTTCCCAGAAGTTTGGAATAAAAAACACTGGTCGTAAGTCGAGTGGTCATAAGTCGAGCAGGTCGTAAGTCGGATGGTAGGTGTATATATATATGCATGTGCGTGTCTGTGAAGTGTGACCAAAGTGTAAGTAGGAGTAGCAAGATTTCCATTATCTAGTGTGTTTATGAGACAGAAAAAAGAAACCAGCAATCCTACCATCATGCAAACCAGTTACAGGTTTCTGTTTCACAGTCATCTGGCAGGACAGTAGTACTTCCCTGGGTGGTTGCTGTCTACCAACCTACTGCTAAAGTTATTATCATATTACTGTTTACCACTTTTGTTTATTACAATAAACATGCACAAATCTTGTATAATACTTATGTTCTATCATATATTTACATATTTACAATCACTGGACATGGTTTTAGAACTGCTGGAGCTTGTGGAACTCCTTGAAACAAGGCACCATGCACAGATGTACCTTACATTCCTCACACATAAACCGAGTGTCTTTGCGTCTTTGTTGCCGTCGTTTTGTTTGTGCACAGACAACATATCTCTTCTGAGCAAATTTCTTCTGAGTTGAAGGAAGCTGTATTATGAAATGATCACTTTCCCTCCTCAAATGCTTGGGTATATTCTCAGGAATTCAAGGACCTTGTTGTATAGCAGGTGTTGTTACCTGGTACTTCCTTATGAGTTGTTTGACAACAGACAAACAAAATTCACCATACGGTGGTCTGTTGCCAGTCTTCATTTGGTACATATTATATGCATTGAGCATTGAAATGCCCATGAGATGGAAGAAAAGTTTCATGTAACACTTGTAACTTTTACGAACACAATCAACAAAGCCAATCTGCATGTCACATTTGTCAGCCAAGCGCATATTTTGTGTATAATCAATCACTGTCACTGGTTTTCGAATACGTTCATTAGTCACTCAATCAACTTTGCCACTGTCTTGCATTTTGTTACGGTGAATGGTTGTCAACAATGTGACATCTCGTTTGTCATGCCACCTTAATGCCATGATGTCATTGGCAGTAAACACCTGCACGTCATCACCACGAGCACCTGCGTTGAGCCTGGGCATATGTTTACGATTAGAACACACTGTGCCACACACATCTGTCTTGTTTACTCGCAAGAAATCACTGAGTAAAGGACTTGTGTACCAGTTATCGGTACATAATGTATGCCCCTTACCAAGATAAGGTGCCATCATGCTTCTCACTACATCACCTGAGATACCCAATAACATCTTGGTATCTTTCAATGTTAATCAAAGACTCGTCAATTACAAGATTCTTGAATGGATAAAAGTGCATGCTGAACTTTTGTTTGAGATACATAAAAACATTTCTAATCTTGTATAACCTGTCACTTCTGTCAGGCCTGGTTTTGTCAGAGAAGTGCAACATACGTAACAGTAAGATAAACCTGTTCACTGGGATGATTTCACTGAAGACCGGGGTAGAAATTAGCCGATCTGTGGACCAGTATGCTTTTATATTATGCTTATAGACATGAAGCATAAGCATTATTGTTGCAAAAAGCAAATACATTTCTGCAACAGTTGTCTCTTTCCACCGGTGTAGTCTTGGCTGTGGTGATATCATCATATTTGCCATGGTGTACTGAAAATACTTGTTACTTTCCCTGACAATAATTTCCATCAATGGCTGGTCAAAGAATATTTCAAAAAATTCCAGTTCATTGGCCGTGTTTCCAAGGGAACAAGTAGGTAGAATTCCACTTTGAGAGTCATCAAAGTGGTGAGGCTTGGGAACAAAATTGGGATTTTGCTGCCAATCCCAGATACGGTTTGCTGGTGGACACTGGACATCATAGGCTGGTTGTGCGGGTAGTTGTGGTTGTGGTGGGCTGGTGGCTGACGCTCCGCTTTGTCCTTGAACTGCAGAGTCAGCAGCGTGGGTCCCAGCCTGGGCTGGTGAGTCATGCATGGCTGTGGCACTACCATCACCACTACCACCATCTACTGATGCCTGTGGTCTATCCATGCCAAGTGTAGCCACATCATCCTCACTTTCACTGTCTATTCCTGGTGTAGGGCCATGGGATGTACTCCGGGATGTACTCTGTCCCCTGGGCACTGCATAGGGTACACTACCCGAGCACATGCGGCGGCATACATACCGACGCTTCACTGGTGAATATGTTTCCTCATTATCACTACTCGAATGATCGTCAAGAGTAATAAAATCACAATCCACGTCACTATCATCATCATTACTGAAGTCAGAGGCCTGGCCACGCGAAAATAATAGCTTTCTCTTGTGTTGAGGTACAACTGACCATGACTGAGGAGTGCCCACACCAGAGGTAGAAGGTTGAGGATCGGAAGGGTTTTCTGCGCTATTATCGATATCCTGGTCATTCCTTTCGGTCACTAACTGATCAAAGCAAAAGAATTCGTCTTCATTTCCACTTCCCTCAGTGTCAGAACTATCAGATAGGAAGAGGAGAGTCCCAATTTTCCTTGGAGTGAGAGCTGCCTTGCGACGAGGCATGGTGAACAAGGGTAACAGAGCCGGCATTCCCACAATGCTATGTGGGCGCCTAGATTTTTTGTTTATGGTGCACACCCACCACGCAGACCCGTTCTCTCACATGTAGGCCTATGAGCATTTTCGCACTAAATTTGACAGCACTAGAATTTTGGCGTAGATCTACGGTTTGGACACTGAATGTGAAGCCATAGATCTATGCGACGAACCCTGAAAGGGTTAATACTGAAAATGGCTTGAAACTGAGTTCAAATTAGTGGAAATGTTGAATTTTTGCCAATATTCAAGAATAAAGAAATGTCATCAAGAGTCTAATACACATCAGCTGGAGGATCTAATATACATTCACAAATGTGCTGATATTATTTATACAATTATTACAACAATTCATAACAGTAAATCTTCTATTTTTTGGTGTGAATAAAAATTCATTATGTGAATAAAAAATCAAAATGGAATTCATTTGTAAAGCCTGAAAACATATCTGATGAACAGAGGAAATGTTAGTGCCAGTAATGCCTGCATACCATACCACTGCCTCCTACTACTTTCTAAAAAAATGCTCAGAAGAGGTGTTATATCTGTGCACAGATACACTCATTTTATGTGTGAGGAGTGTAAAACACCATTGTGCATACACCCATGTTTCAAATAATTCCAAAAGCTGCAGCAGTTCTAGGAAAGTGTCCAGTGATTGTACATATGTATATATATATTATAGAACAATAGTAATAAACATTTTTTTATATTGTTTGTGTAAATAAGTTTTGTAAACAATATGATGATCAAATCTCTTCTCAAAGATCACTTACTCACCCAAAACCAAATAAATACTGAATAACTGAACCTTATAAATTGTATATCTTAAATGTTTCACACAATTATATCACATAAATGTTAAACCTAAAACCCAATCTAACTTCATTATTTTTTAAATACGCTACCTAACAGAATACTTCATACGACTGAATGTACAACAATGCATGCAACCATATGACCTGTCTTTGTAATACTCACTTGTGCTTTATAGTTATCTGTTTACATTAATGTTTTATCACTGATTTCATCATTGCTTAGTTAATCTTAAGTTAATTTTAAGCCAGCCCGTAATGCTATGCATAGTATAAGTGGCTTTGGCATGCTGCTCTTATCTGTATTTTTTGTACCTCTGTATGTGTGCTCAAATTGTTAATAAATAAATAAATAAATAAATACTAGTGTTTTTGCTATAATTGTGTTACATTCAACGAATGTATATATGAACATTGCACCATACCTTGGTCTCACAGGCCACATAAGTTACATGAAAAAATAAAATAGTGAAAAAAACAAGAAACCTTCGAATGCAAGTAAACCAAAGTTTACCGGGTGAGTGGCATTCGCCACTGTTGCCATATGCAGCTCATTTTCTACCAACTTTATGACTTTATATCTCGGTAAGTACTGATTCTAATTTTTTTTTTTTTTTTTTTTTTGGAGGGAGGGGCTTAACCCTTTCAGGGTGCGTCCCGTAGATCTACGGCTTTACATTCAGGGTCCAAACCGTAGATCTATGCCAAAATTCTAGCGGCGTCAAATTTAGCGCTAGAAGGCTGGTAGGCCTACATCTGAGAGAATGGGTCTGCGTGGTCAGTGTGCACACCACAGAAAAAATCTGGACGCCCCCATGGCATTGTGGAAATGCCGGTAAAGTAGCTTTGTTCATTGTGCCTGGCGGCAAGAAAGCTCTCACTCCCCACTCACTCTCCGGGCGAATTCTGACTCTCCTCTTCACAACTTACAGTTCTAAGACTGATGGAAGTGGAGATGAAGATGAATTCTATGTTTTTGAACCATATGGTACCATTGTGCCATATGATACAATGGTGCCATTTCATACAATGGTATCATATGGTACAATAGTATCATATGGTAGAATGGTACCATATAGTACATTGTACCATATAGTACATTATACCATATGGTACAGGGCACAGAGACCCTAATGGAAATAAGTCTGTCTGACGTTTTTGGGTTATCATAGGTTCTCCAAACATATGCTGTTAAGTATGATATTCTATGTAACTTTATTTGTGTATAACTAAATAAACTTACTTATGATGCCACATGCAGTTGAGTAAATTTATTCTGGTGTACAAAAATACAATTACACAGATTATCATACATAGCAGCATACGTATAAAATCCTAGGATAACCCAAAAAAGTCAGGGTGACTTATTTCCTTAGTTATCCCTGTGTAGACAGCCTGTACTGTCTGCACAGACAGTCTATGCTGTCTGCCAGCTTAGTTCATATTTCGCGGCACCAAGGTGCTGCCCTCTGTAGCCAGGCCTCTCGGTGGGCACGCCAGCCTGCCTATCCTTGCCTCTGCCTCACTCTGTAGACACCCTTCACTCAGTCAAGAAGTGTCCACTCTTCTCTCCCTCATGGGCATGGCCCTCCCAGGCCATGGGCACAACACACAAGCCTGTGTACCCACCACAACTTAACATAAAGTAAGAAGCCTCCGGAGATGTATCATTTACTCCCCGCTACCAGAACACCAAATAAACCGGTTATAAATGGTGGGAAGCGGTGGTTGCAGCAGTTGTGTTTGCCCGGAGAGAGGAAGGAAGAGGTATGAAGTCATCTTCACTTCATCACCCTATGCAAGAAGCATCCGTCTCTCAACGAGTTATCCTGATGTCATGTCTGCACATTTGAGCATCCAGACACAGGTACAAGCAGGATCCAGCCGAAATTTACCGAATTTCTTCGAGAATTGTAAGTGACCCCATGCTACAGCGTCCCACGCTGTTTCTCAAGTCACGTGTTCAGCGTCACTTGTATGTTGCTGTTGTTGTTCAGCTCAGCACAGCTGTTTCAGCAAGCCAGAGGTGAGTTTTGTGGTGATTTCTGAGTCCAGTATGAGTTTCTCCATGTGTTTGTGGGAGAGGAGGAAGTGGCCGTTCCTTGCCTCGCCCTGCTGTACTCTCACACCTCACCATCCTACCATACACCACTCACCACTACTCACTCCCTCTGCTGTGTTTTCTGCTGTTTTCCGTGTGAATTCATTGCCAGAGCTGTGTATCCGAGTGCCCGAGGCCACTCGAAGCCAGGTGGATCAGCATACCACGAAGATCACGATGCCACGTGGATCCCGATGCCACGTTGGGTGTGGGTGATGTCACGTGGATCTACAAGCCACGTGAGTTACCGAGCCAGATGTCCCAGGCCACATGCTGTGGTCTGCTGCCCGCATCACATTGACGTCACTGACGATGCTGCCTGACTTCATGACGTCACGATGTCTGCCTGACATCACCTCGATATGTCTGCTGACCTCACCTCGCGACATCACATGATGTCACATCGAGTGTTTCTAGTAATTATTTCAGTATTGTCGAGAAGTTTGAGGGAAGATATATGTCGTGTGTTAAATAATTCCTCTCAGTCAGTGTTCTCACATGTTAGTGTACCGCACGTACCGTGGGTGTGTGTAGTTTCAGTGTGTCCAGTGAGGTCTGCGGCCAGACCTGAGTAGCACCACTGTGCTAAGTCACCCGATGTGACCAGTGCGTTTGACAGTTGTTATCAGTCAGCTCTGAGCCAGAGCCCCTTTGTACAGAAAGCTCTTACGCTCGTCTCTCGTGATGTTCTGCAGAATCGTACCTGCTACGATTCCCATCAAGATTTGTTTCACTTCACCTCCAGACCTTCAGAATGCAGTTATATGTAGAGAAACAAGTCTGGGGACGCTTAGACTAACCTCTGCTATAACTCCAACTGCCGAGAGAATGACACTCGTCAAGCCGCAGTTAGACCTGTCAGCAGGCGCTGTGTCAGCCTCGTGTCAAGCTTCAGTGAGCAGCTTGCACAAAGAAGATGTCACTTTGACCGCTAGCTCGCTCACTGCAGTCTGGTGTATGATGTTACGACTCCCAGATGTTTCGCCCAGTCTTCTCTGCCACAACTCACTCCACAACTCACTCCACGCTCGCCGGCAGTAACAGCCCAGCGACAGTACCAGTCGAGAAGTGTCCTCCTGAGCCGCTTGCCAGAAGTCCTGCCCAGTTGCCGAGTTTTGTCGAAGCCTCACTCGAGGGCACCAGCATGTCGTGCTCCAGGTTGAGTGAAACCTGCAGCGACTCCTACGATGTCTGCTTCACCGTTCCAGAGGAGACCGCAACCTGTTACGTCACAGCTCAGCCGCAGCGATGTCTCCTGTGTTGCAGTATCTGTCCAGACGCAGGAAGGCATGCAGTGATGCCCTTCGACGCTCACTGCCTATGACCACGATGTTTAGCACACCCCACATGTTTTTTTCTTCCCTCCCTGTAGGAATTTTTTTTGTCCATGTCCATATGTATATACAGTGGACCCCCGGTTAACGATATTTTTTCATTCCAGAAGTATGTTTAGGTGCCAGTACTGACCGAATTTGTTCCCATAAGGAATATTGTGAGGTAGATTAGTCCATTTCAGACCCCCAAACATACATGTACAAACGCACTTACAAAAATACACTTACATAATTGGTCGCATTGGGAGGTGATCGTTAAGCGGGGGTCCACTGTATATGTTTTTTATGTTGTGTTCTGTGCCCTGTTCCTACGAGAGAGAGACCGAGTTTCTTTTACCACGAGTACTGTCGCGTCAGGACGACGCGAGGTAGGTGGCTGAGCGTATGTAGACAGCCTGTACTGTCTGTACAGACAGTCTATGCTGTCTGCCAGCTTAGTTCATATTTCGCGGCACTAAGGTGCTGCCCTCTGTAGCCAGGCCTCTCGGTGGGCACGCCAGCCTGCCTACCCTTGCCTCTGCCTCAATCTGGCGACACCCTTCACTCAGTCAAGAAGTGTCCATTCCTCTCTCCCTCGTGGGCATGGCCCTCCCGGGCCATGGGCACAACACACAAGCCTGTGTACCCACCACTACTTAACAATAAAGTAAGAAGCCTCCGAAGACGTATCATTTACTCCCTGCTACCAGAACACCAAATAAACTGGTTATACCTGTATCTGTATCATATGGTGTCCTGTACTGTATGGTACCCTGCACCATATGGTACCCTGTGCCATATGGTACCCTGTACCATATGGTACCCTGCACCATATGTTATCCTGTACTGCATGGTACCATATAGTACAAAGTACCATATGGTACCCTGTAACATATACCATGTACCATATGGTCAATAGGTGTTGGTGGCATGAGACACCAGCCAAGACTAAGTGAGTGGCGACGCAAGCTAGCTACTGACTCCGCAGTTTCCGAGACAAAGTGCTTTGTCATTCACCTCAAGAAACACGTCAAGTTCCTGTACACTTGTAAATATGTAATAGAACATTACTAATATACAACATTTTTGCATATTTTTGTTGTAAACAACTATTGTAAACAAAATAATATTGAAAATATTAGTGTGTTATTGTGTTGAATACAACAGTACCATATGGTACAATGAACCATATGGTATCATTATACTGTATGGTACAATTCACCATATGGTACCATTGCATCATATGGTACCATTACACCATATGGCACCATAAGGTACCATTGCACCATATGGTACCATTGTATCGTATGGTACCATTGTACAAAATGGTGCCATTGTGCCATATGGTACCAATGTATTATATGGTACCATTGTATTATGTGCCATTGTACCATATGGTACTATTGTATCATATGGTGCCATTGTACCATATGGTACAATCACCCTATGGACACCATGTACCATATGTACTATAAGTACCGTTTAATCAACACAATAACCACACTAAACATTTTCTACCATTTCGTTACAATAAACCTTGAAAAGAAGTTTTTTAAAGTCAATATAATGATAAACAAATGTAGTGCAGTTATTGTGTTGAATAATTGAGGTACACTTATACAATATACATATACTGGTCTCACAGCCACAAATGTTATTAGAAAAAGAAAAAAATTAGAAAAGAAAGGAAAAAGTATAAAAAATGTAAAATAAAAAAAATGGTATTTTGCAGAATCACTGATGTTGCCGCACCGCGGACATTTTGGTGTCAACTTCGCCGCCGCGTATCTCGGAAATACTGATCAGAACAAAAAAAAATTTTTGTCTGTTACCTTCACAAATGAAGATACTCTTTAAATCTGTAAGAATTTTTTTTTTTTTTTTCAAATAACTTGTACCTAGATACAAACACTTCAGATTTGGCCTTGGACCCTGAAGGTTAAAACAATCAGAAAATTAATCTTAACATTTTGATATCACCAAGAAAAAATTTTCTGGGGGGAATATTTTTCGACACCAGAGAAACTTCAGGATTTGGGTTGCGACAGACAAAGGTTAAAACACTTAAGAAAAAATAGTTCTTAAGATTCTGGTATGAAAAAAAAAAAAAATAATATAATAATTTTTGACACTACTAGACTCAGAATTAGAGGGTCCCTACAGTGAAAGAGTTAAATCAATATGCACAACTTTTAGGAATCAAATATTGCATCTCAAGGTAATAGAAAACTATAAAAGGCAGTATCATAGTATTAGTAGGTATAAAAACTATTCTAAATGAATATACAGAGACTAAACAAATCAGAGGACCGGTGGAGACCCCCGCATAGCGACTTAAATCCGTGCAAGATGGGCTGATTGTTATGGCAAATATGACAGTGGTTATGCGAGAAATTTCCCCATAAGAAAATAATGTAAATCAAATTAATCCGTGCAGACACCCAAAAAAGTATGAAAAAAAAATTTTTACCAACAAGAAATATACATTTCCTACACACAAAGAGAAGGATACACACAATAGTAAGTAGTACATGCACAATATATATTGTGCATGTACTAGTCTACTAAATGAAGAATAAATGACACTTACCTTTAATTGAAGATGCAGCAATGACTGATGAGACACTGTTGTCCTGAGTGCCCTTTTCCTCCTGAGAACTGTAGTCTGTTTGGCATTTTTCTTCCAGAACAGGTCCTTATCACACAGGTATCCACTACGATTCATAATCTCCATCAAACATCAACCTTTGCTGGCTTAAATCAGCCAATATGGAGTAAACTTAGTTCCAGAGCATTTTTCCCTGTCACCTGGGTGTTATTCTGACTGGTGTGATTGCAACTGGTAGACAAGATTAAGAGCCCCCCATGGAAATAAGTAGACATGTCTTCGATTACACTGACTTATTATGGGTTATCCTGGGTGGCAAATCCTCGGGGTTAATTGTTTCTTTGTTCTCTATAAGCCTACACCAGCCAACAACGGGCTACAAGCAGTCAGCAGCAGCAGCAGCTGATACGTGATACAGCAGCGCATGATGAGTACTTACAGCACACAGACGTACTACAGCAGCACATGTCAGCAGACATTACTACACAGCATGCAGCAGCAGACCGTACTACAGCAGCAGTGATGGTTGGTGGTACAACAGCAGCAGCAGCTGACAGTTGCTACAGCAGCAGCAACAATCTACAGTCCACAGCAGACGAAGCGACAGCAGGCAGCAGATGGTACTACAGCAGCAGCTGCAGCTGACAGTGGTATACAACAGGCAGCAGCAGCAGTACCATCTAAATAGTAGCGATGTTATTATTGGGTATATTAAACAACCTGGCCAGCTCGGAGACAACGCACTCCACTTTCATACTTATCAATGATCTTTTTCTCATCTCTATATTAATTCTCACTTACTCGCCTTATGCAGTATGGTTGGCACTAGAAGCTTTCTGTTGGGCCCATGGTCACTTATTTTCCAGAAAAAATCACCAAAAACACTGTAATAATACGAAATGTTCTGATTGTATGCTTGGATGTTACCCACGGAGGCTGGCTGGTAACAATGCCACCGGCGGCACAACATGTGAGCTGCTAAGGCGCACATTAGACGGCTTCTCGACGAAGAGCGGTGACTGGTTTTTGGCGGTATGCGAGGCAAAATTTTTGCTATAAAAGCGAGCGTCTCGGATTGAACGGTATGCGAGCGTACGGGTATGTGGGGGTCCACTGTAATAATACAACAACATAAAATGGATAGATAATAAATAAGGTATTAACCCTTTCAGGTATCATGTGGGGTTCGAACACTGGATAGTGGTAAAGAAATACTCACGCTAGGCTGGTATTACGTATATTACGGATAGTGTGAAGCGGCCAAACAGCCCTTGACCTGCCTCCTTGCTCTCACGCTAAGACAGACTAACCTGCTAGTACCCATATGTGAGGGGTGTTTTGAAATCCCTGCAGTTCAGGCAGCAATATGAATACATCAGTGATTCACGCAGAGACGTTGGTATTGATTTCATCTACGGTACAACAGCTTGGTTACTGTAAGGAGCGTGGTTACTAGAACTGTACTGCAACTGAGAAGCTCGGCGACGCTACGTAAGTCTTCCCGACATACAACTAATACAAAACTAGAGATGGCATATACACGGCATGGGAGATTCTAAACAAGTCAAAGTACACAACAATTGAACATTATAAACAAACATAAAGTAGAAAACATAGGAATGAAGCTTACTTAACTGAAACTGTAATGCAATACAAGTATAATATGCACACGAACTCCACGAATGAAACTCAACGTTTAGATTACACAACCAAGTGATAAAAAAAATTTTTGATCGATCGAGTCTGTATACATGGTGAACTACGTATTCTGATGTGAAGGAAAAGATACAAGGGAAGAAATGAATTGTTTATATGAACAGAAAGCAGATTCTGCACTCAAATCTAGACTGGTTAACTCTCAGAATTCGGAGAGAACGGAACAAACACACAAAAAAATGTCTTATACTGCTAAGTTGATACAGTAATATCATCTATACAGGATATTTACATTTACCCAACTCTGTCTAGGGTGAGATTGAGCATATGCAGAATGGTGTCATCACTGTTAGTATCAAACTCTGTTGCACTGGCTAACTCATGCTGTAGTTGAAGCAAATCTGAATTGGTAGTTTACAAATGATACTAGGATTCTCATACCTGTCTTACGTATGGAATAAACGTCATTCAGGTTGATCATCTGACAGAGTAGTCCAGAGAAAGATAGTGACAGGATCAGGAGTAATTGTCTAGTCAGTAACAATGTCTGGGTTGGAACATCATTATCATCACAGACTAACTCATATGATCTAAATAGCGATTCTTTATACTGACCATACGAATTTCTCTAACCTTATACTTATTACCAATGATATTTCAAGCTACTCGATAAGGGACCAACAACATTTATCATGCTTTTGCATTGCAGACGTTTGTTAAAGTTAGACAGCATATCTAACTCTCGAACCTATTCTTTGATTTGGATGGCTTTGCTCGAGTGTTTGCGACTCTTGTAAATTCTGCTGTTGATTTATGAAGTGTTTCACGATTCTTCTAAAAACACATTGAGCTAACTGGTACAGTTGCTATGAAATCTATCAGTTGTAATTTGGGTTTCGGATTAGAATATAACAACTCATAAGGCAAGACGTTTAACTACAACCGTACATGCATAATGTGAGTGTCACCTATAAAAAATTGTAAGCAGAATTTATAGCACACTGTCACTCAGGTAGAACTACCTCCCAAGTTTCACTGTCGGGATAGATAGTGGCTCACACGACATCAAGTACATTCTTATTTTCGTTCCGTTCCGCTAACCCATTGCTGGCAGGATGATGAGGAACAATGGTGGTTTAGAGAACTTGTAGTCAAGCTACTACAAATTTACAATAAACTTCATTATTACATAATGACACCTCCTTATCTGTTACTAGGTGATTTTTATATTTTTCTTTTTTTTCTTAGATTAGGTGGTATGCCTGCAGATAAAGCGTTCTTTAAACGCTTTAGCTACTGTCACGGCAGTCTATCTGCAATAGAACTAACTCACAATATCTGTGAAATGGTCCTACCGATAACACCAGATGTATGGTTTGCCCCTGGGAGGAATATTGTGAAATTATTAACAACTCTGAGCGTTGCAACTCTGTTCCCAACGTTTCGCTTTAGGTGTATATACGTAGTGGATTAGGACCATTAGCATTACCTTTATGTATGCATGTCAGACACTACATTCTTAACATACGTCAAAAATCCGTTGCCATATACTAGGCCAAAATTATTTCAAATCTGGCTGTTTTAATGCACGATCCATACCAAGTTGTGTGCAACACCTGTACATCGTGAACTAGCTGTAAAGGCTACATTTCCTCACTAGTGACTGCGGAATTACTAACTGGTATACTCTATCTGCTAGGATAATCCAACTCGGCTGTTTCGATACAGTAATTCTTGGTTCATGACAAAGTCACGATGTAGGCCGTTGGCATCACTGACAAAATAAGATCTTCCTGAACAGGAATCGAATCACCAGAGACAAGGATCGGTCTTTCTTACTGGAGGAATGAACAAACTCGGTGGAGTGGATGACTCCCCCGGTTGAAAAAAATTAATGCTATAACTGCAATATGAGCTAGTGGAACGAATCAAACTAATCTCAAACTGCAAGCAGAGGAGAAAAGAAATAACACGGTGCACAATGCTATATTCAATCTGAGTCGCACACAGTGAACAGCGAGTTATCAGCAACAACTATCACTTACATACAACGTTAACAACGTGGAAGTTACACGAGAAATAACTTCTTACAATTGCACTGATTACTGTCAACTATGATGGGATCGCAATATGAAAACAAGTGGACAGATGGTACCTACAACACCTCAAGTGAGCACACTAGCCACAGAAACGTCTTTCTGCAATGGCTTGTGCCATAGGCTGTAGTACGTATAGTAGCTGATAGTGTAGGGGAAGCGCCAAACAGCCGTACCTTCCTCCTTGCATCTCACGTTCGAAAGACTGACTAACCCCAGTAACCGCATATGTGAGGGGGTGTTTGAAACCTGCTAGGTCCAGCAGGCAATATTAATAGCAGTTCATGATTTCAAACCGCAGAGACTGTTAGTAGTGAGTCATCTACTGGTACAGTAGTTTACTGAGTAACTTGGTTACTAGGGAATCTGGTACTACTACTGAAGGACAGGTCCCAAGGCAAAAATCTGAGTGGTGCTCCAGTGCCCAAGAAATTTTGAAAAAAAAAAAAAATTATTTTTTTCGTTACAGTATTATTAGAATATAATATTTTTGTGCAGGTAATAAAACAAAAAAAAAATTCTGATCAATAATTACCGAGAATACCATCGGAGGGAAGCAGACGCCAAAATGAATGCCTGTGGCGGCAACATCAGTGACTACCGCCAAATGCATTTTTTTATTTGGCGTTTTTTATACTTTCTTCTTTACTTTCTATATTTTCTTTTTTTTCTATGTAACATTTGTGGCCGTGAGGACGCAGTAATAATGTTATATCTGTTAAAGTGTACACCATTGTATTCACACTTAACTGCACTAATTTGTTTTATCATTATATTGCTTACAAAACTTTTTTACAAGATTATGTAAACAAAATGATGAAAATATTAGTGTGGTTATTGTGTTGAATACAACAGTACCAGTCATAGTACCAACGGTACATGGTGCCGATCGGGTTGCAATGGTACTATATGGTACAACTGTATGCCATATGGTATCAAGTGGTAGCGAATATGGTACATATTGTAGACACACCTGTACTGTCTGCATTCAGACATCCTATGGTGTCTGCCCGACTTAGTTTCATATTTTGGCGTCATCTAAAGATGCTACGCTCTGGGCCGCTCCAGGGCTGTGGGTAATCTGGTCCCGACACTCTCTCACTCTCACAGTGGCCTAGTCAGCAAGACACAAAGCCTACTACTCTCCCTCTCGTAGGCATGGCCTCCCAGGGCCATGGGCACAACCGCACAAGGCTTGGTGTACCCACCACAACTTTCAAAAAACAAGAAGGCTGCCTAAGACGTTTATATTCACACCCTCTTTCAGTTCACCAAATAATCTCGCTATAACTGGTGGAAGCGGTGTCACAGCATTTTGTGTTGCCCAAGGAGTAGGAAGGAAGAGGGATGAAGTCAACTTTGCACTTCATTATCCTATACAATAAGCATCTGTCTCTCACGAGTTATCCCTGATATCGTGTCTGCAACGTTTGAGCAACCAGCCACAGTACAAGCAGGATCTTCGCTGAAATTTGCCTAATTTCTTCGAAAATTGGTAAGTGGCATCCAAGTGACACCCACGATACAGCGTCGCCAGACTAATTCTCAAGTCCGTGTTTGGCGGCATTGTATGTTACTGCTGTTGTTCACTCAGCACATCTATTTCAGCAAGCCAGAGGTGAGTTTTTGGTGTGATTTCTGTGTCCAGTGTGTTTCCCTGTGTTTGTGGGTGGGAGAGGAGGAGGAGGAAATGGCCGTTTCCTTGCCTCGCCCATGCTTGCCCTACTTATGCTCACCCATCTACCACTACTCACTCCCTCTGCTGTGTTTTCTGCTGTTTTTCGAGTGATTCATTGCCAAAGCTGTGTATCCGAGTGCCCGAGGCCACTCGAAGCCACGTAGATCAGCAAGCCACATGGATCAGCAAGCCATGTGGATCAGCAAGCCGCATGTGGATCAAGCAAGCCACGTGATCAACGAGCCATGTGGATCAGCAAGCCACGTGGATCAGTAAGCCATGTAGATCAGCAAGCCACACAGATCAGGAAGCCACATGGATCAGCAAGCCATGTGGATCAGCATGCCACGTAGATCACAACACCACGTGGATCCCGACGCCACGTGGGGTGTGGGCAATGTCACGTGGATCTACAAGCCACATGGGTTACCACGCCAGATGTCCCAGGCCTCATGCTGTGGTCTGCTTCCCGCATTACATTGACGTCACCGACGATGCTGCCTGACTTCATGACATCACGATGTCTGCCTGACGTCACCTCGAGATGTCTGCTTACATCACAGTGCTGCTGACGTCACCTCGTGACATCACGCCTGACATCACATTATGTCACATCGAGTGTTTCAGTAAATATTTCAGTATTGTCGAGAAGATATATGTTGTGTATTAAATAATTCCTCTCAGTGTTCTCACATGTTAGTATATAGCTTAGTGTCAGTTTTGTGCACAGAAAGGCATCATTTGCTAGTTAAGCCATGTTGTACCGCATGTACCGCGGGTGTGGGTAAAGTTTTCCGTGTGTCCAGTGGTCTTGAGTCAGACCCTTGTGTAGCACCAGCGCGTTTGACAGCTGATATCAGCCAGCCCCTGAGCGTATGAGCCTCCTTGTACAGAAAGCTCTTATGCTTGTCGCTCATAGATGTTTTTTCTGCAGAACTGTACCTGCTAGCGATTCCCGATCGAGATTTGTTTCACTTCACTCACCTCCAGACTTCAGAAGTGGCATGTATATGTATGAGAAACAAGTCCGTGGATGCTTAGACTAACCTCTGCTATAGCTCCAACTCCGAGAGAATGACAGCTCTCAAGCGCATTAGCCCTGATCGGCAGGTTCTTTGTCACCTCGTGTCACAAAGCTTCAGTGACACCTGCACTAAGATGATGTCATCATTGACTGCTAGCTCACTCACTGCAGACCAGGTGTATGATGGGCTACCGGACTCCCAGGATGTTTTGGCCCAGGTCGTCTCTGCCACACTCGCAATCCACAACTCGCTCTACCACGCTCGCTTATAGCAGTGACAGCGCCAGCGACAGTACCAGTCGAGAAGTGTCCTCCTTAGTCGCTTGCCCAAAGTCCTGCCCAGTTTGCCGAGTTATGTCGACGCCTCACTCGTGTGGGGCACCAGCATATTGTGCCCCAGGTTGATGAAACCTGCAGCGACTCCTATACAATGACAATGACTGCTTTCACCTTCCAGACGAGACCATACCCTGTTACGTCACAGCTCAGCTCAGCCGCAGCGATGTCTCCTGATGTTGGATGGCAGTAATCTGTCTAGACACAGGGAAGCGTGCAAGTGTGCCCCTTCGACGCTCACTGCCTTTGACGTCACACATGTTACACACCCCACATGCTTTTTTTCTTCCCTCCCTGAAGGAATTTTTATTTTTCCAAGTCCATATTTAGACAAATTTTTTTCATTTTGTTTTCTGTGCCCTGTTTGTTCCTACGAGAGAGATGCGAGACTGAGTTTCTTTTACCACCATCCCACGTCGGAGGTAGGTGCCGAATGAAATGGAGAACACCCTGTACGTCTGCACAGCCAGCCTATGCTGTCCGCCACTAGTTCATATACGCGGACACTACGGTGCCTGCCCCTCTGGGCCTGCTCCATGTCTGTGTGAAGCTGGTCCACATCTCACTTCTCACAGCGGTCTAGAGCAAGGATCCAAAGCCACTAGTTCTCGCCTCTGTTCTCCCTCATCGTGGGCATGGCCACCCAGGCCATGTGCACAATACACAAGCCTGTGTACCCACCCCCACGACATTTTCAATAAACAAAGAAGCCTCCCGAAGACTTAATTCACTACCCCGCTCATGTCATCAAATAGATCTTTTTCACACAATGGTAACATATGAATACAATTGTTACCATATGGTGAGCAATGCACGATATTTATCAATGTGGTAAGAATCATATGATACAACTACCATATGGTGCAATGGTACCTTAAGGAGGCAATGTAATCCATAATGTGGCAATTGTACCAGATGGTACATTGTACCATAACAGACAATGAATCCATATGGTTCACTCACCATTGGTACTATATGGTACGGTTGTATTCAACACAAAAAACAACACTAATATTTCATCTTTATTTTGTTTACGAATAATTGTTTACAACAAAAAAAAGCCAAAAATGGTTGTATACATGGACCCCCAGTTAACGATTTTTAATCCGTGGCAAGAGGGGTAATCGTTATGCGAACTAATCGATATGTGAATGAAGTTCCCCATAAGAAATAATGGAAATAAAATTAATCCGGTGCAAGAGCACCAAATTTAAGTAAATGAAAAAATTTTTTTTTTAGGCCACATGAAATGTTAATTGTATAATACACACAAACTGAAAAAGGCATGCCCACGTTACATGAACTAACATTACATTTATTGAAGATCTGGTGATGATTGATGGGATGGGAGGAGGGGAGAGCATTATCTTCTTACTGTTTAGAAGGGGAATCCCCATCCAAAAGGACTTGAGGTAGCAGTCCTTTTCCGGGTTACTTCCCTTCTTCTTATTAATGCCACTAGGAACCAGCTAGAGATCACTGACCTCTGTCCGCACAACAAATCTTCCATAGACTCTGTACCTCCCGTTCCTTTACGATTTTCAAAAGGGGCCACAACATTGTCATTGAAATTAGTCACCGACACGGCTTGCAACAGCTGGTCAGGGTTATTTTCATCCATAAAGGTTTGGCAGTTCAACCCGCTTGTCAACGCCATGTGCACACATTTCCTTAATTTTTGAAGTAGCACAATGGATTCCACCAACCTGGCATAGGCTTCTCAGGGTTAGCCCCAAACCCATCAAAATCTTTCTTAATTCCATACTAATTCTCACACTTTTTACCACGAGGGTTTGTCACAAAAGCTTCCTTGGGTCCTCCTTGTCACCTATTTTCCAGAAACAGCACCGAAAACACTAACAATACGAAATATTCCGATTGTAGCTTGATGTTATTGTCGGATTCTGGCTGTAAACAATGCCACCGGCGAACAAGTGAGCGTGGCTTCTCAGGCCGCACATTGAAGCGTCTCGGACGAAAATTCGTAAGCGGTTTTTAAGTGTATGCGAGGCAAAATTTTTGCAATTAAAAAGTAAGCGTATGCGAAAAATCGCTATGATGCCATTGATATGGGTTATGCTGGGGTCCAGATCCGCACTGATATTAGTAATGTCAATTATATAAATTACCAATGGTACAGAACTCGACATGTCCTTGGGTGATGACGAGATAACTTTGTCTGGAAACTGCTGATCAGTAGCTAGCTTGCGTCGCCACTACAGTCTTAGCGGTGCCTGCGCCACCAACACGTCCTAGCCATATGGTGCATGGTATCAAATGTTACAGTTAACCATATGGTACATTGTATTATAAGGTATAGGGTACATACTGTACAGGATAACATATGGTACGGATAACATATGTTGCTGGTAGCCATATGTTGTCATGGGTCCATATGGTTAACAAAGGGGTACCATCTGTGCAGCCATACCAAATGTGTGCAGGTGCCATATGGTGGGTCAGGGTACCATATGGTACAGGGTACGCATATGGTACAGGACACCATATGGTACAGATACGGTGACAGGGCACTCTATGGAAGATAAGTCACCTCCCTTACTTTCTGGGCTATCCTAGGATTTAGTACATATGGGCTGCATGTATGATAAACTATGTAACTTTATTTGTGTACACCTGAATAAACTTACTCAAGTGCTTGTGGCAAAAAGACGTAAATAATTTATTTAGGTATACACAAATTAAAGTTGCATAGAATATCATACTATAAGGCATATGTTGGGAGAACCAATAGGATAACCCAAAACGAAGTCAAGAGATTCATTTCCATTTGGGTCCCTGTAACGCCTATACTATATGGTACAATGACCATATGTGCAATAATGTACCACATGGTAAAAAGTACCATATGTGCACATTGTACCTGATACCATTGTAAGACATGGAACCATTGTACATATGGTCCCATTTTAGTACCATAAGGTACGGTGTACCATAAGGATCGAAACCATAAGAAATTCCTCTACGACTACCACTTCCATCAGTCTAGAACGGTAAGTTGTGAGAGGAGAGTTCAGAATCGCTTCCGGAGATGTGAGTGGGTAGTGAGAGCTTCCTTGCCGCCCAGTCACAATGAACAAAGCTACTTTGGCAGCGTTCCCACAATTGCGCATGCGGGCGTTCCAGATTTTTTCTATAGTGTGTACACTAACACCCAGACCCATTCTCTCAAGATGTAGGCTTACCACCTTCGCGCGCTAAATTTGGCGGCCGCAAGAATTTTGGCGTAGATCTACAGTTTGGACCCTAGAACTCAAAGCCGTAAGATCTAACGACTACCCTGAAAGAGTTAAACAAATTAGACAATAAGATTTGACTGTAGCACAAAATTTAAGCAAGTAAATAGCTCTATAAAAAAAAAATAGGATATGAGTAGTTAGTACTAACTCGATAATAATTGCATAAGGAAGAAAGGGAAGGAACATACACTACATGTAGATAATAGATGTAATAAGACAAGTGATTAATCAGTCACAGTAAATCAGTCATCTCTAAAGAAGTCAGAGAGATTCGACATTCATTTGTGACAGTACATAAGCGGCATACTCTGTTTTTCGCACTAGAATTTTCCCATCCGAGTGAAGCACGATGGAGCTTGGTATCTGTTTTCCCATTTAAGTTTCTCAACCTGAACAAAGGCTCTGACATTTTCTCGCAGGCAGCTCATTGATGTACATTCCATTTTTACCTAGCTGATGATTGAATTAATCCTTTTTTTTTTGTCATATGAACGAAAATCAGATCATAACATAATGTTTACTACCTTGGTTTCTAGTAAGTGTGTTTCTTTATTTCCTGTAGTCCTTGTACATAAGCTTTTAGTGGCTTTATGATCTGAATGGCAGTATCTGTTGCAGTTGGCTTGGTTATTTCACTGGTAAAGTGAGAGCTGTTAATATAAACTGCTTCAGAGAACTGTTTGTTTCTGTTTTGTCAATCGTGGTAATCAAGTAGTCATTCAAATGAGCATGTCATGTTGATTTTCATCCTTGATTGCTTCTTCACTCTTTGTGTTCTGAGACTTGTTTGTCTTGGTGTGAATGGAGTTAGCTGTTGCAGAGATTATCCGAGGATAGGATATCTTGGGCTTCATGTCCATGCTAGTGTGATCTAAAATCTTTATTATCAGTTGCTAGGGTTATAATATATTACATAATTTTATTCCATAGAATGAGTCCAAACTATATAACATTTACTGCTACAGCCTCCAAACGTATATTTACGTTTTATTTTTCATTCCTTCAAAATTGCACGTATAGCCTGATCGCTAGACCATGAGAGAATGTATGTGCGCACTCAGTGTGGGCGCAGTATCAAAAAATCCTGGTATGACCTGGGTACCGCATTGTATGACCAGTTACATTTCAGCTCTATCTTGGGATCAACATCATTGCACATCCTCTTATTCACTTATGCACTCCTCGTCCGTATTATAGCACTCTATTATTCGAGGAAAGTGATATTAAGTCCAGTTAGTAGATCTGACGGCAGATGTGGCTACTAATAATCAAGCAGGGAAATAGTGAAAATATAACGATGAACCCAGATGACCCTCACCCATCACCCTGGTGGCCAGTGTGGCCACACCAAGAGACCCTAGGCCAGAGCACTTCTAGGGTGGGCCAGATTGGGCCACTCAGACCCTGGGCCAACACTTCAGGAGGTGGCCAGTGTGGTGCCACACAAGGCCCTTGGCCAAGCACATCTGAGTGAGTGTAGTGTTAGTCAGTACACATCAGCAACTACGGCTAGAGAAAACTTATCGCTTACCCAATGTTCTACGTTGATAGTGAAAGTGATATATAGTGATGATGAGATGATTTTATGCCACAATAATAGGATTCATCTATGACAGTTGATCATTATATACACCAGTGAAACGTACTGTTTAGGCGTCATACCTAAGGTCAGGCAGTGTGCCATTTGCGAGTTGGTGGCTATGTGTCATGGCAGGTCACGATCCAATCCCCTGAGCCACTGATAGTGAAAGTGATCATGACGTGAATAAGAGGGAAGGTGAAATAGATGGTGGATTTCCACGGTGCCTACCACATGGCCGGTGGGGTGGACAGAACAAAGGACTGCCCTGCAGCCCGCCGTCAACCATGTGCTGCCTCCACTCCTGTGTCCCCCTCTGCTCCCTCCACTCCCCATGCCAAGTCCAGTACCACCCTGGCACCATGTGACGAGAGTGGAACTGGACATGAAGTATAATTCGTGGCCAGAGCCCTTTTGATTTTGTACGAGTGGAAGTGGCATCCTGCAAATTCCCATAACGAATGAGTCTACAGATTATACTTTTTCCAGTTATACTTTGACGAGCCTATAAGAACTTGATATGAACCAGACAACAATTATTACCGCCTATATCACGGACAATACACGCAGAGGTTGGGAGAATCATCCCAGCTGAGTACAGTATGGAAAGATACAACAGTGGATGAAATGTATTTATTCTTGTGGTCCACTGTCAAGCTATGCACATATCTGATAAGAACAATATATGAAAACTCCTGGGCCACTAGACTACTTTATCATACTCCTGTCTTCAGTGGACACTCCTTCCTGCAACAGATTCGTTCGTGTTCACAATGTTGCACTTCTCAGACATGGATAACCCAACAGAATGACCTTCTATACAAAAGCCGTGAAGTTGTCTTATCCTATATGAAGCAGAATTCAGTGCCTATTTTTATCCCTACAAGAACATTGTTGTTTATGAGTTCCTTGATTCTGTTCAAGGGATGCTTGTCAATCAAACAATATATACCAAGCAAACATCATCGTTTTTGGTATAAACTTTTTTATGTGTGACTGTGAGAGTGTCTAGTGTTGGATGGGATAGAATAGATAGCCAGGAAAAACACACTTGAGGAACCAGGCGCATGTTGGGCATTTCTGGTGATTTTGTTCGAAAAATGTGAAACCATACCTTGGCCAGGCCATACATTGTACAACAGACAACTGGTATACAAGCCCAATGCTCGCTGATTTCCTACGCATGACAAACTGATATATGTGGAACAGTGAGGAAGGAATAGAAAACAATATGCCAAGTTCAGTGGAGGCAGTGTTGAAGTGCAGTGCAAGCATTTCATGCCAATGACTTCATGGCACTGACGTGGCATGACAAACGGACGTGAAATTGCTGTCAATCACCATCCCATATAAACGAGATGGTAGCAAATAACAACAAGTGAACAGGAATCAATGAACGTATTGTCAAACCAGCGCTGTTGTTGTACTATACAGTGTCCCTCAAAAATCGAACCGGCCTGAAAGTCGTCATTTCGGAATACGTATCCTTGTTTTGTTCGTCAAAATAGTTGGCTCGAAATGGTCCGGTAACTCGCATAATAGTCCTTTCGTCCCTGACGCGTATTCTCGGTCTGAGAGCCAGCCTCACTAGCCGCTCTCAGACCTTTCCTTCCCAGCCAGTGTGGCCATTGTTTACCATGGAGCGACCGTCCCGTCCTGTCTCGCGATTGAAATATTTCATAATATTTTCATATTATTGTAGTGCTTGCAAGTTATTTAATGTGCTAAATAACTACCATGCTACCAAAGAAAGCTCAGTGCCAGCCTTGGTAAAGAAAGTTGAGAAATACCGATTGAATTTAAAAAACATCAATTGAACAATATGATAGTGGCGTACGTGTGGGCGAACGGCCAGGATTTATAACAAATCCCGTATCAACCATAGATCTTCCCTCATAGCCGAAGTAAAAAAAAAGGAAATCAAGGATGCTGTTGTGCAAAGGGGTAAATATTCTGACATACAATGAGATCACCATACTCGAAGATTGTTGAGAAGTTATTATTGGTGTGGATAAATGAGAACAATTAAGCAGGAGACTGTCTAAGTGACGTTCTTATTTGTTGTAAAAGGCAAGGCAGTTGCATGACGATTTGGTAAAGAAATTGCCCCTGCAACTATAGTGAAGTTTTGAGTGTAATTTAAGGCTAGCAAAGGCTGGATTGAAATTTAAGAAGCGTACGGCGATACACTTGTGGTAAAGGCATGGAGTGATAGCTGCAGGTTCGGACCACAAGGCGCAGAAAACTATGTGCAGAATTCCAGAGTACATAACAGTGAAGGACTGAAACCTGAACCAGTGTTCAATTTGACGAAACACCTCAATTTGGAAGAAAATGCCAAAGATTACCTTCTTTAACACAGAGAAAGGGCAATGCAGGGACACAAGCCTATGAAGACAGCTGAACTCTAATGTTCTGTGCTAATCAAGAGGGATTTCAAAGTAAGCCGTTACTAGTTGTACCATTCTGAAAATCCCAGAGTGATCATGAAAACAAAGTTTAAGAAGATAAATTGTGTGTGTTTTGGAAATCTAATTAGTAAGGCATGGTCACGAGGGAAATTTTTGTAGATGGATCAACAAATTGTTTGGCCCTATGTGAAGAATTACCTCCTGTGAAAAGAGAATTGGATCTCAAGTGCCTCCTATAATAGACAATGCACCTAGCCTCATCCTCCAAACTTGGATGACCTAGATTCGAAGGAGTTTGGGTTACATGCCATGGGGCACACACACAAGCCCTGTGTTAACCCACCACAACTTAACAATAAAGTAAGAAGCCTCCGAAGACGTATCATTTACTCCCCAGCTACCAGAACACGAATCACCAAATAAACTGTTATACCTGTATCTGTATCATATGGTGTCCTGTAGCTGTATGGTACCCTGCACCTTATGTACCCTGTGCCATATGGTACCCAGTACCAATGGTACCCTGCACCAAATGTTATCCGTACTGCAAGGTGACCATATAGTACAAAGTTACCATAAGGAACCCCCTGTAACATGATACCATGTACCATATGGTCAAATATGTTGGAGACGCACTGAGACACCAGCCCAGACTAATTGAGTGGCGACCGCCAAGCTAGCTACTGACTCCGCAGTTTCCGAGACAAGCTCTGCTTTGTCAATCACCTCAAAAACAAGTCAAGTTCCTGTACACTTGTACATATGTAATAGAACATTACAAAAATCAACATTTTTGTCATATTTTTGTTGTAAACAACTATTGTAAACAAAATAATATTGTAAAATATTAGTGTGTTGATTTTGTTGAATACAACATACCATATGGTAGCAATGAAACCATATGGTATCATTATACTGTATGTTACATTCACCATATGGTAGCTCAATTGGCATCATATGGTAGCCATTACAACAATATGGCACCATAAGGTAGCCAAGCACCATATGGTACCATGTAATCGTATGGTACCAATTGTAGCAAATGGTCCATTGTGCCATATGACCAATGTAATTATATGTACCATTGTATTATGATGCCATTGTACCAAATGGTACTATTGTATCATATGGTGCCATTGTACCATATGGAACAATCACCCTATGGACACCATGTACCATATGTACTATAAGTACCGTTTAATCAACACAATAACCACACTAATATTTTCATCTTTATTTTGTTTACAATAATTGTTTACAACAAAAATATGCAAAAATGTTGTATACAGTGGACCCCCAGTTAACGATTTTAATCCGTGCAAGAGGGGTAATCGTTATGCGAAATAATCGTTATGTGAATGAATTTTCCCCATAAGAAATAATGGAAATAAAATTAATCCGTGCAAGACACCCAAAAGTATGAAAAAAATTTTTTTTACCACATGAAATGTTAATTTTAATACACACAAACTGAAAAAGGCATGCACACTTACATGACACTTACTTTTATTGAAGATCTGGTGATGATTGATGGGATGGGAGGAGGGGAGAGCATTATCTTCTTACTGTTTAGAAGGGGAATCCCCTTCCATTAGGATTGAGGTAGCAAGTCCTTTTCCGGGGTTACTTCCCTTCTTCTTTTAATGCCACTAGGACCAGCTTGAGAGTCACTGGACCTCTGTCGCACAACAATCTGTCCATAGAGCTCTGTACCTCCCGTTCCTTTACGATTTGTCTAAAATGGGCCACAACATTGTCATTGAAATAGTCACCAACACGGCTTGCAACAGCTGTGTCAGGGTGATTTTCATCCATAAAGGTTTGCAGTTCAACCCACGTGCACACATTTCCTTAATTTTTGAAGTAGGCACAATGATTCCACAACTGGCATAGGCTTCTCAGGGTTAGCCCCAAACCCTTCAAAATCTTTCTTAATTTCCATACTAATTCTCACACTTTTTACCACAGGGTTGGCACTAGAAGCTTCCTTGGGGCCCATGGTCACCTATTTTCCAGAAACAGCACCGAAAACACTGTAATAATACGAAATATTCCGATTGTATGCTTGGATGTTATTGCGGAGGCTGGCTGGTAAACAATGCCACCGGCGGAACATGTGAGCGTGGCTCAGGCCGCACATTGGAAGCGTCTCGGACGAAAATCGGTAAGCGGGTTTTTAAGCGGTATGCGAGGCAAAATTTTTGCAATTAAAGTAAGCGGTATGCGAAATAATCGCTATGATGCCATTGTTATGCGGGGGTCCACTGTATTAGTAATGTTCTATTATATATTTACAAATGTACAGGAACTCGACATGTTCCTTGAGGTGGATGACAGAGAACTTTGTCTTGGAAACTGCTGAGTCAGTAGCTAGCTTGCGTCGCCACTCAGTCTTAGCTGGTGCCTGCTGCCACCAACACGTCCTATTGACCATATGGTGCATGGTATCAAATGTTACAGGGTACCATATGGTACATTGTACTATATGGTATAGGGTACCATACAGTACAGGATAACATATGGTACAGGATACATAGGGTGCAGGGTACCATATGGTGCAGGTACCATATGGTACAGGGTACCATATGGTGCAGCATACCAAATGGTGCAGGGTGCCATATGGTGCAGGGTACCATATGGTACAGGGTACCATATGGTACAGGCCCACCATATGGTACAGATACAGGGATCTCATGAAATAAGTCACCCTGACTTTTCTGGGCTATCCTGGGAAATTTTATACATATGCTGTTTATGTATGATAATCTATGTAACTGTATTTGTGTACACCTGAATAAACTTACTCAAGTGCATGTGGCATCGTAAATAAGTTTATTTAAGGTATACACAAATAAAGTTGCATAGAATATCATACTTAGCAGCATATGTTTGGAGAACCTAGGATAACCCAAAAGAAGTCAGAGAGATTCATTTCCATTTTGGGTCCCTGTACCCTATACTATATGGTACAAATGTACCATATGGTATAATGTACCACATGGTACAATGTACCATATGGCACATTGCCCAAAGATACCATTGTATGACATGGCACCATGTACCATATGGTACCATTGTACCATATGGTACGGTGGTACCATAGGTTCAAAACCATAGAATTCCTCTACAGCTCCACTTCCATCAGTCTTAGAACTGTAAGTTGTGAAGAGGAGAGTCAGAATTCGCCCGGAGAGTGAGTGGGAGTGAGAGCTTCCTTGCCGCCAGCACAATGAACAAAAGCTCTTTGGCAGCTTCCACAATGCCATGCGGGCGCCAGATTTTTTCTATAGTGTGTACACTAACCACCCAGACCCATTCTCTCAGATGTAGGCTTACCACCCTCCTCGCGGCTAAATTTGGCGCCGCTAGAATTTTGGCGTAGATCTACAGTTTGGACCCTGAACGCAAACCCGTAGATCTCGGGACGGACCCTGAAAGAGTTAAACAAATTTAGACCAATAAGATTTGACTTGTAGCACAAAATTTAAGCAAGTAATAGCACTATAAAAAAAAAAAAATAGGATATGAGGTAGTTAGTACTAACTAGATAAAATGCAGAAGGAACATACACAAACATTTTAGATAATAATGTTAAGGACAAGTTGATTAATCATCACAGTAAGATCAGCATCTCTAAAGGAAGTCAGAGAGATCACATTCATTTGTGACAGTACATAAGCGGCATACTTCTGTTTTTCTCACTAGAATTTTCCCATCTCGAGTGAAGCACTGATGGACTTTGTAGCTGTTTTCCCCTTTTAAGTTTTCTCAACCTGAACAAAAGGCTCTGACATTTTCTCGTCAGGCACTCATTGATGTACATTCCATTTTTACTCTAGCTGATGATTGAATTAGATCCTTTTTTTTTGTCATATAACGAAATCTGACATAACATAATGTTTACTACCTTGGTTTCTGTAAGTGTGTTTCTTAATTCTGTTGTCTTGAAACATAAGCTTTTAGGTGGTCTTTTATGATCTGATTGGCAGTATCTTTGCAGTTGGCTTGGGTTATTTCACTGGTAAAGTGAGAGCTGTTAATTATAACTGCTTCAGAGAACTTTTTTTTGTTCTGTTTTGTCATCGTGGTAATCAAGGTAGTCATTCAAATGAGCATTCATGTTATTTTCCAGTCCTTGATTGCTTCTTCCACCTTTGTGTTCTGAGACGTTGTTTGCTTGGTGTGAATGGAGATGCTGTTTGCAGAAAATTTAAACCGAGGATGGTATCTTGGCTTCATGTCATGCTAGTTGATACTAAAATCTTTATTATCATTTGCTAGGGTTATAATATAGGGACTTAATCCATAAATGGTCCAAACGTATATATACATTTTTACTGCTACTGCCCCAAACGTATATTTACGTTTTTTTTTTTCATTCCTTCAAAATTGGCACGATAGGCCTGAGTCGCATAGACATGAGAGAATGGAATGTGCGCATCAGTGTGCGCAGAAATCAAAAAAATCGGGGATCCCTGGGAAACCGCATGGTAGGACCATTTACATTCAGCTCTATCTTGGGTCAACATCATGGCACATCCTCGTGATTCACTACGCCTCGTCGTATACACTCTATTATCGAGGAAAGTGATAGGAAGGTCAGTTTAGTGGATCTGACGCAGATGTGGCTACAATAATAAAGGGAAAAATAGTAAAAAATATAGACGATAACCCAGATGACCCTCAACCCATCACCTCTGGGGTGGCCAGTGGGGCCACACCAGACCCTGGGGCCAAGCACTTCTAGGGTGGCCAGTGTGGCCACACCAGACCCGGGGCCAAACACTTCTGGGGTGGCCAGTGTGGCCACACAAGGCCCGGGCCAAGCACCTCTGGAGTGGTGAGTGTTACACATAGGCAACTACGCTAGAGGAAACTATCGCTTTCCCAGTGTTCAGTGATAGTGAAAGGATATAATTTGATGATGAGATGGATTTTATCCCATTAGAGGATTCATCTAGTGACAGTGATCATTATTCACCATGAAACGTACTTTTGGGGCGTCATTACCTAAGTCAGGCAGTGTGCCATTTGCAGTTGGTGGCATGGGTCATGGCAGGTCACGATCCAAAACCCCTGCCACTGATAGTGAAAGTGATCATGAAGGTGAATATGAGGGGATGGAGGAAATAGTGGTGGATGGCACGGTGCCTGGACCACATGGCGCGTGGGTGGACAACAAAGGACTGCCCGGCACCCCGTCAACCATGTGCTGCCTCCACTCCTGTCCCCCCTCCTGCTCCCCCACGCCCCATGCCAGAGGTCCACCCTGCACCATGTGACCGAGAGTGGAACTGGACATGAAGTATATTCGTTGCCAGAGCCTTTTGATTTTGATACGAGTGGAAGTGGCATCCTGCCAGAATGTCCCATAACGAATGAGTCTACAGAGTTATACTTTTTCCAGTTATACTTTGACGAGCCTATAATGAACTTGATAGTGACCCAGACGAACAATTATTACCGCTATATCACGGAAAATACCCCAGAGGTTGGGGAATCATCACAGCTGTACAGATGGGAAAAATACAACAGTGGATGAAATGTAATTTATTTTTTTGCCACTTTCATGCTTTATGCCACATACATAAGAACAATATATGTAACTACTGGGCCACAGACTACTTTATTCAGTACTCCTGTCTTCAGTGACCTCCTTCCCTGCAACAGATTCGTTCTGTTGCTACGAATGTTGCACTTCTCAGACAGGGATAGGCCCAACAGAAATGACCTTCTATACAAAATCCGGGAAGTGTTTATCTATATGAAGCAGAAATTCAGTGCCTACTTTTATCCTACAAGAACATTGTTGTTGATGAGTCCTTGATTTTTGTTCAAGGGATGCTTGTCATTCAAACAATATATACCAAGCAAACATCATCGTTTTGGTATAAAACTTTTTATGTGTGAAATGTGAGAGTGGTCTAGTGTTGGATGGTGATTGTATATACCAGGAAAAACACACTTGAGGATACCAGGCGCATGTTGGGCATTTCTGGTGATGTTGTTCGAAAAATGTGAAACCATACCTTGGCCAGGGGCCCTACATTTACACAGACAACTGGTATACAAGCCCTATGCTCGCTGATTTCCTACGCATGAACAATACTGATATATGTGGAACAGTGAGAAGGAATAGAAAACATATGCCAAGGTTCAGTGGAGGCAGTGTTGAAGGTGCAGTGCAAGCATTTCATGCCAATGACTTCATGGCACTGACGTGGCAAAGACAAACGGGACGTGACATTGCTGTCAATCATCCATCCATAGAAACGAGATGGTACAAACAGACAAAGTGAACAGGGAGATCAATGAACGTATTGTCAAACCAGCTGCTGTTGTTGACTATACAGTGGTCCCTCAATAATCGTCCGGCCTGAAAGTCGTCCATTTCGGAAATACGTAGTCCTGTTTTTTCGTCAAAATATTGGCTCGGAAATGGTCCCCGGGAACTCGCTAATAGTCCTTCGTCCCAGACGCGTATGCACGGTCTGAGCAGCCTCGAGCCGCCTCAGCCTTTCCTTCCCAGCCAGTGTGCCATTGTTTACCAGTGAGCGACGGTCCCCTCACGTGCTCCAGTGAAATATTTCATAATATTTCATTTATTTTAGTGCTTGCAAGTTATTTAAGTGCTAAATAAGCTACCATGGCTCCAAAAGAAAGCTCCTAGTTGGGCCAAGCCCTTTTGGTTTAAAAAAGGTGAGAAATACGATTGAATTTAAGAAAAACATCATTGAACAATATGATAGTGGCGTACGTGTGGGCGAACTGGCCAGGGTGTATAAACAAATCCCGTACAACCATATCTTCCATCATAGCCAAGAAAAAGGGAAAACAAGGATGCTGTTGTTGCAAAGGGGTAAATATGCTGACAAAAATGAGATCACCAGTACTCGAAAAATGTTGAAAGTTTTTATTGGTGTGGATAAATGAGAAACAATTAGCAGGAGACAGTCTTATGACGTTGCTTATTTGTGAAAAGGCTAGGCATTGCATGACGATTTGGTAAAGAAATTGCCTGCAACTAGTGATGATGTGAGTGAATTTAAAGGCTAGCAAAGGCTGGTTTGAGAGATTTAAGAAGCGTACTGGCATACACAGTGGGTAAGGCATGGTGAGGCTGCCAGTTCGGACCACAAGGCGGCTGAAAAATATGTGCATGAATTCCAGGAGTACATAAACAGTGAAGGAAATGAAACCTGAACAAGTTTTTCAATTGTGACGAAACAGGCCTCTTTGGAAGAAAATGCCAAAGAGGACCTTCATTAACACAAGGAAAAGGCAATGCCAGGACACAAGCCTATGAAAGACAGGGTGACGCTAATGTACTGTGCAATGCTAGTGGGATTTCAAAGTGAAGCCGTTACTAGTGTACCATTCTGAAAATCCCAGAGTGTTCAGGAAAAACAATGTTATGAAGAGTAAATTGTGTGTTTTTGGAAATCTAATAGTAAGGCATGGGTCAAAGAGGGAAATTTTTGTAGAGTGGTTCAACAAAGTGTTTGGCCCTAGTGTGAAGAATTACCTCCTGGAAAAGAAATTGGATCTCAAGTGGCCTCTAGTAATGGACAATGCACCTGCTCATCCTCCAAAAATTGGATGACCTAATTCTGAAGGAGTTTGGGTTCATCACAGTAAAGTTCTTGCCCCCCGAATACCACTTCCTCTCCTCCAACCCATGGACCAGCAGGTCATTGCAAACTTTAAAAAACTCTACACCAAGCAATGTTTGAAAGGTGCTTGAATGTGAAACCTCAGACACTCACTTGACCCTAAAGAGATTTTTGGAAAGAACATTTCAGTATTCTCCATTGTGTAAGCCTTAAGGTAAGGCTTGGAGGAGTGACTACCAGACTTTGAACTCTGCTTGGAAAAATTGTGGGCCCGATTGTGTCCACAAAGAGGGATTTTGAAGGGTTTTGGGGCTGACCCTGATGAGCCTATGTCAGTTGTTAAATCCATTGTGGCACTGGGGCCTTCCATGGGGTTGGATGTGAGTTTTGGGGGATGTGGAAGAGTTGGTGGAGGACCACAACAAAAAAGCTAACCACTGAGGAGCTGCAAGAGCTTCAGCAGGAACAGCAACAGATGGCAGCTCTGAATCTTGCTGCAGAGGAGGAGGAAGAGAGATGGAGGAAGGTGCCTTCTTCAAAATTAAGGAGATTTTTGAAATGTGGGGTAGGATGGAAAGATTTTTGAGAAACATCACCCAGAGAAGATGTTGCAAGCCATATCGGCAACTTGTACAGTGACAGAGTCTTGGCCCATTTTAGGGAAGTTTTAAAGAGACGCCGAAACAGAGCTCTCTGGACAGTTTTTTTGCGAGACAGGGGCTCCAGTTGACTCTCAAGGTGGTCCTAGTGGCATTAAGAAACAGAGAAGAGAAGTAAACCCCAAAAAGCAATTGAACCCCAAGGGGTTGTGGAAGGGGATTCCCCCTTTAAACAGTAATTTATTTCCCAAACAGTCTCCTTCTCCAGTCTTCCATACACAAAGAAGAATCGCCAATAAAGGTAAGTGTTATTCTGTTAATGTTTAATTCATCATGTGCCACTGTATTGTTTATGTACTACATCTATATTTCATGTAAAAAAATTTTTTGCTTTAATACTTCTGGGTGTCAGGAACGGATTAATTGAATTTACATTATTTCTTATGGGGAAAATTGATTCGTAAATCGTCCATTTCGATAATAGTCCCACTTCCAGGAACGGATTACGGACGATTATTGAGGGACCACTGTACAAACAATATGCGACTCATTAGCAAGTGTGACATGATGATAGGGTTCATTGACTGTGTGCGTAGGAGTCGCAAGTGGTATATAAAACCGTTTTTTCACCTTGTAGACATTGCAGTGCTCAATGTATTCAATGTGTGCGAAATAAAGACTTGAAAACGACAATGTTTTGCAGAATTATCCCTGAATGTCGTAAAACAGAGAGCAAAAAAGAAATGGCCCACACCTGTACCTGCCCCTCAACAGCGACCTGTCACCCCACAACCTGTCCCCCAACCACAACCACAGCCAGTGGGGGAAGTGCCAGACCGAATCATCCCTAATTGTCCACTACTTGGTACCAATACCACCTACCCCAAAGAAGAAGCATTCCCCAGAAAAAGTGTTTTGTGTGTGCTACCCCCACAAAACGACCCCAACAGCGAAGGCACATGATACATTTGTAACCAGTGGGGGGTTTGGCACTCTGTATAATCCATGCTTCAGGGAGTATCATACAATCGTGGAGCTCTAGAAACATAAGTGGGCATGAAAAATACTTGTATATATTTGTAGATAATAATGTGTGATTCAGCCAGGTGTGCAAAAATCACCTGTCAGTGTGAAATGTATGTCTGTGACAATAGGGAAATAATTTGTATATACACCTCCCATCCGACTTACGACCAAGCTTGGTTCCGACCAACCGGTCGTAAGTCAAAATGGACGTAAGTCAAACCTTTGAAAATTGCCGAAAATACTGGTGGGGCATAATGTCAAACCTTTCCTATATGAACTACCTACATAGTACTGTAATGTAATGTACAATCATTATTTCATTCTTTTTACCATAATTTACTTCTATTGTTATATTTAATTATTTATGTACTGTATATAATGTATACATGGTAGTGAACTGTATTGCAAATTTTACATTGCATACAGTATCATATGTTACTGTTATCTTTATGTATTGTCGACACAGTGGAATGGGAAATACCATTGGTAGTGTCATCCTGCCAAATGTATTTATAACCTATACCCTAAAGTAAAGAGAAACAACTCTGTTAATACTTATCCGGGTGGGTGGCCGGGTGGGTGGCCGGGTGGGTGGCCGGGTGGGTGGCCGGGTGGGTGGCCGGGTGGGTGGCCGGGTGGGTGGCCGGGTGGGTGGCCGGGTGGGGGGCCGGGTGGGTGAGCTGGGTGGGGGGCCGGGTGGTGGCCAGGTGGGTGGCCGGGTGGGTGGCCAGGGTTGGTTGGCTGACTGACTGGCTGACTGAATGTGGCTGTCTCTCCTCTGTATCTCTCTCTCTCTCTCCCCTCCCCTCACACACACACACACATGTACACATAATTTGAAGTTATCATAGTATAAATTACCTAGGAAAACCCAAAAAATCCAGACAAGGTGCTATACAGTGGATCTGTGCTCCAGTGCCCTAAATTAATAAAAAATATTAATAATCATTATTATTATTACAATAAATACATATGTACTAATATTAATAATAATGTTATTGTTAAACTATAATATAATAATCGTGTCCACTCGTTACTTCCCCTTAAAATAACTGTAGTCTTAATGGTGAATAAATGAATAAACGAGAGAGAGAGAGAGAGAGGGTAGAAGTTTCACGAGTTTATGTAAACAAACGTTGTTGTTGTTGTTGTTACCAGCCCGGACACAAATGGTTTCTGTTCACTCTGTCAAGCCGGGGACCAAAAAAAAACATCTCATATTTCTTAATTTTTATGTTATGTAGCATGTTTATTACATAATTTTGAAAAAAAAATCATAGATGGATTAAGTAAAATGTCTATATTAACGTTTTATACACATTTAATGCGCCTCAGTGATTATTATTGTTATTATCATTAATTAATATGGCGTCTTCAAGACCAATTACACTCTTAATGAGGGGCTCTGAGACAGACAAGCAGACAGAAAGGCAGACACACAGGTAGATAGAAAGACAGACACACAGGTAGACAGAAAGACAGACACACAGGTAGACAAAGAGACACACAGATAGACACACACACAGGTAGACAGAAAGACAGACACAACGGGGTAGACAGAAAAGACAGACAACCAGATAGACAGACAGACAGACACACAGGTAGACAGAAAGACAGACATACAGGTAGACAGAAAGGCACACACAGGTAGACAGACACACACAGGTAGAGAGACAGACACACAGGTAGACAGAAAGGTTAAGAATCGTAGTGGCATACATAGTGTGGTAAGGCAAGGGGAGGCTGCCAGTTCAGAAAAAAAAGCGGCTGAAAATCGTGCGGGAAATTTCAAGGAGTACAAAGACACTGAAAAATTAAAACCCCAACAAGTGTTTAATTGTGATGAAACAGGCCTGTTTTGGAAGAAAATGCCAAACAGGACCTACATTACACAGGGGGAAAAAGCACTGCCAGGACACAAGCCTATGAAAGACAGGGGTAACCTAATGTTTTGTAGTAATGCTAGTGGGGGTTGCAAAGCGAAGCCTTTACTTCGTATATCACTTTTGAAACTCCCAGAGTGTTCAAGAAAACAATGTTGTCAAGGCTAATTTGTGTGTGATGTGGAGGGCAAACAGTAAGGCATGGGTCACTTACGACATTTTCTATGATTGGTTTTATCATGTATTTGGCCCCACTGTGAAAAATTACCTCCTGGAAAATAAATTGGACCTCAAGTGCCTCCTGGTACAGTGGACCCCCGGTTAACGATTTTAATCCGTGCAAGAGGGCTCATCGTTATGCGAAATAATCGTTATGCGAATGAATTTTCCCCCTAAGAAATAATGGAAATCAAATTAATCCGTGCAAGACGCCCAAAAGTATGAAAAAAAATTTTTTTTACCACATGAAATGTTAATTTTTAAAACACACAAACTGAAAAAGGCATGCCCAATTACATGACACTTACTTTTATTGAAGATCTGGTGATGATTGATGGGATGGGTAGGGGAGAGCATTATCTTCTTACTGTTTAGAAGGGGAATCCCCTTCCATTACGACTTGAGGGAGCAAGTCCTTTTCTGGGTTTACTTCCCTTCTTCTTTTAATGCCACTAGGACCCGCTTTAGAGTCACTGACCTCTGTCGCACAACAAATCTGTCCATAGAGCTCTGTACCTCCCGTTCCTTTTCGATTTGTCTAAAATGGGCCACAACATTGCATTGAAATAGTCACCAGCACCGGCTTGCAACAGCTGTGTCAGGGTGATTTTCATCTATAAAGGTTTGCAGTTCAACCCACTGTGCACACATTTCCTTATCTTTGAAGTAGGCACAATGGATTCCACAACTGGCATAGGCTTCCAGGGTTAGCCCCAAACCCTTCAAAATCTTTCTTAATTTCCATACTAATTCTCACCCTTTTTACCACAGGTTGGGACTAGAAGCTTTCTTGGGGCCCATGGTCACTTATTTTCCAGAAACAGCACCGAAAACACTGTAATAATACGAAATATTCCGAGTGTATGCTTGGATGTTACCGCGGAGGCTGGCTGGTAAACAATGGGACGGCCGGCACATGTGAGGCTGGCTGAGGGCACATTGGACGCGTCTCGGACGAAAATCGGTAAGCGGGTTTTTAATCGGTATGCGCGGCAAAAATTTTGCGATAAAAGTAATCGGTATGCGGAAAAATCGCTATGTGATGCCATCGTTATGCGGGGGTCCACTGTATTAGACAATGATCCTGCTCATCCTTCAGAGTTGCCAGAGCGAATTGCAGGGGACTTGAATTTTATCAAAGTCAGGTTCTTGCCTCCTAATACCACTCCTCTCCTCCAGCCCATGGACCAGCAGGTCATTTCAAATTTCAAAAAACTGTACACAAAGGCAGTGTTTCAAAAGTGCTTTGAAGTGACCTCAGACACTCAACTGACTCTAAGAGACTGGAAATAAGTCACTCTGTCTGACTTTTTTGGGTTATCCTAGGTTCTCTACACATATGCTGCTATGTATGATAATTCTATGTAACTGTATTTGTGTATACCTGAATAAACTTACTTACTTACTTACTTACTTACACTTTAGTGTCCTCAATTGCATAAACCTTATAGGTAAGGCTTGGGAGGGAGTGACTAACAGGACCTTGAACTTTGCTTGGAAGAAATTGTGGCCACAAAAAAAAGGCAGCTTCATTATCTCTGAAGTCTTAGCAAGACTATTTTTTATGCTACACAAGCCATAGCATTTGTAACCTTTCCTTTTCATGTACCAGCTGACTTTTCCACCACATGTATAACTACTACTACTACCTCTGCTTGTACTACACCTCACTCAAAGCCCACATATACCCTCTGTGTCCATGGCTGAGAACCCCCGTGCTCAAAAACGTGAACAAATATAAGCTTCCCGTGCATTATCAATACAATTGTAGTTATACATGTGGTGGAAAAGTTAGCTGGTACATGAAAAAGAAAGTCTTAGTAAGAATCCTCATGAAAACAGTAAACCCTGCCATCACATAGCCTCACTCCCCCAAAGGGGGCAGTAAAGCAATAGCAAAGAACTACAGACCGACAGCACTAACATCCCATATCATAAAAATCTTTGAAAGGGTCCTAAGAAGCAAGATTGCCACCCATCTAGATACCCATCAATTACACAACCCAGGGCAACATGAGTTTAGAGCAGGTCGCTCCTGTCTGTCTCAGCTAATGGATCACTACGACAAGGTCCTATATGCACTAGAAGAAAAAAAAGAATGCAGATGTAATATATTTAAAAACTTTTCAAAAGCTTCGACAAGTGTGATCATGTCGTAATAGCACACAAAAAAGCGTGCTAAAGGAAAACAGGAGAAGTTGGTAAAATGGATCTATAATTTCCTCACAAACAGAACACAAAGAGTAGTAGTCAACAGAGTAAAGTCTGAGGCAGCTACGGTGAAAAGCTCTGTTCCACAAGGCACAGTACTCGCTCCCATCTTGTTTCTCATCCTCATATCTGACATAGACAAGGATGTCAGCCACAGCACCATGTCTTCCTTTGCAGATGACACCCAAATCTGCATGACAGTGTCTTCCATTGCAGACACTGCAAGGCTCGAGGCAGACATCAACCAAATCTTTCAATGGGCTGCAGAAAACAATATGAAGTTCAACGATGAGAAATTTCAATTACTCTGATATTGTAAACATGAGAAAACTAAAACTTCATCAGAGTACAAAACAAATTCCTTCCAGAAAATAGAGCGAAAAACCAATGTCAAAGACCTGGGAGTGATCATGTTGGAGGATCTCACCTTCAAGGACCATAACATTGTATCAATCGCATCTGCTAGAAAAATGACAGGATGGATAATGAGAACCTTCAAAACTAGGGATGCCAAGTGCATGATGACACTCTTCAGGATGCTTGTTCTATCTAGGCTGGAATATTGCTGCACACTAACAGCGCCTTTCAAGGCAGGTGAAATTGCTGACCTAGAAAATGTACAGAGAACCTTCACGGTGGGCATTACAGAGATAAAACACCTCAATTACTGGGAGCGCTTGAAGTTCCTGAACCTGTACTCCCTGGAATGCAGGCAGGAGAGATACATGATTATATACACCTGGAAAATCCTAGAGGGACTAGTACCGAACTTGCACACGAAAATCACTCACAACAAAAGCAAAAGACTCGGCAGACGATGCAACATCCCCCCAATGAAAAGCAGGGGTGTCACCAGCATGTTAAGAGACAATACAATAAGTGTCAGGGGCTCGAGACTGTTCAACTGCCTCCCAGCATACATAAGGGGGATTACCAATAGACCCCTGGCTGTCTTCAAGCAGGCACTGGACAAACACCTAAAGTCGGTACCTGACCAGCCTGGCTGTGGCTCATACGTTGGACTGTGTGCAGACAGCAGTAACAGCCTGGTTGATCAGGCTCTGATCCATCATGAGGCCTGGTCACAGACCGGGCCATGGGGGTGTTGACCCCTGGAACTCTCTTCAGGTAAACTCCAGGTAAACATAGTTGCTACTACATAAAGGACATGCCCAGTTTGGGCCAACAGGCCTGCTGCAGTGTTCCTCCTTTCTTCTGTTCTTATGTAATCGAGATGGGACACTGAAACATGCCTTCTCAAATCCATCCATCCATATACATTTGCCCAACCTATTTTTTTATGCTACCCAAGCCATAGCTTTTGTAACCTTTCTTTCTCATGTACCAGCTGACTTTTTCACCACATGAATAACTAATACTACTACCACCTTTTCTTGTGTGGGCAAAACGTTGTCAATAAAGGATCACATTATACTGCTGCATCTGACCATGCATCTGGCAGCAGGGCTGCCAGATGCAGAGTCATAAGTCAAGTGGTCTCATGTCACACAGGTCGTAAGTCAGATGGTGAGTGTAGCTATGAGTTTGGTAGACTGGAACAATGGAATTGGCCAAAAATAGGGCATAAATTAGGTAAAATCGCTGATGTGTAAATATCACCATTTGGTTAAGTGTATTCTAACCTAACCACTCTGTAATCCGGCAGTCACTAGTCCGGCACCCTATAGGTCCCGAAGATGCTGGATTAGTGATGGCCGACCTGTATAAAACTATTAAGACAAGATTAGAAGATAATATAGCACCAGACTATGACTTGTAATTGCACTAAAGCTAATTTAAGCTGTACAGTAAAATACAATGTGCACAGTTTCAAATTAAATAGATTGTGTGAATTTTAGTAGTGATATAATAATAAAATGCTAAACAACAGATGTTAACAAACTGTAAATGGTAATATCCTGCAACAGCATACGTATATTAAAAAAATTTTAAATGGTAATACAGAGCAACAACAGATATTAAGAAAATTTTAAATAGTAAAACAGGGCAGTTATATGGTAAAATACAAATACAACCTCTCCTCACTTAGCAATGCACTCATTTAACAATGACTCCAACTTACTATGGGCTCTCTGACCAGCATGCATACCTAACTAAAGTATATTAGAGCTGATTTCCTCTATTTTGTTTATTACAACATACAGTAGGGCCCCCCTTTACGGCGTTTTACCTTACGGTTTTCCGTCAATACGGCGATGTCAAATTATGACCAAAATTTGCTATACAGCAAGCGGTCTTTCAAATACGGCACACCGCACCCGGTTTGTTTACATTCCCCATTACCACATCTATTATGTCAGGAAACTTTCCAAAATTTCAAGTGTTTTAAAGTTACTGCATATTTTATATGTACTCTGATAATTATACTGTACCTAAATATTCTTACGCACTGTGCTGGTGTGCAGGTACACATTAAAATCGCTAAGAGTCTCTCTACTCATGATGCCAATACTACGTAATAATAATCACTCCTGGGCACACTCAACATCTTATTTTACATTAATATAGGCATTTTCATTAATCCATCTATGATATTTTCCTCGAAATTATATATGAAACCCGTTACATATCATATAAACATGATACATACACTCACAGAATAAAAATTTACGTAAATATGAGATATACTTACAAAGCGGCTGTGTAGGTAGTGTTGGAAGAATTACGTTTTCTCTAGTCAAACTGGGGGACAACTGTAGAAAAATATTCTTTTCGTATGCCTTCACTCTATATATAGCAATTCATGACCCTTGTGGTTTTAGTGCTTTTTATTATAATAATAATAATAGTATCTTCAGTCTAAAAATGGTGTGTTGCTGTTTGTTTATTCTGTACTATCTTGTACACAATGTAAGAGTACAGTGGACCTCCGGTTATCGGCCAGTTTGGTTATCAGCCAACTCGGTTATCGGCGGGGTTTTTGGTGCTCGGTTATCGGCAATTTGCTCGGTTATCGGCCATTTTGGACGCGTCCATCCGCCGGCTGGTGCAGCTTGTGTTTCAGTTTTGCTTTGTCTCTTGGTGGCTGAGGAAGTTTCTGCTCATACATCCAAACATTTTGCTTGTTTACCACTGTTTTTAGTGGTTTTTCTTGCAGTGCAACAGTGAAATAAGTAACCATGGCTCCAAAGAAAGTTCCTAGTAAAGTTCCTGTGATAGAGAGAGTGAGAAACACCATGGAATTTAAGCGTGAAGTGATAGAAAAATTCGAGAGTGGCATGAAGGTTGTGGAACTTACCAGGATGTACAGCAAGAATAAATTAATAATTACATCCATCCTGGAAAAGAATGAACAAATCAAAGACTCTAATGATGCAAAAGGAGTAGCTTTTCTAACTAAACAAAGGACACCGATAATGGAAGAGATGGAAAAGTTATTATTAATGTGGATTAAGGAAAAAAGAATTAGTGGGAGATAGTGTAGCGTAGTCAATCATTTGTGAGAAGGCAAAGCAGTTGCATGAGGATCTTGCAAAGAAAATGCCTGGAACAAGTGCTGCAGTTTGTGAATTTAGGGCCAGCAAAGGATGGTTTGATAGATTTAAGAAGTGTAGTGGGATACACAGTGTTGTAAGGCATGGTGAGGCTGCAAGAGCTGTGTGCAATGTGGACCAGGGTGCAAGCTTTTGTAGAGAAACACCACCCTGACAAAGCTGAAACAAGCCATATCTGCAACATGTTTAGTGACAAAACCCTGTCCCACTTCAGATGCCAGAAACAGAGCACTCTGGACAGTTATTTTGTGAGACAGGGGTCCAGTGACTCTCAAGCTGGTTCTAGTGGCATTAAAAAACAGAGAAGGGAAGTAACCCCAGATAAGGCATTGCTACCTAAAGTCTTCATGGAGGGGGATTCCCTTTCCAAACACAAACTCCTCCCTCTTTCCTCCTCCATATCTTTCAGAAGCCAGCATTAGCTTCAATAAAGGTATGTAATACTTACATAATTGTAAAAAAAATTTTTTTTTTGTGAATATTTTTGTTTGGAATGAATTAATTTTCTTTCCATTAACTCTTATGGGAAATATTAATTAATTTATCAGCCATTTCGGTTATCGGCCGACCTTCAGGAATGGATGCGGCCGATAACCAGGGGTCCACTGTATTTGTATTGTGAGGTAATTATTATTATAATAAAAAAAATATGAGGTAAATGTTTTACAAACTCTTACAAACGTACGTGAATGAACTAAAAGTAGACACATATTAATACGCATTTATTTCGCCTGACCAAGTGATCGCCCACTACCTGTTCAGTTTGTGTTCTTACATCTGAACTCTGTATCTCGTTCTCTCTCTCGTTTACTCTTCCGTTAACTAGTTAGCTCTCATTGAAAATAGCGTCTAAGGTTAGCTGTGATAAAAAGAGGAGTCGTAAGACTCTTGCTTTAAGTGCCAAGTTAGAGGATGATGGTGTGCCATTCTGATTTTATTCAATAAACACCCTGCCACTCACCTCTCACACATTAATATTAATATTTTAAGGTAAGTAATAAGTGTACTCTGTGTGTATCTTACCTTTTATTGTGTTTTTAATGCCTATTTCTATTGCTAACTTAATATAAGTTAGTGTAAACTTGTTGTCTGGAATTTATTGCATATTTTATATGTGCTCTGATAATAATACAGGAAGGCCCCGCTTTACGGCGTTTCACTTTACGGCATTCCGCTAATACGGTCATTTCAAATTATGACCAAAACTCGCTATACGGCTCCCCCCACCTGACTTTCTAATACAGTCACCGCGCCCCACCTTGTTTGTTTACATTCTTCGTGAGCTCAGTAAGCATTAAGTCTCTCCATTTTGTCTGGAAACTCCAAAATTTCAAATGTTTTTAAAAGTTATTTCATATTTTATATATACTCTGATAATTATACTTATGTATACCTGTACTTAAATAAACTTACATACTGTGCTGGCATGCAGGTACACATTAAAATCAGTAAGAGTGTCTTATGTCTCCAGACGTCATATTAGTAATGATAATAATAATCATCGAGTCTCATTTAAATGTCGTATATTACGTTAAATACACATTTTCATTAATCCATCTATGATATTTTTTCAAAATTATATAATAAACACGATACATAACATAAAAAGATTATAAATACACCCCACAATAGAATAAATAAACATAAATATGAGATGTGGTAGCAGACGCCTTGCACAAGTGACGCCATATTAGAAATGATAATAATAATAATAATAATAATCACCGAGTCTCATTAAATGTTGTATATTACTTAATATACACAATTTTCATTAATCCATCCTGATATTTTTTTCAAAATTATATAATAACACGATACATAACATAAAAAATGATAAATACACCCTACAAAAGAATAAATAAACATAAAATATGAGTGTGGTAGCCAGATAACTTGTACAAGTGATGCCAAGAATAACATTTTCTCTAATCGAACATAAGAAAAAAATGTGTTACTGGGGGTAACTGTAGAAAATTATTCCCTTTCGTATGTATGTAAGTAATTTTTATTCAGGTATACACAAATACGTTACATAGATTATCATACATAACAACATATTTGTAGAGAACCTAGGATAACCCAAAAAAGTAGAGTGACTATTCATTCCCCTCACTCAGAGCTTCATTTCTTCTCAAATGATGTTACATGAGAAGGGGAGTGTTCTTCTTTATTTTTTTCCTACCGTATCAATGTAGAGACAACCTGTACAAAATTAACTTGTACACCAAACCAGACGTGTACACTTCGTTTACAAAATTTAAACCTTCGCCTGGTTTGTTTACATAACTCCGCGCCTGTCCTCTCTATGCACTCATTCTTTCCTTCTCTCATTTATTCGTTTTATCTCATTTACTTACTCCTGACCCTACATTAAGACTACAAATATTTTAAGGTAAGAAATGAGTGAACTGTATATACATTTTATCGCTCTGGGATGCTTTAAATGTAATAAGAATATTATGTGTAGGTGGGTTGGCCTGGTATGGAGCCCGGCTGACTACCATACATACCACACTTGATTTTTACAATAAATAACTACTCATCTCACCCTATATTTTAAGGTAAGTAATGAGTGAACTGTATATACTTTTTTATCGCTCTGGGATGCTTAAATATCATAGAATTGTATGGTGGGTGGGGGGTTTGGGTTTATGGTAGCCTGGCTGACTACCATACATACCACACTTGATTTCTTACAATAAATACTACTTGTCTCACCCTAGATTAAGACTATAAATATTTTAAGGTAAGTAATGAGTGCACTATGTGTGTATTGTACTTTTTTATTGTTTTTTGATGCCTGGTTCTATTGCTAACTCAATATATGTTAGTGTAAACTTGTTATCTAGTGTTTGTATGCATTTGTAAGTGGAAAAAAAGGGTGTTCCACTTTACGACGGTTTCCGCTTTATGGCGGTAGCCTGGAACCTAACCAGCCGTATAAGTGGGGCCTTCCTGTACTTGTGGACCTGTGTGGTAGCCAGGTGGAGGGACAACATTACGTTTTCTCTGCTCAGCCACCAGAGAAAGCGTGTATGAATCTGCGTTTGGCTCAGCCACTCCCCCACTCCGCTTTTGTTTACAATTTTCGGCATGAATTATTCGTTACTTCTCCCTTCGTTTATGATGGCATCTAAAGGTAGATGTTATAAATGATTAAATTCAGTGAACAAGGTATGTCGATGCTAATAATATGGCTCTGGGCCACAGTGTAGGTAGCCGGTAGGTGCAGCCCAGGCAGCCTACACCTACTGGCTACCTACACTGACTTCCTACAAATAAATACTACTCACCTCTCTTCCTATATTAAGACTACACATATTTTAAGGTAAATAATGAGTGTACTGTATGTGTATTTTACCTCTCTGGGATGTTTTAAATATCCTATATTAAGTATGAGATGGGGAGCCAGGGCTACCTACACCTGACTTCCTACAAATAAGTACTACTCACCTCTCTCCCTACATTAAGATTACGTACAAATACTGTAAGATAAGTAATGAATGTACTGTGAACGTATTTTACTTTGTGTGCTTTTAATGCCTAGCTCTGGTGGCCTGGTGGCTAACGCTCTCGCTTCACACGGTAAGGGCCTGGGTTCGATTCCCAGCCAGAGTAGAAACATTGGACGTGTTTCTTTCCACCTGTTGTCTATGTTCCCCATCAGTAAAATGGGTACCTGGGTGTTAGTCGACTGGTGTGGGTCGCATCCCAGGACACTGACCTAATTTGCCCGAAATGCAGAGCATAACAAAGGAGTTTCTATATAGTAGTATGTCATTGTTGTCAGCTAGGACTGTATACCTTGTACATGTACTTGTAGTAAATAAAGATATTATTATTATTATTAACTTAATAGAATTTAGTGTAAGCTTGTTGTCTGGCATTTAAATGTATTTATAAATGGAAAAAATGGCATTCTGCCTTCTGGCAATGTCTGCTTTCTGGCGACAGCCTGGAACCTAACCCGCCATATAAGTGGGGTCCTACTGTACAGTACACTGCTGTATAAACATTTAAAATTATACCAGTGTCAAAATACTGGCTCAGTTAACGACACTGAACTCGGTTAAAGTCATTCATCCCGAACGTGTCCGTGCGCCCGGACACTCCATGAACAGCCAGTGTGCCATTGTTTACCAGCCAGTGAGAACGATTTTACGCATACATGCAATACATTTTGTATTATTCCATTGTTTCTAGCGCTTGTAACTGCTAAATAAGCCACCATGGGCCAAAGAAAGCTTCTAGTGCCAGCCCTTTGGTAAAGAGGGCGAGAAACACTATAGAATTTTCAAGAAAAAGTTTGTAGAAAGATACGAAAGTGGTGGTGATAGAGGGTGGTAGTGATTGTGGTACACCAGCCAGGGTACTTCCCCACATACCAGCCAGGGTACTTCCCCCACACACCAGCCAGGGTACTTCCCCACACACAAGCCAGGGTACTTCCCCACATGTCAGCCAGGGTACTTCCCCACATACCAGCCAGGGTACTTCCCCACACACCAGCCAAGGATCTTCCCTACACACCAGCCAGGGTACTACCCCACATACCAGCCAGGGTACTTCCCCACACACCAGCCAGGGTACTTCCCCACACACCAGCCAGGGAACTTCCCTACACACCAGCCAGGGTACTTCCCCACATACCAGCCAGGGTACTTCCCCACACACCAGCCAGGGTACTTCCCCACATACCAGCAAGGGTACTTCCCCACACACCAGCCAGGGTACTTCCCCACATACCAACCAGGGTAGTTCCTCACACACATGATTTGATTTGAGTGGGACTTGCGCATGAGTGAATAGAATAATCAAAGCTTATTGCTTGGGAAGCATTGAAAATTGGGTTGGGCAAATACGATTCTGTTAGTGGGATGGTTTGTTAAGGACCTGCCTAGTATGGACCAACAGGCCTGCTGCAGTGTTCCTGCTTTCTTATGTGCAAACATTTATGGACAAACTTCATCCTGACATAGCTGTTGCAGGCCGTGTTGGCAACATCTACAATGACAATGTTGTGTCCCATTTTAGGGAAATCTTAAAGAGATGCCAGAAACAGAGCTCTCTGGACAGATATTTAGTGCCACAGGTGTTCAGTGACTCTCAAGCTGGTCCTAGTGGCATTAAAAACAAAGAAGGGAAGTAACCTTGAAAAATGATTTGGTACCTGAAGTCTTTATGGAAGGGGTTTCCCCTTCCAAACAATAGTACACCTCCATCCTGTCCCCTCATCCTGTCTCATCATTCATCAATAAGTCTTCAATAGAGGTAAGTGTCATTTTTGTAATGTTTTACTCTGCATGTCTCATTGTTTTCTGTGTAGGGAAATGTATATTTCACGTAAAAAAATTATTTTGTTTAATACTTTTGGGTGTCTGGAATGGATTAATTGGATTTCTATTATTTCTTATGGGAAAAATTAATTCGGATTAAGTCAGATTCGGTATAAGACACTCTCTGGAACGGATTAATTATCTTATCCGAGGGTCCACTGTATGTTATAAATGGTGCAAAGGTGACATTAACCCTTTCAGGGATTCGGCCGTACTAGTACAGCTTACGCACCAGGGTTTTTGACGTACTAGTACGCCTAAATTCTAGCGCCCTCAAATCTAGTGAGAGAAAGCTGGTAGGCCTACATATGGGTCTATGTGGTCAGTGTGCGCAGTATAAAAAAAATCCTGAAGCACACAGTGCGTAATGAGAAAAAAAACTTTGACCGTTTTTTTTGGATTAAAACAGCAACTTTGCACTGTATTTTCGTATGGTATTTATTGTTGTATTCTAGTTTTCCTGGTCTCATTTTATAGAATGGAAGACATATTACAGAAATTGAGATGATTTTGACTGGTTTTACAAAGAAAACTACCTTGAAATTGTGCTCAAAGTAGCAGAAATGTTCGATTTTTACCAAAGTTCAAAAGTAAACAAATCATGCTATGCATCCAATACACGTCAACTGGTGAATCTAATATTCTTTCACAAGTGCGCTGATAATATTTATACCATTTCTACACCACTGCAGTAGTCTGCATAACAGTAAATCTTCTATTTTTTGTGAGAATAAAAATTCAAAGTGGAAAGCAAAAGAATGTAAGAGGGGCATGGGGACGTGACTAATGAACAGAGGAAATGTTATTTTAGTGCCAGGAATGTCTTTCTTGTTTATTCTGGACCCTATTCGGAAATTGGCATCTTTTGAAATTTGTGTGAAATTGGCAAAATTGCTAAATTCTGACCACTGTATTGGATAGTTGAAATCGGTAAATGGGTGGTTTCTTGTACTCATTTGATAGAAAAAAATGGAGCTCTAGTGATATAGTTATGATTTTTGTCGACAAGTACACTGGAATTGGCCGAAAATAGGGCTCAAAGTGGGTAAAATCGCTGATGTGTAAACATCGTCAAGACCGCTAACTTCGCAAGAGCATAATTCCGTAAGTTTTCCATCAAATTTCATACTTTTGGTGTCATTATGATCGGGAAAATATTCTCTATCTTTTCATAAGAAAAAATAATTTTTTTTTTTAAATTTGGCCAACCCTGAGAACAAGTCTCTGAGAGGGCCTGTAGACCCTGAAAGGGTTAAAGCAATATCAAAGATGGATGAAACAAACCCACTACCATTACAGAATGCTCCTCACTTAGTGACGAATTCATTTATCGATGTGGTCTTAGAAAAGGAACTCGTCATTAAATGAGGAGAGGGTGTATAAAGAAATTATATATACAGCAAACCCTTATATTACATGGTAGTTACTGAATTACTGAAGTCATGAATTCGGAACCACAAATTCGCGGGGTTCCACTGCAAAAATTGAAAACCAAAATACTGTCATTGTGGATGACAATATTTTGGTTTTTGTTGGGTTTTGTTTTTGTTTTTGTTGGGTTTTGTTTTGGTTTTGGTTTATTTTGGGAATTTTCAGATGGAAATTCCCAACAATTTCAGTAACAGCTTTTGAAAATTGACCACTGTCTGGAAAATCTCCAAACTCCTGCCCCAAACATCTTGCTGCTGGATGATTTCAACTTAAGACACCTAAAACAGAGGAATGCAGCAAATAATGTGTTAGCAGAGATAACCATAGGAGGCAGGTCAGATGAAAATTCACACACACATGAGCTATTAAATCTCTGCACCAAATTCACCTTAAACCAGCAAATAATAGAACCAAAAAGACTGAAAAATACACTGGACATCATCTTTATAAACAATGATGATCTAATATGAAATATAAAAGTATCAAAGACAATACACTCAGATCACAATATAATGGAGGTGCAGACATGTATGCACAGAGCTCCTGACAAGCAAAAATTTGATCAGTTATGAGGTTGCCTTTGCCAAATTTAACTTCAATAACAAAAACATACACTGGGATCAAGTCAACCATGTCCTAAATGAAACAAGCTGGGAAGATATCCTCAAAAACATAGATCTCAACCTTTGCCTAGAAAGAATTAACTATATGGCACTTGAGGTATGCTCAAAGCACAATCCTTTAAGAAAAGGGAAGAGAAGATGTAAACTATAGAAAGATGCTCCATACACAAGCGAAGAATCACAGAGCTGCTGAAAGTGGCCAGTATATCTGAAATACGAAGGAAGGCACTGGTCAGAGAAATAGCAGATATTGAACTTAAGATGAAGGAATCATACAGGAGACAAGAAACTCAGGAAGAACTAAAAGCCATAATTGAAACTGAAAGAAACCCAAAATATTTCTTTTCTTATGTAAAATCTAAAGTGAAAACATCCACTATTGGATCTCTGCTAAGACAAGATGGGACAGGTTAGAGTCCTGCTGTAGGCATAGAGACAGTGTAAATAATTTCACCTGTTTGCGAATTGTTAAGCATTTCAAATCTCTTTCGTTGTCCAGTGCATGTGGCAGGATTCGATGAAATAACTTTCAAAACGAGCTTGGTGCCCAGGGGTATGGGGAAACATCACTTAGCTTCGGCTAAGTGCTCACGCTTATCTTGGGTCTAGCTCAGTGGTAAAGTACTGTGGACTCTGATACAGAGTAGCAGGTTCGAGTCCTGCTGTGGATGTAAAGACAATATTTGCATGAGAGTGTCATCCATCTAAGATACTGCAAGACTCCAAGCACACATCAACCAAATTTTTAAATGGGCCTCAGGAAACAATATAAAGTTAAATGAAGAGAAATTTCAATTAATCCAATATGGACAATTTGAGGAAATTGAAACTGAATGTAGTATAAAAAAAAGTTACAACTACACAATAGAGCAAAAAACTAATGTGAAGGACCTGGGAGTGATAATGTCAGAATATCTTACTTTCACACCAATGTATCTACTGTATCTGCTACAAAAATGATAGGATGGATAATCAGAACTTTCAAAACCTGGGATACCAAGCCCATAATGATTCTTTTCAAATTGCTTGTTCTCTCTAGGCTGGAATATTGTTGTACACTATTGGCCCCTTTCAAGGCAGGTGAAATTGCTGACCTGAAGAATGTACAGAGAACCTTTATGGGTTCAACTCCTCCATGGCCCGGTCTGAGAGACCAGGCCTCATGGTGGATCAGGGTCTGATCAACCAGGCTGTTACTGCTGGCCACACATAAACCGACATAAGAGCCACAGATTGGCTGATCATGTACTGACTTTAGGTGCCTGTCCAACAACTTCCTGAAGACAGCCAGGGGTATATTGGTAATCCCCCTTATGTATGCTGGGAGGCAGTTGAGCAGTCTTGTGCCTCTGACACTTACTACGTTGTCTTTTAGTGTACTCGTGGCACCCTTGCTTTTCATTGGGGGAATGCTTTACCTTGTGCCAAGTTTTTGCTTTCATGGGGAGTGATTTTCATGTGCAAGTTAGATACTAATCCCTCTAGGATTTTCCAAGTGTATATTATCATGTACAGTGGAATCTCTACTTACAAGTGTGAGTTTTTCCAGATACGAGCAGCTGCTCGGTCGATTTTTTGCTTCCAGATGCGTTTTTCCAGATACGAGCAGCTGCTCAGTCGATTTTTTGCTTCCAGATGCAATCGGGCCTTAAGGGAGGATAATTGACCCTGGTGAGGAGGCTCTTGCTCTTGATCTAGGGAACTGGATCTCAGTTGTTTATTGGACTATCTTATTGAAACTTAGGCAATTTGTTAATGATGAAAAGATGCTTCTTAACGTTACAACAAAATAAAGGAAATTGGACACATAAATAATGGGGTTCACTTCTCTCAAGCCATTAGCCTCACCCTTATGCGTACATTTTCCATATGGTTTTTATGGTTGTATTTCGTTTTATTTGGTCTCATGTGATAGAAATGGAAGATAATCTACAAAAATAAATATGATTTTAATTGGTTCATCCACCAATTTAAACATCCATCCCACTATGAACAAAGAACATAGAAATTTGGAGCTCAAAATGCAGAAAAGTTCGAAAAAACCTTTGTCGACAAAATGAGCAGCAGGAGGCAGGACATAAGACAGCAGCAGTTGGCCTACACTATGAAGCCAGCATTGCAGACCAACATGAATCAGCAGTGGCAGCCCCCCTGCCTCCGCCTTGGGTTCCGACCAAACCTGCCTCAGCAGTGTGCCGCCCCGTCTACGGCCGCCATGCGCTGCCCCACCCATCCTCATGCCTATTTCCAGCCCCCCCCCTCCGCCGATTCCGACCACATGAAGCAGTCAAGTGGCCAGACAACATTAAGCAGTCAGTGGCAGACAAACATTGAAGCAGCGTGGCAGACAACATGAAGCAGCAGTGGCAGACAACAATAAAGCGCAGTGCAGACAACATGAAGCCGCAGTGGGCAGACATTAATGAGGACAGGAGCAGTGTGGCAGACATAATGAGGCAGCAGTGTGCAGACATTATGGAGGCAGCAGTGGCAGCATTATGAGCAGAGCAGTGTCAGAATTATGAGGAGCATGTGGCAGACATTAGAGGCAGCAGTGGCAGACATTTGAGCAGCAGTGGCAGACATTATGAGCAGCAGTGGCGACATTATGAGGCAGCAGTGGCAGACATTATGAGGCACAGTGGCAGACATTATGAGGCAGAAGTGCAGACATTTATGATGCAGAGCAGGCAGACATATGAGGCAGCAGGTGCAGAATTATGAGGCAGCAGTGGCAGCATTATGAGGCAGCAGTGGCAGACATTCTGAGGAGCAGTGGCAGACATTATGAGGCAGCAGTGGCTAGACATTATGAGGCATCAGTGGCAGACATTATGAGGCAGCAGAGCAGACATTATATGAGGCAGCAGCGGCAGACCAACATGAAGCAGCTGTGGCAGACATTATGGAGGCAGCAGTGGCAGACAACATAAAGCAGCAGTGGCAGACATTATGAAGGCAGCAGTGGCAGAAACCATGAAGCAGCAGTGGCAGACATTATGAGGCAGCCAGTGCAGACAACATGAAGCAGCAGTGGCAGACCATTATGAGGCAGCAGTGGCCGACAAACATAAAGTCAGCAGTGCAGACATTATGAAGGCGCAGTGGCAGACTCAACATGAAGCAGCAGTGGCAGACATTATGAGGCAGCAGTGGCGAGACAACCATAAAGCAAGCAGTGGCAGACAAACATGAAGCAAAGTGGCAGACAACATGAACAGCAGTGCAGACACATAAGCAGCAGTGGGCAGACATTATGAGGGCAGCAGTGCAGACAACATAAAGCTGCAGTGGCCAGACATTATGATGCAGCAGTGGCAGACAACCATAAAGCAGCCGTGCAGACAACATGATGCAGCATGGCAGACAACAATGAAAGCAGCAGTGGCAGACAACATGAACAGCAGTGGCCAACACATGAAGCAGCAGTGCAGACTTATGAGCCAGCAGTGGCAACAACATAAAGCAATCAGTGGCAGTCATTTGAGGCAGCAGTGGCAGACAACATAAAGCAAGCAGTGGCAGACAAAATAAAGCAGTAGTGGCAGACAACAAAAGCAGCAGTGGCAGACAACATATAGCATAGTGGCAGACAACATAAAAAGCAACAGTGGCAGACAACATGAAGCAGCAGTGGCAGACAACATAAAGCAGTAGTGGCAGACAACATAAAGCAGCAGTGGCAGACAACATAAAGCAGCAGTGGCAGACAACATGAAGCAGCAGTGGCAGACAACATAAAGCAGCAGTGGCAGACAACATGAAGCAGCAGTGGCAGACATTATGAGGCAGCAGTGGCAGACATTATGAGGCAGCAGTGGCAGACATTATGAGGCAGCAGTGCAGACATTATAGGCAGCAGTGGGCAGACATTATGAGGCAGCAGTGGCAGACATTATGAGGCAGCAGTGGCAGACATTATGAGGCAGCAGTGGCAGACATTATGAGGCAGCAGTGGCAGACATTATTGAGGCAAGCAGTGCAGACCATTATGAGGCAGCATGGCAACATTATGAAGGCAGCAGTGGCAGAAATTATGAGGCAGCAGTGGCAGACATTATGAGGCAGCAGTGGCAGACATTATGAGGCAGCAGTGGCAGACATTATGAGGCAGCAGTGGCAGACATTATGAGGCAGCAGTGGCAGACATTATGAGGCAGCAGTGGCAGACATTATGAGGCAGCAGTGGCAGACATTATGAGGCAGCAGTGGCAGACATTATGAGGCAGCAGTGGCAGACAACATGAAGCAGCAGTGGCAGACATTATGAGGCAGCAGTGGCAGACAACATAAAGCAGCAGTGGCAGACATTATGAAGCAGCAGTGGCAGACAACATGAAGCAACAGTGGCAGACATTATGAGGCAGCAGTGGCAGACAACATGAAGCAGCAGTGGCAGACATTATGAGGCAGCAAGTGGCAGACAAACATAAAGCAGCAGTGGCAACATTATGAGGCAAGCAGTGGCAGACAACATGACGCACAGTGGCTCAGCATTATGAGGCAGCATGGCAACAACATAAAGCAAGCAGTGGGCAGACAACAATTGAAGCAGCAGTGGCAGACAACATGAAGCAGCAGTGGCAGAACAACATGAAGCAGCAGTGGCAGAAATTTATGAGGCAGCCAGTGGCAGACAACATAATGCAGCAGTGCAGACATTATGAGGCAGCAGTGGCAGACAACAATAGCAGCATGCATGACAACAAAGAAGCAGCAGTGGCAGAACCAAGACATGAAGCAGCATGGCAGAGCAACATGAAGCAGCAGTGGCAGACAACATGATGCAGCAGTTGGCAGACATTATGAGGCAGCAGTGGCAGACAACATAAAGCAGCAGTGGCAGACATTATGAGGCAGCAGTGGCAGACAACATAAAGCAGCAGTGGCAGACAACATAAAGCAGTAGTGGCAGACAACATAAAGCAGGCAGTGGGCAGACAACATAAAGCAGTAGTGGCAGACAACATAAAGCAACAGTGGCAGACAACATGAAGCAGCAGTGGCAGACAACATAAAGCAGTAGTGGCAGACAACATAAAGCAGCAGTGGCAGACAACATAAAGCAGCAGTGGCAGACACATGAAGAAAGCAGCAGTGGCAGACAACATAAAGCAGTAGTGGCAGACAACATAAGCAGCAGTGAGCAGACAACATAAAGCAGCAGTGGCAACAAACATAAAGGCAGCAGGGCAGACAACAAAAAGCAGCAGTGGCAGACAACCAAAAAGCATCAGTGGCAGACAACATAGGCAGCAGATGGCAGACAACATAAAGCAGCAGTGGACGACAACATAATGCAGCAGTGGCAGACAACATAAAGCAGCGAGTGGCAGACAACATAAGCAGCAGTGGCAGACAACATAAAGCAGGCAGAGGCAGACATTATGAGGCAGCAGTGCAGACACAAAAGCAGCAGTGGCAGACAACATAAAGCACCATGGCCAGACACAACATAAAGCAGCAGTGGCAGACCACATAAAGCAGCAGTGGCAGACATTATGAGGCAGCAGTGCAGACAACATAAGCCGCAGTGGCCAGACAACATTAAAGCAGCAGTGGCAACAACATAAACAGCAGTGGCAGAACATAAAGCAGCAGTGGCAGACATTATGAGGCAAGCAGTGGCAGACAATCATAAAGCAGCAGTGGTAGACATTATGAGCAGCCAGTGGCAGACAAACATAAAGCACAGTGCAGACAACATGAAGCAGCAGTGCAGACAACATGAGGCACAGTTGGCATACATTATGAGGCAGCCAAGTGGCAGACAACATAAAGCAGCAGTGCAGACAACATGAACAGGAAGTGGCAACAACATGAGGCAGCAGTGGCAGAATACATAAAGCAGCAGTGGCAGACAACATGAAGCAGCAGTGGCAAGACAGTTATGAAGCAGCAGTGGCAGACACATAAAGCAGCAGTGGCAACAACATGACGCAGCATGGCAAGACAACATGAATGCAGCAGTGCAGACAACATGAAGCAGCAGTGGCAGACACATGAAGCAGCAGTGGCAGACACATGAAGCAGCAGTGGCAGAACAACATGAAAGCGCAGTGGCAGACAACATGAAGCAGCAGTGGGCAGACCAACATGAAGCAGCAGTGGAGAACAACATAAAGCAGCAGTGGCAGACAACATAAGCAGCAGTGGCAAGAACAACATGAAGCAACAGTGGCGACCACATGAAGCAACAGTGGCAGACAACATGAGCAACGTGGCAGACAACATGAAGCAGCCCGTGGCAGTTACATCATAAAGCAGCAGTGGCAGACAACTATAAAGCAAGCAGTGGCAGACAACATAAAGCAGCTGCGGCAGACAACATGAAGCAGCAGTGGCAGACAACAAAGCAACAGTGGCAGCAACATGAAGCAGCATGGCAGACAACAGAAGAGCAACAGGGCAGACAGTCATGAGGTAGCAGTGGCAGAACAACATTATGCAGGCAGGTGGCAGACAACATGAACTGCAGTGCAGACAACATGAAGAGCGTGGTAGACATCATAGGTAGCAGTGGCAGACAACATGAAGCAGCAAGTGGCAGACAACATGAAGCTGCAGTGGCAGACAACATGAAGCAATACAGTGGCAGACAACATGAAGCAGCAGTGGCAGACACATGAGCAGCATGGAGACAATATGAGGTAGCAGTGGTCATAAACATGAAGCAGGCAGTGGCAGACACAGAAAGCAGCAGAGGCAGACAACATGAAGCAACAGTGGGCAGACATCATGAGGTAGCAGTGGCAGACAACAGGAGAAGCAGCATAGGCAGACAAACATGAGTATGCATGGCAGAGCGAACAGAAGCAGCATGGCAACAACATGAAGCAACATGGCAGACAACATGAAGCAGCAGTGGGGCAGACATCATGAAGCAACAGTGTCAGACAATCCATGAGGTAGGCAGTGGCAGACAACATGAAACAGCAGTGGCAGACAACATGAAGCACAGTGCAGACAACATGATGCAGCAGTGGTAGACATCATGAGGTAGCCAGTGGCAGACAACCTGAAGCAGCAGTGGCAGACAACCATGAAGCAGCAGTGGCAGACAACATGAAGCACAGTGGCAGACATCAGAGGTAGCATGGCAGACAACATGAGCAGCAGTGGCAGAACATGAAGGCAGCCAGGCAGACAACAATGAAGCAGCATGTAGACAATCATGAGGTAGCATGGCAGACCCCATAAGCAGCATGGCAGACAACATGAAGCAGCAGTGGCAGACAAACTGAAGCAACCGGTTGCAACAACATGAAGCACAGTGGCAGGACAACTAGAAGCAACAGTGGCCAGACAATAGAGGTAGCAGTGGCAGACAACATGAACACAGTGGCAGACAACATGAAGCAGCAGTGGCAGACAACATGACGCAACAGTGGCAGACATCATGAGGTAGCAGTGGCAGACAACATGAAGCAGCAGTGGCAGACAACATGAGGTAAGCAGTGGCAGACAACATGAAGCATCAGTGGTCAGACAACATGAAGCAACAGTGGCAGAACAACATGAAGGCAGCAGTGGCAGACAAAATGAAGCAACAGTGGCCAGACATCAATGAGGTAGCAGTGGCAACAACATGATAACAGCGTGGCAGACAACATGAAGCAGCAGTGGCAAGACAACATGAAGCAGCAGTTGGTAGACATCATGAGTAGCAGTGGCAGACAAAAAGAAGTCAGCAGTGCAGACCAACATTAAGCAGGCAGTGGCAGACAATAATGAGGTAGCAGGGCAGACACCATGAACAGTCAGGTGGCAGACAACATGAAGCAGCAGTGGCAGACAACATGAGTACAGTGGTAAGAAACATGAAGCAGCAGTGGCCAGGACAACATGAAGCAGCAGTGGCAGAAATATGAGGTAGCAGTGGCAGACACCATGAAGCAGCAGTGGCAGACAACATGAAGCAGCAGTGGCAGACACATGAGGTAGCAGTGGCAAGACAACATGGAAAGCAGCGTGACAGACAACATGAAGCAGTAGTGGCAGACAACATAAGCAGCAGTGGCAACAACATGAAGCAACAGTGGCAACAACATGAGGTAGCAGTGGCCGACAACATGAAGCAGTAGTGCAGACACATGAAGCAGCAGTGCCGACAACATGAAGCAGTAGTGGCAGACAACATGAAGCAAGCATTGGCAGACAACATGAAGGCAGCAGTGGCAACAATAATAGGTAGCAGTGGCAGACAACATGAAGCAGCAGTGACAGACAACATGAAGCAGAGTGGCAGACAACATGAAGTAACACAGTGGCAGACAACATAAGCAACAGTGCAGACATCAATAGGTAGCAGTGGCAGAAACATGAAGCAGCAGATGGCAGACAACATGAAAGCAGCAGTGGCAGACAACTGAAAGCAAGCAGTGGCAGATACCCATGAAGCAGCATTGGCAGACAACATGAAGCAACAGTGGCAGACATAATGAGGTAGCAGTGGCAGACAACATGAAGCAACAGTGGCAGACATAATTGAGGTAGCACGTGGCAGCCAACATGAAGCAAAACCAAAGTTGCAGACAACATGAGGTAGCAGTGGCAACAACTGAACAGCAGTGGCAGACAACAGAGGTAGCAAGTGGCAGACAACATGAAGGCAGCAGTGGCCAGACAACATGAGGTAGCAGTGGCAGACAACTTGAAGCACAGTGGCAGACAACATGAAGCAATCAGTGGCAAGACAACATGAAGCAGCGTGGCAGGAACAACATAAACAACAGTGGCAGACAACATGAAGACAGCAGAGGCAGACAACATGAAGCAACAGTGGCAGACAACATGAAGCACAGTGGCAGACAAATGAAGCAACAGATGGCAGACATCATGATGTAGCATGGCAAGACAACATGAAGCACAGTGGCAGACAACATGAGGTAGCAGTGGCAGACAACAGAGCAGCAGTGGCAGACAACATGGAAGCAGGCAGTGGCAGACACAGAAGCAGCATGGCAGACAATAAGAGTAGCAGTGCAGACAACATGAAGCAGCAGTGGCAGAAACATGAGTAGTAGTGGCAGACAACAATGAAGCAGCAGTGACAGACAAACATGAAGGCTGCATGGCAGACAACATGAAGCAGCCCATGGCAGACAACAGGAAGCAGCAGTGGCAGACAATATAGGTAGCAGTGGCGACAACATGAAAGCACAGAGGCAGACAACATGAGGTTAGTAGTGGCAGACAACATGAAGCAGCAGTTGACAGACAACATGAAGCAGCAGAGGCAACAACATGAACAGCATGGCAGACACAGAAGCAAGCAGTGGCAGACAACATGAAGGCAGCAGTGGCCAGACAATATGAGTAGCAGTGGCAGACAACATGAAGCAGCAGTGGCACGACAACAGAGGTAGGTAGTGGCAGCAACATGAAGCAGCAGTGACAGACAACATGAAGCAGCAGTGGCAGACAACATGAAGCAGCAGTGGCAGAACAACATGATGTAATCAGTGGCAGACAACATGAAGCAGCAGTGACAGACAACATGAAGCAGCAGTGGCAGACAACCATGAAGGTAGCAGTGGCAGACCAACAAGAAGCAGCAAGTGACAGACAACATGGAAAGCAGCAGTGGCAGACAACATGAAGCAGGCAGTGGCAGACAACATGAAGGCCAGCAGTGGCAGAACAATATGAAAGGTAGCAGTGCAGACAACATGAAGCAGCAGTGGCAGACAACATAGGTAGTAGTGGCAGACAACATGAAGTGCAGCAGTGACAGACACATGAAGCAGCATGGCAGACAACATGAAGCAGCAGTGGCAGACAACAGAAGCAGCAGTGGGCAGACAATAACATGAAGCAGCAGTTGGCAGACAATAGAGGTAGCAGTGCAGACAACATGAAGCAGCAGTGGCAGACAACATGAGGTAGTAGTGGCAGACAACATGAAGCAGCAGTGACAGACAACATGAAGCAACAGTGGCAGACAACAATGAGGTACAGTGCAGCAACATGAAGCAGCAGTGACAGACAACATGAAGCACAGTGTGCAGACACATGAAGCAGCAAGTGGCAGAAACATGAAGCAGCAGTGGCAGACATCATGAAGGTACAGTGGTAGACAACATGAAGAAGCAGTGGCAGACAACATGAGCAGCATGGCAAGACAATATGAGGTAGCATTGGCAGACAACATGAAGCAGCAGTGGCAGACAACAGAGCAAGGCAGTGGCAGACAAACATGAGGTAGCAGTGGTAGACAACATGAAGCAGCAGTGGCAGACAACATGAAAGCAGCAGTGGCAGACAATATAGGTAGCAGTGGCAAGACAACATGAAGCAGCAGTGGCAAGACAACATGAAGCAGCAGTGGCATACCACATGAGGTAGCAGTGGCAGACAACATGAAGCAGCAGTGAACAGACAACTGAAGCAGTAGTGGCAGACAACATGAAGCAGCAGTGGCAGACAAACATAAGCAACAGTGCAGACAAACATGAGGTAGCAGCGCCGACAACATGAAGCAGTAGTGGTACAGACAACATGAAGCAGCAGTGCAGACAACATGAAGCAGTGTGGCATCAACATGAAGCAGCAGATGGCAGACACCATGAAGGCAGCAGTGGCAGACAATATGAGGTAGCAGTGGCAGACAACATGAAGCAGCAGTGACAGACAACATGAAGCAGCAGTGGCAGACAACATGAACAGCAGTGGCAGGACAACATGAAGCAACATGGGCAGACAATCAATGAGGTACAGTGGCAGACAACATGAAGCAGCAGTGGTAAGACACATGAAGCAGCCAGTGGCAGACAACATGAAGCAGCGTGGCAGACACCATGAAGCACAGTGGCAGACATCATGAAGCAACAGTGGCAGACCATAATGAGGTAGCAGTGGGCAAACAGAGAACATGAAGCAAACAGTGGGCAGACATAATGAGGTAGCAGTGGCAGACAACATGAAGCAACAGTGGCAGACAACATGAGGTAGCAGTGGCAGACAACATGAAGGCAGCAGTTGGCAGACAACATGGAGGTAGCAGTGGCAGACAACATGAAGCAGCAGTGGCCGAGACAACATGAGGTAGGCAGTGGCAGACAACATGAAGCAGCAGTGCAGAACAACTGAAGCAACAGTGGCAGCCAACATGAAGCAGCTGTGGCAGACTACATAAAGCAACAGTGGCAGACAACATCAAGCAGCAGTGGCAGACAACATGAAGCAACCGTGGCAGACAACATGAAGCAGCAGTGGCAGAACAACATGAAGCAACATGGCAGACATCATGAGGTAGCAGGGCAGACAACAGAACAGCAGTGGCAGACAACATGAGGTAGCAGTGCAGACAACCATGAAGCAGCAGTGGCAGACAACATGGAAGCACAGTGCCAGACAACATGAAGCAGCAGTGAGACAATATGAGGTAAGCAGTGGCAGACAACATGAAGCGCATGCAACAACATGAGGTAGTAGTGGCAACAACTGAAGCAGCAGTGACAGACAACATGAAGGCAAGCAGTGGCAACAACATGAAGCAGCAGTGGCAGACAACCTGAAGCCAGCCAGTGGCAACAATATGAGGTAGCAGTGGCAGACAACATGATGCAGCATGGCAGACAACATGTTTAGTAGTGGCAGACAACATGATGCAGCGTGACAGACAACATGAAGCAGCAGTGGCAGACAACATGATGCAGCAGTGGCAGACAACATGAAGCAGCAGTGGCAGACACATGAGAGCAGCATTGGCAGACAATATGAGGTAGCAGTGGCAGAACAACATGAAGCAGCATGTCAGACATCTGAAGGTAGTATGGCAGAACAACATGAAGCTGCAGTGACAGACAACATGAAGTCAGCAGTGGCAGAACAACATGAAGCATGCAGTGGCAGACAACATGAAGCAGCAGTGGCAGACAACATGAAGCAGCATGGCAGAGACAATATGAAGGTAGCAGTGGCAGACAAATGAAGCAGCAGTGGCAGACAACATGAGGTAGTAGTGGCAGACAAACATGAAGCATCAGTGACAGACAACATGAAGTCAGCAGCAGACAACTGAAGCACAGGTGGTACAGACAAACATGATGTATCAGTGGCAGCACATGAGCAGCAGTGAAGACAACATGAAGCAGCAGTGGCAGACAAACAGATGTAGCAGTGCAGACAACATGAAGCAGCAGTGACAGACAACATGAATGCAGCAGTGGCAGACCAACATGAAGCAGCCAGTCGGCAGAAACATGAAGCAGCAGTGGCAGACAATATGAGGTAGCAGTGGCAGACAACATGAAGCAGCAGTGGGCAGACAACCTGAAGCAGCAGTGCAGACAATATAGGTAAGCAGTGGCAGACAACACGAACAGCAAGTGGAGCAGACAACATGAGGTAGTAGTGGCAGACAACATGAAGCAGCAGTGACAGACAACATGAAAGCAGCAGTGGCAAGACCAACATGAAGCACGTGGCAGACAACAAGAAGCAGCATGGCAAGACATTATGAAAAAAGGTAGCAGTGGCAGAACAACATGAAAGGCAGCATGGCAGACACAAGAGGTAGTAAGTGGCAGGGCAACATGAAGCAGCAGTGACAGACAACATGAAGCAGCAGTGGCAGATCAACATGAGCAGCGCAGTGGCAGACACATGAAGCAGCAGTGGCAGACAACATGAAGCAAGCAGTGCAGACAATATGAGGTAGCAGTGGCAACACATGAAGCAGCAGTGGCAGACAACCATGAGGTAGTAAGTGGCAGACAACAATGAAAGCAGCAGTGACAGACAACATAAGCAGCAGTGGCAGACAACATGAAGCCAGCAGTGGCGAAACATGAAGCAGCAGTGGGCAGACACATGAAGCAAGCAGTGGCAGACAATATGATGTAAGCAGTGGCAGATCAACATGAAGCAGCAGTGGCAGACAACATGAGTAGTAGGGCAGACAACATGAGCAAGCATGACAGACAACATGAAGCAGCAGTGGCAGACAACATGAAGCAGCAGTGGCAGACAACATGATGTATCAGTGGCAGACAACATGAAGCAGCAGTGACAGACAACATGAAGCAGCAGTTGGCAGACAACATGAGGTTCAGTGGCAGACAACATGAAGGCAGCAGTGACAGACAACTTGAGCAGCAGTGGCCAGACAACATAAGCAGCAGTGGCAGACAACATGAAGCAAGCAGTGCAGACAATATGAGTAGCAGTGGCAGACACATGAAGCAGCAGTTGCAGACAACAGAGGTAGTAGTGGCAGACAACATGAAGCAGCAGTGACAGACAACATGAAGCAGCAGGGCAACAAACATGAAAGCAGCATGGCAAGCAACATGAGCACAGTGGCAGACAACATAAGCACAGTGGCAGACAATATGAGGTACAGTGGCAGACAACATGAAGCAGCAGTGGCAGACAACATGAGGGTAGTAGTGGCAGACAAAAACATGGGGGAAAAAAAGGCAGCAGTGACAGACAACATGAAGCAGCGTGGCATACAACATGAGGTATCAGTGGCCAGACAAACATGAAGAAAGCAGTGACAGACAACATGAAGCGCAGTGGCAGACAACATGAAGCAGCAGTGGCAGATAACATGAAGCGCAGTGCAGACAACAAGAAGAAACATGACAGACAACATGAAAGCAGCAGTGGCAGACAACATAAGAGCATGCAGACATCATGAGCTAGCAGTGGCAAGACAAACATGAAGCAGCAGTGGCCGACAACATGAAGCAGCAGTGCAGACCATAAGCAGCAGTGGCAAAGACACATATTAAACATGAAGCAGCAGTGCAAAGTGTTAGGATTAAGAGTGTGCAATTAAGTGTAGCATTAATGAGTGTGGCAATTAAGTGTAAGCATTAAGATGTAGCAATTAACCTTTGAGGGTCGACAGCCCTCTCCGAACTCGTTCTCCAGGGTCGGCAAATTTAAAAAAAAAAAAAAATAATTTTCTTCTTATGAAAAGATAGAGAATCTTTTTCCCCGATCTTATGAACACCAAAAGTTTGAAATTTGATGGAAAACTTACAGAATTATGCTCTCGCGAAGTTAGCGGTCTCGACAATGTTTATGCATCGGCGATTTTGCCCACTTTGAGCCCCATTTTCGGTCAATTCCACTGTACTAGTCAACAAAAAACATGAATATTTCGCTAGAACTCCATTTTTTCTATCGAATGAATGCAAGAAACCACCCATTTATCAATTTCAACTATCCAATACAGTGGTCAGAATTTAGCAATTTTGCCAATTTCACACAAATTTCAAAAGATGCCAGTTTCCGAATAGGATCCAGAATAAACAAGAAAGACATTCCTGGCACTAAAATGACATTTCCTCTGTTCATTAGTCACGTCTCAAGACCCCTCTTATATTCTTTTGCTTTCCTCTTTGAATTTTTATCCTCACAAAAAATAGAAGATTTACTGCTATGCAGACTACTGCATTAGTGTAAAAACTGGTATAAATAATATTGGCGCACTTGCGAAAGAATATTAGACTCACCAGTTGATGTGTATTGGATGCTTGACATGATTTGTTTACTTTTGAACTTTGGTAAAAATCGAACATTTCTGCTACTTTGAGCTCAATTTCAAGGTACTTTTCATTGTAAAACCAGTCAAAATCATCTCAATTTCTGTAATATATCTTCCATTCTATAAAATGAGACCAGAAAACTAGAATACAACAATAAATACCAAAACAAAAATTTACAGTGCAAATTCGCTGTTTTATTCCAAAAAAACGGTCAAAGTTTTTTTTTCTCATTATGCACTGTGTGCTGCAGGATTTTTTTTTATACTGTGCACACTGACCACATCGACCCATTCTTTCATATGTAGGCCTACCAGCTTTCTCCCACTAGATATGAGGGCGCTAGAATTTAGGTGTACTAGTACGTCAAAAACCCTGGGTCGTAAGCTGTACTAGTACGGCCAAAACCCTCAAAGGGTTAAGTGAAGCATTAAGAGTGTAGCACTTATAAGTCACTCTGTCTGACTTTTCTGGGTTACGCAAGGTTCTCTACACATGTAGTCAGGGGCAGGAATGACCGCTGTGGTGGCCCTATAAACCCCAACAACAATGGCTGCTGTCACCACCACTAGCCACATACCTAATGACATGTATTTTATTCATTCTAATATTATTATGTCATATTACATGAATTGTAATAGATAAATAAGTGTAGAGCTGATATTAGGGAAATTGTTAAAGTATTTTCTCATGCCTGGAATTCCACTGGAAAGAATTAATTACAGGTCTCCCTCAACATTCACGAGGGTTAGGGGATCAAGAGCCTCGCGAATGTTGAATAATCGCGAATGTTTGGTGCCCCAATATATTGTAGGGAAATATAATACAATACTGCTTCCTTAACTTGTCGAACCATGAACAATCATAAAATACATGAAAACGTCGTAAATTGTACTAAATACATACGTTATGGCTTAATAACAAGTATGTTATTAAATACCCCTACCTCCACCACTGCGAGTCCCTACTACACCTCCCTCGACCCCCAAACTGGCAGCCAGCCCTCCCCCACTGTGTGGTGAGTGTTTTGTTTGTTCATTATTGCTATTAAACTACAGTATAAATAAATGTCAACCCATTTATGACTGCATATTGGAATGGCTTTTTTCGGACTGTATTGGAAGGTGACATCATGTGTTTACTCTTGAACACAGCAAAGAATCAAACATTTGTGTACTGCTAATAATAATAATAATAATTAATAATAATTAATAATAATAATTAATAATATATAATATAATAATATACTAATATTAATAATATAATATAATATAATAATAATAATAATAATAATAATAAATCGATAGAATTGAAGAAGGAAATTGTACAAAAAATACGAGGGCTGTGAAGCAGTGGTGGAGGAAGTGGTTGACGCATCGTCAGTGTGGCTTTGTTTATGCTGGAGTGAGTATTAGTCTCCGTGCTCTTCCAAACATTTCACAATAATTCATTGTATTTGGTGCTTGTAGATTGAGTGTGACTGGAGTGGTTGAGGCAGTGGTAGAGGCAATGATAGAGGCAGTGGTAGAGGCAGTGGGTGAGGCAGTGGGTGAGGCAGTGGGTGAGGCAGTGGTAGAGGCAGTGATAGAGGCAGTGGGTGAGGCAGTGGTATTTACTAACATATATGTTATAAATAATAATAGTACATGTTAATACAGTGGACCCCCGTTTAACGATATTTTTTCATTCCAGAAGTATGTTCAGGTGCCAGTACTGACCGAATTTGTTCCCATAATTTGAAGTAGATTAGTCCATTTCAGACCCCAAAACATACACGTACAAACGCACTTACATAAATACACTTACATAATTGGTCGCATTGGGAGGTGATCGTTAAGCGGGGGTCCACTGTATTAATAACATTTATAATAATAATAATAATAATAAAAATAATAATAATAATAATAAATGTTATTCATAATGTACTATTATTAATTATAACATATATGTTAGTAAATATCACTGCCTCTATCACTGCCTCTACCACTGCCTCAATCGTTGCCTCACCCACTGCCTCTATAACTGCCTCTACCACTGCCTCTATAACTGCCTCTACCACTGCCTCTATAACTGCCTCTACCACTGCCTCTACCACTGCCTCTACCACTGCCTCTACCACTGCCTCAACCACTCCAGTCACACTTAATCTACAAGCACCAAACACAATGAATTATTGTGAAATGTTTGGAAGAGCACGGAGACTAATGTTCACTCCAGCATAAAAAAAGCCACACTGACGATGTGTCAACCACTTCCCCCACCACTGCTTCAACCCTCGTATTTTTGTACAATTTCCTTCTTCAATTCTATCGTATTTATTATTATTATTATTATTATTATTATTATTATTATTATATTAATATTATTATTATTATATATTAATATTATTATTATTATTATTATTTTTATTATTATTATTATTATTAGCAGTAGCACAAATGTTTGATTCTTTGCTGTGTTCAAGAGTAAACACATGATGTCACCTTCCAATACCTGTCCGAAAAGCCATTTTAATATGCAGTCATGGATGGGTTTACATTATATATACTGTAGTTTAATAGCAAATAATAAACAAACAAAACACTCACCACACAGTGGTGGGAGGGCTGGCTGCAGTTGCTGGGTCGGAGGGAGGGTAGTAAGGACTCGTGGCGGTAAACTTAAATATGATTTGGTGGCTGGGAATTTGGCGGTTGGGAATTCGCGAATGTGTGAAGCCCGCGAAAGTTGAAAACGCGAATGTTGAGGGAGACCTGTACATTTCAGTTAATTTAAATGAGGAAAATTGACTCTGCAAATGAGCAAATCCAGCTGCAAGCAAGGTCATGGAACAGATTAAACTCATAAGTAGAGGTTCCACTGTATTTTTCATGCCTGCATTCCAAGGAATACAAACCATTACCAGTAATTTAGGTGTGTATTGTACTTATGTGTGCTGTGAAAGTTCTCTGTACATCCTCCATGTCAGGAATTTCGCCTACTTTGAAGGGGGCAGTTAGCGTAAAGCAGTATTCCAGGCTGCTAGAGAGAACAAGTGATTTGAAGAAGTCATCCGGG
>NC_069403.1:7163125-7180232 GCF_026875155.1 Cherax quadricarinatus | reverse complement strand
AATTCATTCCAAACAAAAATATTCACAAAAAAAAAAAATTTTTTAACAATTATGTAATTTATTACATACCTTTATTGAAGCTAATGCTGGCTTCTGAAAGATATGGAGGAGGAAAAGAGGGAGGAGTTTGTGTTTGGAAAGGGAACCCCCCTCCATGAGACTTTAGGTAGCAATGCTTATCTGGGGTTACTTCCCTTCTCTGTTTTTTAATGCCACTAGAACCAGCTTGAGAGTCACTGGACCCCTGTCTCACAAAATAACTGTCCAGAGTGCTCGTTTTCTGGCATCTGAAGTGGGACAGGGTTTTGTCACTAAACATGTTGCAGATATGGCTTGTTTCAGCTTTGTCAGGGTGGTGTTTTTCTACAAAAGCTTGCACCCTGGTCCACATTGCACACAGCTCTTGCAGCCTCACCATGCCCTACAACACTGTGTATCCCACTACACTTTTTAAAATCTATCAAACCATCCTTTGCTGGCCCTAAATTCACAAACTGCAGCACTTGTTCCAGGCATTTTCTTTGCAAGATCCTCATGCAACTGCTTTGCCTTCTCACAAATGATTGACTCCGCTACCTATCTCCCACTAATTCTTTTTTCCTTAATCCACATTAATAAACTTTTCCATCTTTCCATTATCGGTGTCCTTTGTTTAGTTAGAAAAGCTACTCCTTTTGCATCATTAGAGTCTTTGATTTGTTCATTCTTTTCCGGGATGGATGTAATTATTAATTTATTCTTGCTGTAAAATTCCTGGCAAGTTCCACAACCTTCATGCCACTCTCGAATTTTTCTATCACTTCACGCTTAAATTCCATGGTGTTTCTCACTTTCTTTACCACAGGAACTTTACTAGGAACTTTCTTTGGAGCCATGGTTACTTATTTCACTGTTGCACTGCAAGAAAAACCACTAAAAACAATGGTAAACAAGCAAAATGTTTGGACGTATGAGCAGAAACTTCCTCAGCCACCAAGAGACAAAGCAAAACTGAAACACAAGCTGCACCAGCCGGCGGATGGACGCGTCCAAAACGGCCGATAACCGAGCACCGAAAACCCCGCTGATAACCGAGTTGGCTGATAACCAAACTGGCCGATAACCGGAGGTCCACTGTACTCTTACATTGTGTACAAGATAGTACAGAATAAACAAACAGCAACACACCATTTTTAGACTGAAGATACTATTATTATTATTATAATAAAAAGCACTAAAACCACAAGGGTCATGAATTGCTATATATAGAGTGAAGGCATACGAAAAGAATATTTTTCTACAGTTGTCTCCCCAAAGTTTGACGGGAAAAAACTTAATTCTTCCAACACTCCCTACACAGCCCTTGTAAGCATATCTCTATTTACAAAATTTTTTATTCTTGGTGTATTTTTTCTTTTTTTATATATATGAAACGGGTTTCATATATAATTTCGGGGAAAATTCATAGAGGGATTAATAAAAATCCCAAATTTTAATGTAAAATAAGTTTTGAGTGTGCCCAGGGTGATTTTATTCGTAGTTTTGGGCATCATTAGTAAAAGGATCTTAGCTTTTTAATGTGTACCTGCACCCCAGCACAGTGCGTAAGAAATTTGGGTACAGTATAATTACAGAGTAATATAAAATATGCAGTATTTTTAAACACTTAAAATTTTTGGGAAATTTTCCTGACATAATAGATTTGGTAATGGGGGTAAACAAACCGGGTGCGGTTCCCGTATTTGAAAGCCCCCGTTTTGCTGTAAGCAAATTTTGGTCATAATTTGAACGCCGTATTGAGGGGAAAACTTTTAAGGGGTGAAACCCCAAAAAGGGGGCCCTACTGTATGTTGTAAAAAAACAAAATAGAGGAATCAGCCTAATATTTTTTATTTAGGTATCATGCTGGTCAGGAGCCCTGTAATTTGGGAGTCATTGCAAAAGTGGAGAGGTTGTATTGTATTTTCCCAATAATCCCCGGTTTTACTATTTAAAATTTTCTTAACCCTTTGACGCGCGGTCGTTATGTACGTCATAGGAGATACCGTGTTTGACGTATCTTACGATAAATTCTAGCGGCTTAAAAATAAGCAGGAGAAAGCGGGTAGGCCCAATGTAAGAAGGGGTCTCCATGGTAGTGGCACCAAAAAAAAAAAAACCGGGGAGCCAGGGGTGCATTGGGGGAATACCATTTCAGTGTCCTTTTTCACATGTCTAGCGGTAAGAAATATGTGATTTCCCCCCTGCAAATCTGGGACCTTTTTTTCCCCAAAGTGAGCTCTAACACGAGGGAATGTCAATAAAGATAAATTTATGATTTCGGGAGTTTGAGACCAAAAGCAATGGGGAGGTGGAGGAGGAGGAGGAGGAGGAGGAAGAGGAGGAAAGGGGGAAAGGGAGGAAGAGGAGGGGGAAAGGGGGAGGAGGAGGAAGAAAAGAGGAAGAGAAGAGGGGAGGAAGGAAAGGAGGGAGGAGGGGAAGGAGGGAGGAGGAAAAGAGGGGGAGGAAAGAAAGGGGGAGGGGGGGAGGAGGAAGGAGGGGGGGGAGGAAGAAGGAAAAGGGGGGGAGGAAGGAGGGAGGGAGGAGGGGGGGGGGGGGGGGAAAGGGGAAGGTGGAAGGGGAGGAAGAAAAGAAGAAAAAAAGAAGAAGAAAAGAAGAAGAAAAATAAAATAATAATAAACCTAATACCAAATAATAATAATATGTAATAAAATTTTCCCCTTGAGCATGAAAATTCCCCCCTGACAGTGACAAGATAAGGGGGGATAACATCTGATAAGAGTGACTTTGATGAGCGTAAAGAGGGTGGAGGAGGGGGGCAGCTGTCCATCTGTCAAAAAGCCAGGAGGAGGAGGGGGAGGAGGGGAAAGAAGGAAAGGAGAAGGGAAGGAGAAGGAGAAGGAGAAGGAGGAGGAAGGAGGAGGAGGGGGGGAAAGGAGGGATGACGACGAACAAACTTTGTCTTTGTCTATTTGCTGTTGCCAAACTCCCTGTCTACCCTTTCTAGCTTGTCCCCAGAGAGGCCAAAAGACTGTGTCATATCACGTTTACTCACATCTTCAAGGAGTATAGCATTTGTCTGATTTTTGGGGTTTTTCCCAGGAAAAATTTACACTATGTATAGTTTTTTTTATGTGACCTGTGAGACAGAGAAACAGAAAGAGAGAAAGAGAGACAGATTCAAAGAGATAGAATAGGGAGAAAGTAATTAGATAGAAAGGAAAAGGGGGAAGCAGCATCCACCCCATTGTTTTGACGGCGGTAGGGGGAGTGACTAAAGAGACAAATGTCATTTTGACAGCTGCCATTGACTCAAAACAATTATAAGCCACACACTCGCACCCAAGACAACTTCTGAAGGTGATAAAGCATTTTTAAAGTATTTTTGGGGCTATATATGTGATATATATTAAGAAACCAAAGCAAAAGGGAAGGCAGGGAAAGAAGGAAAGGGTAGATGAAAGGAAGGAAAAAAGTAATGAAAGGACAGAAAAAGGAATGTAGGAAGAGAGGTGGGGAAAGCCCTCCAGGTAACCTCCCCGGTAGGAAAGGAATGAAGGAAATTAGGAAGGAAAGATGACACACGACCATTTACCCTGGGTAACTAATAAAAACAACTGCCCGCTAATACTTTGAGGAAAATTGCTCAGACGAGGTGTTTTTTCTTTTCACATAAAAAAAATTTAAAAAAATGCACACACACTGATTTTATGTGTGAGAGTGTAAAACACCATTGGTATGACACCAGTTTTATGTGTGAAGTGTAAAACACCACTGTGTATGACACCTGTTTTATGTGTGAGAGTGTAAAACACCCTGTGTATGAACCATGTTTTAGTGTGGAGTGTAAAAAAACCAGTGAGACACCATGTTTTTAAGGTGAGGGGTGTAAAAAAACCCCTGTGTAGACACAAAGTTTTTTTTGTGTGAGGAGTGTAAAACCCATGTGAGCCCATGTTTTATGTGTAAAGTGTAAAACCCCGTGTAGACACCATGTTTTTTGTGAAGAGTGTAAAAAACCCGTGGTTTAACCATGTTTTTAGTGTAAAGTGTAAAACACCATGTGTATGACACCTGTTTTTTGTGTAAGGGTTTTTAAAACACCAGTTGTAGGGCACCAGTTTTATGGTAAGAGGTAAAACCCACTGTGTATGACCCATGTTTTCACAGATTCCACAAGCTTCAGAACTTTAGGGAAAATGTTCAGTGACTGTTATTGGTATATAATTATAGAACAAAAGTAAAAAAAAATTTTTTTTATTTGTTTTTGTAAACAAGTTTTTTAAAAAATATATTGATAATTTTGTTTGTGTGCTTATTGTGTTGTATAAACGAGTGTATATTGTACATTGCACCTTACTTTGGTCTCAAGGCCACATAAGTTTGTAAAAAAATAAAGAGTGAAAAAAACAAAAAACCTTCAAATACAAGTAAATAAAGTTTTCCTGTGGGGGGGCGGCTGTTCCTAGGGGTCATTTTCTGAAAATTCACCTCTATATCCGGTAAATACTGATGGGGGAAAACTTTTTTTTTTTGGGACTAAAACAATCAGAAAAAAAAAAATTAACATTTTCATAAGAAAAAATAATTTTTTTTTTTTTCGAATATTTTGCGACACCAGGAGACACTTCAGGATTGGGCCCTTCGACAGTCAAAGGGTTAATATCTGTTGTTGCTCTGTATTACCATTTAAAATTTTTTTAAAATTTCGTATGCTGTTGCAGGAATTACCATTTACAGTTTTTTTAACTCTGTTTTTAGCTTTTATTATTATATACTACAAAATTTACACAAATTTTTTAATTTGAAACTGTGCACATTGTATTTTACTGTACAGCTTAAATTAGCTTTAGTGCAATTACAAGCCATAGTCTGGTGCTATATTATCTTCTAATCTTGTCTTAATAGTTTTATACAGGTCGGCCATCACTAATCCAGAAATCTTCGGGACCTATAGGGTCCCGGACTAGTGACTGCCGGATTACAGAGTGGTTAGGTTAGAATACATTTTAAACCAAATGGTGTAATTTTTACACATCAGCGATTTTACCTAATTTATGCCCTATTTTTGGCCAATTCCATTGTTCCAGTCTACCAACCCCATAGCTACACTCACCACTGATTACGACCTGTGTGACATGAGACCACTCGACTTATGACTCTGCATCTGGCAGCCCTGCTGCCAGATGCATGGTCAGATGCAGCAGTATAATGTGATCCTTTTTTGACAACGTTTTGCCCACACAAGAAAAGGTGGTAGTAGTATTAGTTATTCATGTGGTGAAAAAGTCAGCTGGTACATGGGGAAAGAAAGGTTACAAAAGCTATGGCTTGGGTAGCATAAAAAAATGGTTGGGCAAATGTATATGGATGGATGGATTTGAGAAGGCATGTTTCAGTGTCCATCTCGATTACATAAGAACAGAAAAAAGGGAGGAACACTGCAGCAGGCCTGTTGGCCCAAACTGGGCATGTCCTTTATGTAGTAGCAACTATGTTTACCTGGAGTTTACCTGAAGAGAGTTCCAGGGGGTCAACACCCCCACGGCCCGGTTTCCTGTGACCAGGCCTCATGGTGGATCAGAGCCTGATCAACCAGGCTGTTACTGCTGTCTGCACACAGTCCAACGTACGACCCCACAGCCAGGCTGGTCAGGTACCGACTTTAGGTGTTTGTCCAGTGCCCGCTTGAAGACAGCCAGGGGTTATTGGTTAATCCCCCTTTGTATGCTGGGAGGCAGTTTGAACAGTCTCGAGCCCCCCTTTACACTTATTGTATTTTCTCCTTTAACATGCTGGTGACACCCCTGCTTTTCATTGGGGGGATGTTGCATCGTCTGCCGATTTTCTTTTGCTTTGTTGTGAGTGATTTTCGTGTGCAAGTTCGGTACTAGTCCCTCTAGGATTTTCCAGGTGTATATAATCATTGTATCTCTCCTGCCTGCATTCCCGGGAGTACAGGTTCAGGAACTTCAAGCATCCCAGTAATTGAGGTTTTTATTCCTGTAATGCCCGCCGTGAAGGTTCTTTTGTACATTTTCTTTGGTCAGCAATTTCACCTGCCTTGAAAGGCGTGTTAGTGTGCAGCAATATTCCAGCCCCAGATAGAAAAAGCATCCTGAAGAGTGTCATCATGCACTTGGCATCCCTAGTTTTTTAAGGTTTCATTATCCATCCCGTCATTTTTCTAGCGATGCGATTGATACAATGTTATGGTCCTTGAAGGTGAGATCCCCCAACATGATCACTCCAGGTCTTTGACATTGGTTTTTCGCTCTATTTTCTGGAAGGAATTTGTTTTGTACTCTGATGAAGTTTTAGTTTTTTCATGTTTACCATATCAGAGTAATTGAAATTTCTCATCGTTGAACTTCATATTGTTTTCTGCAGCCCATTGAAAGATTTGGTTTGTTTGTCTGCTGGAGCCTTGCAGTGTCTGCAATGGAAGACACTGTCATGCAGATTTGGGTGTCATCTGAAAAGGAAGACACGGTGCTGTGGCGACATCCTTGTCTATGTCAGATATGAGGATGAGAAATAAGATGGGAGAGCGAGTACTGTCCCTTGTGGAACAGAGCTTTTCACCGTAGCTGCCTCAGACTTTACTCTGTTGACTACTACTCTTTGTGTTCTGTTTGTGAGGAAATTATAGATCCATCTACCAACTTCTCCTGTTATTCCTTTAGCACGCATTTTGTGTGCTATTACGACATGATCACACTTGTCGAAGGCTTTTGCAAAGTCTTTATATATTACATCTGCATTCTTTTTGTCTTCTAGTGCATATAGGACCTTGTCATAGTGATCCATTAGCTGAGACAGACAGGAGCGACCTGCTCTAAACTCATGTTGCCCTGGGTTGTGTAATTGATGGGTATCTAGATGGGTGGCAATCTTGCTTCTTAGGACCCTTTCAAAGATTTTTATGATATGGGATGTTAGTGCTGTCGGTCTGTAGTTTTTTGCTATTGCTTTACTGCCCCCTTTGTGGAGTGAGGCTATGTGATGGCAGGGTTTACTGTTTTCATGAGGATTCTTACTAAGACTTTCTTTTTCATGTACCAGCTAACTTTTCCACCACATGTATAACTACCGTTGTATTGATAATGCACGGGAAGCTTATATTTGTTCACGTTTTTGAGCACGGGGGTTCTCAGCCATGGACACAGAGGGTATATGTGGGCTTTGAGTGAGGTGTAGTACAAGCAGAGGTAGTAGTAGTAGTTATACATGTGGTGGAAAAGTCAGCTGGTACATGAAAAGGAAAGGTTACAAATGCTATGGCTTGGGTAGCATAAAAAAATAGTCTTGCTAAGACTTCAGAGATAATGAAGCTGCCTTTTTTTTGTGGCCACAATTTCTTCCAAGCAAAGTTCAAGGTCCTGTTAGTCACTCCCTCCCAAGCCTTACCTATAAGGTTTATGCAATTGAGGACACTAAAGTGATCTTTCCAAAAGTCTCTTAGAGTCAGTTGAGTGTCTGAGGTCACTTCAAAGCACTTTTGAAACACTGCCTTGGTGTACAGTTTTTTGAAATTTGAAATGACCTGCTGGTCCATGGGCTGGAGGAGAGGAGTGGTATTAGGAGGCAAGAACCTGACTTCGATAAAATTCAAGTCCCCTGCAATTCGCTCTGGCAACTCTGAAGGATGAGCAGGATCATTGTCTAATACCAGGAGGCACTTGAGGTCCAATTTATTTTCCAGGAGGTAATTTTTCACAGTGGGGCCAAACACATGATAAAACCAATCATAGAAAATGTCGTAAGTGACCCATGCCTTACTGTCTGCCCTCCACATCACACACAAATTAGCCTTGACGACATTTTTTTCTTGAACACTCTGGGAGTTTCAGAGTGATATACGAGTAAAGGCTTCGCTTTGCAATCCCCACTAGCATTACTACAAAACATTAGAGTTACCCCTGTCTTTCATAGGCTTGTGTCCTGGCAGTGCTTTTTCCTCCTGTGTAATGTAGGTCCTGTTTGGCATTTTCTTCCAAAACAGGCCTGTTTCATCACAATTAAACACTTGTTGGGGTTTTAATTTTTCAGTGTCTTTGTACTCCTTGAATTCCTGCATGTATTTTTCAGCCGCTTTTTTTTCTGAACTGGCAGCCTCTCTATGCCTTACCACACTATGTATGCCACTACGATTCTTAACCTTTCTGTCTACCTGTGTGTCTGTCTCTCTACCTGTGTGTGTCTGTCTACTTGTGTGTGCCTTTCTGTCTACCTGTGTGTCTGTCTTTCTGTCTACCTGTGTGTCTGTCTGTCTATCTGTGTGTCTGTCTTTCTGTCTACCTGTGTGTCTGTCTTTCTGTCTACCTGTGTGTGTGTCTATCTGTGTGTCTCTTTGTCTACCTGTGTGTCTGTCTTTCTGTCTACCTGTGTGTCTGTCTTTCTATCTACCTGTGTGTCTGCCTTTCTGTCTGCTTGTCTGTCTCAGAGCCCCTCATTAAGAGTGTAATTGGTCTTGAAGACGCCATATTAATAATGATAATAACAATAATAATCACTGAGGCGCATTAAATGTGTATAAAACGTTAATATAGACATTTTACTTAATCCATCTATGATTTTTTTTTTCAAAATTATGTAATAAACATGCTACATAACATATAAATTAAGAAATATGAGATGTTTTTCTGGTCGGCTTGACAGAGTGAACAGAAACCATTCGTGTCCGGGCTGGTAACAACAACAACAACAACGTTTGTTTACATAACTCGTGAAACTTCTACCCTCTCTCTCTCTCTCTCTCGTTTATTCATTTATTCACTCTACACTAAGACTACAGTTATTTTAAGGTAAGTAACGAGTGGACACGATTATTATATTATAGTTTAACAATAACATTATTATTAATATTAGTACATATGTATTATTGTAATAATAATAATGATTATTAATATTATTATTAATTTAGGGCACTGGAGCACAGATTCACTGTATAGCACCTTGTCTGGATTTTTTGGGTTTTCCTAGGTAATTTATACTATGATAACTTCACTTATGTGTACATGTGTGTGTGTGTGTGTGTGTGTGAGAGAGAGAGAGAGAGAGAGAGATACAGAGAGAGAGACAGCCACATTCAGTCAGCCAGTCAGTCAGCCAACCAACCACCCGGCCACCCACCCGGCCACCCACCCGGCCACCCACCCGGCCACCCACCCAGCCACCCACCCGGCCACCCACCCCGGCCACCCACCGGCCACCCACCCCCAGCCACCCACCCAGCCACCCACCCGGCCACCCACCCGGATAAGTATTACACAGAGTTGTTTCTCTTTACTTAGGGTATAGGTTATACTACATTCTGGCAGGATGACACTACCAGTGATATTCTCCCATTCCACTGTGTCGACAATACATAAAGATAACAGTAACATATGATACTGTATGCAATGTAAAATTTGCAATACATATCACTACCATGTATACATTATGTACAGTACATAAATAATTAAAATATAACAATAGAAGTAAATTATGGTAAAAAGAATGAAATAATGATTGTACATTACATTACAGTACTATGTAGGTAGTTCATATAGGAAAGGTTTGACATTATGCCCTACCCAGTATGTCGGCAATTTTCAAAGGTTTGACTTACGTCCATTTTGACTTACGACCGGTTGGTCGGAACCAAGCTTGGTCGTAAGTCGGATGGTAGGTGTATTTACAAAATTATTATCATATTGTCACAGACATACATACACACTGACAGGTGATTTTTGCACACCTGGCTGAATCACACATTATTATCTACAACTATATACAAGTATTTACATGTCCCACTTATGTTTCTAGAGCTCCACGATTGTATGATACTCCATGAAGCATGGATTCATACAGAGTGCCACCCCACACTGGTTACAAATGTATCATGTGTCCTTCGCTGTTGGGGTCGTTTTGTGGTGGTAGCACACACAACACACTTTTTCTGGGAATGCTTCTTCTTTGGGGTAGGTGGTATTGGTACCAAGTAGTGACAATTAGGGATGATTTGGTCTGGCACTTCCCCCACTGGCTGTGGTTGTGGTTGGGGGACAGGTTGTGGGGTGACAGGTCGCTGTTGAGGGGCAGGTACAGGTGTGGTGCCATCCTTTTTTGCTCTCTGTTTTACGACATTCAGGGATAATTCTGCAAAACGTTGTCGTTTTCAAGTCTTTATTTCGCACACATTGAATACATTGAGCACTGCAATGTCTACAAGGTGAAAAAACGGTTTTATATACCACTTGCAACTCCTACGCACACAGTCAATGAACCCTATCATCATGTCACACTTGCTAATGAGTCGCATATTGTTTGTATAGTCAACAACAGCAGCTGGTTTGACAATACGTTCATTGATCTCCCTGTTCACTTTGTCTGTTTGTACCATCTCGTTTCTATGGATGGATGATTGACAGCAATGTCACGTCCCGTTTGTCATGCCACGTCAGTGCCATGAAGTCATTGGCATGAAATGCTTGCACTGCACCTTCAACACTGCCTCCACTGAACCTTGGCATATGTTTTCTATTCCTTCTCACTGTTCCACATATATCAGTATTGTTCATGCGTAGGAAATCAGCGAGCATAGGGCTTGTATACCAGTTGTCTGTGTACAATGTATGGCCCTGGCCAAGGTATGGTTTCATCATTTTTCGAACAACATCACCAGAAATGCCCAACATGCGCCTGGTATCGTCAAGTGTGTTTTTCCTGGTATATACAATCACCATCCAACACTAGACCACTCTCACAGTCACACATAAAAAGTTTTATACCAAAACGATGATGTTTGCTTGGTATATATTGTTTGAATGACAAGCATCCCTTGAACAGAATCAAGGACTCATCAACAACAATGTTCTTGTAGGGATAAAAGTAGGCACTGAATTTCTGCTTCATATAGATAAACACTTCCCGGATTTTGTATAGAAGGTCATTTCTGTTGGGCCTATCCCTGTCTGAGAAGTGCAACATTCGTAGCAACAGAACGAATCTGTTGCAGGGAAGGAGGTCACTGAAGACAGGAGTACTGATAAAGTAGTCTGTGGCCCAGTAGTTACATATATTGTTCTTATAGATATGTGGCATAAGCATGACAGTGGCAAAGAATAAATACATTTCATCCACTGTTGTATCTTTCCATCTGTACAGCTGTGATGATTCCCCAACCTCTGGTGTATTGTCCGTGATATAGCGGTAATAATTGTTCGTCTGGGTCACTATCAAGTTCATTATAGGCTCGTCAAAGTATAACTGGAAAAAGTATAACTCTGTAGACTCATTCGTTATGGGACATTCTGGCAGGATGCCACTTCCACTCGTATCAAAATCAAAAGGCTCTGGCACGAATATACTTCGTGTCCAGTTCCACTCTCGGTCACATGGTGCAGGGTGGACCTCTGGCATGGGGCGTGGGGGAGCAGGAGGGGGGACAGGAGTGGAGGCAGCACATGGTTGACGGGGTGCCGGGCAGTCCTTTGTCTGTCCACCCACCGCGCCATGTGGTCCAGGCACCGTGCCATCCACCACTATTTCCTCCATCCCCTCATATTCACCTTCATGATCACTTTCACTATCAGTGGCAGGGGTTTTGGATCGTGACCTGCCATGACCCATGCCACCAACTGCAAATGGCACACTGCCTGAACTTAGGTAATGACGCCTAAAAGTACGTTTCACTGGTGAATAATGATCACTGTCACTAGATGAATCCTCTAATGGCATAAAATCCATCTCAGCATCACTTATATCACTTTCACTATCACTAGAACACTGGGAAAGCGATAGTTTCCTCTAGCGTAGTTGCCTATGTGTAACACTCACCACTCCAGAGGTGCTTGGCCCAGGGCCTTGTGTGGCCACACTGGCCACCCCAGAAGTGTTTGGCCCAGGGTCTGGTGTGGCCACACTGGCCACCCTAGAAGTGCTTGGCCTAGGGTCTGGTGTGGCCACACTGGCCACCCCAGAGGTGATGGGTTGAGGGTCATCTGGGTTATCGTCTATATTTTCACTATTTCCTTGATTATTAGTAGCCACATCTGCGTCAGATCCACTAAACTGACCTTCCATATCACTTTCCTCGAATAATAGAGTGCTAATACGACGAGGCGTGAGTGAATCACGAGGATGTGCCATGATGTTGACCCAAGATAGAGCTGAATGTAACTGGTCCTACCATGCGGTACCCAGGCATCCCAGATTTTTTTGATACTGCGCACACTGAGTGCGCACATCCATTCTCTCATGTCTATGCGACTCAGGCCTATCGTGCCAATTTTGAAGGAATGAAAAATAAAATGTAAATATACGTTTGGGGCAGTAGCAGTAAAAATGTATATATACGTTTGGACCATTTATGGATTAAGTCATATATCATAACCCTAGCAACTGATAATAAAGATTTTAGATCAACACTAGCATGACATGAAGCCAAGATATCCATCCTCGGATAATTCTCTGCAAACAGCTATCTCCATTCACACCAAGCAAACAACGTCTCAGAACACAAAGGTGGAAGAAGCAATCAAGGACTGGAAAATCAACATGAATGCTCATTTGAATGACTACCTTGATTACCACGATGACAAAACAGAACAAAAACAGTTCTCTGAAGCAGTTATAATTAACAGCTCTCACTTTACCAGTGAAATAACCCAAGCCAACTGCAAAGATACTGCAATCAGAATCATAAAAGACCACCTAAAAGCTTATGTACAAGACAACAGAATTAAAGAAACACACTAGAAAAGCAAGGTAGTAAACATTGTGTTATGATCAGATTTCGTTCATATGACAAAAAAAAAAGGATCTAATTCAATCATCAGCTAGAGTAAAAAATGGAATGTACATCAATGAGTGCCTGACGAGAAAATGTCAGAGCCTTTTGTTCAGGTTGAGAAAACTTAAATGGGAAAACAGCTACAAAGTCCATCAGTGCTTCACTCGAGATGGGAAAATTCTAGTGAGAAAAACAGAAGTATGCCGCTTATGTACTGTCACAAATGAATGTGATCTCTCTGACTTCCTTTAGAGATGCTGATCTTACTGTGACTGATTAATCAACTTGTCCTTAACATTATCTACATGTAGTGTATGTTCCTTCTGCATTATTATCTAGTTAGTACTAACTACCTCATATCCTTTTTTTTTTTTTATAGTGCTATTACTTGCTTAAATTTTGTGCTACAAGTCAAATCTTATTGTCTAAATTTGTTTAACTCTTTCAGGGTCCGTCCCGTAGATCTACGGCTTTGCGTTCAGGGTCCAAACTGTAGATCTACGCCAAAATTCTAGCGGCGCCAAATTTAGCGCGAGAAGGCTGGTAGGCCTACATCTGAGAGAATGGGTCTGGGTGGTTAGTGTACACACTATAGAAAAAATCTGGACGCCCGCATGGCATTGTGGGAACGCTGCCAAAGTAGCTTTGTTCATTGTGCCTGGCGGCAAGGAAGCTCTCACTCCCCACTCACTCTCCGGGCGAATTCTGACTCTCCTCTTCACAACTTACAGTTCTAAGACTGATGGAAGTGGAGCTGTAGAGGAATTCTATGGTTTTGAACCATATGGTACCACCGTACCATATGGTACAATGGTACCATATGGTACAATGGTGCCATGTCATACAATGGTATCATGGTACAATGTGCCATATGGTACATTGTACCATGTGGTACATTATACCATATGGTACATTGTACCATATAGTATAGGGTACAGGGACCCAAATGGAAATGAATCTCTCTGACTTCTTTTGGGTTATCCTAGGTTCTCGAAACATATGCTGCTAAGTATGATATTCTATGCAACTTTATTTGTGTATACCTAAATAAACTTATTTACGATGCCACATGCACTTGAGTAAGTTTATTCAGGTGTACACAAATACAGTTACATAGATTATCATACATAGCAGCATATGTATAAAATCCTAGGATAGCCCAGAAAAGTCAGGGTGACTTATTTCCATAGGGATCCCTGTATCTGTACCATATGGTGTCCTGTACCATATGGTACCCTGTACCATATGGTACCCTGCACCATATGGCACCCTGCACCATTTGGTATGCTGCACCATATGGTACCCTGTACCATATGGTACCCTGCACCATATGGTACCCTGCACCCTATGTTATCCTGTACCATATGTTATCCTGTACTGTATGGTACCCTATACCATATAGTACAATGTACCATATGGTACCCTGTAACATTTGATACCATGCACCATATGGTCAATAGGACGTGTTGGTGGCAGCAGGCACCAGCTAAGACTGAGTGGCGACGCAAGCTAGCTACTGACTCAGCAGTTTCCAAGACAAAGTTCTCTGTCATCCACCTCAAGGAACATGTCGAGTTCCTGTACATTTGTAAATATATAATAGAACATTACTAATCATACAAACAATTTTAGCATTATTTTTTTGTAAAAATTTTGTGAACGCTTAAAAAACCGATAGATTTTTAGTGGGCGCTTTAATGTGGGTGAATACAGACATGTACCATATAATACACCCATAAAACGGAATAATTCATTATGGTTTTTTATTGTTTTTTGTAAAAAGGTACCATGGGCCCAAGGAACCATTGCACCATGTGGTAAAAAGTGTGCACCAATAGGCACAATAAAAAAGAAGGGTTGGGTAACCCTGAGAAGTTGCCAATTGTTTGTTGTTATTGATACCATTGTACCATTGTGCCATTTCCCAAACCATTGTAAATGTTGACCCGTGGGTGAATGCAAATTTTTGTGATGAACTGAAAGGTTGGGTGTTTATATATCAATGACTTTGGGCCATTTTAGATGAAAAATCGGGTGGGTACACAGTCTATGGGAATTGTTGTGCCAGAGGCCATGCCCACGGAGAGGAAAAAAGGGAACTAAGAAAGGCTTTTCTTCTCAAGTCCACTGGAAGTGAGTTCCAGCTTCTAAACAGATGGGAAAAAGCCCCGGGGAGCCCTTATCCCATCAATATGAACCAAGCTGGCAGAAGCAAGTAGTGTCAGACAGTACATGCCTTTCATTTGTTGTACTTACAGCTTCATGGTGGTAAAAGAAACTTTTCTCGTCTTTTGGGATCAGCACGAAAACCAAAATGGGAAAATCATTACAGTAACGCTATTCGCATAAACGATTACCCCTTCCGGAATCGCGGGGGCCAATTATATAATTTGATATTTTTGTGTAAACATTTTGTAACATGTGAAAAAGTTTAGGGGGTTGATAAATACCTAATCCTAGGTTCACAATATTTCTTATGGTACAATTACGGCATATGGACCTGAACATATTGGGTAAAAAATAAACGGTTAACCATTGGCCACTGGTATTATACATATGATACCATTGAAAAATATTCCATTTTCATATGGTAAGTATAATATAGCATGTGTGTGCTAAACGAAATTTTATGACTCAAAGCAGTGTGAATTGAAGGTCTTCACTGCCCCCTTTGTTTTGACAGATCTTGACACAGGAGATGTGCCGGCTGAGGGCCTGCACGAGAGGGTACAGGGCTTTGGAACTGTGTAGCGTCCATTGAGAGGAGTGTGGGGCAGGTTCCACTCAACCTGGGGCCAAAATGCTGGTGCCCTCGAGTGCGCGAAAAACTCGCCCGGCAGACATGGGGAAGCTGACTTCAGGAAGGTGTCACTTCTCGACTGGACTCCCCTACGCGTCTGCTGGTGGTAAAAAAGCTCAGTTGTGGCTCTCGTGGACAGAGAAAGACAATGAAACAAAAAACATATGGACTTGAAAAAACATCATACAGGGAGAAAAAACAGTGGGTGTGCTAAACATGGTCAAAGGCAGTGACTCGTCGAAGGGCATCACTGCACGCCTTCCTGTGTCTGACAGATACTGCAACAAGGAGACAACCTGGGCTGAGCTGTGACGTAACAGGGTATTGGTCTCGTCGGAAAGGTGAGAGTCTTTTAGGAGTCGCTGCAGGTTTCACTAACCTGGGGCACAATATGTGGGCCCACGGGTGAGGCGTCGCAAAAATCGGAACTGGGCAGGACTTTGGGCAAGGACTGGAGGGCATTCCGAAAGGTAGCGGGGGGCTGTCACTGCCCGGGAGCGAGAGCGAGTTGTGAGGAGTCGTGGCGAGACGATGGGCAAAACATCTGGGAGTTGTAGCTCATACACCAACTCAGTGAGTGAGCTAGCGTAAAAGTGCATCATCTTCTGCAGGCGCTCACAAGCTTGTACACAGGCTGAAAAAGCACTCCGCGGGGCTAACCGGCTTACGTGTCATTCTCTCGCAGTTGGACTATAGAAAGGGTTAGTCAAGCATCCCCGGACTTGTTTCTCTCTTTAAACTGCACTCGAAGTCGGGGGTGAAGTGAAACAAATCTCGAGGGAATCGTAGCGGGTACAGTTCTGCAAACTTTTAGGACGCAAGCATAAGGCTTTCGTAAAGGGGCTATACGCTCAGGGCCGGGTGATATCAGCTGTCAAAAAGCGCTTGGTGCTACTCAAAAGGGTCTGACTCAAGACCCCCTGGACACACGGAAAACTTTACCCACACCCCCGGGACATGCGGGACAAATGGGTAACTAGCAAATGATGCCTTTCTGTCACAAAACTGACACTAAGCTATTACTAAAATGTGAAACGAGAGGAATTTTTTAAACACAACATAATTTTCGCAATACTGAAATATTTACTGAAACACCGAGGACATAATGTATTCGGGTGTGTCACAGGGGAGTCGCAGCACGGGGATGTAAGCAGACATTCCCAGGTGACGTCAAGGGAGACATCGTGAGTCATGAATCAGGCAGATCGCGGTGACGTCAATGTAATGCGGGGGAACAACCCCCAAACATGAGGCCTGGGGCATTGGCGGGGGAACCCCGTGGCTTTAGATCCCTGACATTGCCCACACCCCACGTGGCGTCGGGGTCCACGTGGGGTTTGTGTTACGTGGGGATGCTGATCCCAGGCTTTCTGACCAGTGGGTTCCTGACTGTGTGGCTTCTGATCTACATGCTTCTGATCCACGGGCTTGCTGACCACATGGCTTTTTTGATCCATGGCTTGCTGATCCACTTGGGTTGCTGATCCTGGTTGCTTATTGGGGTTTTTTCTACGTGGCTTCGAGTGGCCTGGGCACTCGGAAAAACAGCT
>NC_069403.1:7078817-7162625 GCF_026875155.1 Cherax quadricarinatus | reverse complement strand
AAAAAAAAAATCGATTTTTTTTTTATTTAAAACTGCCAGGGAATTTTATAAGGTGCACACTGACAACACAGACCCATTCTCTCACATGTGGGCCTACCAGCTTTTCTGCTTGATTTGAAGCCGCTCGAATTTATGAGTTATATATCGGGCAAACCGGACCTCGTAAGATATATACGGCCGCGACAGTCAAAGGGTTGAAGAATCATCTTACCATCAACATTGCCAAGTATTCAATAAGATACCAACAAACAAAATGAGATCAATTTCCGAGTTCAAGAGCAAGAACCCTACATGTAGAGGAACCTGCCTTGAGGTCTGCTCGGCTTGTGGAAATTTTGCTCGCGTATGGAAGAAAAAAATCGACTTATCGACTGCTTGTATTTTGTGAAAAACTTGCACATGGCATGTTGCAAGTAGAAGGTTCACTGTATTATGTACAGGTTACCTTGACTTAACGAGTGCCCAGCTTATCGAGTTTTTCAATGGTATGAACCGTCACTTGGTCGATTTTTTTGCTTTGAGTTGTGAGCAAGCTTCAGATATGCCACCACTCGCAGGTGAAAGAAAATACTGTAGTATCAAAAACCTCGATAATAACCATTCAAATTCAAAGTTTATTCTCTATAAGGATTACAATGCTGAGTTTACAGAAATTTGGTTATTGTGTGGTTTTACATGTAGTAAAATAATGATTACAGAGTGTACCACTAGAACACCTAGCATGGCTAGGCATTTCGGGCAGACTTAGTTTTATTCTTAATTGTAAAATATTACAAATTATGAGGTAAGTTGGTATTATGGCTAAGTGACTAAATACTAGTTTGTGAGTTTAGCAATGTGAATGCTTTTGTTTTGGCACAGTACATAGTTTCAGTATTGGAGTATCACAGGATTCATTATTTTAAGATTAAGATTAATATTTCTGTTTATGGTCAAATGGGTGAGTGTAAGTGTGAACCACCAGTTGGTATTCGTGTAGTTAGTTGACGGGGTGTATCAGGGAGATAAGATGTTTTCTAATGGTAGTTTTGAAGGTGATGAATATGTCTGCAGTTCTAGAGTTCTCAGGTAGGGTGTTCCAGATTTTAGGGCCTTTGACATACATTGAGTTTTTGTAAAGGTTTAGTCGGACACGGGGAATGTTGTAGAGATGTTTGTGTCTGGTGTTATGCCTGTGGGTTCTGTCACAACTATCAAGAAAGCATTTTAGGTCAAGGTTGATATTAGAGTTTAAGGCCCTAGCATGGCTAGGCATTTCGGGCAGACTTAGTTTTATTCTTAATTGTAAAATATTACAAATTAAGAGGTAAGTTGGTATATGGCTAAGTGACTAAATCCCAGTTTGGTGAGTTTAGCAATGTGAATGCTTTTGTTTTTGGGAAGTACATAGTTTTTTAGTATTTGGGGTACCCCAGGGGTTCATTATTTTAAAATTTAAAATTAAATAATTCTGTTTAGGTCAAAAGAGTGAGTGTAAGTGTGAACCACCAGTTGGAACGTGTAGTTAGTTGCGGGGTGTACAGGAGATGATTTTTTTAATGGTGTTTTGAAGGTGATGAATGTGTCTGCAGTTCAGATTTCCAGGTGGTTTTCCAAAATTTTTGGGGCCTTTGACATACTTGAGTTTTTTTTTTAAAGGGTTTTAGTGGGGACAGGGGGGAATGTTGTAGAGGTTTGTGTTGGTGTTTGCCTGGGGGTTCTGCCCAAAAACATAAAGAAAAGCATTTTGGTCAAGGTTGTATTAGATTTTAAAGGGCCCCCTGTAGATGTGATTGCACAGTAGTAATGTGGATGTACTGAACGGGAGTTTACCGGGAGTTTATGGAGAGATTTCCCGGGGGTCCAACGCCCCGCCCCCGGTCTGTGCCCAGGCCTCCGGGTGGATCGAGCCTGATCAACCAGGCTGTTGCGCTAGCGAGAAAACCAACGTCGACCACAGCCGGCGACCCGGGAACTGACTTTTAGGGCTTGCCAGTGCCAGCTTGAAGACACCGGGGGTCTTTTGGTAATCCCTTTGGTGCGGGGAGGCAGTTGAAAGTCTCGGCCCCTGACATTTATTGTAGGGTCTTTAACGTGCTTTTGCCCCCCTCTTTTCATTGGGGGGGGGTGCTGCTGCCAAGTTTTTTGCTTTCGTATGAGTGATTTCGTGTGAAAGTTCGGTCCCAGCCCCTCTAGGATTTCCAGGTGTATATAATCATGTATCTCCCCCTCCTGCTTTCCCGGGGATACAGGTTTGGGAAAACCTAAAGCGCCCCCTTAATTGAGGTGTTTTATCTCCGTTATGCGCGCCGTGGTTCTCTGTACATTTTCTAGGTCGGCAATTTACCTGCCTTAAAAGGTGTGTTAGTGTGCAGAAAATATTCAGCCTAGATGAACAAGTGACCTGAAGATTGTATATGGGTTGGGCCCCCTAGTTTTGAGGTTCTCATTATCCTCCTGTCATTTTTCTAGCAGAGGGATTGACAATGTTAGGGCCCTTTGAAGGCAGATCCCCCGACATGATCACCCCCAGGTCTTTGACGTTGGGTTTCGCTCTATTTTGTGGCCAGAATTTGTTTTGCTCTGATGAAGTTTTAATTTCTATGTTTCCATATTGGAAATTGAAATTTCTCTCTTGAACTTCTATTGTTTTCTGCACCCATAAAAGATTTGGTTGATGTCCCCCGGGAGTTTTTGCAGTGTCGAAGGAAGACACTGTCTGCAGATTGGGTGTCTTTTCTCCCAAAGGAAAGACACGGTGCTGTGGCTGACATCCTTTCTATTTGGATATAGATGAGGAACAAGATGGGAGCGGTACTGTGCCTTTTGGGGAACAGAGTTTTCACCTAGCCCCCCGGATTTACTTGTTGCGACTACCTCTGTGTTCGTTAGTGGGAAATTTATAGACCCATCGACCGATTTTCTGTTATTCCTTTAGAAATTTTTGTGCGCTATTACGCCATGGCACACTTGTCGAAGGTTTTTGAAAAGTCTGTATAATAATCTGCATTCTTTTTGCTTCTAGTGCATTTGGCCCTTGTCGTAGTGACCAAAAGTGAGACGACAAGACGACTTTCTAAACCCTGTTGCCCTGGGTTGGTAACTGATGGGTTTTAGATGGGTGGTGATCTTGTTTTTGGGCCCCTTTAAAAGATTTTTATGATTGGGTGTTAGTGCTTTGGTCTGAGTTTTTGCTTTGCTTTACTGCCCCCTTTGGAGTGGGGCTATGTTGTTGCTTTTAGTAAACGTGGGGGACCCCCTGTCCGCTCCCTCTCCATAGGATAAAAAAGGGCTTGTGATAGGGGTTTCTTCAGTTTTTGATGAACACAGAGTTCCATGGTTGGGCCCTGGGGCAGAGGCATGGCATGTCATTTATGCCTGTTCGAAGTCTTTTGGCGTCAGGAAAACATCGGATACTTGTTTTCACAAATTTGTGGTCTCTAAAAAAAAAATTCTTTTGATCTTCGATCCAGTTGGTTAGCGGCTTGCTAAAAATGAGTCATTTGGGACTTGAGTAGTTCACTCATTTCCCTTGCTGTCATCCGGTAGGACCCATCTTGTTTAAGTGGGGGCCCCAAATAGGGACGTTGTTCTCGATTTTGTTTTGGGCTAGGGAAGAAATATTTTGGGTTTTTTTCGATTTCATTTAGGGTTTTTTAGTTTTCCGCGTTTCCTGATCCTAAAGGATTTTTTTTAGCTTAAGTTCGTGCTTGCTATTTCTCTGACCGTGTTCCCACGCTTTCAGTAATTACCCTTTTAGCCGCTCTGTTATTTTTTCCCCACTGTAAAGGAGGCCCCTTTTCTTTCTGTTTTACATCTACTCCCCTTTTTCTTAAGGAATCCTTTTGCTAAACCCAGTGCCCCCGAGTTTTAAAAATTTTTTCCTAAGTTGGGGGCTGTGTTGTTAAGTATTTCTTTCCCCCTTTTATCGGTTAGGACGGGGTTTTTTTGGTCCCATTTTGTTTTTGTTATTGAAGTTGATTTGGTGAATGCTCCCCCCGTGACTAAATTTTTTTATGTCGGTCTGGGGCTCCGGCATACATGACTGAAACCCCAATTTGTTGTGATTGAGTAATTTTTTTTTAAAGGTAACATTTCTTATAGATCTCATTGTTTGTGAAGATGAAAAGGTTAGGTATTCTCCACTAGTAGGCTCTTTATTTGCTGGTTTAAATTGAATTTTGTGCGAGTTTTAAAAAACTCGCGTGATGGGTTTTTTTCAGAGCTGCCCCCTTTTTGTTATTACTGCAACTATTATTGTATTTCCTCCATTTTTAGGTGCCTTTAAATGAAACCCCCCGGGCAAGATGTTTTTGGGGCAGGAGCTGGAAGGTTTTTCCGACAGTGGGCAAAATTTTTTAAAAGTGTTCTGGAATTGTGGGATGTTCATCCGGGGGGCTTGTAGACTACCACAATGAAAAGGTTTTTGGGTTTTCGACTTTTGCAAAATTCCATAAATCATTTGAGGCATTTAGCAGTTCGGCAAACAATGATCTCAAGTACAGGCCAACCCCCCCCCTTTTGCCTGTTCAACTCTGTACATCTGTATAGGTTGGGGAACCCGGGTCCATTTTCTTGTCCAAGTGATCCTTTATGTGGGTTCCCCGTGAAAGCCGCGAACATGCCTTTGCCTCGCGCAGTCCCCGGATGAAAGGTATTTTTTTGTTTGTTGCTGGCTTTTGACCCTTTTTAATTTGCAAAGAAAAGTTTTTCGGACTGGTGGATTGTTGGTACTGGGGGGGGGAAGTTTAGTCTTGAAAAGTGGGGGGGTGTGTTTTACAGGGTGGGATTTTGTGATTTTCTTACTGCACTTTTTGTTGGGTTATTTGGCTTTGGGGTGTTGCTGCAGTGATCTCCAAGCACAATACTAGGGGAGGTATGGATAAATAAGTGGGTGGTATGTGGTTTAGAAAGGGATTTTGCGGGGAGTATATGACTTGGGGAGGATCCCAAAACCCTTTTGGAAATTTTTTGGTTATATGCTGGATATGGGTCTGAAATTCAGGGTTTTTGTCAAGGTATAAACCCAGGGGAATTTGCCCTTTAGTTGGTAATTAAGTGTTGTCAATCTTTAAAGTTAATTTTTGATCTCCTGCCGTACCAAACATAATATAGTAGGTTTTGTCAGTGTTTAAACAAAAATTTATGGTGTCATCCAAATCGATATTTTTTCACCTCGTTCACAAAGGTGTTTTGGGGGGCAAATTAGGGTGAGAGATGAAATAAATGTGTGTCGCAAAGGAAAAGGGTTTCGGTTTGGGGTACTTTGGGGAAGATCATTGATGTATATGAGGGAAAGCAGGGGACCAAGGAACTTCCCTGCGGGGAATCCAGTTTTAAGGCGTGTTGCTGATGCTGTGTCTTTAATGGTGACATACTGATACTTTTAGTAAGGTAGATTTGAAATAAGCAAGGCATGGGCCCCTTATACCGTAATGATCAAGTTTTTGGAGTGGTTCGTGGGCTCTGTGTCAAAAAACTTTTTTTTTAGGTCATAAAAATTCCTAGTGGATATTCCTTATTTTCCAATGCTGTGTAAAGCAGATCTAGCATTTTTATGATTGCATCATTAGTGCTTTTATTTTTCCTGAATCCAAATTGGCAGGGGTTGAGTATGTAACATCCTTTCAATTTTGATACCATTGGTAGTGTCATCCTGCCAGAATGTTCTATAATGTATGCCCTAAGTAAAAAACAATTCTGGAGCATACATAATACATGTTCAGCAGGCCGGCTTATTGGGTGGCCGATTTGCTTTGGCTGTCTCTATCTCCTTCTATCTGTCTATCTATCTCTGTCTCTGTCTGTCTGTGTCTCTCTCTGTCTCTATCTCACAGGTACACATATATGCAGTTATACATTGTGTAAATTACTTAGGATAACCCCAAAAATCCAGACACAGTGCTATACTATGCTTGTAGATATAAGGCATAATAAGCATGACTGGCAAGTAATACACATTTTCACTTGTTCAGGAATCAGAACTGACGACTCTGCATCGTGTGTAATACCTGTTGGTTCATGAGTGGCTCTATCTGAGACAGAGAGACAATTAGAGAGAGAGGAAGACAGAAAACAAGCAGACAGATAAGCAGAAACAGAGATAAACAGAAACAGAACTAGACAGATAGACAGACAGACAGAAACAGACAGATAGACATGTTTATTTGTAACAGTGAAAAATAAATCCAAGGCAGTGCATGATCATCAAATGTCACTCCGTGAGTGCCACTCCACTGGTAGTGGAGCAACAGACAGACAGACAGACAGACAGACAGAGAGAAACAGATAGACAGACATGTTCATGTGTAACTGTGAAAAATTAAGCCAAGGCAGTGCACAATCATCAAATATCACTTGACGAGTGTCACTCCACTGGCAGTGGAATGGCAGTCATCTTACACTGTGCTTCAAGAAGTTTCAAATACAGTGGACCCCCGCATAGCGAACGCCTTGCATAGCAAACAATCCGCATAGCGAACGCTTTGTTCGCTGAAATTTTGCCCCGCATAGTAGACAAAAACCCGCTCAGCGAACTTCGTCCGAGACGCGCCTCACATGTGCCGGCCGTCCCATTGTTTACCAGCTAGCCTCCGCGGTAACATTCAAGCATACACTCGGAATATTTCGTATTATTACAGTGTTTTCGGTGCTGTTTGTGGAAAATAAGTGACCATGGGCCCCAAGAAAGCTTCTAGTGCCAACCCTGTGGTAAAAAGGGTGAGAATTAGTATGGAAATTAAGAAAGATTTTGAAGGGTTTGGGGCTAACCCTGAGAAGCCTATGCCAGTTGTGGAATCCATTGTGCCTACTTCAAAAATTAAGGAAATGTGTGCACAGTGGGTTGAACTGCAAACCTTTATGGATGAAAATCACCCTGACACAGCTGTTGCAAGCCGTGCTGGTGACTATTTCAATGACAATGTTATGGCCCATTTTAGGAAAGTCTTGAAGGAACGGGAGGTACAGAGCTCTATGGACAGATTTGTTGTGCGACAGAGGTCCAGTGACTCTCAAGCTGGTCCTAGTGGCATTAAAAGAAGAAGGGAAGTAACCCCAGAAAAGGACTTGCTACCTCAAGTCCTAATGGAAGGGGATTCCCCTTCTAAACAGTAAGAAGATAATGCTCTCCCCTCCTCCCATCCCATCAATCATCACCAGATCTTCAATAAAAGTAAGTGTCATGTAATTGTGCATGCCTTTTTCAGTTTGTGTGTACTAAAATTAACATTTTTTTGTGGTAAAAAAAAATTTTTTTTCATACTTTTGGGTGTCTTGCACGGATTAATTTTATTTCCATTATTTCTTATGGGGAAAATTAATTCGCATAGCGAACATTTCGCATAACGACCAGCCCTCTTGCACGGATTAAGTTCGCTATGCGGGGGTCCACTGTATACTCCAGCATTTCTAAAACATTGTTGGGACCTGGCAAAAAAGCAAAAATAATTTCTTATTTATAAATACGTTTTACTTAAACAGCCCTCTGGACAACAGTTTTGGCAATCCTACAATCTCCTCCTAACTTCCAAACTACGAATTCTCTGCATTATATTCACACCACACATTGCCCTCAGACATGACATCTACACTGCCTCCAGCCTTCTCCTCGCTGCAACATTCATCACCCATCCTTCACACCCATACAGGAGCATTGATAAAACTATACTCTCATACATTCCCCTCTTTGCTTCCAAGGACAAAGTTCTTTGTCTCCACAGACTCCTAAGTGCACCGCTCACCCTTTCCCCTCGTCAATTCTATGATTCACCTCATCTTTCATAGACCCATCCGCTGACACGTCCACTCCCAAATACAGTGGACCCTCGCCTAATGCTATTAATCCGTTCCTGAGAGCTCAACGTTAGGCGAAATTATCGTTAGGCGAATTAATTTTCCCCATAAGAAATAATGGAAATCAAATTAATCGGTTCCTAACACCCCAAAGTATGAACAAAAAAATTTTTTTACCACATGAAATATTAATTTTAATACACACAAACTGAAGAAGACATGCACAGTTACATGACACTTACCTTTACTGAAAATCTGGTGATGATTGATGGGATGGGAGGAGGGGAGACTGTGGATTGTGTTAATGTTTAGAAGGGGAATCCCCTTCCATTAGGACTTGAGGTGGCAAGTCCTTTTCCGGGGTTACTTCCTTTCTTCTTTTAATGCCACTAGGACCAGCTTGAGAGTCACTGGACCTCTGTCGCACAACATATTTGTCCATAGAGGCCTATACCTCCCGTTCCTTTATGATATTCCTAAAGTGTTTCAGAACATTGTCAGTGTAATAGTCACCAGCACGGCTTGCAATAGCTGTGTGAGGGTGATTTTCATCAAAAAAGGTTTGCACTATAAGCCACATTGCACACATTTCCTTAATCTTTGAAGTAGGCAACTTCCTCAATTTCTCTATCCCCTCCTCTGAAGCAGTTTCCTCAGGTGTGGCCTCTTGCTGTTGAAGATGATCTAGCAGCTCATCAGTGGTTAGTTCTTCACTGCCCTCCTCCACCAACTCTTCCACATCCTCCCTGCTAACCTCCAACCCCAAGGACTTCCCCAGTGCCACAATGAATTCCTCAACTTGCATAGGATTCCCAGGGTTAGCCTGAAACCCTTCAAAATCCCTTTTGTCTACACATTCTGGCCACAGTTTCTTCCAAACAGAGTTCAAGGTCCTCTTAGTCACTTCCTCCCAAGCCTTACCTATAATGTTTACACAATTGAGGATGCTAAAGTGATCCTTCCAAAACTCTCTTAGAGTCAATTGAGTTTCTGAGGTCACTACAAAGCACCTTTCAAACATAGCTTTTGTGTACACTTTCTTGAAGTTGGAAATGACCTGCTGGTCCTTGGGCTGCAGGAAAGGAGTGGTATTAGGAGGCAAAAACTTGACCTTAATGAATCTCATTTCCGCAGAAAGTCGCTCTGCCACGTCTGAAGGATGACCAGGAGCATTGTCTAATACCAGGAGGCACTTAAGGTCTAATTTCTTTTCAATTAGGTAACTTTTCACAGTGGGGGCAAATGCATGGTGTAACCAGTCATAGAAAAAGTCCCTAGTGACCCATGCCTTACTGTTTGCCCTCCACAGCACACACAAATTAGCAATGAGGACATTGTTTTTCCTGAACACTCTTTGCAATCACCACTAGCATTGGCACACATCAACAGAGTAAGCCTGTCTTTCATAGGCTTATGTCCTGGGAGTGCCTTTTCCTCCTGAGTAATGTAGGTCCTGCTTGGCATTTTCTTCCAAAACAGGCCTGTTTTGTCACAATTAAACACTTGTTCAGGTTTCAGTCCTTCACTGTCTATGTACTCCTTGAATTCCTGCACATATTTTTCAGCCGCTTTGTGGTCTGAACTGGCAGCCTCACCATTCATTATCACACTATGTATGCCACTACGATTCTTAAATCTCTCAAACCAACCTTTGCTGGCCTTAAATTCACTCACATCATCACTATTTGCAGGCATTTTTCTAATTAAATCGTCATGCAACTTCCTAGCCTTTTCACATATGATCGCTTGAGAGATGCTATCTCCTGCTATCTGTTTTTCATTTATCCACACCAATAACAGTCTCTCAACATCTTCTGTCACTTGCGATCTCTGTTTCGAAAACAAAGTTGCACCTTTGGCAAGAACAGCTTCCTTGATTGCCGTTTTCTTGGCCACAAGAGTAGAGATGGTTGATTGGGGTTTTGTGTACAACCTGGCCAACTCGGAGACACGCACTCCACTTTCATACTTAGCAATGATCTCTTTCTTCTTATCCATAGTAATTCTCACTCTTTTTGCTGTAGGGTTGGCACTAGAAGCTTTCTTGGGGCCCATGGTGACTTTTTGTGCAGGTGCAATCACTAATAAGGCTGTGATAATATGAAATGTTCTGATTGCATGCTTGGAAGTGACCACGGTGGCTGGCTTATAAACACTGGCACCCATGGAACAAGTGAGGCAGGCTCAGGCCGCATGTGGACGCATCTTGAACGAATTGCGTTTAGCGAGTTTTTTAGCACTAGCTGAGGCAAAATTTTTGTGTTAAAATGTATCGCTAGGCAGATTTAACATTATGCGATGCATTCGTTAGGCGAGGGTCCACTGTATCTGAATACATTCACTTCCTCCATATTCTCCCCCTCCAATCTGATATCCAATCTTTCATCACCTAATCTTTTTGTTATCCTCATAGCCTTACTCTTTCCTGTATTCACTTTCAACTTTCTTCTTCTACATACCCTACCAAATTCATCCACCAACCTCTGCAACTTCTCTTCAGAATCACCCAAGAGCACAGTGTCATCAGCAATGAGCAACTGTGACAACTCCCACTTTATGTGTGATTCTTTATCTTTTAACTCCACACCTCTTGCCAAGACCCTCGCATTTACTTCTCTTACAACCCCATCTATAAATATATTGAACAACCACGGTGACATCACACATCCTTGTCTAAGGCCTACTTTTATTGGGAAATAATCTCCCTCTTTCCTACACAAACTTGAACCTCACTATCCTCATAAAAACACTTCACTGCTTTCAGTAACCTACCTCCTATACCATACATCTGCCACATTGCCCTCCTATCCACCCTGTCATATGCCTATTCCAAATCCATAAATGCCACAAAAACCTCTTTAGCCTTATCTAAATACTGTTCACTTACTCTTACTCTTAATTCTTTCAATAATAACTGTACCATTCACTTTACCAGGTATAATCGACAGACTTATCCCCCTATAATTTTTGCACTCTCTTTTGTCCCCTTTGCCTTTATGCACAGGAACTATGCATGCTCTCTGCCAGTCCCTAGGTACCTTACCCTCTTCCATACATTTATTAAATAATAGCACCAGCCACTCCAAAACTATATCCCCACCTGCTTTTACCATTTTTATCTTTATCCCATCAATCCCAGCTGCCTTACCCCCTTTCATTTTACCTACTGCCTCACGAACTTCCCCCACACTCACAATGGCCTTCCTCACTCCTACAAGAGGGTTATTCCTCCTTGCCTATCACGAAATCACAGCTTCCCCTATTTTCATCAATATTTAACAATTAATCAAAATATTCCCTCCATCTTCCCAATACCTCTAACTCTCCATTTAATAACTCTCCTCTCTTATTTTTAACTGACAAATCCCATTTGTTCTCTAGGCTTCCTTAACTTGTTAATCTCACTCTAAAATTTTTCTTATTTTTAACAAATTTGTTGATAACATCTCACCCACTCTCTCATTTGCTCTCTTTTTACATTGCTTCACCATTCTCTTAACCTCTCTTTTTTCCCATATACTTTTCCCCCCTTTAAACATCATTTTCTCTTTGTAAAAACTTCTCAAATGCTAACTTTTTCTCCCTTACTACTCTCTTTACATCATCATTCCACCAATCGCTCCTCTTCCTCCTGCACCACTTTCCTGTAACCACAAACTTCTGCTGAACACTCTAACACTGCATTTTTTAAACACCCCATACCTCTTCGACCCCCATTGCCTATGCTCTCATTAGCCCATCTATCCTCCAATAGTTGTTTATATCTTACCCTAACTGCCTCCTCTTTTGTTTATAACCTTCACCTCTCTCTTACCTGATGCTTCTATTCTCCTTGTATCCCATCTACCTTTTTACTCTCAGTGTAGCTACAACTAAAAGGTGATCTGATATATCTGTGGCCCCTCTATAAACATGACATCCTGAAGTTCTACTCAACAGTCTTTTATCTACCAATACATAATCCAACAAGCTACTGTCATTTCGCCCTACATCATATCTTGTATACTTATTTATCCCCTTTTTCTTAAAATATATATTACCTATAACTAAACCCCTTTCTATACAAAGTTTAATCAAAGGGCTCCCATTATCTTTACACCTGGGACCCCCAAAATTACCTACCACACCCCTCTCTAAAAGTTTCTCCTACTTTAGCATTCAGGTCCCCTACCACAATTACTCTCTCACCCTTTGGGTTTAAAGGTTCCTATACATTCACTTAACATCTCCCAAAATCTCTCTCTCTCTACATTCCTCTCTTTCCAGGTGCATACACACTTATTATGACCCCACTTTCGCATCCAACCTTTAGTTTAATCCACATAATCCTTATTTAACACATTCATATTCTCTTTTCTCCTTCTATTTAAATGATCCCTTTAACATTGTTGCTACCCCTTCCCTTTGCTCTAACTCTCTCAGATACTCCGGATTTAATCCCATTTTTTCCCCCCACCGAAACTCCCCTACCCCCTCCAGCTTTGTTTCACTGAGGGCCAGGACATCCAACTTCTTTTCATTCATAACATCAGCAATCATCTGCTTCTTGTCATCCACACTACATCCACGCACATTTAAGCATCCCAGTTTTATAAAGTTTTTCTTCTTCTCTTTTTTAGTAAATGTTTACAGGAGAAGGGGTTACTAGCCCATTGCTCCCGGCATTTCAGTTGCCTCATACGACATGCATGGCCTATGGAGGAAAGATTCTTTTCCACTTCCCCATGGACAATAGAAGAAATAAAGAACAACAGCTGTTTAGAAAAAGGAGAAAAACCTAGATTTGTATATATATATATATATATATACATATATATGTTAATGTTGCAGTTTAAAAACTGTGTGTTTAAAGCACCCTTCTGGCAAGACAGTGATGGAGTGAATGATGGTGAAAGTTTTTCTTTTTCGGGCCACCCTGCCTTGGTGGGAATCGGCCGGTGTGATAATAAAAAAAAAAAAAAATATATATATATATATATATATAATATATATTTTTTTTTTTTTTTTTTTTTTTTATCACACTGGCCGATTCCCACCAAGGCAGGGTGGCCGAAAAAGAAAAACTTTCACCATCATTCACTCCATCACTGTCTTGCCAGAAGGGTGCTTTACACTACAGTTTTAAACTGCAACATTAACACCCCTCCTTCAGAGTGCAGGCACTGTACTTCCCATCTCCAGGACTCAAGTCCGGCCTGCGGTTTCCCTGAATCCCTTCATAAATGTTACTTTGCTCACACTCCAACAGCACGTCAAGTATTAAAAACCATTTGTCTCCATTCACTCCTATCAAACACGCTCACGCATGCCTGCTGGAAGTCCAAGCCCCTCGCACACAAAACCTCCTTTATCCCCTCCCTCCAACCCTTCCTAGGCCGACCCCTACCCCGCCTTCCTTCCACTACAGACTGATACACTCTTGAAGTCATTCTGTTTCGCTCCATTCTCTCTACATGTCCGAACCACCTCAACAACCCTTCCTCAGCCCTCTGGACAACAGTTTTGGTAATCCCACCACCTCCTCCTAACTTCCAAACTACGAATTCTCTGCATTAATATTCACACCACACATTGCCCTCAGACATGACATCTCCACTGCCCCAGCCTTCTCCTCGCTGCAAACATTCATCACCCACGCTTCACACCCATATAAGAGCGTTGTAAAACTATACTCTCATACATTCCCCTCTTTGCCCCCAAGGAAAAAAGTTCTTTGTCTCCACAGACTCCTAAGTGCACCACTCACTCTTTTTCCCTCATCAATTCTATGATTCACCTCATCTTTCATAGACCCATCCGCTGACATATATATATAATATATATATATATGTATATTTTATAAAATATATATATATATTTTATATATATATATATATATATATATATATATATATATATATATATTATATATATATATATATATACATATATATATATATGGATGAATTTGGTAGGGTGTGTATAAAGAAGAAAATTAAAGGTGAATACAGGAAAGAGTAAGGTTATGAGGATAACAAAAAGATTAGGTGATGAAAGATTGAATATCAGTTGGAGGGAGAGAGTATGGAGGAGGTGAACGTATTCAGATATTTGGGAGTGGACGTGTCAGCGGATGGGTCTATGAAAGATGAGGTGAATCATAGAATTGATGAGGGAAAAAGAGTGAGTGGTGCACTTAGGGTCTGTGGAGACAAAGAACTTTGTCCTTGGAGGCAAAGAGGGGAATGTATGAGAGTATAGTTTTACCAACGCTCTTATATGGGTGTGAAAGCGTGGGTGATGAATGTTGCAGCGAGGAGAAGGCTGGGGGCAGTGGAGATGTCATGTCTGAGGGCAATGTGTGGTGTGAATATAATGCAGAGAATTCGTAGTTTGGAAGTTAGGAGGAGGTGCGGGGTTACCAAAACTGTTGTCCAGAGGGCTGAGGAAGGGTTGTTGAGGTGGTTCGGACATGTAGAGAGAATGGAGCGAAACAGAATGACTTCAAGAGTGTATCAGTCTGTAGTGGAAGGAAGGCGGGGTAGGGGTCGGCCTAGGAAGGGTTGGAGGGAGGGGGTAAAGGAGGTTTTGTGTGCGAGGGGCTTGGACTTCCAGCAGGCATGCGTGAGCGTGTTTGATAGGAGTGAATGGAGACAAATGGTTTTTAATACTTGACGTGCTGTTGGAGTGTGAGCAAAGTAACATTTATGAAGGGATTCAGGGAAACCGGCAGGCCGGACTTGAGTCCTGGAGATGGGAAGTACAGTGCCTGCACTCTGAAGGAGGGGTGTTAATGTTGCAGTTTAAAAACTGTAGTGTAAAGCACCCTTCTGGCAAGACAGTGATGGAGTGAATGATGGTGAAAGTTTTTCTTTTTCGGGCCACCCTGCCTTGGTGGGAATCGGCCAGTGTGATAATAAAAAAAAAAAATATATATATATATATATATATATATATATATATATATATATATATAAAAATAATATATATATATATATATATATATATATGCATGTGCGTGACTGTGAAGTGTGACCAAAGTGTAAGTAGGAGTAGCAAGATATCCCTATTGTCTAGCGTGTTTATGAGACAGAGAAAGACACCAGCAATCCTACCATCATGTAAAACAGTTACAGGTTTCTGTTTCACAGTCATCTGGCAGGACAGTAGTACTTCCCTGGGTGGTTGCTGTCTACCAACCTACTACCTGCCTGAAATACACAACATGCTAGTGACTTTCTTTGTGCTTAACAATATTTTATTATATGTAAACTTCAGTTTGTATACTACACATGAAATAAAGTTTGTTTGTTTGTATTGTACATTACATGTATAAGGAATGTATTTTTACTCTTCTCAATATTTTTATTCACTGAAAGAGACTGCTAATCTGTGTTATTTGTATAAAACAGTGTTTTTTTTTTTCAGAAAGATGTGTTATGACGTTCACTGTCCAGCAGTTAGAATGGGTGTGATAAGGCAGAGAGCAGTAGTAATTGATGAACATAGTATGGATGTAGATGCTCCACTTAGTGCCAACCAAAGTGATGTTGTCAACCTCTGGAGAACAGCCACACTGGAACACTTAAAGCAACATGCTGTTAAGGTAAGTCACTTTGAACTTCTTTGCTTGTATCTCAATGATAGTTCCCTATAATTTTTATTACCCAATTTTTAAAGTCTCTTGTGTAATGATCATTCTCCATGTGTAATATGCCATTTCTAACTCATTTAACCCTTAAACTGTCCAAATGTAGATCTACGTTGACGTGCAGCAGACTCCGAACGTAGATCTGTTTTTTTTTACATGCTTTCAAATGGGGAAAATCAAGGTCGGAGCGCTACGCATGTGAACATAGATCTATGTTTGCACAGTTTAAGGGTTAAGTAAAAGTGTAGAAAATGAATATGTTTAGGTTGGACTGAACCACAACAGTTCAAAGTTCAAAATTTTTATTTCTTTGCAAAGTTTACAATGCAAGGTTTACATATTACAAAATATGAAGTACAGTGGACCCTCGACATTCGATACTAATCCGTTCCTGAGAGCTATCGAATGTCGAAAATATCGAAAGTCAAATTAATTTTCCCCATAAGAAATAATGGAAATCAAATTAATCCGTGCAAGACACCCAAAAGTATGAAAAAAAAAAATTTACCACATGAAATATTAAGTTTAATGCAATAGAATAATTACAATAACAACAATAACAATAGATTAATAACAATAGAATAATTGACACTTACCTTTAATGAAGATCTGGTGGGTTTATGATGGGATGGGGAAAAGGGGAGTGTGTGAATGGTGTTAGTGTTTAGAAGGGGAATCCCCTTCCATTAGGACTTGAGCCAGCAAGTCCTTTTCCGGGGTTACTTCCCTTCTTCTTTTAATGCCACTAGGACCAGCTTGAGAGTCACTGGACTTCTGTCGCACAACATATCTGTCCATAGAGGCCTGTACCTCTCGTTCCTTTATGACTTTCCTAAAGTGGTTCACAACATTGTCAGTGTACAGGTTGCCAACACGGCTTGCAGTAGCTGTGTCAGGGTGATTTTCATCAAAAAAGATTTGCACTTTAAGCCACATTGCACACATTTCCTTAATCTTTGAAGTAGTCAACTTCTTAAATTTCTCTATCCCTTCCTCCAAAGCAGTTTCCTCAGGTCTGGCCTCTTGCTGTTGAAGATGATTTAGCAGCTCATCAGTGGTTAGTTTGTCATTGTCCTCCTCCACCAACTCTTCCACATCCTCTCCACTAACCTCCAACCCCAAGGACTTCCCCAATGTGGCAATGGATTCCTCAACTGGCATAGGATTCTCAGGGTTAGCCTCAAACCCTTCAAAATCCCTTTTGTCTACACATTCTGGCCACAGTTTCTTCCAAGCAGAGTTCAAGGTCCTCTTAGTCACTTCCTCCCAAACCTTACCTATAAGGTTTATACAATTGAGGATATTAAAGTGATCCTTCCAAAACTCCTTTTAGAGTCAATTGAGTTTCTGTGGTCACTACAAAGGACTTTTGAAACATAGATTTTGTGTACAGTTTCTTGAAGTTGGAAGTGACCTGCTGGTCCATGGGCTGCAGGAGAGGAGTGGTATTAGGAGGCAAAAACTTGACCTTAATGAAGCTCATGTCCACAGAAAGTCGCTCTGCCAAGTTTTTAGGATGACCAGGGGCATTGTCTAATACCAGGAGACACTTAAGTTCTAATTTCTTTTCAATTAGGTAATTTTTCACATTGGGGGCAAATGCATGGTGTAACCAGTCATAGAAAAAGTCCTAGTGACCCATGCCTTACTGTTTGCCCTCCACAGCACACACAAATTAGCCTTGAGGATATTCTTTTGCCTGAATGCTCTGGGAGTTTCTGAGTGATACACCAATAAAGGCTTCACTTTGCAATCACCACTAGCATTGGCACACATCAGAAGAGTAAGCCTGTCTTTCATAGGCTTATGTCCTGGGAGTGCCTTTTCTTCATGAGTAATGTAGGTCCTGCTTGGCAATTTCTTCCAAAACAGGCCTGTTTCATCACAATTAAACACTTGTTCAGGTTTCAATCCTTCAGCCTCTATGTACTCCTTGAATTCATGCACATATTTTTCAGCCGCTTTGTGGTCCGAACTGGCAGCCTCACCATGCCTTACCACACTGTGTATGCCACTATGATTCTTAAATCTTTCAAACCAACCTTTGCTGGCCTTAAATTCACTCACATCACTAGTTGCAGGCAATTTCTTTACCAAATCATCATGCAACTGCCTAGCCTTTTCACAAATGATCGCTTGAGAGATGCTATCTCCTATCTGTTTTTCATTTATCCACACCAATAACAGTCTGTCAACATCTTCTAATACTAGCGATCTCTGTTTCAAAAACAAAGTTGCACCTTTTGCAACAACAGCTTCCTTGATTGCCGTTTTCCTGCTCACTGTAGTAGAGATGGTTGATTGGGGTTTCCTATACAACCTGGCCAGCTCCGACACACGCACTCCACTTTCGTACTTTGCAATTATCTCTTTCTTCATTTCAATAGTCATTAGCGCCTTTTTTCTCGAAGGCTTGGCACTAGAAGCTTTCTTGGGGGCCATGGTTACTTATTTTGCAGAAACAAGCACCAAAAACAGTGATAATATGGAATGTACTGAATGTATGCTTAGATGCGCACACACTGGCTGGCTTGTAAACAGTGGCACACACGTGGCAGTTCAGGCCACACGTGGACACGTCATGTATAAATCGTATCGAATGTCAGGTTTTCCATTGAATGTCGAGGCAAAATTTTTTGCGTTAAAATGCATCGAATGTCAGATTTGTCGAATGTCGATGCCATCGAATGTCAGGGGTCCACTGTACAAAGACAGCCACTGGCATGCCTAGGCATTTCGGGCAGACTAATCCTAATTCCAACTGACTACTCTATATTGATACAGGTTATGGAGTGGTACATTCTAATGCTGATTAGTTCACATTATTACAAAAGTTAGATAATCAAGAATTCTATCATAATAAGATTTATAATAGTTAGGTAGCAAAAAAATAGTATTGGTGCCCTGGTGATCTGGTGGCTAAAGCTCTTGCTTCACACATGGAGAGCCCTGGTTCGATTCCTGGTGGGGTGGAAATATTTCGACGTGTTTCTTTACACCTGTTGTCATGTTCACCTAGCAGCAAATAGGTACCTGGATGTTAATCGACTGGTGTGGGTCAGATCCTGGGGGATAAGATTGAGGACCCCAATGGAAATAAGTTAGACAGTCTTCAATGTTGCACTGACTTTCTTGGGTTATCTTGGGTGGCTAACCCTCCTGGGTTAAAAATCCGAAAAAATCTTATCTCTCTTATCTTACAATTAGTGTAATTTAGTAAAGAGAATGGTATTATCTTGGTATGCTACAGTGTTTTTATAAAGTTGATATTACAGGCAAACTTAAGACAAACTTAAGATTAAGAAGGCGATAACAATTTTAGGAATTTTATGTTTACAGTCATTTATTATTTGGAAGAATTGCAGTTAAGAAGAGCAAGTCTATTTTCTTTCGGATGCATTCTTGGCACTGAAGATAAATTAGTAACATTTGTTAATAATTTAGAAATTACAGAGGAACTTGGTACTACAAGTGACCTCAAATCAATTACTTTTAACATTGAATGGAAGTATGATAGTAGGGATAACTCAGTAAGGGTCCCAGACTTTTGCTTAGCAGATTACAATGGTCTTAGAGAAAACCTATCATCTGTGGACTGGGGTAATGAAGAGAGCTGTCAATATGACAGCTTTCTAATCTCTATACATGCTGCCCAAAGAATGTTTATTAATAATAATAATAATAATAATTTTTATTTGGACATGATACATAGTTGTACAAGGAATTATAGTGGTTGGGTGTACATGCCAAAAGCCCCTTGTATGCAGAGCATTATGGGCAGGCTTAAAATTAACTTAAGATTAACTAAGCAATGATATATTCAGTGGTAAAAATTACAGTAAACAAATTACAACATGAAGTACAAATGAGTATTTCAAATAAGAAGCATTATAGGTGTACAAATTTTTAGCACAACAATGTATAATATAACAAAATGATCAATATACAGTGGACCCTCGGTTAACACCTGGATTGGATAGCGCCAAAATTGGATAAGGCCACGCTTTGGTGTGAAAAAATTGGCTCGGATAACACCTAAAATCTCGTTTAGGAGCTTTCGTCCTGAACTTGTCAGCACGGCACCCTGAGTGGGCCTGGCCACTCACTCCGTGTACCAGCCAGTGTGCCATTGTTTACAAAGCCAGAGAGTAGTCGTCAACAGAGTAAAGTCCGAGGCAGCTACGGTGAAAAGCTCTGTTCCACAAGGCACAGTACTAGCTCCCATCTTGTTCCTCATCCTCATATCCGACATAGACAAGGATGTCAGCCACAGCACCGTGTCTTCCTTTGCAGATGACACCCGAATCTGCATGACAGTGTCTTCCATTGCAGACACTGCAAGGCTCCAGGCGGACATCAACCAAATCTTTCAGTGGGCTGCAGAAAACAATATGAAGTTCAACGATGAGAAATTTCAATTACTCAGATATGGTAAACATGAGGAAATTAAATCTTCATCAGAGTACAAAACAAATTCTGGCCACGAAATAGAGCGAAACACCAACGTCAAAGACTGGGAGTGATTATGTCAGAGGATCTCACCTTCAAGGACCATAACATTGTATCAATCGCATCTGCTAGAAAAATGACAGGATGGATAATGAGAACCTTCAAAACTAGGGAGGCCAAGCCCATGATGACACTCTTCAGGTCACTTGTTCTATCTAGGCTGGAATATTGCTGCACTCTAACAGCACCTTTCAAGGCAGGTGAAATTGCCGACCTAGAAAATGTACAGAGAACTTTCACGGCGCGCATAACGGAGATAAAACACCTCAATTACTGGGAGCGCTTGAGGTTTCTAAACCTGTATTCCCTGGAACGCAGGAGGGAGAGATACATGATTATATACACCTGGAAAATCCTAGAGGGACTAGTACCGAACTTGCACACGAAAATCACTCACTACGAAAGCAAAAGACTTGGCAGACGATGCACCATCCCCCCAATGAAAAGCAGGGGTGTCACTAGCACGTTAAGAGACCATACAATAAGTGTCAGGGGCCCGAGACTGTTCAACTGCCTCCCAGCACACATAAGGGGGATTACCAACAGACCCCTGGCAGTCTTCAAGCTGGCACTGGACAAGCACCTAAAGTCAGTTCCTGATCAGCCGGGCTGTGGCTCGTACGTTGGTTTGCATGCAGCCAGCCAGCAACAGCCTGGTTGATCAGGCGCTGATCCACCAGGAGGCCTGGTCACAGACCGGGCCGCGGGGGCGTTGACCCCTGAAACTCTCTCCAGGTAAACTCCAGGTAAACATGCGATATATTTTGTATTATTCCATTGTTATTGTTGCTTGCAACTGCTAAATAAGCCACCATGGGCCCCAAGAAAGCTTCTGTTGCCAGCCCTATGGTAAAGAATGTGAGAAGCACACATAATTTAAGAAAAAGTTTGAAAAATACGAAAGTGACGGTGGTAGAGGGTAGTAGTGATGGTGGTAGAGGGTGGTAGTGATGGTGGTAGAGGGTGGTAGTGATGGTGGTAAAGGGTGGTAGTGATGGTGGTAGAGGGTAGTAGTGATGGTGGTAGGGGGTGGTAGTGATGGTGGTAGAGGGTGGTAGTGATGGTGGTAAAGGGTGGTAGTGATGGTGGTAGAGGGTAGTAGTGATGGTGGTAGAGGGTGGTAGTGATGGTGGTAGAGGGTGATAGTGATGGTGGTAAAGGGTGGTAGTGATGGTGGTAGAGGGTGGTAGTGGTGGTGGTAGAGGATGGTAGCAATGGTGGTAGAGGGTAGTAGTGATGGTGGTAGAGGGTGGTAGCAATTGTGATGGTGGTAGAGGATGGTAGTGATGGTGGTAGAGGGTGGTAGCGATGGTGGTAGTAGAGGGTGGTAGTGGTTGTGATGGTGGTATGGTATGATAAGGCATGGTGAGGCTGCCAATTTTGACAAATAAGCAGCTGAAAAATATGTGCAGGACTTTAAGGGGTACATAGAGGCTGAAAAATTAAAACTCCACAAGTGTTCAGTTGTAACAAAACAGGCCTGTTTAGGAAGAAAATGCCAAACAGGACCTACATTACTCAGGAGGAAAAGGCACTCCCAGGACACAAGCCAGAAAAGGACTTGTTACCTGAAGTCTTTATGGAAGGGGATTCCCCTTCCAAACAATAGAACACCTTCATCCTCTACCTTCCTTATGTCTCATCACTCCTCAACAAGTCCACAATAAAGGTAAGTGTGATGTTATTATTGTTTTATTCATCATGTATCATTATTTTCTGTGTAGGGAAATGTATATTTCATGTAAAAAAATGATTTTGTTTAATACTTTTGGGTATCTGGAACGGATTAATTGGATTTCCATTATGGAAAATTAATTCGGGTAAAGGCTAAATCGGTTAAAAGCTAGCTCTCTGGAATGAATTAAAAGCGTTAACCTAGGGCCCACTGTATAATATGAAGTCATACAATTTATTAATCGGATCAAATCAAATAAAATCAATGATTTGTAGTGCAGAAACAGGTCGTATGGTCATTAGATGAGTTGCTGTGTATTCAAGAAAATGGATTATTTTATTAGGTAATGTAATTAAAAAAACATAGTTTGATAGGGTCACAGGTTATACATTTATGAGACACAGTTATTCAGTATTTATTTAGTTGTGAGTGAGTAAGTGGGTTTTAAGAAGAGTCTTGAATTGATAAAAAGACAGTGTTTCTTTTATATTCACAGGTAATGAATTCCAGATTTTTGGGCCTTTTATGTGCATTGAGTTTTTACATAGTGTAAGATGGACACGGGGAACATCAAAGAGTGATCTGTACCTTGTGTTATGGTCATGTGTTCTGTTGAGGTTGGTAAGGAGAAGTTTGAGGGGAAGGTTCATATCCAAGTTTAGTGTTCTATGTATGTAGTAGGCACAATAATAAGTACAGATGTTTTGTATGGTGAGTAAGTTCAGAATTTTGAATATTGGTGGAGTATGCTGCCTGGAGTGGGAATTTGTTATCATTCTGACTGCAGCCTTTTGTTGGGTAATTAATTGTTTGAGATGATTTATTGTTGTTGAGCCATGCACAGATTCCATAGGTGAGATAGGGGTAAATGAGTGAGTGATATAGGGCCAGAAAAGCTGATTGTGGAACATAATACCGTATCTTCGATATCCCTACGGTCTTGGAGATTTTCTTGGAAATTTGTTGTACATGTGTTTGAAATTTGAGTATATTATCAAGGTGGATCCTAAGAATTTTCCTTCTATGAGCTTTGTGATAAGTGATCTGGTTATCATTATGTTAAGAGGAACATCTGTAGTTCTGTTCCCAAACTGAATGAAGTAGGTTTTGTCAATATTGAGAGTAAGCTTGTTAATCATCATCCAGGTAGATATTGTCTATAATTCGGTATTTACAGTATTGACTAGTATGACTGTGCTTGGGTGATAGAAGACATATGTAGTGTCATCTACAAACTGTGTGGGTTTGAGTAGTTGCGATGCATTTGTTAGGTTGTTTATGTAAATGAGAAAGAGAAGAGGGCCAAGGACACTTCCCTGTGGGACACCAACTGTAATTGGTTGTGTGGAAGAGTTTGCTCCATTTGTGTACACATATTGGCTTCTGTTGCTGAGGTATGACTTTAGGTAGTTGAGGGAGTGCCCTCTTATACCATAGTTTGATAATTTTATGTGCAACAAATCACAGTCAACTATTTCAAAAGCTTTACTTAAATCAAAGCTTTACTTAAATCCCTAATGCAGTGTATATTTATTCTAGCATGTGTATAATAGCATCGTTCGTATTTTTATTAGACCTGAACCCAAACTGACAGGGGTTGAATATGTTGTGGGAGATGATGTAAAAATAGATTCCCTTATGAATTAATTTTTCAAAGATTTTAGAGAGAACGGGTAAGTTGGATATTGGCCTATAGTTATTCAAGTCTGCTTGATCTCCTCCTTTATGTATCGGGGTGACCCTCGCTATTTTGAGAACTGTGGGGAAGGTAGAGGATTCGATGGATTTGTTAAAGAGTGTTGCAATGATTGGTGATAGTACTTGTGAAGCTTTTTTTGTATATAAAGGGTGGTAAGGTATTTAAATCTCCTGTATTATCAGCAGTATTATCAGTGGTGGTTCATAGCTAAAATTAGCCATTGTTTTAACCCTTTGAGGGTTTTGGTCGTACTAGTACGTCTTACACGTAGGGGTTTTTGACGTACTAGTACGCATAAATTCTAGTGGCCTCAAATCTAGTGGGAGAAAGCTAGTAGGCCTTCATATGAAAGAATGGGTCTATGTGGTCAGTGTGCACAGTCTAAAAAAAATCCTGCAGCACACAGTGCATAATGAGAAAAAAAAAACTTTGACCATTTTTTTGGAATAAATCAGCGACTTTGCAGTGTATTTTCGTATGGTATTTATTCTTGTATTCTAGTTTTCTTGGTCTCATTTTATAGAATGGAAGACATATTACAGAAATTGAGATGATTTTGACTGGTTTTACAATGAAAGGTGCCTTGAAATTGAGCTCAAAGTAGCAGAAATGTTCGATTTTTACCAAACTTCAAAAGTAAAACAAATCGTGCCAAGCGTGCAATACACGTCAACTGGTGAGTCTAATATTCTTTCACAAGTGCACCAATAATATTTATACCATTTTTTACACTAATGCAGTAGTCTGCATAACAGTAAATCTTATATTTTTTGTGAGAGTAAAAATTCAAAGTGGAAAGCAAAAGAATATAAGAGGGGCCTTGAGACGTGACTAATGACTAGAGGAAATGTCATTTTAGAGCCAGGAATGTCTTTCTTGTTTATTCTGGACCCTATTCGGAAATTGGCATCTTTTGAAATTTGTGTGAAATTGGCAAAATTGCTAAATTCTGACCACTGTACTGGATAGTTGAATTTCATAAATGGGTGGTTTCTTGCACCCATTCGATAGAAAAAATGGAGTTCTAGCGGAATATTCATGTTTTTTGTCGACTAGTACAGTGAAATTGGCCGAAAATGGGGCTCAAAGTGGGCAAAATCGCCGATGCGTAAACATCGCCGAGACCGCTAACTTTGCGAGAGCATAATTCCGTAAGTTTTCTATCAAATTTCAAACTTTTGGTGTCTTTATGATCGGGAAAAGATTCTCTATCTTTTCATAAGAGAAAATAATTTTTTTTTTTTTAAATTTGGCCGACCCTGAGAACGAGTTTCGGAGAGGGCCTGTCGACCCTCAAAGGGTTAATATTGTGTAAAATGAAACAAGCATATAAAAAAAATTTATACACAAGCCTGATAAAATCAAACAAAAAAATATTTTTTACTTACCTAAATTGTTACAGTTCAAGCTTGATCCATTCATTTAAAAATGAAATCCATTCTTCTTGTTTTACTTTGCACAAAAAGATTAATAATTTTATTTAATGTACAGTTATAAAGAAAGAATTAAAGAAAAAAAGACTCATTATATATTGAATGTTATTGATAATATCAAGTGAAAATAGGAGAAGCTTCAGTTTTGTAGTGCCTATACTTGAGCTGCTGCCACTGAATATTATATATTTGAGCACTACCCAGGTTAATTTCAACAAGCAGAGTCAAGTGGACTTAATAGGCATTTGATATGCACTCTAACTATTTAGGATGGATTATACAATTATTATTGCCTACTTAGGGCTTCATATTACATGGATTTATTTGCCACATTTTGGTTATTACACTATTGAAAAACTGCGGCATAATTTTATACACTACTTCATAAAATTAGCTTAATACGGTTCCATTTGCAGGCAGGGAAAAAATTTGGAGCATCGCCTGCAGGATAATTCCCCAACTCAGGTTCTGCCTGGCTGTGAGTCAGACCATTATATGAGTGAGGGAGACCTACCGCCATCCCCTGATACCCCCACCACCCTCATCCCAACCTTCCGTACATACAAGTCTAGTACCATCCTCTTCTAGGAGCTAGATGTGTTTGTGAATTATGTTTTGATCTTTTAATTGCCATATCTTGTATATGCCAAGAAATCATGGCACCCAGTAGGCATACGACTATTGCTGAAAGTGGCAAGAAAAAGTTTTGAGTGTTTAAGTCTTGGGGTTACAAAGAAAATAGAGATATTAGATGAGAGAGCCTATGACCTTTATGAAGTGTCAATTTGTACAGTTAAAAAGAATGGGGTAAATATACAAGTTTGTGTAATGAATAACCCAGGATGTCTCACTGACTCACTTGACTGACTGACTTTACTGACTGATTTACTGACTAAATTACTTGACTGACTGACTTGACTGACTGACTTACTTGACCAACTTACTTGACTGACTTACTTGACTGACTTACTGACATCCTTGACTGACAGACTTGCCTGACTTACTGACTGACTTACTGAGTGATTTGAATGACTTAAAATTAGGCCTTTTTCATTGAAGAGGACCCTAACAAATCTAGAAGCAGTGCTCTGAAACGGTGTCAAGAGCAGCTGATGCTTTACTGTGAGCTGTATAATGTACTGCAGGGTAAAATAGCCCAGAAATCCATTACAGAATTTATGCACACTCCAGTACAACCATCAACTTCAGTACCAGAACCTCTACCATCCTCCTCAGCCCAGTAGGATCACAACATAACTCTACACTCTCTTCACAATCATCCACAAACACCAGCACCCACAATTTAAGATGAGAAATATTATTATTTCTGTTGCATATGTAGTCTTAAGAAGTTAAAACAACATAATACATCACAACAGTGAACAACAGTTACATATTCACTTTTATTTTTGTAAGATCTGGAGGTCTGAAAAAAAAGTTGTTTGGCATTTTGGGGCTCATAGGAACGTAACCCTATTTTTCCCATGGATTTACCGACTGTGGCATTTTCAGGAACGTAACTACCATGTAATATAAGGGTCTACTGTATCTCAGATTTTTCACTGAAGCTTTATTTTGGATAATTTTCAATAATAATAATAATAATAATAATAATACAGTAGGGCCCCACTTTACGGGGTTTCGCTTTACGGCATTCTGCTAATATGGTCATTTCAAATTATGACCAAAACTCTCTATACGGCTCCCCCCACCTGACTTTCTAATGCGGTCACCGCACCCCACCCAGTTTGTTTACATTCTCCGTGAGATCCGTAAGCACTAAGTCTCTCCATTACGTCTGGAAACTCCAAAATTTCAAGTGTTTTTTAAAAGTTATTTCATATTTTATATATACTCTGATAATTATACACCTACCATCCGACTTACGACCAAGCTTGGTTTCAACCAACCAGTCGTAAGTCAAAATGGACGTAAGTCGAACCTTTGAAAATTGCCGACATACTGGGTAGGGCATAATGTCAAACCTTTCCTATATGAACTACCTACATAATACTGTAATGTAATGTATAATCATTATTTCATTCTTTTTACCATAATTTACTTCTATTGTTATATTTTAATTATTTATGTACTGTATATAATGTATACATGGTAGTGAACTGTATTGTAAATTTTACATCGCATACAGTATTTTATTTTACTGTTATCTTTAAGTATTGTCTACACAGTGGAATGGGAGAATACCACTGGTAGTGTCATCCTACCAGAATGTAGTATAACCTATACCCTAAGTAAAGAGAAACAACTCTGCAACATGTGTAATATATATCCGGCTGGCTGGCCGGGTGGGTGGACGGGTGGGTGGCTGGCTGGCCGGGTGGGTGGGTGGGTGGTTGGTTGGCTGGTTGGCTGACTGAATGTGGCTGTCTCTCTCTCTGTATCTCTCTCTCTGTATTTCTCACTCTCTCTCTCTCTCTCTCTCTCTCTCTCTCTCTTTCAGGTGCACGTAAGTAATCATACATAGTATAAATTACCTATGATAACCCAAAAAATCCAGACAAAGTGCTATACAGAGGATCTGTGCTCCAGTGCCTTAAATTAATAATAATATTAATAATTATTATTATTACAATAATACATATGCACTACTACTACTAATATTATTATTAAACTATAATATAACAATCGTGTCCACTCATTCTTACCTTAAAATATCTGTAGTCTTAATGTAGAGTGAGAGGTGAGTAAACAAGATTAAATGAGAGAGAATGAGAGGGTAGAAGGTTGGCGAGTTATGTAAACAAACGTAGTTGTTGTTGTTGTTGCCAGCCCGGACACGAATGGTTTCTGTTCACTCTGTCAAGCCGACCTGAAAAACATCTCATATTTGTTGATTTATATGTTTACATGTTATGTAGCATGTTTATTATATAATTTTGAAAAAAAAATCATAGATGGATTAAGCCAAATGTCTATATTAACGTTTTATACACATTTAACCCTTTGAGGGTTTCCGTCGTACTAGTACGTCTTACGCGTAGGGGTTTTTGACGTACTAGTACTCATAAATTCTAGCGGCCTCAAATCTAGTGGGAGAAAGCTGGTAGGCCTTCATTGAAGAATGGGTCTATGTGGTCAGTGTGCACAGTCTAAAAAAAATCCTGCAGCACACAGTGCATAATGAGAAAAAAAAAACTTTGACCATTTTTTTGGAATAAATCAGCGACTTTGCAGTGTATTTTCGAAATGGTATTTATGTTGTATTCTAGTTTTCTTGGTCTCATTTTATAGAATGGAAGACAAATTACAGAAATTGAGATGATTTTAAATTGGGTTTTACAAAGAAAGGTGCCTTGAAATTGAGCTCAAATTAGCAGAAATGTTCGATTTTTACCAAACTTCAAAAAGTAAACAAATCGTCCCAAACGTGCAAAACACGTCAACTGGTGAGTCTAATATTTTTTCACAAGTGCACCATAAAAATTTATACCATTTTTTTTTACTAATGCAGTAGTCTGCATAAAGTAAATCTTAAATTTTTGTGAAAATAAAATTCAAAGTGGAAAGCAAAAGAATATAAGAGGGGCCTTGAGACGTGACTAATGACTAGAGGAAATGTCATTTTTGTGCCAGGAATGTCTTCTTGTTTATTCTGGACCCTTTCAAAATTGGCATCTTTTGAAATTCGTGTGAAATTGGCAAAAATTGCTAAATTCTGACCACTGTAACGATATTGAATTTTTATAAATTTAGTGTTCTTGCACCCATTCGATAAGAAAAAATTTGGAGTTCTAAGCGAAATAATTCATGGGGGTTTTTTTGTCGACTAGTAAGTGAAAAATGGCCGAAAAAGGGCTCAAAGTGGCAAAATCGCCGATGCGTAAACATCGCACGAACCGCTAACTTTGCAGAGCAAATTTCCCTAAGTTTTCTATCAAATTTCAAACTTTTGGTGTCTTTATGATCGGGGAAAAAATTCTCTATCTTTTCATAAAAGAAAATAATTTTTTATTTTTTTTAAATTTGGCCGACCCTGAGAACGAGTTTCGGAGAGGGCCTGTCGACCCTCAAGGGTTAATGTGCCTCAGTGATTATTATTGTGTTATTATCATTATTAATATGGCATCTTCAAGACCAATTACACTCTTAATGAGGGCTCTGAGACAGACAAGCAGACAGACACACACACACAGGTAGACAGAAAGACAGACACACAGGTAGACAAAAAGACAGACACACAGGTAGACAAAGACAGACACAAAAGTAGACAGAAAGACAGACACACAGGTAGGCAGACAGACACACAGGTAGACAGAAAGACACACACACACAGGTAGACAAAGACACACACAGGTAGACAGAAAGACACACACAGGTAGGCATAAAGACAGACACACAGGTAGACAGACACACAGGCAGACAGACACTGGTATACATAAAGACATACTTCATCTAAGGGGCCATGGTGAAATTTACTGTCCAGTTAGTACTGTTAATACAGTATGATGCTGCTGATAGGACAGGGTTACTCAAACTGATGCTGCCTGCATGACGCTATTGCTGCCGCGAGTATTGTCAAATATTGTACAGCGGTGTGCATCAGCCGGCCCAGCCCAGCTGCCAGATGCACGGTTGTAAGTCGAGTGGACGTATGTCAAGCAGGTCGTACGTCAGATGGTAGGTGTACTTATGTATACCTGTACCTAAATAAACTTACACACTGGGCTGGCATGCAGGTACACATTAAAGTCAGTAAGAGTGTCTTATGTCTCGAGACGGCATATTAGTAATGATAATGATAATCACCGAGTCCCATTAAATGTCATATATTACATTAATATACATACATTTTCATTAATCCATCTATGATATTTTTTCAAAATTATATAATAAACATGATGCATAACATATGAAGATGATAAATATACCCCACAGTAGAATAAACATAAATATGAGATGTGATAGCCAGACGACTTGCACAAGTGACCCCATATTAGAAATGATAATAATAATCACCGAGTCTCATTAAATGTCGTATACTATGTTAATATACACATTTTCATTAATCCACCCACGATTCTTTTTTCAAAATTATATGATAAACATGATACATAACAACCCAACTACTGGATCACTACGACAAGGTCTTAGATGCACTAGAAGACAAAAAGAATGCAGATGTAATATATACAGACTTTGTAAAAGCCTTCAACAAGTGTGACCATGGCGTAATAGTGCACAAAATGCATGCTAAAGGAATAACAGGAAAAGTTGGTAGATGGATCTATAATTTCCTCACAAACAGAACACAAAGAGAAGTAGTCAACAGAGTAAAGCTCTGTTCCACAAGGCACAGTACTCGCTCCCATCTTGTTCCTCATCCTCATATCTGACATAGACAAGGATGTCAGCCACAGCACCGTGTCTTTGTTTGCAGATGACACCCGAATCTGCATGACAGTGTCTTCCATTGCAGACACTGCAAGGCTCCAGGCGGACATCAACCAAATCTTTCAATGGGCTGCAGAAAGCAATATATAGTTCAACGATGAGAAATTTCAATTACTCCGATATGGTAAACATGAGGAAATTAACCCTTTCAGGGTTTCTGACGTACTAGTACGGCTTATGCACCAGGGTTTTTGACGTACTAGTATGCCTAAATTCTAGTGCCCTCAAATCTAATGAGAGAAAGCTGGTAGGCCTACATATGAAAGAATGGGTCTATGTGGTCAGTGTGAGCAGTATAAAAAAAATCCTGCAGCACACAGTGCATAATGAGAAAAAAAAAATCTTTGTTTTTGGTTTAAAGCAGCGACTTTGCACTGTATTTTCATGTGGTATTTATGATGGTAATCTAGTTTTCCTGGTCTCATTTTATAGAATGGAAGACATATTACAGAAATTGAGATGATTTTATTAGGTTTACAATGAAAAGTACCTTGAAATTGAGCTCAAAGTTGCATAAATCTTTGATTTTTGCCAAAGTTCAAAAGTAAACAAATCATGCTACGCATCCAATATACACCAACTGGTGAGTCTAATATTCTTTCACAAAATGCCCTAATATTATTTATACCATTTCTACAGTAATGCAGTAGTCTGCATAACAGTAAATCTTCTATTTTTTTGTGAGAATAAAAATTCAAAGTGGAAAGTAAAAGAATGTAAGAGAGGCCTGGGGGCGTGACTAATGAACAGAGGAAATGTTATTTTAGTGCCAGGAATGTCTTTCTTGTTTATTCTGGACCCTATTTGGAAATTGGCATCTTTTGAAATTTGTGTGAAATTGGCAAAATTGCTAAATTCTAACAACTTTATTGGATAGTTGAAATTGGTAAATGGGTGGTTTCTTGTACTTATTTGATACAAAAAATGGGGTTCTAGTGAAATAGTTATGATCTTTGTCGACTAGTACACAGGAATTGGCCGAAAATAGGGCTCAAAGTGAGCAAAATCGCAGATGCGTAAGCATTGTTGAGACCGCTAACTTCGCGAGAGCATAATTCCGTAAGTTTTCCATCAAATTTCATACTTTTGATGTCATTATGATTGGGAAAAGATTTTCTATCTTTTCATAAGAAAAAAAAATTTTTTTTTTTTGTTTGAAAATTTGTTGACCCTGAGAACAAGTCTGGGAGAGGGCCTGTTGACCCTGAAAGGCTTAAAACTTCATCAGAGTACAAAACAAATTCCGGTCACAAAATAGAGCGAGAAACCAATGTCAGAGACCTGGGAGTGATCATGTTGGAGGATCTCACTTTCAAGGACCATAACATTGTATCAATTGCATCTGCTAGAAAAATGACAGGATGGATAATGAGAACCTTCAAAACTAGGGATGCCAAGCCCATGATGACACTCTTCAGGTCGCTTGTTCTATCTAAGCTGGAATATTGCTGCACACTAACAGCACCTTTCATGGCAGGTGAAATTGCTGACCTAGAAAATGTACAGAGAACCTTCATGGCACGCATAACAGAGATAAAACACCTCAATTACTGTCAGCGCTTGAAGTTCCTGAACCTGTACTCCCTGAAACGCAGGCGGGAGAGATGCATGATTATATACACCTGGAAAATCCTAGAGGGACTAGTACCGAATTTGCACACGAAAATCACTCACAATGAAAGCAAAAGACTCGGCAGACGATGCAACATCCCCCCAATGAAAAGCAGGGGTGTCACTAGCACGGTGAGAAACAATACAATAAGTGTCAGGGGCCCGAGACTGTTCAACTGCTTCCCAGCATACATAAGGGGGATTACTAATAGACCCTTGGCTGTCTTCAAGCTGGCACTGGACAAGCACCTAAAGTTGGTACCTGACCAGCCAGGCTGTGGCTCATATGTTGGATTGCATGCAGCTAGTATAGCAGCCTGGTTGATAGGCTCTGCTGCACCAGGAGGCCTGGTCACAGACTGGGCCACGGGGGCATTGACCCCCAGAACTCTCTCCAGGTAAACTCCAGGTAAACCCCAAAATAGAAAATAAACATAAATATGAGATACGGTAGCCGACTTTTTGAGTGACGGCAAGAATAACATTTTATCTAGTCCAACATCGGGGAAAAATGTGTTACGGGGGTAACTGTAAAAAATTAAATTCCTTTTGTATGTATGTAAGTTAGTTTATTCAGGGATACACAAATACCTTTAAAATAGATTATCATACATAACAGCATATGTGTATAGAACCTAGGATAACCCAAAAAAGTCAGACAGTGACTTATTTCCTTTGGCCTTCATTCAGAGCATCATTTCTTCTAAAAATGGTGTTACATGAAAGGGAGTGTTCTTTATTCTACCAAAATCAATGTAGAGATAACCTTTACACAATGTAACTTGTACACAAACCAGACTTGTACACTTTGTTTACAAAACTTGCATTCACCTGGTTTGTTTACATAACTCTGCACCTGTCATCCCTCATGTACTCACTCTCTCTCTCTCTCTCTTTCTCTTCTTCTCTTTCTCTTCTTTCTCTTTCTCTTCTTTCTCTTTTCTTCTTTCTCTTTTTCTTCTTTCTCTTTCTCTTCTTTTTCTCTCTCTTCTTTCTCTCTCTCTTCTTCTCTATCTCTTCTTTCTCTCTCTCTTCTTTCTCTCTCTCTTCTTTCTCTCTCTCTTCTTTCTCTCTCTCTTCTTTCTCTCTCATTTATTCGTTTAATCTCTTTTTACTCACTCCTGACCCTACATTAAACTACAAATATTTTTAAGGTAAGAAATGAGTGAACTGTATATGAATTTTATCTCCTGGGATGTTTAAATATCATAGAATAGTTTTGTGTGGGGGGAAATTTGGCCGGTATGGTACCCCCGGCTGACTACCATACATACCACACTTGATTTCATACAAGAAATACAAACTTGTCTCACCCTGGATTAAGACTACAAATATTTTATGGTAAGTAATGAGTACACTATGTGTGTATTTACTTTTTTATTGTTTTTTGTTTCCCTAGTTCTATTGCTGACTTAATATACAGTGGTCCCTCGATAATCGTAAGGCTTGATAGTCGTAATTTCGATAATTGTAGTGTTTTTTTTCGTCAAAACATTGGCTCGTGAATCGTCGTTTGACTCGTGAATCATGGTTCGTCCGGGACCATACACAGGGCTCCGAGCCGCCTCGCCCTCCCTTCCCAGCCATGTACCATTGTTTACCAGTAAGTGACGGTCCCCTCACTTGTTCATGTGAAAATCTCATAATATTCCATTCATTTTAGTGCTTGCAACTGCAAAATAAGCTACCATGGCTCCAAAGAAAGCTCCTGTGCCAGGCCTTTTGGGTAAAGAAGGTCAAGAAAAACATCTTTTGAAGAATATGAAAGTGGCAACGTGTGGCCGAACTGGCCAGGATGTACAACAAACCCATACAATCATAGCTTCCATCGTGGCCAAGAAAAAGGAAATCAAGGAAGCTGTTTGTTGCGGGGGTAAATATGCTGACAAAAATGGTGTGGATAAACGAGAAACAATTAACAGGAGATAGTCTTATGCAGTCGGTTATTGTGAAAAGGCTAGTTAGTTGCATGACGATCTCGTAAAGAAATTGCCTGCAACGAGTACTGATATTGGTGAATTTAAGGCCAGCAAAGGCGGTTTGAGAGATTTAAGAACCGTATGGTAAAACACAGTGTGACAAGGCATGGCGAGGCTGCCAGTTCGGACAAAATTGCAACTACAAAATTCATAAGTGAAATAAAGGAGTACATAGAGGCTGGGGGACTGAAACCTGAGCAATGTTTCAATTGTGACGAAACAGGCCTCTTTTGGAAGAAAATGCCAAAGAGGACCTACATTACTCAGGGGAAAAAGGGACTGCCAGGATACAAGCCTATGGAAGAAAGGCTGACACTCATGTTTTGTGCTAATGCTAGTGGGGATTGCAAGGTAAGCCATTACTAGTGTACCATTCTGAAAATCCCAGTGTGTTCAGAAAAAAACAATGTTATGAAGAGTAAATTGTGTGTGTTTTGGAAAGGTAATAATAAGGCATAGGTCATGAGGGAAATTTTTGTCGAGTGGGTCATTAAAGTGTTTGGCCTAGCGTGAAGAATTATCTCCTGGAAAAAAAAATTTGGGATCTAAAAGTACCTCCTGCTAAGGGACAATGCACCTGCTCATTTTTCCAAACTTGGATGACCTAATTCTGGAGGATTTGGGTTCATCACAATTAAAGTTCTTGCTCCTTAATACCACTCCTCCCTCCAGCCCATGGACCAGCAGGTCATTTCAAACTTTAAAAAGCTTTACACCAAAGCAATGTTTAAAAGGTGCTTTAATGTGACCTCAGACACTCATTTGCCCCTAAGAGAGTTTGGAAAGATCACTTCAGTATCCTTATAGGTAAGCCTTTGGAGGGAGGACTACCAGAACTTTGAACTCTGCTTGGAGAAAATTGTGGCCAGATTTGGTCCACAAGAAGGATTTTGACGGTCTTGGGCTGACCCTGATGAGCCTGTGACATTTTGTGAAATCTATTGTGGCATTGGGAGTTTCCATGGGGTTGGATGTGAGTTTGGGGGATGTGGAAGATTTTGGTGGAGGACCACAACGAAGAGCTCACCGTGAGGAGCTGCAGAGCTTCAGCAGGAACAGCAACAGACGCTGCACAGAATATTGCTGCAAGGAGGAGGAAGAGAGATGGAAGAAGTTGCCTTCTTCAGAAATTAAGGTTTTTGAAAGGGGGAATAAGGTGGAAACATTTATGGAGAAACATCACTCTGACAAGACTGCTGCAAGCCATGTCGGCAACATGTACAGTGACAAAGTCTTAGCCCATTTTAGGGAAGCTTTAAAGAGATGCCAGAAACAGAGCTCTCTGGACAAGTATTTAGTGCCACAGTGTACAGTGACTCTCAAGCTGGTCCTATGGCATTAAGAAACAGAGAAGAGAAGTAACCCCAGAAAAGCACTTGGGTACCTGAGGTGTTGATGGAAGGGGATTCCCCTTCCAAACAGTAACTAACCAACTTTTCCTCTCCTCCATCTTCCATACACTAAGAAGAATAGCCTATAAAGGTAAGTGTTATGCTGTTAATGTTTCATTTCATCATGTCCCATTGTATTGTGTATGTACTACATCTATTTTCATGTAAAAAAAGTTTTTGTTTTAATACTTCTGGGTGTCAGGAATGGATTAATTGTATTTACATTTTTTTATGGGAAAAATTTCGAAAATCGTCAATTTCGATAATAGTTACACTTCCAGGAACAGATTAGTTATGAAAAACGGGAACCACTGTAATGTTAGTGTAACTTGTTATCTAGTATTTGTATGCATTTTATAAGGGGAAAAAAAGGGTGTTCCACTTTACGGTGATTTCCGCTAACCTAACCTGCCATATAAGGTGGGGCCCTACTCTATTTCCTTTCCCCTGGTGTGCTGATTTAAGTATTACTTATAGGTTTTTTAATTTTGGAATATTTTATACTGTAGAGATGATAATACACCACAACACAAGACACAGATCTCTTTTTGATATACTTGTGTCCATATCACGCTGTGTAAAACTCTATGCACATAAAGGGCCCCAAAATATGGAATTCATTACCAGAAGATATTAAAGTAACCCGGTCTGAAAATCAATTTAAGACTCTTCTCAAAAGCCCCTTAATCACCCTAGACTAAATGCTAAATACCCCAGTACACACATAATCACTTAAAGTACTCCCACAACATAACTCAACAATCACTTTGAACCTTTTATCCCTTGTTTTACAGGAATAAATTGAATCATTGTTTTCACAAAAAGCATTTTTGAATATATGAAGTTATCTTTGTCTTATACAAATTAGATTCACTTATAATTAATAATCTACATGTACAATATGAAATAATTACTATCCTACTGTACAACTATGATATACTCCTTAGTGTTAAGTAGTCTGTAAGCCAGTAATGTTAAGTTGGCCCATAATGCCTAGGCGTAATAGAGGCCTCTTTGTATTGCAACCCACTATTGTAAATACAAATCTCAATGTACTTTGCAAAGACATAAAATAAAAATAAATACATGTATAAGAATATACAACACCATATGCACCAGTTGGTTTACAGTTAGAATAAGAGTAGATGGAGGGAACAGGAAAATTTGGGAAAGCAAGTAAGCGAGAGGTGAATTTATAAACTAAGGAAGAAGGAAGTTAGGGTGATATATAAACAACTACAGTGGACCTCGGGATGTGAACTTAATTTTTTTCCAGAAGGCTGGGTTTGAGTGCCGATACCAAACGAATTTGTTCCCCTAAGGAATAATGTAAAATTAGATTAAACCATTCAGACCTCCAAAAATACACTTACAAAAGCACTTTCTAACACACTTTCATAATTTTTCGAGCTTTGAGCTGTTCGTATCCTGAGGTGCCACTGTATTGGAAGAAAGGTGGGCTAGTGAGATGGGGTAGTATGGGGTTGAAGAGTGGTGGGATAGTTTTTAAAAAAGCAGCGTTTGAATGCAGAACAGAAGCTTGTTTTTTATAGGAGGATGGGGGCAGGAGGAAAGAGGAATGATTGGAATGAGGTAAAGGGTATGACAAAAGAGAAAAATTTTTCTTTTGAAAGATTTTTACAGAGCAGAAGTGATATAAGAAGGGTGGAGTATATGGAGAGTAAAAGAGAGGTGAAGAGAACAGTGAGCGAGTGCAAAAGGAGAGCAAATGATAGAGGGGTGGGGGGCTGTTAACAATATTGCTGAGAATAAGAAAAAATTGGAGTAAGATAAATAGGTTAAGATACCCCAGGGAAAAGGATTGACAGTTAAAAATGAAAAAGAAGAGTTAGTAGATGGAGAATTAGAGATACTGGGAGGATGGCTGGAATATTTTGAGGAACTGTTAAATGTTGATGAAGAGAGGGAGGGAGTAATTTCATGAATTGGGCAAGGGGGTATAACATATTTTAGGAGTGAAGAAGATCCAAATGTGAGTGGGGGGGAGGGTGCATCAGGCATTAGGCAGAATGAAAAGGAGGTAAAGCAACTGGAACTGATGGGCTCATGTTAAACCTTTGAGGTTGTCCCATAGTTTTATGGCTTTGAAAGCCAGGGTCCAAGGTGTAGTACTAAGTCATGTGCTCAACTCATGCAGATAAGCTGTGAGCGGTAAATTTGGGCATAGATATGAAAAATGCATCTATGTGGTAAGTGTGCACCATATAAAACAAATCCTGCAGCATGCAGTGCATAATGAGAAAAGAAACTGCGACCATATTTTTGAATGAAAGCAGCGACTTTGGACTTTCCATTCGATAGAATGGAAAATATATTACAGACATAAGATGATGTTGATTGGTTTTTTGTACTCAAAAAAGCTTGAAATTGAGCTCAAAGTAGCAAAAAGCTCTATTTTTGCCGATGTTTTAAAAGTAAACAGATCACATCATGCATCTAATACACATCAGCTGGTGGGGCAATTTTTGGGTTTACAAATGCCTGATATTATTTATATATTATTACAGTATTTCATAGCAGCAAAACTATTTTTTTGGTGTGAAAAAATTCTTTATGTGAGTAAAAAATTAAAATGGAATTCATGTGTAAAGCCTGGAAACATAACTAACAAAGGAAATGTTATTTTAGTTCCAGGAATGCCTGCATTGTTTATTCTGAACCTTATTTTGAAATTGGAATATTTTGAATATGTGAAATTGGCAAAATTACCAAATTCCAGTCACTTTATTAGGTAGTTGAAATCGTTGATTGGGCGATTTCTTGTGCACAATAGATAAAATGGAAGACATACTAGCAAAATAGCTAAGAATTTGGTTTAATGGAACAATGTAATTGGCCGAAAATAGGGCTCAAAGTGAGCAAAATCGCAGATGCGTAAGCATTGTTGAGACCGCTAACTTCGCGAGAGCATAATTCCGTAAGTTTTCCATCAAATTTCATACTTTTGATGTCATTATGATTGGGAAAAGATTTTCTATCTTTTCATAAGAAAAAAAAATTTTTTTTTTTTGTTTGAAAATTTGTTGACCCTGAGAACAAGTCTGGGAGAGGGCCTGTTGACCCTGAAAGGCTTAAAACTTCATCAGAGTACAAAACAAATTCCGGTCACAAAATAGAGCGAGAAAAACCCTGTCAGAGACCTGGGAGTGATCATGTTGGAGGATCTCACTTTCAAGGACCATAACATTGTATCAATTGCAATCTGCTAGAAAAATGACAGGATGGATAATGAGAACCTTCAAAAAATAGGGATGCCAAGCCCATGATGACACTCTTCAGGTCTCTTGTTCTATCTAAGCTGGAATATTGCTGCACACTAACAGCACCTTTCATGGCAGGTGAAATTGCTGACCTAGAAAATGTACAGAGAACCTTCATGGCACGCATAACAGAGATAAAACACCTCAATTACTGTCAGCACTTGAAGTTCCTGAACCTGTACTCCCTGAAACGCAGGCGGGAGAGATGCATGATTATATACACCTGGAAAATCCTAGAGGGACTAGTACCGAATTTGCACACGAAAATCACTCACAATGAAAGCAAAAGACTCGGCAGACGATGCAACATCCCCCCAATGAAAAGCAGGGGTGTCACTAGCACGGTGAGAAACAATACAATAAGTGTCAGGGGCCCGAGACTGTTCAACTGCTTCCCAGCATACATAAGGGGGATTACTAATAGACCCTTGGCTGTCTTCAAGCTGGCACTGGACAAGCACCTAAAGTTGGTACCTGACCAGCCAGGCTGTGGCTCATATGTTGGATTGCATGCAGCTAGTAGTAGCAGCCTGGTTGATCAGGCTCTGCTGCACCAGGAGGCCTGGTCACAGACTGGGCCACGGGGGCATTGACCCCCAGAACTCTCTCCAGGTAAACTCCAGGTAAACCCCACAATAGAATAAATAAACATAAATATGAGATACGGTAGCCAGACTTTTATGAGTGACGGCAAGAATAACATTTTATCTAGTCCAACATCAGGGAAAATGTGTTACTGGGGTAACTGTATAAAATTATTCCTTTTGTATGTATGTAAGTTAGTTTATTCAGGGATACACAAATACCTTTACATAGATTATCATACATAACAGCATATGTGTATAGAACCTAGGATAACCCAAAAAAGTCAGACAGTGACTTATTTCCATTGCCTTCATTCAGAGCATCATTTCTTCTAAAAATGGTGTTACATGAGAATGGGAGTGTTCTTTATTCTACCATATCAATGTAGAGATAACCTGTACACAATGTAACTTGTACACAAACCAGACGTGTACACTTTGTTTACAAAACTTGCATTCACCTGGTTTGTTTACATAACTCTGCACCTGTCATCCCTCATGTACTCACTCTCTCTCTCTCTCTCTTTCTCTTCTTTCTCTTTCTCTTCTTTCTCTTTCTCTTCTTTCTCTTTTTCTTCTTTCTCTTTTTCTTCTTTCTCTTTCTCTTCTTTTTCTCTCTCTTCTTTCTCTCTCTCTTCTTTCTCTATCTCTTCTTTCTCTCTCTCTTCTTTCTCTCTCTCTTCTTTCTCTCTCTCTTCTTTCTCTCTCTCTTCTTTCTCTCTCATTTATTCGTTTTATCTCGTTTACTCACTCCTGACCCTACATTAAGACTACAAATATTTTAAGGTAAGTAATGAGTGAACTGTATATGAATTTTATCTCTCTGGGATGCTTAAATATCATAGAATAGTATGTGTGGGTGGAATGGCCTGGTATGGTAGCCCGGCTGACTACCATACATACCACACTTGATTTCATACAAGAAATACTACTTGTCTCACCCTGGATTAAGACTACAAATATTTTATGGTAAGTAATGAGTACACTATGTGTGTATTTTACTTTTTTATTGTTTTTTGATGCCTAGTTCTATTGCTGACTTAATATACAGTGGTCCCTCGATAATCGTAAGGCTTGATAGTCGTAATTTTCGATAATTGTAGTGTTATTTTCGTCAAAACATTGGCTCGTGAATCGTCGTTTGACTCGTGAATCATGGTTCGTCCGGGACACATACACATGGCTCCGAGCCGCCTCGCCCTCCCTTCCCAGCCAGTGTACCATTGTTTACCAGTAAGTGACGGTCCCCTCACTTGTTCATGTGAAATATCTCATAATATTCCATTCATTTTAGTGCTTGCAACTGCTAAATAAGCTACCATGGCTCCAAAGAAAGCTCCTAGTGCCAGGCCTTTGGTAAAGAAGGTCAAGAAAAACATCATTGAAGAATATGAAAGTGGCATACGTGTGGCCGAACTGGCCAGGATGTACAACAAACTCCATACAATCATAGCTTCCATCGTGGCCAAGAAAAAGGAAATCAAGGAAGCTGTTGTTGCGGGGGTAAATATGCTGACAAAAATGGTGTGGATAAACGAGAAACAATTAACAGGAGATAGTCTTATGCAGTCGGTTATTTGTGAAAAGGCTAGTTAGTTGCATGACGATCTCGTAAAGAAATTGCCTGCAACGAGTACTGATATTGGTGAATTTAAGGCCAGCAAAGGCTGGTTTGAGAGATTTAAGAACCGTAGTGGTATACACAGTGTGACAAGGCATGGCGAGGCTGCCAGTTCGGACAAAATTGCAACTACAAAATTCATAAGTGAAATCAAGGAGTACATAGAGGCTGGAGGACTGAAACCTGAGCAAGTGTTTCAATTGTGACGAAACAGGCCTCTTTTGGAAGAAAATGCCAAAGAGGACCTACATTACTCAGGAGGAAAAGGGACTGCCAGGATACAAGCCTATGGAAGACAGGCTGACACTCATGTTTTGTGCTAATGCTAGTGGGGATTGCAAGGTGAAGCCATTACTAGTGTACCATTCTGAAAATCCCAGTGTGTTCAGAAAAAACAATGTTATGAAGGGTAAATTGTGTGTGTTTTGGAAAGGTAATAATAAGGCATAGGTCATGAGGGAAATTTTTGTCGAGTGGGTCATTGAAGTGTTTGGCCCTAGCGTGAAGAATTATCTCCTGGAAAAGAAATTGGATCTCAAGTACCTCCTGCTAATGGACAATGCACCTGCTCATCTTCCAAACTTGGATGACCTAATTCTGGAGGAGTTTGGGTTCATCACAATAAAGTTCTTGCTCCCTAATACCACTCCTCTCCTCCAGCCCATGGACCAGCAGGTCATTTCAAACTTTAAAAAGCTTTACACCAAAGCAATGTTTCAAAGGTGCTTTAATGTGACCTCAGACACTCACTTGACCCTAAGAGAGTTTTGGAAAGATCACTTCAGTATCCTTATAGGTAAGCCTTTGGAGGGAGTGACTACCAGAACTTTGAACTCTGCTTGGAGAAAATTGTGGCCAGATTGTGTCCACAAGAAGGATTTTGACGGTCTTGGGGCTGACCCTGATGAGCCTATGACAGTTGTGAAATCTATTGTGGCATTGGGGAGTTCCATGGGGTTGGATGTGAGTTTGGAGGATGTGGAAGAGTTGGTGGAGGACCACAACGAAGAGCTCACCACTGAGGAGCTGCAAGAGCTTCAGCAGGAACAGCAACAGACTGCTGCACAGAATATTGCTGCAGAGGAGGAGGAAGAGAGATGGAAGAAGTTGCCTTCTTCAGAAATTAAGGTTTTTGAAATGTGGGATAAGGTGGAAACATTTATGGAGAAACATCACTCTGACAAGACTGCTGCAAGCCATGTCGGCAACATGTACAGTGACAAAGTCTTAGCCCATTTTAGGGAAGCTTTAAAGAGATGCCAGAAACAGAGCTCTCTGGACAAGTATTTAGTGCCACAGGTGTACAGTGACTCTCAAGCTGGTCCTAGTGGCATTAAGAAACAGAGAAGAGAAGTAACCCCAGAAAAGCACTTGGTACCTGAGGTGTTGATGGAAGGGGATTCCCCTTCCAAACAGTAACTAATCCAATCTCTCCTCTCCTCCAGTCTTCCATACACTAAGAAGAATAGCCTATAAAGGTAAGTGTTATGCTGTTAATGTTTCATTCATCATGTCCCATTGTATTGTGTATGTACTACATCTATATTTCATGTAAAAAAGTTTTTGTTTTAATACTTCTGGGTGTCAGGAATGGATTAATTGTATTTACATTATTTATGGGAAAAATATTCGAAAATCGTCAATTTCGATAATAGTTACACTTCCAGGAACAGATTAGTTATGAAAAACGGGGAACCACTGTATGTTAGTGTAAACTTGTTATCTAGTATTTGTATGCATTTATAAGGGGAAAAAAAAGGGTGTTCCACTTTACGGTGATTTCCGCTAACCTAACCTGCCATATAAGTGGGGCCCTACTCTATTTCCTTTCCCCTGGTGTGCTGATGAAGTATTACTTATAGGTATTTAATTTTGGAATATATTATACTGTAGAGATGATAATACACCACAACACAAGACACAGATCTCTTTTTGATATACCTTGTGTCCATATCACGCTGTGTAAAAACTCTATGCACATAAAGGGCCCCAAAATATGGAATTCATTACCAGAAGATATTAAAGTAACCCGGTCTGAAAATCAATTTAAGACTCTTCTCAAAAGCCACTTAATCACCCTAGACTAAATGCTAAATACTCAGTACACACATACTCACTTATGTACTCCCACAACATAACTTCAACAATCACTTTGAACCTTTTATCCATTGTTGACAGGAATATAATTGAATCATTGTTTTCACAAAAAGCATTTTTGAATATATGAAGTTATCTTTTGTCTTATACAAATTAGATTCACTTATAATTAATAATCTACTGTACAACTATGAAATAATTACTATCCTACTGTACAACTATGATATACTCCTTAGTGTTAAGTAGTCTGTAAGCCAGTAATGTTAAGTTGGCCCATAATGCCTAGGCGTAATAGAGGCTCTCTTTGTATTGCAACCCACTATTGTAAATACAAAATCTCAATGTACTTTGCAAAGACATAAAATAAAAATAAAATACATGTATAAGAATATACAACACCATATGCACCAGTTGGTTTACAGTTAGAATAAGAGGTAGATGGAGCAACAGGAAATTGGCAACAGCAAGTAAGCGAGAGGTGAAATTTATAAACTAAGGAAGAAGGAAGTTAGGGTGATATATAAGCAACTACAGTGGTACCTCGGGATGTGAACTTAATTTGTTCCAGAAGGCTGTTCGAGTGCCGATACCAAACGAATTTGTTCCCCTAAGGAATAATGTAAATTAGATTAATCCATTTCAGACCTCCAAAAATACACTTACAAAAGCACTTACATAAACACACTTTCATAATTGTTCGAGCTTTGAGCTGTTCGTATCCTGAGGTGCCACTGTATTGGAAGAAAGGTGGGCTAGTGAGAGTGTGGGTAGTATGGGGGTTGAAGAGTGGTGGGATAGTTTTTAAAAAGCAGCGTTAGAATGCAGAACAGAAGCTTGTTGTTATAGGAGGATGGGTGCAGGAGGAAAGAGGAATGATTGGAATGAGGTAAAGGGTATGACAAAAGAGAAAAATGTTGCTTATGAAAGATTTTTACAGAGCAGAAGTGATATAAGAAGGGTGGAGTATATGGAGAGTAAAAGAGAGGTGAAGAGAACAGTGAGCGAGTGCAAAAGGAGAGCAAATGATAGAGTGGGTGGGGTGCTGTTAACAAATATTGCTGAGAATAAGAAAAAAATTGGAGTAAGATAAATAGGTTAAGATACCCCAGGGAATGGATTTGACAGTTAAAAATGAATAGAAGAGTTAGTAGATGGAGAATTAGAGATACTGGGAGGATGGCTGGAATATTTTGAGGAACTGTTAAATGTTGATGAAGAGAGGGAGGCAGTAATTTCATGAATTGGGCAAGGAGGTATAACATATTTTAGGAGTGAAGAAGATCCAAATGTGAGTGTGGGGAGGGTGCATCAGGCATTAGGCAGAATGAAAGGAGGTAAAGCAACTGGAACTGATGGGCTCATGTTAACCCTTTGAGGGTCTGTCCCATAGTTTTATGGCTTTGAAGCCAGGGTCCAAGGTGTAGTACTAAGTCATGTGCTCAACTCATGCAGATAAGCTGTGAGCGGTAAATTTGGGCATAGATATGAGAAAATGCATCTATGTGGTAAGTGTGCACCATATAAAACAAATCCTGCAGCATGCAGTGCATAATGAGAAAAGAAACTGCGACCATATTTTTGAATGAAAGCAGCGACTTTGCGACTTCCATTCGATAGAATGGAAAATATATTACAGACATAGAGATGATGTTGATTGGTTTTAGTACTCAAAATAGCTTGAAATTGAGCTCAAAGTAGCAAAAATGCTCTATTTTTGCCGATGTTCAAGAGTAAACAGATCACATCATGCATCTAATACACATCAGCTGGTGGGTCTAATGTGTGTTCACAAATGCGCTGATATTATTTATATAATTATTACAGTATTTCATAGCAGCAAAACTATTTTTTTGGTGTGAATAAAAATTCTTTATGTGAGTAAAAAATTAAAATGGAATTCATGTGTAAAGCCTGGAAACATAACTAACAAAGGAAATGTTATTTTAGTTCCAGGAATGCCTGCATTGTTTATTCTGAACCTTATTTTGAAATTGGAATATTTTGAATATGTGAAATTGGCAAAATTACCAAATTCCAGTCACTTTATTAGGTAGTTGAAATCGTTGATTGGGCGATTTCTTGTGCACAATAGATAAAATGGAAGACATACTACAAAATAGCTAAGAATTTGGTTTAATGGAACAATGTAATTGGCCGAAAATAGGACTCAGTGGGCAAAATCGCTGATGCGCAAATATTGCTGACACAGCAAAATTCATGAGAGCGTAATTTCGTCAGTTTTTGATCAAATTTTATAATTTTTGTTTTGTTACCTTCAGAAAAAAGATTCTCTGCCATTTCATAAGAAATAATAATTTTTTTTTTTTTTGAAAATTCTTGGACCCTGTGGGGGTCCAGAATGGGGGTCTGGACCCTCAAAGGATTAACCCTTAAACTGTCCAAATAGATCTACATTCACTGCATGGCGCTCTGAATATTTTGAAAAATAAAAGAATCATTTTCTTTTTTTAAATTAAAGAGGGCAATTTTCTGTGTAGTATAAGACAAAAAAAAAAAATTAGGACCAGTACTTGCCGAGATATAAGACCATGAAGTTGGCTCTGGATGCTCACCTGACGGCAACATCCAGTCCTGCCACTTGCAGAAGTGTTGCCGATTTACCATTTTTTTCTCGTTTTTATTTTAATTTATATAATTTTTATGTTCTGATATTACAATTTATAATAGTTCTTGTGATTTCATAGCCAATCTTTGTTCTGACATTAATATTATATACTGAAATAGAACTCAGATTGTAACAATCACACTGACAGGTGAACATTTTCACCTGCCCTGGTCATTTACTATTTCTACCTGGAGTTTACCTGGAGAGAGTTCCGGGGGTCAACGTCCCCGCGGCCCGGTCTGTGACCAGGCCTCCTGGTGGATCAGAGCCTGATCAACCAGGCTGTTACTGCTGGCTGCACGCAAACCAACGTACGAGCCACAGCCCGGCTGGCCAGGAACCGACTTTAGGTGCTTGTCCAGTGCCAGCTTGAAGACTGCCAGGGGTCTGTTGGTAATCCCCCTTATGTATGCTGGGAGGCAGTTGAACAGTCTCGGGTCCCTGACACTTATTGTATGGTCTCTTAACATGCTAGTGACACCCCTGCTTTTCATTGGGGGGATGTTGCATCGTCTGCCAAGTCTTTTGCTTTCGTAGTGAGTGATTTTCGTGTGCAAGTTTGGTACTAGTCCCTCTAGGATTTCCAGGTGTATATAATCATGTATTCTCCCCGCCTGCGTTCCAGGGAATACAGGTTTATGGACCTCAAGCGCTCCCAGTAATTGAGGTGTTTTATCTCCGTTATGCGTGCCATGAAGGTTCTCTGTACATTTTCTAGGTCAGCAATTTCACCTGCCTTGAAAGGTGCTGTTAGTGTGCAGCAATATTCCAGCCTAGATAGAACAAGTGACCTGAAGAGTGTCATCATGGGCTTGGCCTCTCTAGTTTTGAAGGTTCTCATTATCCATCCTTTCATTTTTCTAGCAGATGCGATTGATACAATGTTATGGTCCTTGAAGGTGAGATCCTCCGACATGATCACTCCCAGGTCTTTGACGTTGGTGTTTCACTCTATTTTGTGGCCAGAATTTGTTTTGTACTCTGATGAAGATTTAATTTCCTCGTGTTTACCATATCTGAGTAATTGAATTTCTCATCGTTGAACTTCATATTGTTTCTGCAGCCCACTGAAAGATTTGGTTGATGTCCGCCTGGAGCCTTTGCAGTGTCTGCAATGGAGACACTGTCATGCAGATTCGGGTGTCATCTGCAAAGGAAGACACGTACATGGCTGACATCCTGTCTATGTCAGATATGAGGATGAGGAACAAGATGGGAGGCGAGTACTGTGCCTTGTGGAACAGAGCTTTTCACTGGTCAGAGAATAGCAAGCATCGAACTTAAGCTAAAAGAATCCTTTAGGAGTCAGGAACGCGGGAAGAACAAAAACCATAAATGAAATCGAAAGAAACCCAAAGTATTTTTTCTCCTATGCCAAATCAAAATCGGGGAACAACGTCCAGTATTGGGGCCCCTACTTAAACAAGATGGGTCCTACACAATGACAGCAAGGAAATGAGTGAGCTACTCAAGTCCCAATATGACTCAGTTTTTAGCAAGCCGCTAAAAAGACTGAGAGTCGAAGATCAAAATGAATTTTTTATGAGAGAGCCACAAAATTTGATTAACACAACCCTATCCAATGTTATCCTGACGCCAAATGACTTCGAACAGGCGATAAATGACTTTGCCCATGCACTCTGCCCCAGGGCCAGACTCATGGAACTCTGTGTTCATCAAAACTGCAAGAAGCCCCTATCACGAGCCTTTTCCATCCTATGGAGAGGGAGCATGGACACGGGGGGCGTCCCTCAGTTACTAAAAACAACAGACATAGCCCCACTCCACAAAGGGGGCAGTAAAGCAATAGCAAAGAACTACAGACCAATAGCACATAACATCCCATATCATAAAAATCTTTGAAAGGGTCCCAAGAAGCAAGATCACCACCCATCTAGAAACCCATCAGTTACACAACCCAGGGCAACATGGGTTTAGAACAGGTCGCTCCTGTCTGTTTTCAACTATTGGATCACTACGACAAGGTCCTAAAAAGCACTAGAAGACAAAAGAATGCAGATGTAATATATACAGACTTTGCAAAAGCCTTCGACAAGTGTGACCATGGCGTAATAGCGCACAAAATGCGTGCTAAAGGAAAAAACAGGAAAAGTCGGGGGCGATGGATCTATTTAAATTTTCCCCACTAACAGAACACAGAGAGTAGTCGTCACAGAGTAAAGTCCGAGGCAGCTACGGTGAAAAGCTCTGTTCCACAAGGCACAGTACTAGCTCCCATCTTGTTCCTCATCCTCATATCCGACATAGACAAGGATGTCAGCCACAGCACCGTGTCTTCCTTTGAAAGATGACACCCGAATCTGCATGACAGTGTCTTCCATTGCAGACACTGCAAGGCTCCAGGCGGAACAACCAAATCTTTCAGTGGGCTGCGGAAAAAAAATATGAAGTTCAACGATGAGAAATTTCAATTACTCAGATATGGTAAACATGAGGAAATTAAAATCTTCATCAGAGTACAAAACAAATTCTGGCCACAAAATAGAGCGAAACAAACCCAAAGTCAAAGACCTGGGGGTGATTATGTCGGAGGATCTCACCTTCAAGGGCCATAACATTGTATCAATCGCATCTGCTAGAAAAATGACAGGATGGATAATGAGAACCTTCAAAACTGGGAGGCCAAGCCCATGATGACCCCTCTTCAGGTCACTTGTTTTTATCTAGGCTGGAATATTGCTGCACTCTAACAGCACCTTTCAAGGCAGGTGAAATTGCCGACCTAAAAATGTACAGAGAACTTTCACGGCGCGCATAACGGAGATAAAAACACCTCAATTACTGGGAGCGCTTGAGGTTTCTAAACCTGTATTCCCTGGAACGCAGGAGGGAGAGATACATGATTATATACACCTGGAAAATCCTAGAGGGGGCTAGTACCGAACTTGCACACGAAAATCACTCACTACGAAAGCAAAAGACTTGGCAGACGATGCACCATCCCCCCAATGAAAAGCAGGGGTGTCACTAGCACATTAAGAGACCATAAAAAAAGTGTCAGGGCCCGAGACTGTTCAACTGCCTCCCAGCACACATAAGGGGAATTACCCAAAAGACCCCTGGCAGTCTTCAAGCTGGCACTGGACAAGCACCTAAAGTCAGTTTTCCTGATCAGCCGGGCTGTGGCTCGTACGTTGGTTTGCGTGCAGCCAGCAGCAACAGCCTGGTTGATCAGGGGCTGATCCACCAGGAGGCCTGGTCACAGACCAGGCCGCGGGGGCGTTGACCCCCGAAACTCTCTCCAGGTAAACTCCAGGTCTCCAGGTAATAGCTGCCTCGGACTTTACTCTGTTGACTACTACTCTCTGTGTTCTGTTAGTGAGGAAATTATAGATCCATTGACCGACTTTTCCTGTTATTCCTTTAGCACGCATTTTGTGCGCTATTATGCCATGGTCACACTTGTCGAAGGCTTTTGCAAAGTCTGTATATATTACATCTGCATTCTTTTTGTCTTCTAGTGCATCTAGGACCTTGTCGTAGTGATCCAATAGTTGAGACAGACAGGAGCGACCTGTTCTAAACCCATGTTGCCCTGGGTTGTGTAACTGATGGGTTTCTAAATGGGTGGTGATCTTGCTTCTTAGGACCCTTTCAAAGACTTTTATGATACGGGATGTTAGTGCTATCGGTCTGTAGTTCTTTGCTGTTGCTTTAGTGCCCCCTTTGTGGAGTGGGGCTATGTCTGTTGTTTTTAGTAACTGTGGGACGACCCCCGTGTCCATGCTCCCTCTCCATAGGATGGTAAAGGCTCGTGATAGGGGCTTCTTGCAGTTCTTGATGAACACGGAGTTCCATGAGTCTGGCCCTGGGGCAGACATATACAAAGTATTTATAGTCTTCCGCAATGTTTTTGTCATGCTGGAGTATGAACCTCCTTGAAGCATGGTGATATGACAAGGGTCAGAATGTGCCCTGCTGGAGGGAACCTTGCCTTTATGTTTTTACTCTTTCACACAAACATGTCTTTGTATGTCTGTCTATCAGTCTGTCTGCCTGTCTGTCTGTTTATCTGTACATCTATCTGTCTGTCTATTTGTACATCTATCTGTCTGTCTGTCTGTCTATCTGTATATCTACTGTCTGTCTAGCTCTGTCTTCTGTGTGTACCTGGAGTATAATATGAACTCCTTGAATAACGGTGTTATGACAACGTCAGATAACAAAGTGACATTTGATGAATGTACGCTGCTGGAGGGGGGAATCTCACCTTTATATGTTTTTACTCTTGAGAACATAAGAACATAAGAAAGAAGGAACACTGCAACAGGCCTACTGACCCATGCAGAGCAGGTCCATGTCCCCCCCCCAGATTAGGCCAATGACCCCCCCCCAGATTAGCCCAATGACCCACCCAGTCTGGTCACCTCCACTCATGGATGGAGCATGGCACCAGACCCAGCAGCACAAGCTAGTCAGGTCCAACTCACACTCACCCACACCCACTCATGTATTTATCTAACCTATTTTTAAAACTACACGTTTTAGCCTGAATAACTGTACTCGGGAGTTTGTTCCACTCATCCACGACTCTATTACCAAACCAGTGCTTTCCTATATCCTTCCTGAATCTGAATTTTTCCAACTTGAAACCATTGCTGTGAGTCCTGTCTTGGCTGGAAATTTTCAGCATGCTATTTACATCCCCTTTATTTATTCCTGTTTTCCATTTATACACCTCGATCATATCCCCCTAATTCTACACCTTTCGAGAGAGTGCAGATTCAGGGCCCTCAGTCTATCCTCATAGGGAAGATTTCTGATACATGGGATCATCTTTGTTATCCTCCTCTGTACATTTTCCAGAGCATTTACAGTGGACCCCCGCATAACGATCACCTCCGAATGCGACCAATTATGTAAGTGTATTTATGTAAGTGCGTTTGTATGTGTATGTTTGGGGTCTGAAATGGACTAATCTACTTCACAATATTCCTTATGGGAACAAATTCGGTCAGTACTGGCACCTGAACATACTTCTGGAGTGAAAAAATATCGTTAACCGGGGGTCCACTATATATCCATTCTGTAATACGGTGACCAGAACTGAGTTGAAGAACAAGCTGAGGACTTCTATTATTTATACTTCTAGATATGAAGCCAAGAATTCTGTTAGCTTTATTGGGAACACTAATGCACTGTTGTCTTGGTTTTAGATTACCGCTAACCAGAACTCCTAAATCCTTTTCGCAAACAGTAGTACTAAGATCTACATTATTTAGTTTATATGTGGCATGGTTATTTAACTGTCCAACATTTAGAACTTTGCATTTGTCAATATTAAACTGCATCTGCCACTTCTCCGACCATTGCATCAGTCTATTCAAACGATCATCCTGGAGTGCTTTAGTGTCCTCATTAGAATGAATTGGACGGCCTATTTTGGCGTCATCAGCAAATTTGCTTGTCACCATTTATTCCCTCATCTATGTCGTTTATGTAAATTGTGAACAACAACGGGCCCAACACTGGCCCTTGAGGAACACCGCTTGTGATGTGCCCCCACTCTGATTTCTCCTCATTTATGCAAACTCTCTGCTGTCTATTTGTCAGCCATGCCTCTACCAAGGAAAAAATTTCTCCTCCTATTCCGTGTGCCTTAAGTTTCCTCAATAGCCTCTGGTGTGGAACTCTATCGAAAGCCTTACTGAAGTCCATATACACAATATCATATTCATTACCATGATCTACCACCTCAAACACCTTGGGGAAAAAAAGTTAGTAAATTCGTAAGACAGGAACGCCCCTTTGTAAAACCATGTTGAGATTCATTAATCAATCTGTGCCTGTCAAGATGGCTATGAATTGCTTCGGAAATTATTAATTCTTTAAATTTTCCCACTATGGAGGTAAGGCTTATTGGTCTAAAGTTCGAAGCCAAGGACCTGTCACCTGCCTTGTAAATAGGTATTACTGTTACGTTGGTATGTCTTATTACTTTGATAGTAAGGTTCTCACTACATGTTCTAGTGTAGGGTAGCTTTTTACTTAATGGCCTTATCTGTCTAGGAGTAATACTTACATCATGGCTGATCATCTTGAGTGTCTCTGATATCCTTTCACCAGCCCCCTTCACAGGTTATGTAAACTACTACTTAAAAAATATAACTGTATTCTAAATAGATATGTACAGAAGATACAATCACAGCCGCCTCACATATTCAAAAAAAAAATCTATACACTCCATAGCTGTTCTCCCACATGGTGCATCTCAGCAACTTCGTCCTTCTCTCTTCTTGACTAACTCTGGGCTAACCAGTGTTCTGACACACTTGAGTCACCCTGGGTATGGTGGCCACAACTTAAGTTATAAAAACTCACCCCTGGAGCACACATAATGCCCCAAAAAGATAGAAAAAAGGACCCAGAGGTCTTGCCACCTCCGTGTCAACAAAAGAAGAGAGAGAGCGAGAGGGGGAGAGGGAGGAGCCTAGCTAAACTCCTCCCACCAAAACAAAAGACTGTTGCCAAGCACAATTCTCTTGTTACCACAATTCTACTATACCTTATTTTACTGTTACAAGAGAAATACAACTTTATAAACTACTTGTTTAAATTGTGTGTGTGTCTATAGTATAACCTATTATATTGAGAAAAAAGGCTTGACCCAGCTGCCTCTCAGTCCTAAGGGTGATCAGCCCTTATGACATCTAGAACCGAGTCCCCATCAGTTCAATATAATTAGGTATTCCTGAGTAACTGTTACTTATAAATACATGTTGGGTCCTATAGCCCCATAACAATTACATTTGCCATTTTTCCCTTATCAGTCACTATGCCAGTTTGTAGTGATATGTTGAAAAGATTAGCCAAAGGTATGCTAAGTTCCTCTTTACATTCCTTTAACCCTTTGACTGTCGCGGCCGTATATATACGTCTTACGAGGTACCGTGTTTGACGTATATATACAGTGGACCCCCGCATAACGATTACCTCCGAATGTGACCAATTATGTAAGTGTATTTATGTAAGTGCGTTTGTATGTGTATGTTTGGGGGTCTGAAATGGACTAATCTACTTCACAATATTTCTTATGGGAACAAATTCGGTCAGTACTGGCACCTGAACATACTTCTGGAGTGAAAAAATATCGTTAACCGGGGGTCCACTGTACTCATAAATTCTAGCGGCTTCAAATCAAGCAGGAGAAAGCTGGTAGGCCCACATGTGAGAGAATGGGTCTGTGTGGTCAGTGTGCACCATATAAAAAAAATCCTGGAGCACGCAGTGCATAATGAGAAAAAAAAACCTCCGACTATTTTTTTTAATTAAAATGCCAACTTTGTGGTCTATTTTCGTATAGTATTTATGGGTGTATTCTCATTTTCTTAGTCTCATTTGATAGAATGGGAAACATATTATAGAAATAGAGGTGATTTTGATTGATTTTACTATAAAAAGAACCTGGAAATGGAGCTCAAAGTAGGGGAAATGTTTGATTTTTGCCAATGTTCAAAAGTAAACAAATGATGTCATTGTCCAATAAATGTCCAACTAGCCATTCTAATATGCAGTCATGAATGGGTTGATGTTATTTATACAATTATTACAGTATTGCAGTAGTCTGCATAATAGTAAGTCTTCTATTTTTTGTTTGAATAAAAATTCAAAATAGAAAGCAAGAGTAATATCAGAGGGGCCTGGAGACATGACTGATGAACAAAGAAAATGTTATTTTAGAGCCAGGAATGTCTGCATTGTTCATTCTGGACCTTATTTTGAAATTGTCATATTTTTTTAATTTTCATGAAATTGGCCAAATTGCAAATTTCTGACCACATTATTGGGTAGTTGAAATCGGTAAATGGGAAGTTTCTTGTACTCAATCGATAGAAAAAATGGAGTTCTAAAGAAATAGCTATGAGTTTGGTCGACTGGAACAATGTAATTAGCCGAAAATAGGGCTGAAAGTGGGCGAAATCGCCGATTTGTAAAATCGCCAAGGTCGCTAACTTCGCGAGAGCTTAATTCTGTCAGTTTTCCATCAAATTTCATTTTTTTGGTGTCATTACAATCGGGAAAAGATTCTCTATCATTTAATAAGAAAAAATAATTTTTTTTTTTTTTTTTTGAAATTTTGCGACACCAGGAGACACCTCAGGATTGGGGGTTGCGACAGTCAAAGGGTTAACAAGCTTACAAACCGTTCATCAGGGCCTTGGGATTTGTTAGGTTTTAGTTTCTCTATTTGTCTGAGGACCATGTCACTAGTTACTGCAATCGTACATAGTTTATTATCCTGTTCTACATAATCTATTATTTCAGGAATATCGCTAGTATTTTCCTGGGTGAAAACTGAGAGGAAGTAGGTATTGAGAATTTCACACATATCCTTATCACTGTCAGTGATCTGACCAGGGTTACTCTTAATTAAGTGGGCCAATCTTGTCCCTAATCTTACCTCAAGATTATTAATTAGTGAATCTTTGTTGGCAAGAACCAAGTCAAGCAGATTGTTTCCTCTAGTTGGTTCTGTCACAACCTGTTCTAAAAAGCAATCCTGAACCGTATCAAGAAAGTCACTAGACTCAATATTTCCTGTCATATTTTTCCAATCAATTTATCTAAAGTTAAAATCTCCCATTATCAGAACATTTTCATATCTATATGCCTTATGAATTTCGTCCCATAACAGCTTACTGCACTCCCTATCAAGGTTTGGGGGCCTATAAATCACACCCAAAATTAATTTGTCACATCCCTTGAGAAACTGTAGCCAAACAGATTCTGTGTTCGATGTTTCTAATCTTATATCATGTCTAAGACAACAATTTAAATTTTCTCTGACACACATCGCCACTCCACCACCTTCCTGTTCACCCTATCAGTGTGGAATAGTTTATAACCCTGTATGGTGCATTCAGAAGGCATTTCTCTATCTTTCAGGTTGAACCAGGTCTCTGTTATACCAATAATATCAATATTACCTACACTTGCAAGTAATCTTAGCTCATCTATCTATTTTACTCTTGCACACAAGTTGTGAGTGTGGTGGAAGTTCGTGAGGCAGTAGGTAGAATGAAAGGGGGTAAGGCAGCTGGGATTGATGGGATAAAGATGGAAATGTTAAAAGCAGGTGGGGATATAGTTTTGGAGTGGTTGGTGCTATTATTTAACAATTGTATGGAAGAAGGTAAGATACCTAGGGATTGGCAGAGAGCATGTGTAGTTCCTTTGTGTAAAGGCAAAGGGGACAAAAGAGAGTGCAAAAATTATAGGGGGATAAGTCTGTTGAGTATACCTGGTAAAGTGCATGGTAGAGTTGTTATTGAAAGAATTAAGAGTAAGACGGAGAATAGGATAGCAGATGAACAGGGAGGCTTTAGGAAAGGTAGGGGGTGTGTGGACCAGGTGTTTACAGTGAAACATATAAGTGAACAGTATTTAGATAAGGCTAAAGAGGTTTTGACAGGGTGGATAGGAGGGCAATGTGGCAGATGTTGCAGATGTATGGTATAGGAGGTAGGTTACTGAAAGCAGTGAAGTTTTTACGAGGATAGTGAGGCTCAAGTTAGTGTGTGTAGGAAAGAGGGAGATTATTTCCCAGTAAAAGTAGGCCTTAGACAAGGATGTGTGATGTCACCGTGGTTGTTCAATATATTTATAGATGGGATTGTAAGAAAAGTAAATGTGAGGGTCTTGGCAAGAGGTGTGGAGTTAAAAGATAAAGAATCACACATAAAGTGGGAGTTGCCACAGTTGCGTTTTGCTTATGAGACTGTGTTCTTGGGTGATTCTGAAGAGAAGTTGCAGAGGTTGGTGGATGAATTTGGTAGGGTGTGTAAAAGAAGAAAATTGAAAGTGAATACAGGAAAGAGTAAGGTTATGAGGATAACAAAAAGATTAGGTGATGAAAGATTGTCTATCAGATTGGAGGGAGAGAGTATGGAGGAGGTGAATGTATTCAGACATTTGGGAGTGGACATGTAAGTGGATGGGTGTATGAAAGATGAGGTGAATCATAGAATTGATGAGGGGAAAAGGGTGAGGGGAAGGGGTAGCAGTAATGTTAAATGATCAGTTATGGAAGGAGAAAAGAGAATATGAATGTGTAAATTCAAGAATTATGTGGATTAAAGTAAAGGTTGGATGCGAGAAGTGGGTCATAATAAGCGTGTATGCACCTGGAGAAGAGAGGAATGCAGAGGAGAGAGAGAGATTTTTGGGAGATGTTAAGTGAATGTATAGGAGCCTTTGAACCAAGTGAGAGAGTAATTGTGGTAGGGACTTGAATGCTAAAGTAGGAGAAAACTTTTAGAGAGGGTGTGGTAGGTAAGTTTGGGGTGCCAGGTGTAAATGATAATGGGAGCCCTTTGATTTAACTTTGTATAGAAAGGGGTTTAGTTATAGGTAATACATATTTTAAGAAAAGAGGATAATAAGTATACACGATATGATGTAGGGCGAAATGACAGTAGTTTGTTGGATTATGTATGGTAGATAAAAGACTGTTGAGTAGACTTCAGGATGTACATGTTTATAGAGGGGCCACAGATATATCAGATCATTTTCTAGTTGTAGCTACACTGAGAGTAAAAGGTAGATGGGATACAAGGAGAATAGAAGCATCAGGGAAGAGAGAGGTGAAGGTTTATAAACTAAAAGAGGAGGCAGTTAGGGTAAGATAATAAACAGCTATTGGAGGATAGATGGGCTAATGAGAGCATAGGCAATGGGGTCGAAGAGGTATGGGGTAGGTTTAAAAATGTAGTGTTAGAGTGTTCAGGAAAGTGGGTGCAGGAGGGAAGAGGAGCGATTGGTGGAATGATGATGTAAAGAGAGTAGTAAGGGAGAAAAAGTTAGCATATGAGAAGTTTTTACAAAGTAGAAGTGATGCAAGGAGGGAAGAGTATATGGAGAAAAAGAGAGAAGTTAAGAGAGTGGTGAAGCAATGTAAAAAGAGAGCAAATGAGAGAGTGGGTGAGATGTTATTAACAAATTTTGTTGAAAATAAGAAAAAGTTTTGGAGTGAGATTAACAAGTTAAGAAAGCCTAGAGAACAAATGGATTTGTCAGTTAAAAATAGGAGAGGAGAGTTATTAAATGGAGAGTTAGAGGTATTGGGAAGATGGAAGGAATATTTTGAGGAATTGTTAAATGTTGATGAAGATAGGGAAGCTGTGATTTCGTGTATAGGGCAAGGAGGAAAAACATCTTGTAGGAGTGAGGAAGAGCCAGTTGTGAGTGTGGGGGAAGTTCGTGAGGCAGTAGGTAAAATGAAAGGGGGTAAGGCAGCCGGGATTGATGGGATAAAGATAGAAATGTTAAAAGCAGGTGGGGATATAGTTTTTGGAGTGGTTGGTGCAATTATTTAATAAATGTATGGAAGAGGGGTAAGGTACCCAGGGATTGGCAGAGAGCATGCATAGTTCCTTTGTATAAAGGCAAAGGGGATAAAAGAGAGTGCAAAAATTATAGGGGGATAAGTCTGTTGAGTGTACCTGGTAAAGTGTATGGTAGAGTTATAATTGAAAGAAATTAAAAGTAAGACGGAGAATAGGATAGCAGATGAACAAGGAGGCTTTAGGAAAGGTAGGGGGTGTGTGGACCAGGTGTTTACAGTGAAACATATAAGTGAACAGTATTTAGATAAGGCTAAAGAGGTCTTTGTGGCATTTATGGATTTGGAAAAGGCGTATGACAGGGTGGATAGGGGGGCAATGTGGCAGATGTTGCAAGTGTATGGTGTAGGAGGTAGGTTACTGAAAGCAGTGAAGAGTTTTTACGAGGATAGTGAGGCTCAAGTTAGAGTATGTAGGAAAGAGGGACAATTTTTTTCCCAGTAAAAGTAGGCCTTAGACAAGGATGTGTGATGTCACCGTGGTTGTTTAATATATTTTATAGATGGGGTTGTAAGAGAAGTAAATGCGAGGGTCTTGGCAAGAGGCGTGGAGTTAAAAGATAAAGAATCACACACAAAGTGGGAGTTGTCACAGCTGCTCTTTGCTGATGACACTGTGCTCTTGGGAGATTCTGAAGAGAAGTTGCAGAGATTGGTGGATGAATTTGGTAGGGTGTGCAAAAGAAGAAAATTAAAGGTGAATACAGGAAAGAGTAAGGTTATGAGGATAACAAAAAGATTAGGTGATGAAAGATTGAATATCAGATTGGAGGGAGAGAGTATGGAGGAGGTGAACGTATTCAGATATTTGGGAGTGGACGTGTCAGCGGATGGGTCTATGAAAGATGAGGTGAATCATAGAATTGATGAGGGAAAAAGAGTGAGTGGTGCACTTAGGAGTCTGTGGAGACAAAGAACTTTGTCCTTGGAGGCAAAGAGGGGAATGTATGAGAGTATAGTTTTTACCAACGCTCTTATATGGGTGTGAAGCGTGGGTGATGAATGTTGCAGCGAGGAGAAGGCTGGAGGCAGTGGAGATGTCATGTCTGAGGGCAATGTGTGGTGTGAATATAATGCAGAGAATTCGTAGTTTGGAAGTTAGGAGGAGGTGCGGGATTACCAAAACTGTTGTCCAGAGGGCTGAGGAAGGGTTGTTGAGGTGGTTCGGACATGTAGAGAGAATGGAGCGAAACAGAATGACTTCAAGAGTGTATCAGTCTGTGTGGAAGGAAGGGGGGTGGGGGGTCGGCCTGGGAAAAGGGTTGGAGGGAGGGGGTAAAGGAGGTTTTTGTGTGCGAGGGGCTTGGCTTGCAGGCAGCGTGAGCGGTTTGTAGGAGTAAATGGAGAAAAATGGTTTTTAATACTTGAGTCGTTGGGTGTGAGAAGTAATTTATAAAGGGGATTCGGGGAAAAACCGGCAGGCCGGATTGATCTGGAGTGGGAAGTCAGGGCCTGCACTTGAAGGGGGGGTGTTAATGTTGCAGTTAAAAAAACTTTTGTGAAAAGCCCCTTTGGAAGACGGATGGAGTGAATATGGTGAAGGTTTTTCTTTTTCGGGCCCCCTGCCTTGGTGGGAATGGGCCCCGGTGTGATAATAAAAAAAAAAAAGGGGAGGGGTGCACTTGGAGTCTGTGGAGAAAAAGAACTTTTCCTTGGAAGCAAGGGGAAATGTTTGAGAGTTAGTTTTACAAACGTTCCCTTTTGGGTGTGAAGCATGTGTGTAAATGTTGCAGGAGGAGAAGGTGGAGGCTTGGAGATTATGTCTGAGGGCAAGTGTGGTGGAATATAATGAGAAATTCGTTTTTGGAAGTTAGGAGGAGGGGGGGATTGAAAAAACTGTTGCCCTGAGGGTGAGGGAAGGGTTTTTGGGGGTGGTTCGGACTGTGAGAGAATGGAGCGAAACAGAATGCTTCAAGAGTGTTCAGTTGTAGGGGAAGGAAGGCGGGGTAGGGGGGGCCCTAGGAAGGTTAGAGGGAGGGGGTAAAGGGGTTTTTGTGTGCAGGGACTTGGATTTCCAGGGGGCAGCGTGAGTTGTTTGTAGAAGTAAATGGGACAAAGGGTTTTTTTAATACTTGACATGCTTTTGGAGTATGAGCATAGTAACTTTTATGAAGGGATTCAGGGAAACCGGCAGGCGGATTGAGTCTGGGATGGGAAATACGGGGCCTGCACTTGAAGAGGGGTATTAAGTGCATTTTTAAAAAATTTGTGTAAAGCCCCCTTTCTGAAAGACAGTGAGGAGTGAAGGATGGTGAGAGTTTTTTTTTTGGGGCCCCCCTCCTTGGTGGAATGGCCCAGGTTAAAAAAAAAAAAAAGTCTCATGTCTGTCTGAGTCTATCTGTCATCTATCTGTTTGTCTATCTGTACATCTGTTGTTGTCTGCCTAGGTTGTTTATCGCTGTCTGTTTGTTTAAACTTTCTGTCTCCCTGTGTGTATCTGTCTTTCCATCTGCTTGTTTCTGTTCAGGGAGCGGCTAGTAAACCTGTTGGTTTGTCGTTTAGTGCCGCTCCCGATTGGTGGAAGTGTATGCTATTTTTGGCCATGTTTATTATGTCTTATATCTACAAACACTGTGTAGACTTGGCCTGGAATTTAGGGGTTTACCCTGGGTAATTTAAATTATTTTAATAACTGTGTTTCGTACGGTAAAAGAGAATGACAGTGATGCAGTAGACGTGATTGGGACGACAGATTGGAAGTTATAGATAGATAGGCAGAGATTAGAAAAAGAGGATAAGTAAAGAGAGATATGCTACGAAGAGACACCCCAAGGCCCAGCCAGCTACCCAGTTGAATACTAAGAACATAAAAAAGAGGGAACGCTGCAGGGGTCTAGGGCCCTGCAAGGCAGGCCCATGCCCCCCCTGGCTTAGCCCAATGACCCAGTCAGGTCACATCCCTAAAAGGAGCACGTTTTGCCCGTAGCAAAAGTGTCAGGCCCAAAACTCCCCTCACTACACCACCCATGCATTTATCAAACCTTTTTTTTACTTTCCTCTTAAAAGTGGTTTTAAATATAACATGAAATCAGTAAATTCAGGTGTTTGCCACACTTTTTGCTCTACTGGCGTCAGTTGAACTGGTGCTCCCACAAGGTACTAAGTGGCCCGCGTTTTTTTTCAACATGAGTGCCGACCCATTTTTATGTTAGGCGAATAGGCTTATCGCCCCAAAATTTGAGGAATGAAAAATAAAACGTTGATCTAGTTTGGACCCCCACCCGGCGTGAACGTATATCTATGTGTGGACGTTTGAGGGTTAAAAGCGGGGGGGGTATAGTTTTGGAGTTGGTATTTTTTTTCAATAAATGTGTGAAAGGGGGGAAGGTTCCCTAGGGTTGGCAGAGAGCGTGAAAATTCCCTTTATAAAGGGAAAAGGGGGGGCCCAAAAGAGTTTTTAAAAAAATTACAAGAAAAACAGGTTTACTTAGTATACCAGGTAAAGTTTTGGTAAAGTTTATTATTGAAAGAATTAGAGGAAAGATGGAGGCGTTTTGCCGATGAAAAAGAGGTTTTTAAAAGGGTTTTGGGGGGATGTTGTTAAAGGAAAACCCTTTGATTTGGGGGCGGTCGTATTGTAGTCATAGGAGTTTTAACCCGGTTTTTGATGTATCTATACGCAAAAAATTTAGCGGCTTCAAATCAAGCGGGAAAAAGCTGGTAGGCCCACATGTGAGAAAAGGGGTCTCCATGGTCAGTGTGCAATATAAAAAAAATCGGGGGGGTGGGGGTTTCTTGTGGAATCCTTTCAGTGTCCTTTCAGTGTCTGCAGTAAGAAAATGTGACTTCCCCTTTAAAAACTGGGGCTTTCTCTTCCCCGTGATGCTCTAAAAAGATGGAAGTGTCATGAAGATCAATTTTTTGATTTCGAGGGTTGAGACCAAAAGCAATGGAGGAGGAGGGGAGGAGGAAAAAAGGAGGAAAAAGGAGGAAGAAGAGGGGGAGGAAGGAAAGGGGGAAGGAAGGAAGGAGGGAAAGGAGGAGGGAGGGGGAGGAAGGAGGGAGGAGGGGAAGGAGGGGGAAAAAAAGAAGGAGGGAGGAGGTGGGGGGAGGAGGAGGGGAAAGGGGGGAGGGGGGAAGAAAGGAGGGGGGGGGAGGGAGGGGGGAGGGGGGGAGGAGGGGAAAGGGGGAGGAAGAAGGAAGAAAGAAGAAAAATAAAATAATAATAATACAATAATAAAAATATGTAAAAAATGTTCCTTGAGGCATGAAAACATTACCCCCTTGACAGTGACAAGATAAGGGGAGATAACACTGATAAGAGCTGACCTTTGATGAGGTAAACGAGGGTGGAGGGGGGGGGGAGCTGTTTTTATCTGTCAAGGCCAGGGGAGGAGGGGGAGGAGGGGAGGAGGAGGGGAGGGGAGGAGGAGGAGGAGGAGGAGGAGGGAGGAGGAGGAGGAGGAGGAGGAGGAGGAGGAGGGGAGGGGGGGGGAGGAGGAGGGGAGGAGGAGGAGGAGGAGGAGGAGGGGAGGAGGAGGAGGAGGAGGAGGAGGAGGAGGAGGAGGAGGAGGAGGGGGGAGGAGGAGGGGAGGAGGAGGAGGAGGAGGAGGAGGAGGGGGGAGGGGAGGGGGGAGGAGGAGGGGGAGGCGGAGGGGAGGAGGAGGAGGAGGAGGAGGGGGGAGGGAGGAGGAGGAGGAGGAGGAGGAGGAGGGGGAGGAGGAGGGGAGGAGGAGGAGGGGAGGGGAGGAGGGGAGGAGGGGGGGGGAAAGGGGGGGGAGGAGGGGGAGGAGGAGGAGGAGGAGGAGGAGGAGGAGGAGGAGGGGAGGAGGAGGGGGGAGGAGGAGGAGGAGGGGAGGAGGAGGAGGAGGGGGGGAGGAGGGGAGGAGGAGGAGGAGGAGGAGGGGAGGAGGAGGAGGAGGAGGAGGAGGAGGGGAGGAGGAGGGGAGGAGGGGAGGAGGAGGAGGAGGAGGAGGAGGAGGAGGGGAGGAGGGGGGGAGGGGAGGAGGAGGAGGAGGAGGAGGAGGAGGAGGAGGAGGGGAGGGGGGGGAGGAGGGAGGGGGGAGGAGGAGGAGGAGGGAGGAGGGGAAGGAGGAGGAGGAGGGGAGGGGGGGAGGGGGAAAAGAAAAAAGAAGAAAGGGGGGGAAGAAGAAGGAGAAGAAGAAGGAGAAAAAGAAGGAGAAAAGAAAGGGAAGAAGAAGGGAAGAAGAAGAAAAAGGAGAAAAAGAAGGAGAAGAAGAAGAAGAAGGAGAAGAAGAAGGAGAAGAAAAAGGAGAAGAAGAAGGAGAAGAAAAAAGGAGAAAAAGAAAGGGAAGAAGAAAAAGAAGAAGAAGAAACATTTGTCTGTTGTCTATTTGTTGTTACCAAAATCCCGTTATCCTCTAGTTGTCTCAGAGAGAGCCCCAAGGGGCTGTGTCTCATCACGTTTACTCACTCTTCAAGCAGGTATGCACTTTGTCGGATTTTTGGGTTTATCCCAGGTAATTTACATATGTATAGTTGTATTTTGTTACCCGTGAGACAGAGAGGGGAAAGAGAGACGATTGAAAGAGATAGAAAGAGGGAGAAAGATAATTTTGATAGATGGGGGGGAAGCAGCATCCGACCCATTGTTTTGAAGGCCCGGTAGGGGGAGTACTAATGAGACAATATGTCATTTTGACAGCTGCCGACTCCTGATCAAAACAAATTTTAAGCCCCACACTCGCACACAAGAAAGTTGTGAAGGGTGTAATAGCAGTTTTTGAAAGTTCAGTGATTTATAGTGTTATATATTATAGAAACCAGAAACAAGAAGGGAGGCAGGGAAAGAAGGAAGGACTAGATGAAAGGAAAAAAAAAGTAATGAAGGACAGATGAAGGGAAGTAGGAAGAGGGTGGAAAGCCCTCCCGGTGCCCCCAGGAAGGAAAAAGGGAAAGAAGGAAATTAGGAAAAAAAGGAGACACACGACCATTTACCTGGATAGTACTAACACAATGCCTGCTAATATTTGAAGAAAACTGCTCTGACGAGGTGTTTTTTCTTTGCCAAAAAAAAAAAAAAATTCAACAAAAATGAAAACACTGATTTTTTTGTGTGAGAGTGTAAAACACCATTGTGTATGACACCATGTTTTTGTGTGGTGTAAAAAAACCTGTGTTTTGGAAAACCTGTTTTATGTGTGAGGAGTGTAAAACACCATTGTGTTTTACCCATGTTTTTTGTGGAGAGTGTAAAAAAACCACTGTGTTGGGCACCTGTTTTTTTGTTAAGAGTGTAAAACACCAGTGTATGAACCATGTTTTCAGAGTTCCACAAGTGCAGAACTTCTGGAATATGTTCCGTGATGTATTTGGTTTTATATATTTTTTAGAACAATAGTTTTTAAAAAAATTTTTTGTATTTTTTGTTTTTGTAACAAGTTTGTAAAACAATTATTGTATTATGTTTGTGTGTTATTGTGTTGTATACCGAGTGTTATATGTACATTGCACCTTATTTGGTCTCCAGGCCAATAAGTTATGTAAAAAAATAAAAAAAGTGAAAAAAAACAAAAAAACCCTTTAAATACAAGTAAACCAAAGTTTTCGGGGGTGGCGGCAGTGCCGTGTTGCCTACGGGCTCATTTTTGCAAAAATTTATGCCCCTTTTTCTCGGTAATACTGATGGGAAAAATTTTTTTTTTGGGACTAAAAAAATAGAAAAAAATCTTAAAAAAATTTTATAAGAAAAAATTTAAATTTTTTTTTTTTGAATATTTTTCGCCCAGGAGCAACTTCAGGATTGGGCCCCTTTGACAGTCAAAGGGTTAACATTGAAGCAAATAAATGGGGAAAAAATTTTAGTTAAGGAGGAAATTTTTATTGTTTATGGGTTTTGAAAAAAGGGATATGATAGGGGATAGGGGAACATTGTGGCAGATGTTGCGTTTTTGGGAAAAGGTAGTAAGTTATAAATGCTGTAAAAAGTTTTTTTAAGGTAGTGGGTCATGTTAGGGTGTGTGAAAAAGAAGGAGACTCTTCCGGAAAAAGTAGGGCTTGAAGAATTGAGACACTTATCAACATATGGGAATCTTTATTGAGGAAACGTTTCGCAACACAGTGGCTTCATCAGTCCAATACAAATTAGAAGGGTGATGAAGCCACTGTGTGGCAAAACGTTTCCTCAATAAAGATTCCCATATGTTGCATAAGTGTCTCAGTTCTTCAACTTGTCGGTTTTCAAAACCATTCATCACAAAAGTAGGTCTTAGACAGGGATGTGTAATGTCACCATGGTTGTTTAATATATTTATTGATGGAGTTGTAAAAGAAGTAAATGCCAGGGTGTTAGGGAGAGGGGTGGGATTGAATTATGGGGAATCAAATACAAAATGGGAATTGACAGTTACTTTCTGCTGATGATACTGTGCTTTTGGGAGAGTCTAAAGAGAAGTTGCAAAGGTTAGTGGATGCAGTGGCATCATAAGGGGGGTGGGGGGGGCACCCCGAGTGACACCATCTAGGGGATGAGACCATAGAGCCCCTAAAGAAGGTGACAATAATGCCCAAAACAGTGCTGCAGCAACATAGGAGAAAAATCCTTCATTTTTATATAGCCCATTATATGATTACAGAGTACAAATAGGGCTATATAGGGAAAATAATTGATTTTGATGATGTGATAGATGATTTTGCAGGATTGAAAGCAGATTCATTGAGATGTTACCTGTACTCAAGTCAAATCGGAACTAGCGTTTCTCTGATATTGCAGTGTTTTTCTTTATTTTTTAATTTTTTTTTTATTTTTTTCATTGTTGAAGATGAATAAATTTAGGATCTGTTGCTTGTATTGAAAGTGGCATTTGAGTTTATGTTTCCTCAATATTACTGCGATTATATATTTTATCATTAATAAAGTTGAGAAGTATTCTGTTCGGTTTATGGCCCTCAAATCTTCTCATTGCTAAACATTAGTCACTGGGCATGCAGTAGTGATGTAACTGGAGTTTACTCCTCCATCCCCCGCCCTTAGATTTCATGGGGGCAACATCACAGATTCTGCCCTGGGTGACACCAACCCTAGCAACACCACTGAGTGGACAAGTTTGGGAGGGTGTGTAAAGAAAGTTGAAAGTAAACATAGATAAGAGTAAGGTGATGAGGGTATCAAACAAGTTAGGTAAAGAAAAAATGGATATGACATTGGAGGGAGGGAGTATGGAGAAGTGATAATGGCTTTCTTTGTACTTAACAAATCAAAATTGTAATTACACATTGTAACCTTTGCAATGAAATAAAATCTTAATCTTTAATGTTTTAATCTTTAATGTGTTCAGATATTTGGGAGTAGATTTGTCAGCAAATGGGTTTATATAATTCAAATTAAAATTAAAATATTTATTTCCTTGTAAAGCTTACAATGTGTATTTTACATGTTTTAAAATTTGAATTACAAAGAAGGCCATTATCATGCCTAGGCACTTTGGGCAGACTAATACTAATTCTTACTCTATATTGATATAGGTTATAACTGAGCAGTACATTTGAACATATTATTAGATACATAATTAGATACATACCCAATTAGGTACATACATAATTAGATTTAAAATAATTACAAATTGTAAATTTAGTAATGGGATTGGATTTGTCTTGGTAAGATATACATTGTTTCTATTGAAGGACGAGGTTAACCATAGAAATGATGAAGGAAATAAGGTGAGTGATGCATTGAGGTGTCTATGGAGACAAAAAACATTATCCATGGAGGCAAAGAAGAGAATGGATAATAATAATATCTTTATTTACTACAAGTTCATGTACATGATATACAGGCCTAGCTAACATCAGTGACATTCTGCTACATAGAAAGCTTCTTGTTATGCATAGCATTTCGGGCAAATTAAGTCACCTTTTGTCCCAGAATGCGACCCACACCAGTCGACTAATTCCAAGGTACCTATTTTACTGATGGGTGAACAGGGACAGCAGGTGTCTTATGGAAACATGTCCCTAATGTTTTCCAGCTGTACCTGGAGGAGATTTGAACTCTGGACCTGAGTATGTGAGCTGAGTGCACTAGCGATCGAGCTAGTGGTACCAACACTTTTATATGGGTGTGAAGCATGGGTTGTGAATGCTGCAGTAAGGAGGAGGCTGGAGGCAGTGTGTGTGGTGTAAATATTATGTAGAGAATTCATAGTGTGGAAATTAGGAGGATGTGTGGAGTTACAAAAAGTATTATTCAGAGGGATGGAGAGGAGTTATTGTGGTGGTTTGATTATTTAGAATGGATCAAGCAAAATAGAATGACTTGGATGATGTATAAATCTTTAGTGGAGGGGAGGAGTGGGGTCATCCTAGGAAAGGGCGAAGGGATGGGGTAAAAAAGATTTTGTGTGCAAGGGGCCTGGACTTGCAGCAGGCATGTGTGAGTGTGCTAGGAGTGAATGGAGATGAATGGTTTGGGGACCTGACAAACTGTTGGAGTGTGAGCAGGGTAATATTTTGTGAAGGGATTCAAAGAAACTGGTTAACCAGACTTGAGTCCTGGAGGTGAGAAGTATTATGCCTGCACTTTAAATGAGGGGTTTGAGATATTGGCTGTTTGGAGTGATATCTAAACTGTCATGTCTGGGCACCTCTTCAAAGACAGTGATTATGATGGTGAAAGTTTCTCTTTTGGGCCACCTGCCTCACTGGGAAATGGCCCACGTGTTGAAGAAAAAATTGTACAAGGAAAATTCACTACAATCTTTTTCACACATTTTTTTTATTTTATTGTGAATTAAGATTGTATTGTATTGTATTTTAAGAATTGCTCTGGAAAAAAGTACTACTCTGTATACAGTAGGACCCTGCTTTATGGCATTTTGCTTTACAGCGTTTCGCTAATACGGTCATTTCAAATAATGACCAAAGCTCTCTATACGGCTCTCCCCATCTGGTTTGTTTACATTCTTTGTGAGATCCATAAGCACTAAGTCTCTCCATTATGCCTGGAAACTCTAAAATTTCAAGAGTTTTTAAAAGTTATTTCACATTTTATATATACTCTGATAATTATACTTATGTATACCTGTACCTAAATAAACTTACACACTGTGCTGGCGTGAGCTAGCTAATACCAGCTACCTCAAATACTTTTTACTTTTTAATTGGTATTAATTGCTCATAATTTTGTGTTGCAAGTCAAATCTTACTCCAAATTAATGTTATTCATGGTCGCTACCTGTCCATTTAATTCTGTTTACCACTACTTTTTTTAGTCCCTTTTATATTGTGTGTGCAATTAGTGTATATTCCAATTACATTATTGTGTGAGTCCCAAAACTATCTTTTGCTAGCTAGTACCAGCTACCTCATATTTCTCTACTTTTTATAGTGTAATTAATTGCTCAACTTATTATACATTACAAATCAGATCTTACTCCCAAATCAATATTTATATCATAGTGACTATCTGTCCATTGTACTTTGTTTACCATTACTTAATTTAGTCCCTTATATATTTTCTCCTTTATTTTAGCTTTATATAACTACCGTAGTTCATATATTCACAATTGTTAAAACAATCAAAGTGCTATTCTCAGGTGCTAAAGTGTAATAAGTTCACTATTTTGCCATTATATTCCCAAGCTCATTTTTTCCCCTCTTCTCTTGTCCATATAGTCACATTTATTAAAATACTCCAGGTGCTATTGACTACCTCAGGTGCTACTGATTTTGCTTTTAATACATTCTTTTAATATTATATTCATTAGCTCCTTTATTTTAGCTGTAAATATCTACTCTAGTTCATAAACTCACTTGTTAAAATAATTAAGGTGCTATTAGATGCTTAAGTGAATAACTGAATTATCTATTCTGTAATAATCCCTTTTTCTTTCAATTTTTTACAAGTTTTAGATTAATCACTGAGTCTTATTCATAAGTCTAGTTGTAGATTCAATATAAATCTTATATCATTTTACTCAGAAAATCTAGTTTGCAAAATCACTCTCATCCTATGATTACAGGCATAGATTCTGATGTAAACTTTTTACTAAATGAAATACACGAATCAAACAGTAACTGTAATTACTATACAGCAGACCAAGCAAAGACATTACTCAGTGCTAACAATAACATAACCATCTTTAACTACAATGTCAGATCCTTGAGTAAACATTATGATGACCTCACAGCATTACTCAGTTCCCTTCATTCCAATATATCAATCATCACACTCACAGAAACCTGGCTTAAGTCTGATATTACAGATGTCTATACCATTCCTGGCTACATGGCCATACACAACTGTAGAACAGACCAGCAAGGGGTAGGAACAGTTATATACTACTCAAATCAACTCGAATGTATCAATAAATCTTGCACAAGGGACGAACATGGAGAATACACCATAGCCAAATTTAAATCAAAAGACCTTCACAAACCCCTCACAGTTATAAACATCTACAGAGTACCACAGTCAAACATTTATCACTTTAGTGAAAAACTAGGAAACATGATTACTGATGCACACATGAATAAAGAGCACCTACTACTAACAGGAGATTTCAACATAAACATACTACATGACCAGGACCCACAAGTAACCGAATTCACAAACACAATGAGTAACTGCCTGTTGCTACCAGCAATATCTAAACCTACAAGATTCACAGAGACAAGCATCTCCTTAATAGATCACATCTGGACAAACACCATATCCCCTTTAAAATCTGGCATAATCACAGACAACACCACAGACCACTACCCAACCTTTCTCATAACTAATCTGAGCAAACTGCCACAAGACATTACTAAAGTAACCATCAGACTACATAATGAGACAGCAGTTAACAACTTTATAGCAGCTATGAATAACATCGATTGGCAAAATGAGCTCGAAACATATACAGATATGAATGAATGTATAAATAATTTTCTAAAAAAATCCCAATGCCTCTATAACAGACATTGCCCCAGAAAAACTAAACAGATCACAGCAAAGAGACTGAATAATCCACTAACATAAAGCACAAATATGAAAAACAATATAGAACGGGTCAAATAACAAGAGAACAGTCGAAAAGTTACTCGTCAGCACTTACCAGCCTGATAAGATCAAAAAAATTGTATTATGAAAATAGATTACGTAATATCAAAGGTGATATGAAAAAACCTGGAAAACCCTATCTGAAATTCTTGGATCTAAAAAGTTATCCAAAAACAAAACAATCAAACTAACAAAATCAGATGAACCCCTACTCACTCCAACGGAAACAGCAAACAGCCTTAATGTTTTCTTCTCCACCATAGGAAAAAATCTAGCAAACAAAATACAGTGGACCCCCGCATACCATTGGCCTTACATAACGTTAAATCCGCATACCGCTACATTTTATCGCTAAGATTTTGCCTCACATACCGCTAAAAAACCCGCTCAACGCTGTTCGTCCGAGATGCGTCTAATGTGCGCCCTTAGCCAGCCTCACATGTTCCGCCAGTGGCATTGTTTACCAGCCAGCCTCCGCGGTAACATCCAAGCATACAATCAGAACATTTCGTATTACTACAGTGTTTCTGGTGATTTTATCTGCAAAATAAGTGACCATGGGCCCCAAGAAAGCTTCTAGTGCCAACCCTACAGGAATAAGGGTGAGAATTACTATAGAGATGAAGAAAGAGATCATTGATAAGTATGAAAGTGGAGTGCGTGTCTCCGAGCTGGCCAGGTTGTATAGTAAACCCCAATCAACCATCACTACTATTGTGGGCAACAAAAAGGCAATCAAGGAAGCTGTTCTTGCCAAAGGTTTAACTGTGTTTTCGAAACAGAGATCGGAAGTGATGGAAGATGTTGAGAGACTCTTATTGGTGTGAATAAATGAAAAACAGATAGCAGGAGATAGCATCTCTCAAGTGATCATAAGTGAAAAGGCTAGGAAGTTGCATGACGATTTAATTAGAAAAATGCCTGCAACTAGTGATGATGTGAGTGAATTTAAGGCCAGCAAAGGTTGGTTTGAGAGATTTAAGAGGCGTAGTGGCATACATAGTGTGATAAGGCATGGTGAGGCTGCCAGTTCGGACCACAAAGCAGCTGAAAAATATGTGCAGGAATTCAAGGAGTACATAGACAGTGAAGGACTGAAACCTGAACAAGTGTTTAATTGTGATGAAACAGGCCTGTTTTGGAAGAAAATGCCAAGCAGGACGTACATTACTCAGGAGGAAAAGGCTCCCAGGACATAAGCCTTTGAAAGACAGGCTTACTCTGTTGATGTGTTCCAATGCTACTGGTGATTGCAAAGTGAAGCCTTTATTAGTGTATCACTCTGAAACTCCCAGACCGTTCAGGCAAAAGAATGTCCTCAAGGCTAATTTGTGTGTGCTGTGGAGGGCAAACAGTAAGGCATGGGTCACTAGGGACTTTTTCTATGACTGGTTACACCATGCATTTGCCCCCAATGTGAAAGATTACTAACTGAAAAGAAATTAGAACTTAAGTGCCTCTGGTGTTAGACAATGCCCCTGGTCATCCTACAGACGTGGCAGAGCGACTTTATGGGGACATGAAATTCATTAAGGTGAAGTTTTTGCCTCCTAATACCACTCCTCTCCTGCAGCCCATGGACCAACAGGTTATTGCAAACTTCAAAAAAACTGTACACAAAAGCTCTGTTTGAAAGGTGCTTTGTAGTGACCTCAGAACTCGACTGACTCTAAGAGACTTTTGGAGAGATCACTTTAATATCCTCAATTGTGTAAACCTTATAGGTAAGGCTTGGGAGGGAGTGACTAAGAGGACCTTGAACTCTGCTTGGAAGAAACTGTGGCAAGAATGTGTAAACGAAAGGGATTTTGAAGGGTTTGAGGCTAACCCTGAGAATCCTGTGCCAGTTGAGGAATCCATTATGGCATTGGGAAAGTCCTTGGGGTTGGAGGTTAGTGGGGATGATGTGGAAGAGTTGGTGGAGGAGGACAATGAAGAACTAACCACTGATGAGCTGATAGATCAACTTAACAGCAAGAGGCCAGACCTGAGGAAACTGGTTTGAAGGAGGGGAGAGAGAAATTGAAGAAATTGCCTACTACAAAGATTAAGGAAATCTGTGCAATGTGGCTGAAAGTGCAAACCTTTATGGATGAAAAATCACCCTCACACAGCTATTGCAAGCCGTGCTGGTGACTATTACACTGACAATGTTGTGAAACACTTTAGGGAAGTCATAAAGGAATGAGAGGTACAGGCCACTATGGACAGATATGTTGTGCGACAGAACTCCAGTGACTCTGAAGTGGTCCTAGTGGCATTAGAAGAAGAAGGGAAGTAACCCCCGAAAAGGACTTGACACCTCAAGTCTTAATGGAAGGGGATTCCCCTTCTAAACACTAACACTCTCTCTCCTCCCATCCATCAATCATCACCAGATCTTCAATAAAAGTAAGTGTCATGTAATTGTGCATGCCTTTTTCAGTTTGTGTGTATTAAAATTAATATTTCATGTGGTAAAAATGTTTTTTTTTATACTTTGGGGTGTCTTGCACGGATTAAATTTTGGGATTTCCATTATTTCTTATGGGGAAAATTCATTCGCATAACGATAATTTCGCATAACAATGAGCTCTCTTGCACGGATTAATATCGCTATGGGGGGGTCCACTGTACCAAGCACAAACACCCGTCCATCAGACTACCTCATTGATTTCTACCCAAATATGTATTCCTAGCTCAACCAACCCCATTGAAGTTACGCTCATCATAAACACCCTTAAAAACAAAGGGAGGGAGACAAACAAAATTGCCTGCTTTTATGTACAAAAAAGTTCTCAAGTATTGTCACCAATTATTGCAACGCTCTTTAACAAATCCATTGGATCATCTACCTTCCCAACAATCCTCAAAATAGCGAGGGTCACTCCCATCCCCAAGGAGGTGACCAAGCTGACTTGAATAACTATAGAACGAATATCTAACTTACCACTGCTCTCTAAAATCTTTGAAAATTAAAATTTATAGACAGATCTATTCCTACCTTGTTTCCCCACAACATATTAAACCTTGTCAGTTTGGATTCAGGAATAAAAAAAAGCACAAATGATGCTATCATACACATGCTGAACTAATATATACCACACTTGAAAAGAAAGAAGTCCCGCTGGGCATTTTCTATTGGATTTACATTAAAGCTTTTGATACAGTTCGACCATGAACTCGCTAGTAATCCAAATTAATGCACTATGGTATCAGAGGCCAACTCCCTCAATTACCTAATATCATCCTTGTATCGAACTCAATAGTGTATTGCAATTGATTGCAAACCCTCTCCACCAACCGATCACACAGTAGGAGTTCCCACAAGGAAGGCGTCCTTGGACCACTCCTCTTTCTCATCTACTTCATCAATGATCTACCGAATGCATCACAGCAACTCATAACCATATTTATTTGCAGATGACCACTGCATTTTGTCTTTTTCCCACCCAAACACAGCCATACTAGCCAATTACAGTCAATGCCGAATTGAGCCCAGTCCATGGACCCATTGTGTACCTCTGTAATATCTGGTAAATACCTTTGTAACTTTCATGATTCGTGATAGACCTTACCTGGAGTCATTACTTTGTTAAATTGTGAGTTCATTACCTTTGTAAATTGTGAAATTCATTACCTCTGTAACTTGCTCAGTATCAAAACTTTGAGCGCCCAGTCTGGAACATTTGTACACTCGGTATTTTTGACTACCGCCACTGGTGGGTATGGGGTGCATTATAAACATATTTAAAACTTAATAACTTAAACTGCCGAATTGCAGGAAACATGTCATGCCTGGATGATGGCTGAAACAAACTTACCCTGGAACACTGATAAAACCTATTTCATTTCAGTTTGGAAACCAAAGCTGCAAATGATCCAATTAACATAACGCTAAATGGATATCAGCTTACAGACTCACAGAGGGAAGAAAATTCCTAGGTATCTACCTTGTCAACAGCCTTAAGTCCGGACCACAAATACAACAAATCACAAGAAAATCTCCAAGGACTTAGGCCAAACTATCAAAGTAAAGATACTACATTCCACATTCAGCTATCCTGGCTCTGTACCATTCACTTATATACCCTTATCTTACTTATGGAAATTTGTTGCATTGGGGATCAACAACATCCACCAATCACCTAAAACCCCTAATAACCCAGCAAAAGGCTGCAGTATGAATGGTAACAAATTCCCACTTCTGCAGCATAGTCCACAAAATTTTCCAAAAGTTGAATCTGCTCACCTTTAAGATCATCCATACTTAATCATGTGCCTACTAATTACACAGGAACAATACACGCATGCACTAACACCCGTCCATCAGACTACCTCATAGGTACCTACCCAAATATGCCTTTCCTAGCTTCCAACCCAACCCCATTGGAGTGCAAGGCCTCATCATAAACCCCCCACTCAAACATCCCTCACCCCCATAAACAGGAACACTTGACCCACAACACAAGGACACAGATCTCTTGTTTTTGATATACTCGTTGTCCATATCCACTGTAAAACTCTTGCACCATAAAGTGCCCCAAATTGTGGATTCATTGCCAGAAGATATTAAAGTATCCCGTCCTGATAATCAATTAAGGACTCTTCTCAAAAGCACTTAATCTCACCTAGGACTAATGCTAAATACTCAGTTCCACACATACTCACTTATGTACTCCCACATCATAACGTCATCAATCACTTTGAACCTTGTTATTCAATTGTTGACAGGAATATAATGATCATTGTTTTCACAAAAAGCATTTTTGAATATAAATAATCTTTGTTATTATACAAATTTTGATTCATTTTATTAATTAATATTTTACTGTACAAACTATTAAATAATTACTTATCCTACTGTTACAAACTATGATATACTCCTTAGTGTTAAGTAGTCTGTATGACAATAATGTTAAGGTTGGCCACATAATGCCTAGGCATTTACAGGTTTCTCTTTGTATTGCCAAACCCACTATTGTTAAATATAATATCTCAATGTACTGTTTGCAAAGACATAAAATAAAATAATTAATGGTACATATTAAAATTACAGTTTTAGAGTGCCTTATGTCTTGAAACACATAATTAGTAGAATGATGATAATTAATAATAATAATAATAATAATAATAAATAATCACATGAGTTCCATTAAATCGTATTTATTACGTCGTTATACATTTTAAAAAAAATTAAATGTATATCGGGACGTATCTACGACATTTAATGAGACTCAGTTGATTATTATATTATATTATTAAATGGTGTATATTACGCGATTACATATTTCATTAATCCAATATTTGATATTTTTTCAGGAATTATATTTTATAAACATGATACATACATTAAAGTCGATATTTACACTCCAAGTTGATTAATAAACACATAATTAGTGAGTGATAGCCAGTCTTCTACAAATGATGCACCAATTAGTATTAATAATAATAATACAGATATCTCTTAGATTAATTACATTATTTCTTCATTAATCCTTCCTATGATATTTTTTTTCAATTTTTTAATAAACACGATGCTTAAACATATATGATAAATCACCCCACAAGTTAGAATAAATAACATATATATGAGATGTGGCCAGGGGCCTGGTGGCTAAAGCTCCCGCTTCACACTCGGATGGGCCCGGGTTCGATTCTCGATCTTCTGGGGTAGTGGAAACATTTCGACAGTTTCACTTACACCTGTTGTCCGGTTCACCTAGCTGATTAGTTTTGCCACCGAAGTGGTAGTGTTTGTGCACTCCATATCCATCCTGTGGACGGTTTTTAGCTCTGAGGAGCCTATGGATACACAAAAGGCCTAAGATCTAGGCCCCGAATGGTTAACAGGGTGTACAATTTGGCCTTTTTATCTACATATTTAGTTCAACTTATCCGTTACAAGACAAATTTAGGAAATTTGCTTAGTATATCTGGTATCTTATTTTCATTAATAAGATATCTTGACATGTAAATAGAGTTATTATATGTCTGTCTCTGTATGCTTCAATAGTGGACAATTAAGCACATAGTGTTCAAGAAAGTGGACCACATTATGCCTGTTCACATAATTTCCATTTTAGTTTTGATCGCATCAATCTGTTGTGTCTCCAAACTTGCCCCAGAGTTTTATGTTCTTTGTTACCTAGATGACGCTAAGCACCTTTCGGCTCCACTACAAAATTCAGTCAGTCTGTTATGAGTAAGTATTATAGTATAGTAAGTAAGTAAAGTTATTCAGGTTATACACAAATTACTGTTTACATAGAATTATCATACATTAGCATGCTTATGTGTAGGAACCTTGGATTAACCAAAAAAAGTCGGACAGACTGTTGAGATTTATTACCATGGGGTTACTTTTTCACTCTTATTTAATTATAATATATAGGTTATAATATTTTCTTTATTATTGTCTTATGTCAATGATGATTAACATCTTTATTATCATACTCTAAAAAGGACTATATACTACTCGTGGGTCATTAAGAATATCTACCTTACGAGGGTTCTTTATTAGGAATAAGGTATAATTGACAGTATGTTAGCTAAAAATAGTAATTCATTCCCCTCACTTTCTGTAGCTGCAGTCCATCAGACTCCTTTTGGCACTCTTCTTTCAAACTGGTCATGCACTTTGATTGGCTTTGATTGTGCGGGTAGTCTGTTCCATTCTTTATTTCTGTACAATAAACAGGTGTTTGAAGCCTGGCCAATGGACCGTGGGTACTACAAAGTTGTGCTCTCTCCCCCTTGTACTATGATTGCTTGGTTCGCCACCCTGGACAAAATTGATCAGCAAGTTATTCTGGATATGTTTGTGAAGCAATTTATAAACATGATTTAGCTTCAGTTGTTTTACTCTGTCTTCAACATTCAGCATATCCAACTGCTGTTTAAATATCCTGGCATACATGATGTCTTCGGTCCCAGCCCAGGATGAATATTACGATTTTGCTTCTGGGTGATTGGTCTATCTTCAGTTTTTTTGTCAAGGCCAGAAGCACCATCGAGAGCAAGCGTAATCCACATGGGCATTGTATAAGGGCTAGACATAGGTCCTGCGGGCTCCAGTAGGTAGACACTGTGCTTGTCGATACAGGAACTTCTGTCTGGCATTCGCTTTCTTTACTACACTGTTACTATCAATTCTCCTGGCATGCATGGTCAAAGGGGAATCCCAGATATTTTACTGATGAAACCAAAAGAGATGGGCTCCCCTTACACTGGACATTAAAATATATTTCCCTTTCTCAGTTTATGTTTCATGCCAAAGTGAATGGCTTCAGTTTTCCCGAGAGAAGGTGTAATGATATGTTGTTGTCTACTAACCATTTGCTGCAGGACTCCAGTTCCAGTGTTAAAACATTAGCTATATCTTGTGGGTCTTGACTGACCTACTAACGGGCACAATTGTCGTCTGCTTACAGTTAAGGGTTTCGCATCTTGGACATGTAGGCATGTCATTGACATAACATAAGACAGTTACTGCTATCAGGAGAAATGTACTACAAGAATACTACGGGGGAACTCCACATGATACCGGCAGGGGTTTCTGATTCGTTTTAGTTGATTTTGACCAATTTGGTCTCCTGTTGCTAAGGCTTGGACTTAAACACAGGTCTACAGAACCTATACCGATGCTTGAAGTTTGTACATATATATTGTCGCTTGACAGTTATCGAGGCCCTTTTGCAGGTCTTTAGGTTACCATCCTATGAGGTTTCCCCTTTGACATTTCAGTTCTCAGGTAATCCATCAGATTAATTAGGGAGGTGTCACGTTGAGTAAGATCTTCTAAAGCCCGATTGATAGCTATGGAGATTGTTGTTGTATTAAGGTACTGAACTCCTTGTGAGTACACCGCCCTCTCTAGAATTTTGGATATTATAATCGAGTTATACTAACAGGGCCTATAGTTGCTGACATCAGACTACTATTTTTCTTGAAGATAGGAGTAACTTCTGGCCTCCTTGAACCCCTCCGGTACAGTATTAGTGCGTGATTGATAGATTTATTATGTGAGCAATAGGATGACAGTTCAGAAGCACCATCTTTTAGGAACTTGGACGGGATGTTATCCGGGCCAGTGCTCTTAGTTGGGTTTTTAAACTGCTTAGTTCGTTTTTGAATAAAGTCATGAAGATAACTTACTAGTTGAAATCTGTTTGCGGTACCCTTTATGGTTATAGTATGTTTGAAGACTTATCAGGAGTCTGTGTTAAGGTATTTGATGCAGCTGCGTAGTTTATACTAGTGTTGATTGCAACAGATGTGTAGAGGAAGTTAAAGCAATTTGCACCTTAGATGTTTCATGGCATACCTCATTATCGATAGTGAGTATCTTCTATGTTAGACCTACGCTACTGGCTTATGGCCTATACACCAACCTGTTTTAGTTGTTGCCAGAGGCTTTCTGGGGTTATGCTTATACTCTTCAATTTTTGTGCAATTAGTTGCTTTGCCTATGCTCATTTTGTAAGTCTCTTTTACTCTGTTCCTCAACCCTTTGGAATTCTTTGAGTGCTGCTATACTCCTGTCTGTTTGCTTTATCTTTTTAGCAGCTGGTCTTGTTCACACTGCAAGTTGGTCCATTAAACAACTTATCTACGTTCCATGTTTTCATAGTGGGTTATAGATCTACTAAGGCTATCTAACTGCATTCACTATAACAATCATTTTTCAATATTTACCTTCTCTTCCTAATATTATTCCTAATGCTATGACACAGTTAACTCAAAGGTTTTATATTCAACACATTCTCCTTCTGGGTACTCTTTCTTGGCTAACATATCAACTTTATCATGAAGAGTAATCCAATGTGTGATGGGATCCATAGCGCAATTGTACATTAATTCTTGTCCCTAATTTTTTCAGTATCTGTACCTGGCTTCACCAATGAGCATGTTGTTAGGTAAGACACATTGCAACAGTTAGGTATTCTTTATTCCGATAACGTTTCGACTACCACAGTTGGATTCTCTGTCGAGTACAAAAAAGTTGATTAGAAGCAGAAGAGATTGAAGACGATATAATCAGTCATCACCCTTAAGTTTTGAGGTGGTCAATGTCATCAGTCTGGAGAGAGCATTGTTCCAAAGCCACTGTGTAGGCGAAACGTTTCGAAATAGAGAAGATACCTAACTGTTGATATGTGTTTACCTAACAACTGTCGGTATTTTATACCAACTTTAATGTTAATGAGCTTGTTGTTGGTGTCATTATATGACTCAAGAGCCTTCAATGATGAATAGAATCAGTTAATGATGATTAGAGTCAGCTTAGTGTCCTAGGTTTGTCTTTAGCGCCATTAGGATTGCAAACCAATTCAGTTTGCAGTGTAGACGCCCAGTTGTTATTTCTTATGCCTCACTCAACAAATTTATTATGTTTTTTAGCAAGGGAGGTGTGGCAACAAGAGGCAGAAGCTGCCCTGCGAGGAAGACTCCTGTTTAGATCCTCATCAGTGTATAAACTTGTGATAATTATTACTACAGTAGGTGAGAAATTTCTTCTTGAGCAGTTGCTTAACAAGAGATTTTAGGAAGGATTACTAGCAATGAGCTTCTTGGGAGGGGATCAACTGCAGGTATGTGATATTAAATGAACTCTCTTCCACGGAGAGGTTGAAATGCTCGTGTTGCTACAGTGATACAGTTCATGCAGGTTAGAAAACTTGATGTAATTGCACGTTTTCACTATTCCAATTTAGATCTGTGTGAATTTACCTCTAGCAACTTATGGTAAAGATTCAGTGTGACAGAGTCTGGTTCCCATAGATCTCATACATACTAATACGTATGTACAGTGTTAATCTCAATAATCTTATCCCACTGATACGTCAAAGGAAAATACCAAAGCTGTCCTTTCCTCATGTTAGAAGAACTTGTGTTGTAGATCAGGTGACAGCCAAGAATAACCTGTGCTTCAAGTTTGCATTATATCAAGGGGCAGGGAGAGAACTTTCTCTAGCTAATATAACATGGAGCACTGCATAAGTTGTTCAATTTATTGAGAACCTAACATGTTAGGCTATGTAGCAAATAGGTACCTGGGTTTGTTAGTCGACTTGTGTTAGGTCGCATCTTGGGGTACAATATTAAGGACCCCAATGGAAATTAAGTTAGAAGTCCTCGTTGACCGCACTGACTTGTCTTGGGTTTATCTGTGTGTGGCGTTAACCTGCCGGTGTTAAAATTCGCCAAATGTTGAAATCTTTTTCTCATGTGGTAGCCAGATTTTCTACGTTTGTATAATGGCAAGAATACTTTTCTTTTTAGTTTTCTCTAGTCCAACATCTCAGAGAGAAAATGTGTGTTGTATCTGGGGGTATCTCGTAGGAAATTATTTTCCTTGTTGTAAGTAAGTTTTGATTCAGGTATAGACACATAATACGTTACATAAGATTATCATCATTAGCAGCATATGTGTTAAAGTACCTAGGATAAACCCAAAAAAAGTGCAGTTTGTTTTATTTCCAATTGCCTTCACTACAGAGCGTCATTTTTCTAAATAATTGGTGTTACATGAGAATGGGGAGTGGGTGTTCTTCTATTTATTCTACCGTCTTATCAATGTGGAGAAACTTGTACACAATGTACTTGTACACAAACCAGTTATGTAACTTTGTTTACAACTTGCTTCGCACTGGTTTTGTTTAACTAACTTGGCGCTTGTCTCCCTCATGTACTCATTCTCTCTCTCTCTCTCTCATTTATTTGATTGTCTCATTTACTCACCTCTGACCCTACATTAAGGACTACAAATATTTTAAGGTAAAGTAATGAGTGAACTGTATATGCATTTTATTGCTCTGGCGATGCTTAACCCTTTCAGGGTTGGTTGGCCATACTAGTACGGTTAGCGCCATGTGTTGGTGCTGTATAGTCACTTAATTTCTACATCCTCAAATCAAGCAGGAAAAGGCTGGTAGTCTGACTGTGAGAGAACGTGGAATGGGTTCCATGTCAGATTGTGGCGCCGGGTATAAAAAAATCGGGGGACCCAGTGGTTGCATTGTGGAAAGCCTTTTTATTGCACCTTGTTCACCTGTATTAGCACTAATGTTCACAATCTGTCAGACACTGCTACACAAGGGTATATCTTGGTACCAGACCTGCCAATACAACTTCGGACTCAACTTCCACTAGTGAGAGGGGCTGGTTTTTGAGAGGGACCTGATTACACAACATCTGAGTTCTGCACTCTCCTAGTGGCTACGTCTCACCTCTGGCGCTATAAAAAGCTCCTTCCTGTCTACTTTTCTCCATATTGTTTCATACTATGGAACAATGCTCTTCTCCAGATGACGGGGACTGACACGCTCAAAACTTTTAAGGGTGATGGACTGATTAACATGTCTTCAAAGTATCTTCTGCTTCTATCACCAAAATCCTGTCATTCCAGGAGTGGAACACATGTCGATGGCCTCCACTCCAAACCTTAACAGATACAGATACTAATGCCGGAAAAAAAATCCACCCACAGTACCAAACATATACCACCAGTCGCATAACATTCTTCTTTGCAAATATACTGGGTCTAAAGCCAGCTACAAACAACAAAATACCTGTCATCCGTAGGACGGCTTGCAGAGGCAAAGGCAATGTTCGCGGCTTTCACTGAGAACCACATAAAGGATCACGTGGACAACGAAGTAAGGATCCCAGGTTACAACCTATAAGATGTGACAGAAGTGAACGGCAATAGGGGGGGGTTGGCCTTTACATTGCAGAGTCACTTGTTTGCACAGAAACTGCCTTAATTGCCTCAAATGAGTAGTGGAAGTTTTAGCAGTAAAGGTCGAGAACCAAAACCTAGTCAATGTGGTAAGTCTACATGCTCCGGATGACCGACATACCAGCAAAAATTCCAAGGAACAGCTGTTAAAAATTGACCACTGTCTGGAAATTTCTTCCAGCTCCACTGCACGGCAACATCTTGCTCCTGGGGGATTTCAACTTAAGGCACTAAAATGGAGGATTATAGCAAATATATTAATTGTTGCAGATTTAAACACCAGGAGGCAGCTCTGATGAAAAACTCACATCCAACACGAGCTTTTAAATCCTCTGCACAAATTTCATTTAAACCTAGCAAATTAATAGAGCCTACTAGACTGGAGAAATACCACTAGACTCATCTTCACTAACAAATAATGATCTGATAAGAAAATGTCACCATATCAAAAACAATATACTCAAGATCACAAACATAATTGAGGTTCAGACCTGTATGCATGGAGCCCAGACGCACAAAATGAGACTAGTCATGAGCGGTGCATTTCACCAAATTCAACTTCAATAAATACCTAATAAAAAATAATAACCTAAAAAGGGTGGGACAAGTAAAACAGTCCTTAAACGATATATGCTGGGAAGATTTTACTATGCAACACTACCCAACTTATGCCATAGTAACTGATTAACTCGGTGGCACCGATGTATTGTCAAGGCTATTCTTTATAGAAAAAGGGAGGAGTAGAGTTAAAAAGAAAGCAGACCAGGCGCTCCTTTTCAGGGCGACGGAAATGAATAACTGAGCGGCTAAAAGAGCCGTCATATATATGAATGCGCAGGGAGTGACCATGGTCAGAGAAATAGCAAGCATCGTACTTAAGCTAAAGAAATCCTTTAGGAGTCAGGGAATGCCTGTGGGAAGAACTTAAAAAAGCCATAAATGAAATCGAAAGAAAACCCAAGGTATTTCTTCTCCTAGGCCAAATCAAAATCGAGAACAACGTCCAGTATTGGGCCCCTACTTAAACAAAGATGGGTCCTACACAGTGGACAGCGGAAATGAGTGAGCTACTCAAGTCCAATTGACTCAGTTTTTAGCAAGCCGCTTAACCAGACTGAGAGTCAAGACCTAAAATGATAAATTTTTATGAGAGAGCCACAAAATTTGACTAACACAAGCCTATCCGATGATTATTCCTGACGCCATTTCGATCTTAGAACAGGCGATAAATGACATGCCCATGCACTCTGCCCCAGGGCCAGACTTCATGGAAACTCTGTGTTCATCAAGAACTGCAAAGAAAGCCCCTATCACGAGCCTTTTCCATCCTATGGAGAGGGGAGCATGGACACAGGGGGGTGTACCTCAGTTACTAAAAACAACCAGACATAGCCCCACTCCACAAGGGGGCAGTAAAGCAACAGCAAAGAACTAAGACCAATTGCACTAACATCCCTATCTTAAAAATCTTTGAAAGGGTCCTAAGATGCAAGATCACCACACATCTAGCAACCCATCAGTTACTAACCCAGGGCACCATGGGTTTAGATCAGGTCGTCCTGTCTGTCTCAATACAGGATCACTACGACAAGGTCCTAAATGCATAGAAGACAGAAAGAAAGCAGATTGTTAATATTTACAGGACTTTGCAAACAGCCTTCGACAAGTTTGTGACCATGGCGGTAATGCGCAAAAAAAGCGCGCTAAAGAATAACAGGAAATTCGGTCGATGGATCTATAATTTCATCACTAACAGGAACCAGGAGTGAGTCGTTCAACAGAGTAAAGTCCGAGGCAGCTACGGTGACAAGTCTGTCCCACAAGGAACATTACTAGCTCCCATCTTGTTCCTCATCATCATATACCGACTTAGATCAAGGGATGTCAGCCACAGAACCGTGTCTTCCTTTGCAGATGACACCGAATCTGCTTGACAGTGTCTTCCATTGCAGGAAACTGCAATTGGCTCCAGGCGGACATCAAACAAAATCTTTCAGTGGGCTTGCAGACAAACAATATGGATGTTCAACGATGAGAAATTTCAATTACTCAGTTATGGTTAACATGAGGAAATTAAATTTCAATCATGAGTCAAAACAAATTCTTGGCACAAAATAGAGCGAAACTCCAACGTTAAAGACCTAGGAGTGAGTATGTCAGAGGATCTCACCTTCATGGACCATAAGCATTGTATCAATCGCATTCTGCTAGAAAAAATGAACAGGATGGTTAATGACTGAACCTTCAAACTAGGGAGGCCAGCCCATGATGACACTCTTCAGGTCACTGGTTCTATATAGCTGGGGAATATTGACTGCACTTCTAACAGCCACCTTTCAAGGCAGGTGAAATTGCCGACTAGAAAAATGTACAGAGAACTTTCACGGCGGCATAACGGAGAAAAACACCTCAATTACTGGGAGCGCTTGAGGTTTCTTAAACCTGTATTCCCCTGGAAAGGCAGGAGGGAGAGAAGATACATGATATATAACCTGGAAAATCCTAGAGGGACTAGTACCAAACTTGCACACGAAAATCACTCACTACGAAACAAAAACTTGGCAACGATCACCATCCCCCCAAGAAAAGCGGGGTGTCACTAGCACGTTAAGAGACCATACAATAATGTCAGGGGCCCGAGACTGTTCAACTCCTCCCAGCACACATAAGGGGGGTTTCCAAAAACCCCTGGCGTCTTCAAGCTGGCACTGGACAAGCACCCAAAGACATCCTGATCAGCCGGGCTGTGGGTCGAAGTGGTTTTGGTGCAGCCAGCCAAAACCGGGTTTATCAGGCCTGATCCCCCCAGGAGGCCTGGTCACAAACCCGGGCCGCGGGGGGGGTTGACCCCCCCCAAACTCCTCCAGGGAAACTCCCGGGAAACAAATTTTTTGTACTTGACGAAGAAGCCACTGTGTGGCAAAAAAGTTTACAATAAAGTACCTAATGTTGCATATTTCTTACCAACAACTGTCGGTATTTTTTTACCTTTTAATGTTCAATCTGTCAGACAAATCAACACAAGGGTTCTTGGACAGACCTGCAATCAACTTTGACAACTTTACTAGTGAGAGGGGTGATTTTAGAGGGACCCGACTTTTTCAAAATTAGTTTTTACCCCTTTCCAGGGGCCCAGCTCACCCCTTGGCCAAAAAAAGGGTCCATCCGTACTTTTTCTCCATATTGTTTTATATATGGAACAATCTCTTCTCCAGACTGAGGGACTGACCACCTCAAAAAATTTAAGGGTTGGACTGATTGCACGTTTCAAGTACCTGCTTCTATCAACTTTTCTGACTTGACTGAAAAGCCTATGTGTGGGGAAAAAGTTTCACAAAAAGATACCTAACTTTGCTTTGCTTACCCAACAGCACAAGAAACTCCCACTCCTGGTAATTTGGGGGCCTTTTGTTCCCAAGTAAAATTCAAACACAGAGGGAATGTCATTTAAGATGAATTTCA
>NC_069403.1:6938566-7078317 GCF_026875155.1 Cherax quadricarinatus | reverse complement strand
AGAGATTTTCTGTGTCAACACTTCCCGATGTAATCTTCTCTTCAAGGTTTGGATCTTATTCTGGGGTTTGGGTTATCTTGGAATCTCGTCGCTCGAGTGCTGCTTTGATATCTTTGATTTCATTTTCTAGAGCAACGATGTAGTCCTTGAATTTCAGGAATAATCGTACCTGAGTTATCATGGATGAATCCTTTGAAGGGATGGAGTTGGAGGGGAGTCACCATGTTTGTGTTGTTGTTGTTGTTCCCGGGGTGGCGTGGGGTGAGGGGTTGATGATACACTGGCGTCCTGCTGGGTAGACAAGTTGAGTTCTAGGGTCCTTGCTGTTATTCTTTTATTACTGGTGTTGTGTCTTCTGCGATATCCTTTCATAGTATCACTGAAGTAGATACTGTGTAGCAATGGAGGAGAAGGCTTGTTTTCTCGGAGCTTGGGTTAAGTGGTTGTCTGGCAGCGGAGGCAGTGTTTGGGTTAGCAGGGCTGTCTTCCTTAGATCTTCTAATTTTGTCAAGATTTGGGTTACATTCTTAGTATTCTTGGGTCATGTTGCGGTCTACGTGGGTTCATGTAGTTGAACTTTCACTTAGGCCATCACAAGTTTTGATGGGCGATGTTTTTTTGAGAAAGAAGAGCTGGTAGGATACCGTTGCTGCCGCTGCCGCTGCCACTTGTGATTACAGAGTACAAATAGGGCTATATAGGGAAAATAATTGATTTTGATGATGTGATAGATGATTTTGCAGGATTGAAAGCAGATTCATTGAGATGTTACCTGTACTCAAGTCAAATCGGAACTAGCGTTTCTCTGATATTGCAGTGTTTTTCTTTATTTTTTAATTTTTTTTTTATTTTTTCATTGTTGAAGATGAATAAATTTAGGATCTGTTGCTTGTATTGAAAGTGGCATTTGAGTTTATGTTTCCTCAATATTACTGCGATTATATATTTTATCATTAATAAAGTTGAGAAGTATTCCCTGTTCGGTTTATGGCCCTCAAATCTTCTCATTGCTAAACATTAGTCACTGGGCATGCAGTAGTGATGTAACTGGAGTTTACTCCTCCATCCCCCGCCCTTAGATTTCATGGGGGTGACATCACAGATTCTGCCCTGGGTGACACCAACCCTAGCAACACCACTGAGTGGACAAGTTTGGGAGGGTGTGTAAAGAAAGTTGAAAGTAAACATAGATAAGAGTAAGGTGATGAGGGTTTATCAAACAAGTTTGGTAAAGAAAAAATGGATATGACATTGGAGGGAGGGAGTATGGAGAAGTGATAATGGCTTTCTTTGTACTTAACAAATCAAAATTGTAATTACACATTGTAACCTTTGCATGAAATAAAATCTTAATCTTTAATGTTTTAATCTTTAATGTGTTCAGATATTTGGGAGTAGATTTGTCAGCAAATGGGTTTATGTAATTCAAATTAAAATTAAAATATTTATTTCCTTGTAAAGCTTACAATGTGTATTTTACATGTTTTAAAATTTGAATTACAAAGAAGGCCATTATCATGCCTAGGCACTTTGGGCAGACTAATACTAATTCTTACTCTATATTGATATAGGTTATAACTGAGCAGTACATTTGAACATATTATTAGATACATAATTAGATACATACCCAATTAGGTACATACATAAGATTTAAAATAATTACAAATTGTAAATTTAGTAATGGGATTGGATTTGTCTTCGTAAGATATACATTGTTTCTATTGAAGGACGAGGTTAACCATAGAAATGATGAAGGAAATAAGGTGAGTGATGCATTGAGGTGTCTATGGAGACAAAAAACATTATCCATGGAGGCAAAGAAGAGAATGGATAATAATAATATCTTTATTTACTACAAGTTCATGTACATGATATACAGGCCTAGCTAACATCAGTGACATTCTGCTACATAGAAAGCTTCTTGTTATGCATGATTTCGGCAATTAAGTCAGCTTTTGTCCCCGAATGCGACCCACACCAGTCGACTAATTCCAAGGTACCTATTTTACTGATGGGTGAACAGGGACAGCAGGTGTCTTATGGAAACATGTCCCTAATGTTTTCCAGCTGTACCTGGAGGAGATTTGAACTCTGGACCTGAGTATGTGAGCTGAGTGCACTAGCGATCGAGCTAGTGGTACCAACACTTTTATATGGGTGTGAAGCATGGGTTGTGAATGCTGCAGTAAGGAGGAGGTGGAGGCAGTGTGTGTGGTATTTAAAAATTATGTAGAGAATTCATAGTGTGGAAATTAGGAGGACGTGTGGAGTTACAAAAAGTATTATTCAGAGGGATGGAGAGGAGTTATTGTGGTGGTTTGATTATTTAGAATGGATCAAGCAAAATAGAATGACTTGGATTTATGTATAAATCTTTAGTGGAGGGGAGGATGGGGTCATCCTAGGAAAGGGCGAAGGGATGGGGTAAAAAAGATTTTGTGTGCAAGGGGCCTGGACTTGCAGCAGGCATGGGGTGAGTGTGCTAGGAGTGAATGGAGATGAATGGTTTGGGGAACCTGACAAACTGTTGGAGTGTGAGCAGGGTATATATTTTGTGAAGGATTCAAAGAAACTGGTTAACCAGACTTGAGTCCTGGAGGTGAGAAGTACGATGCCTGCACTTGAAATGAGGGGTTTGAGATATTGGCTGTTTGGAGTGATATCTAAACTGTCATGTCTGGGCACCTCTTCAAAGACAGTGATTATGATGGTGAAAGTTTCTCTTTTGGGCCACCTGCCTCACTGGAAATGGCCCACGTGTTGAAGAAAAAATTGTACAAGGAAAATTCACTACAATCTTTTTCACACATTTTTTTTTATTTTATTGTGAATTAAGATTGTATTGTATTGTATTTTAAGAATTGCTCTGGAAAAAAGTACTACTCTGTATACAGTAGGACCCTGCTTTATGGCATTTTTCTTTACAGCGTTTCGCTAATACGGTCATTTCAAATAATGACCAAAGCTCTCTATACGGCTCCCCCCATCCGGTTTGTTTACATTCTTTATGAGATCCATAAGCACTAAGTCTCTCCATTATGCCTGGAAACTCTAAAATTTCAAGTGTTTTTGAAAGTTATTTCACATTTTATATATACTCTGATAATTATACTTATGTATACCTGTACCTAAATAAACTTACACACTGTGCTGGCGTGAGCTAGCTAATACCAGCTACCTCAAATACTTTTTACTTTTTAATTGGGATTAATTGCTCATAAATTTGTGTTGCAAGTCAAATCTTACTCCAAATTAATGTTATTCATGGTTGTTACCTGTCCATTTAATTCTGTTTACCACTACTTTTTTTAGTCCCTTTTATATTGTGTGTGCAATTAGTGTATATTCCAATTACATTATTGTGTGAGTCCCAAAACTATCTTTTGCTAGCTAGTACCAGCTACCTCATATTTCTCTACTTTTTATAGTGTAATTAATTGCTCAACTTATTATACATTACAAATCAGATCTTACTCCCAAATCAATATTATTATCATAGTGATTATCTGTCCTTTGTACTTTGTTTACCATTATTTAAAATTTAGCCCCCTTAAAAAATTTTTTTCCCTTTTTTTTTTAGTTTTAAAATTTTTAAACACCGTATTTTCCTATATTCCCAATTTTTAAAAAACAATAAAGGTGCTATTTTTCATGCTAAAGTGAAAAAGTCACAAATTTTGCCATTATTTTCCCCAAGCTCATTTTTTTCCCTCTTCTCTTTCCAATAGTCAAATTTAAAAAAAATACCCGGGTGCTATTGCTGTCTTTTGGGAAAGACAGAAAACCACCCGGGGAAACACCGTCCTGCCAGATGACGTAAAAAACAAAAACCGGTAACTTTTTTTGCATATGGAGGTTTGCTGGTTTCTTTTTCTGTCTCATAAACACGCTAGATAACGGGAATTTTTGGTACTCCTACTTACATTTTGGTTTCACACTTCCAAACCACATGCATATATAATATACTTTCATCGGGTTTTTTCCCCTTTTTCAAAATGGGGCTTTTTTTTCTTTTTATTTCTTCTATTGCCCCGGGGGAAGTGGAAAAGAATTTTTTCCCCCTCCGAACCAGGGCTGTCGTATGGGCACAAAAATTCCGGGGAGAAATGGGTTTTGCCCCCCCCTTCTCCTGTATAAAATTTACTAAAAAAAGAAAAAAAAAACTTTAAAAAAACGGGATGTTTTAAATTGTCGGGGATGTAGTGCGGAACAAAAAAACAGATGTTTGCGATTTTATGAATAAAAAATTTGGGATCCCCCGGGCTCAAAAGCAAACAAACTGAAGGGGTAGGAGATTTTTCAGGGGGGGGAAATAAAGGGTTTAAAAACGGAAAATCTGAGAGAGTTAGAGCAAAGGAAGGGGTAGCAGTAATGTTAAATAAATAAATTAGGGGAAGGAAAAAGAGAATAAATGTGAAAAATTCAAGAAAATGTTTGGTTAAAATAAAGGTTGAGCGAGAAGTGGTCATAATAAGCGTGTATGCACCCGGAGAAGAGGGGGAAAGTAAGAAAAAGAGAGATTTTGGGGGAAAAGTTAATGAATGTAAAAAGGGGCCCCCTTTTAAACCAAATGAGAGAGTAATTTTGGTAGGGACCTAATGCAAAGAGGAGAAACTTTAGAAGGGTGGGGTAGGTAAGTTTGGGGGCCATTTTAAATGTAAAGGGCCCTTTGATTGAACTTTTTATAGAAAGGGTTTTTGTTATAGGAAAAATAAATTTTAAAGGGAAAAAGGGGGATAAATAATATAAAAACGATATGATGTAGGGCGAAATGACAGTAGTTTTTTTTGATTATGTATTGGTAATAAAAGGTGTTAGTGACTTCCGGATGTACATGTTTATAGAGGGGCCCCCAGATATATCAATCACTTTCTAGTTGTAGCTACACTGAGAGTAAAAGGTAGATGGGATAAAAGGAGAATAGAAGCATCAGGGAAGAGAGAGGTGAAGGTTTATAAACTAAAAGAGGAGCAGTTAGGGTAAGATATAAACAGCTATTGGAGGATAGATGGGCTAATGAGAGCATAGGCAATGGGGTCGAAGAGGTATGGGGTAGGTTTAAAAATGTAGTGTTAGAGTGTTCGGGCAGAAGTTTGTGGTTACAGGAAAGTGGGTGCAGGAGGGAAGAGGAGCGATTGGGGGAATGATGATGTAAAGAGAGTAGTAAGGGAGAAAAAGTTAGCATATGAGAAGTTTTTACAAAGTAGAAGTGATGCAAGGAGGGAAGAGTATAGGGAGAAAAAGAGGGGAGGTTAAGAGAGTGGTGAAGCAATGTAAAAAGATAGCAAAGGGAGAGAGTGGGTGAGATGTTATCAACAAATTTTGTTGAAAATAAGAAAAAGTTTTGGAGTGAGATTAACAAGTTAAGAAAGCCTAGAGAACAAATGGATTGTCAGTTAAAAATAGGAGGAGGAGAGTTATTAAATGGAGAGTTAGAGGTTTTGGGAAGATGGAGGGAATATTTTGAGGAATTGTTAAATGTTGATGAAGATAGGGAAGCTGTGATTCGTGTATAGGGCAAGGGGGAAATAACATCTTGTAGGAGTGAGGGAAAAGCCAGTTGTGGGGTGGGGGAAGTTTGAGAGGCAGTATTAAAAATGAAAGGGGGGTAAGGGAGCCGGGGGTTGATGGGATAAGATAGAAATGTTAAAAGCAGGTGGGGATATAGTTTTGGAGTGGTTGGGGCAATTATTTAATAAATGTATGGAAAGGGTAAGGTACCTAGTGATTTGGGAGAGAGCATGCATAGTTCCCTTTTTATAAAGGCAAAGGGATAAAAGAGAGTGCAAAAATTATAGGGGGATAAGTCTGTTGGTGTACCTGGTAAAGTGTTGGGAGAGTTATAATTGAAAGAATTTAAGAGTAAGACGGAGAATAGGATGCAGATGAACAAGGAGGCTTTAGGAAAGGTAGGGGTGTGTGGACCAGGTTTACAGTGAAACATATAAGTGAACAGTATTTAGATAAGGCTAAAGAGGTCTTTGTGGCATTTAGGATTTGGAAAAGGCGATGACAGGTGGATAAGGGGGCAATGTGGCAGATGTTGCAAGTGTATGGTGTAGGAGGTAGGTTACTGAAAGCAGTGAAGAGTTTTTACGAGGATAAATGAGGCTCAAGTTAGAGTATGTAGGAAAAAAGGGAAATTTTTTCCCAGTTAAAGTAGGCCTTAGACAAGGATGGTGATGTCACCGTGGTTGTTTAATATATTTATAGATGGGGTTGTAAGAGAAGTAAATGCGAGGGTCTTGGCAAGAGGCGTGAGTTAAAAGATAAAGAATCACACACAAAGTGGGAGTTGTCACAGCTGCTCTTTGCTGATGACACTGTGCTTTTGGGAGATTCTGAAGAGAAGCTGCAGAGATTGGTGGATGAATTTGGTAGGGTGTGCAAAAGAAGAAAATTAAACGTGAATACAGGAAAGAGTAAGGTTATGAGGATAACAAAAAGATTAGGTGATGAAAGATTGAATATCAGATTGGAGGGAGAGAGTATGGAGGAGGTGAACGTATTCAGATATTTGGGAGTGGACGTGTCAGCAGATGGGTCTATGAAAGATGAGGTGAATCATAGAATTGATGAGGGAAAAAGAGTGAGTGGTGCACTTAGGAGTCTGTGGAGACAAAGAACTTTGTCCCTAGAGGCAAAGAGGGGAATGTATGAGAGTATAGTTTTACCAACGCTCTTATATGGGTGTGAAGCGTGGGTGATGAATGTTGCAGCGAGGAGAAGGCTGGAGGCAGTGGAGATGTCATGTCTGAGGGCAATGTGTGGTGTGAATATAATGCAGAGAATTCGTAGTTTGGAAGTTAGGAGGAGGTGCGGGATTACCAAAACTGTTGTCCAGAGGGCTGAGGAAGGGTTGTTGAGGTGGTTCGGACATGTAGAGAGAATGGAGCGAAACAGAATGACTTCAAGAGTGTATCAGTCTGTAGTGGAAGGAAGGCGGGGTAGGGGTCGGCCTAGGAAGGGTTGGAGGGAGGGGGTAAGGAGGTTTTGTGTGCGAGGGGCTTGGACTTCCAGCAGGCATGCTTTGAGCGTGTTGATAGGAGTGAATGGAGAAAAAGGGTTTTTAATACTTGACGTGCTGTTGGAGTGTGAGCAAAGTAACATTTATGAAGGGATTCAGGGAAACCGGCAGGCCGGACTTGAGTCCTGGAGATGGGAAGTACAGTGCCTGCACTCTGAAGGGGGGGTGGTTAAATTGTTGCAGTTTAAAAACTGTAGTGAAAAGCACCCTTCTGGCAAGACAGTGATGGAGTGAATGATGGTGAAAGTTTTTCTTTTTCGGGCCACCCTGCCTTGGTGGGAATCGGCCAGTGTGATAATAATAAAAAAAAAATAGATGCTTAAGTGAATAACTGAATTATCTATTCTGTAATAATCCCTTTTTCTTTCAATATTTTACAAGTTTTAGATTAATCACTGAGTCTTATTCATAAGTCTAGTTGTAGATTCAATATAACTCTTATATCATTTTACTCAGAAAATCTAGTTTGCAAAATCACTTCATCCTATGATTACAGGCATAGATCCTGATGTAAACTTTTTACTAAATGAAGTACACGAATCAAACAGTAACTGTAATTACTACACAGCAGGACCAAGCAAAGAAAATTACTCAGTGCTAACAATAACATAACCATCTTTAACTACAATGTAAAATCCTTGAGTAAACATTATGATGACCTTCACAGCATTACTCAGGTTCCCTTAATTCCAATATATCAATCATCACACTCACAGAAACCTGGCTTAAGTCTGATATTACAGATGTCTTACCATTCCTGGCTCATGGCCATACACAATGTAGAACAGACCAGCAAGGGGTAGGAACAGTTATTATACTACTAAAATCAACTCGAATGTATCAATAAATCTTGCACAAGGGCGAACATGGAGAATACACCATAGCCAAATTTAAATCAAAAGTCCTGCACAAACCCCTCACAGTTATAAACATCTACAGAGTACCACAGTCAAACATTTAACACTTTAGTGAAAAAACTAGGAAAAATTGATTACTGATGCACACATGAATAAAGACCACCTACTACTAACAGGAGATTGCAACATAAACATACTACATGACCGGACCCACAAGTAACCGAATTCACAAAACACAATGAGTAACTGCCTGTTGCTACCAGCAATATCTAAACCTACAAGATTCACAGAGACAAGGGATCTCCTTAATAGACCACATCTGGCAAACACCCTATCCCTTTAAAATCTGGCATAATCACAGACAACACTACAGACCACTACCCAACCTTTCTCATAACTAAAACTGGGCAAACTGCCACAAGACATTACTAAAGTAACCTTCAGACTACATAACGAGGCAGCAGTTAACAACTTTATAGCAGCTATGAATAACATCGATTGGCAAAATGAGCTCGAAAACATATACAGATATGAATGAATGTATAAATAATTTTCTAAAAAAATCCCAATGCCTCTATAACAGACATTGCCCCAGAAAAACTAAACAGATCACAGCAAAGAGACTGAATAATCCACTAACACAAAGCACAAATAAGAAAAATAATATAGAATGGGTCAAATAACACGAGAACAGTCGAAAAGTTACTCGTCAGCACTTACCAGCCTGATAAGATCAAAAAAATTGTATTATGAAAATAGATTACGTAATATCAAAGGTGATATGAAAAAAACCTGGAAAACCCTATCTGTAATTCTTGGATCTAAAAAGTTATCCAAAAACAAAACAATCAAACTAACAAAATCAGATGAACCCCCTCTCTCACCTACTGAAACAGTAAACAGACTTAATGTTTTCTTCTCCACCATAGGAAAAAATCTAGCAAACAAAATACAGTGGACCCCCACATACCATTGGCCTTACATAACGTTAAATCCGCATACCGCTACATTTTATTGCTAAGATTTTGCCTCACATACCGCTAAAAAACCCGCTCAACGCTGTTCGTCCAAGATGCGTCCAATGTGCGCCCTCAGCCAGCCTCACATGTGCCGCCCGTGCCATTGTTTACCAGCCAGCCTCTGCGGTAACATCCAAGCATACAATCAGAACATTTCGTATTATTACAGTGTTTCTGGTGATTTTATCTGCAAAATAAGTGACCATGGGCCCCAAGAAAGCTTCTAGTGCCAACCCTACAGCAATAAGGTGAGAATTACTATAGAGATGAAGAAAGAGATCATTGATAAGTATGAAAGTGGAGTGCGTGTCTCCGAGCTGGCCAGGTTGTATAATAAACCCCAATCAACCATCGCTATTATTGTGGGCAACAAAAAGGCAATCAAGGAAGCTGTTCTTGCCAAAGGTTTAACTGTGTTTTCGAAACAGAGATCGCAAGTGATGGAAGATGTTGAGAGACTCTTATTGGTGTGAATAAATGAAAAACAGATAGCAGGAGATAGCATCTCTCAAGTGATCATAAGTGAAAAGGCTAGGAAGTTGCATGACGATTTAATTAGAAAAATGCCTGCAACTAGTGCTGATGTGAGTGAATTTAAGGCCAGCAAAGGTTGGTTTGAGAGATTTAAGAGGCGTAGTGGCATACATAGTGTGATAAGGCTGGTGAGGCTGCCAGTTTCGGACCACAAAGCAGCTGAAAAATATGTGCAAGGAATTCAAGGAGTACATAGACAGTGAAGGACTGAAACCTGAACAAGTGTTTAATTGTGATGAAACAGGCCTGTTTTGGAAGAAAATGCCAAGCAGGACGTACATTACTCAGGAGGAAAAGGCACTCCCAGGACATAAGCCTATGAAAGACAGGCTTACTCTGTTGATGTGTTCCAATGCTACTGGTGATTGCAAAGTGAAGCCTTTATTAGTGTATCACTCTGAAACTCCCAGACCGTTCAGGCAAAAGAATGTCCTCAAGGCTAATTTGTGTGTGCTGTGGAGGGCAAACAGTAAGGCATGGGTCACTAGGGACTTTTTCTATGACTGGTTACACCATGCATTTGCCCCCAATGTGAAAGATTACCTAACTGAAAAGAAATTAGAACTTAAGTGCCTCCTGGTGTTAGACAATGCCCCTGGTCATCCTACAGACGTGGCAGAGCGACTTTATGGGGACATGAAATTCATTAAGGTGAAGTTTTTGCCTCCTAATACCACTCCTCTCCTGCAGCCCATGGACCAGCAGGTTATTGCAAACTTCAAAAAACTGTACACAAAAGCTCTGTTTGAAAGGTGCTTTGTAGTGATCTCAGAAACTCGACTGACTCTAAGAGACTTTTGGAGAGATCACTTTAATATCCTCAATTGTGTAAACCTTATAGGTAAGGCTTGGGAGGGAGTGACTAAGAGGACCTTGAACTCTGCTTGGAAGAAACTGTGGCAAGAATGTGTAGACGAAAGGGATTTTGAAGGGTTTGAGGCTAACCCTGAGAATCCTGTGCCAGTTGAGGAATCCATTATGGCATTGGGAAAGTCCTTGGGGTTGGAGGTTAGTGGGGATGATGTGGAAGAGTTGGTGGAGGAGGACAATGAAGAACTAACCACTGATGAGCTGATAGATCAACTTAACAGCAAGAGGCCAGACCTGAGGAAACTGGTTTGAAGGAGGGGAGAGAGAAATTGAAGAAATTGCCTACTACAAAGATTAAGGAAATCTGTGCAATGTGGCTGAAAGTGCAAACCTTTATGGATGAAAATCACCCTCACACAGCTATTGCAAGCCGTGCTGGTGACTATTACACTGACAATGTTGTGAAACACTTTAGGGAAGTCATAAAGGAACGAGAGGTACAGGCCACTATGGACAGATATGTTGTGCGACAGAACTCCAGTGACTCTGAAGCTGGCCCTAGTGGCATTAGAAGAAGAAGGGAAGTAACCCCAGAAAAGGACTTGACACCTCAAGTCTTAATGGAAGGGGATTCCCCTTCTAAACACTAACACACTCTCCTCCTCCCATCCCATCAATCATCACCAGATCTTCAATAAAAGTAAGTGTCATGTAATTGTGCATGCCTTTTTCAGTTTGTGTGTATTAAAATTAATATTTCATGTGGTAAAAATGTTTTTTTTTCATACTTTGGGGTGTCTTGCACGGATTAATTTGATTTCCATTATTTCTTATGGGGAAAATTCATTCGCATAACGATAATTTCGCATAACAATGAGCTCTCTTGCACGGATTAATATCGCTATGCGGGGGTCCACTGTACCAAGCACAAACACCAGTCCATCAGACTACCTCATAGATACCTACCCAAATATGCTATTCCTAGCTCCAACCAACCCCATTGAAGTTACGCTCATCATAAACACCCTTAAAAACAAGGCAGGAGACAAACAACTTGCCTGCTTTTATGTACAAAAAAGCTTCTCAAGTATTGTCACCAATTATTGCAACGCTCTTTAACAAATCCATTGGATCATCTACCTTCCCAACAATCCTCAAAATAGCGAGGGTCACTCCGATCCACAAAGGAGGTGACCAAGCTGACTTGAATAACTATAGACGAATATCTAACTTACCACTGCTCTCTAAAATCTTTGAAAAATTAATTCATAGACAGATCTATTCCTACCTTGTTTCACACAACATATTAAACCCTTGTCAGTTTGGATTCAGGAATAATAAAAGCACAAATGATGCTATCATACACATGCTAGAACTAATATATACCACACTTGAAAAGAAAGAAGTCCCGCTGGGCATTTTCATTGATTTACGTAAAGCTTTTGATACAGTCGACCATGAACTGCTGTAATCCAAATTAATGCACTATGGTATCAGAGGCCACTCCCTCAACTACCTAAAACAACCTTAGAAACAAACTAAATGGGGTAGCAAATGATGAAAAACTCTTCCCCCCAACCGTCACAGTAGGACCCCCAAAGGAATGCCCCTTGGGCCCAACCCCCTTTTTCCCAACCTACATCAAGGGATCTCCCAATGAAACACAGCTACTCAAACCCATTTTAAATTGAAAGATGAATTTCCCATATGTCTTTTCCCACCCAAAACAGCCATACGCAAAAAAGCCAATCCCAAATTTTGCACCCCAGCCCTGGCCCCCATTGTGTCCCCTCGTAATCTGTAAATCCCCTTTGTAACTTTTTAAATGATTGTGACTAGACCCCCCCGGGGAGTTCATTACCTTTGAAAAATTGTGGTTCTTTCCCTTTTGAAAAATTGTAAATTCTTAAACCTCTGAAATTTTCCCTCAGCTATAAAAATTTGGGGGCCCCGTCCCCGGGCCCTTTATGCCCTTTCTGTAATCTTTTGACTCCCGGCCCAGGGAGGGGTATGGGGGCATAATAAAAAATTTTAAAAACTTAATAACTTAAAATTTCCCGGAATTCCCAAAAATGTAGCGGGTTTAGGGCCCTAAAAAACTTACCCTAAAACACTGTTTAAAACCTATTTCTTTTCATTTTTGGAAACAAAGTTTAAAAATGATCCAATTAAAAATAACGAAATGGATCATCAGCACAAAAACCACAGGGGGAAAAATTCCTAGTATCTACCTTTAAAACACCTTTAAAATTTCCGGACACCATAAACAAATCACCAAAAAAAAATCTCCAAAAACTGTGGGGAAATATCAAAAATAAGGTACTACATTCCACAATCACTATCCTTGGGACTGTACCATTCACTTATATACCCTTATCTTACCTATGGAATTTGTGCATGGGGTCAACCAAAATCCAACACCTAAAACCCCAAAAACCCACAAAAGGCAACCGTAAAAAGGGTAACAAATTCCCCCTCCCGCCAGCATAGCCCAAAAAATTTTTAAAAGTTTAATCTCTCACCATTAAGAACATAATACTTTTCATGTGCCTTTCTACATACAAAGAACAAAAACACCCAAACACAAACACCCTCCCTCAAAACCTATTTGGGCCTACCCCAAAAAAAATGCCCTTCCTAGCTCCAACCAACCCCCTTGAAGTTACCTAACATAAACCCCCCACTTTAAAATTCTCCCACCAAACCCAAAAAAGGAAAACATGACCACAACACAAACAAAATCCGGGGGTTTACCCCGTGTCCATATCACCGTAAAAAAATCTATTCACATAAAATGCCCCAAAATAAGGAATTCAATTTCCAAAAAATTTTTAAAGTAAACCCTTTGAAAAAAAAATTTAAAACTCTTCTCAAAAACCCCCTTAATTTACCCTAAATTTAAACTAAATACTCAGTAAAACCCCCATACTCCCTATGTTTCTCCCCCATCATAACTTCAACAATCACTTTGAAAACCTTTTTTCCTTGTTGACAGGGAAAAAATGAATCAATTTTTTCACAAAAAGCATTTTTTAATATAAAAAATTTTTCTTTGTTTTTTCCCAAATTTTTTATAATACCAAATTTTTATTTTATTTATAATTTAAAATTTACTGTACAACTTTAAATAATTAAATTCCTCCCGTTAAAATTTGAATACTCCTTAGGAAAGTAGACCCGTAAGTCAATAATGTTAAGTTGGCCCTAATGCCTAGGCATAAAAAAGGCTCTCTTTGCTTTTCAACCCACCCATTGAAAAAAATAAAATCTCAAATTTCTGTTTTCAAAGACATAAAAAATAAATAAATAAAGGTACATTTTAAAATCATAAAAAGTGCCTTAAGGGCTTGAAACACCATATTTTTTAATGATATAATTTAAAAAAATAAAAATAATATTAATAATAATAATAATAATAATAATAATCACTGAGTCTCATTAAATGTTGTATATTACGTCGATATACATTTAAAAAAAAAAATGTATATCGACGTAATATACGACATTTAACCCTTTCAGGGTCCGTCCCGTAGATCTACGGCTTTGCGTTCAGGGTCCAAACCGTACGCCATGAGCTCAGCTCACTCTGATAAACTGTGAGTGGTCCCATTTGGGGCCCTAGATTTGAGAGAATACATCTATTGTGGTATGTGTGCACCACATAAAACAGATCCTGCAGCACACTGTGTATAATGAGAGAAAAAAACTTAAATCATGATTTTTCGATTAAAACAGCAACTTTGTAGTGTTTTTTCGTATTTTTTTTATAGTTGTATTTGCGATTTCTTGGTCTCATTTGATAAAATGGAAGACATTTTTACAAAAATTTAGAGATGTTTTTTGTTTGGGTTTTTAGTACTGGAAATGGCTTGAAACTGAGCTCAAAGTAGGGGAAAATGTTAAATTTTTGCCGATATTCAAGAGTAACAAAACGACCTCACACGTCTAATACACGCCAGCTGGTGGGTCTAATATACTTTCCCAAATTGGTGATGATATTTAACAATATTACAGTATTGCATAACAGTAAATCTTCTATTTTTTGGTGTGAAAAAAATTCATTATGTGAATAAAAAAAACAAAATGGTATTTATTTGTAAAGCCTCAAAACATAACTAATGAACAGAGGAAACGTTAGTTTAGTGCCAGGAATGCCTACATTGTTTTTTTCTGGACCCTATTTTTAATTGGAATTTTTGAACTTTGTGTTAAATTTGGGCCCAAAATTAAAAATTTTTGATCACTTTTTTTTGTAGTTGAAACAGTTGACTTGGCGATTTCTTGTGCTCAATCGATAGAATAGAAGTAATATAGTTAAAATAGCTAAGAATTTGGTTGATTGGAATAATGTAAATTTGGGCCCAAAATGGGAGTCAAAGTCGGCAAAATCGCCCATTCGTAAATGTCCTGACACATCAAAATTCGCGAGAGCATAATTTCGTCAATTTTCCACCAAATTTCGTACTTTTTGTTTTATTACCTTCACAAAAAGATTCTCTACGATTTCATAAGAAAAAATAACAAATTTTTTTTTTGAAAATTCTTGGACACTGGTGCGTGACTCCAGGTTTGGGCCTTGGACCCTGAAAGGGTTAATGAGACTCAGTGATTATTATTATTATTATTATTAAATGTCGTATATTACGTCGATATACATATTTTCATTAATCCATCTATGATATTTTTTCAGAATTATATAATAAACATGATACATAACATATAAAGACGATAAATACACTCCACAGTAGAATTAATAAACATAAATACGAGATGTGATAGCCAGACTTCTACAAGTGATGCCATATTAGTATTAATAATAATAATCACAGAATCTCATTAGATGTCGTATATTACATTAATATACACATTTTCATTAATCCACCTATGATATTTTTTTCAAAATTATATAATAAACACGATGCATAACATATAATGATAAATACACCCCACAGTAGAATAAATAAACATAAATATGAGATGTGGCCAGGTGGCCTGGTGGCTAAAGCTCCCGCTTCACACACGGAGGGCCCGGGTTCGATTCCTGGCGGGTGGAAACATTTCGACACGTTTCCTTACACCTGTTGTCCTGTTCACCTGGCTGATTAGATTTTGCCACCGAAGTGGCTAGTTTATTGTGCACCCCATATCCATCCTGTGGACGGTAGCTCGAGAGCATATGGATACACAAAAGGCCTAAGAACTAGGCCCCAAATGGTTAACAGGTGTACATATGGATTTATATCTACATATCTATAGTTCACTTATCTGTTACAAGCAAATTTAGGAAATTTGCTTAGTATATCTGGTATCTTATTTTCATTAATAAGATATCTTGACATGTCACATAGGTTATTATACTGTCTGTCTCTGTATTCTTCAATAAGTGGACAATTAAGCACATAGTGTTCAAGACAGTGACCATATGCCTGATCACATAATTTACATTTAGTTTGATCATCATCTGTGTGTCTCCCAAACTGCCAGAAGTACTTGTAACCAAGCCTAAGCCTGGCCACTACAACATCAGTCAGTCTGTTATAAGTAAGTAAGTAAGTAAGTTTATTCAGGTATACACAAATACAGTTACATAGAATTATCATACATAGCAGCATATGTGTAGAGAACCTAGGATAACCCAAAAAAGTCAGACAGAGTGACTTATTTCCATTGGGGTCCTTTTACCTTATTAATTATAATATATAGGTTATAATATTTTCTTATTATTCTATAATGAAGATAACATCTTATTATCATACTAAAAAGACTATCTACCATACGAGGGTCATTACTAGGAATAAGGTAAAATTTACACGTATGTTAGCTAAAAAATAGAAAATTATTCCCCTCCCTTTCTGTAGCTACATTCATCAGACACCTTTTGGCACTCTTCTTCAACTGGTTCATGCTATGATTGGCTTTGACATGTGCGGGTAGTCTGTTCCATTCCTTTATTGCTGTACAATAAAAAGTGTTTGAAGCCTGGCCAATGACTGTGGGTACTACAAAGTTGTGCTCTCTCCCCCTAGTACTATGATTGCTTTGGTTCCCAACCTTGACAAAATTGACAGCAAGATATTCTGGATACGGTTTGTGAGCAATTTTATAAACATGATTTAGCTTCAGTTGTTTTACTCTGTCTTCAACATTCAGCATATCCAACTGCTGTAATTCATCCTGGCCTACATGTGCTCTTGGTCCCAGCCCCAGGATGAATCTTACGATTTTGTTCTGGGTGATTTGCAGTTATCTTTCAGTTTTTTTGTCAAGGCAGAGCACCATGAAGAGCAAGCGTAATCCACATGGCATTGTATAAGGGCTAGACATAGGGTCCTGCGAGCCTCAGTAGGTAGACACGTGCTATGTCTATACAGGAACTTCAGTCTGGCATTCGCTTTCTTTACTACACTGTTCCCTATCAATTCTCCTGACATGCATGGTCAAAGGGATTCCCAGATATTTTACTGATGAAACCAAAGAGATGGGCTCCCCATTACACTGGACATTAAAATTATTTACCCTTCTCAGTTTATGTTTCATGCCAAAGAGAATGGCTTCAGTTTTCCTGAGGTGTAATGATAGTTTGTTGTCTACTAACCATTTGCTGCAGGACTCCAGTTCCAGTGTTAAAACATTAGCTATATCTTGTGGGTCTTTACCTGACACTAACAGGGCACTGTCGTCTGCATACAGTAAGAGTTTGCACTTGACACTGATAGGCATGTCATTGACATAACATAAGAATAATAAGGGACCCAGAATACTACCTGGGAACTCCACATGCTATCGGCAGGGGTTCTGATTCCGTTTTGTTGATTTTGACAATTTGTCTCCTGTTGCTAAGGTAGGACTTAAACCAGTCTACAGAACCTATACCGATAGCTTGAAGTTTCGTACATAATAATTGTGGTTGACAGTATCGAAGGCTTTTGCAGGTCTAAGGTTACCATACCTATGAGGTTCCCCTTTGACATTTCAGTTCTCAGGTAATCCATCAGATTAATTAGGGAGGTGTCGGTTGAGTAAGATTTTCTAAAGCCCGATTGATAGCTATGGAGAATGTTGTTGTCATTAAGGTACTTAACTACTTGAGAGTACACCGCCCTCTCTAGAATTTTGGATATTATACTGAGTATACTAACAGGCCTATAGTTGCTGACATCAGACCTACTATTTTTCTTGAAGATAGGAGTAACTCTGGCCTCCTTGAACCCCTCCGGTACAGTATTAGTGGTGATTGATAGATTTATTATGTGAGCAATAGGGACTGACAGTTCAGAAGCACCATCTTTTAGGAACTTAGACGGGATGTTATCCGGGCCAGTGCTTTTAAAGTGGGGTTAACCTGCTTAGTTCTTTTGAATAAGTCATGAGATACACTTACTAGTTGACACTGTTGGGGTACCCCTTTATTGGTATAGTATGTTTGAAACTTATCAGAGTCTGTGTTAAAGGTATTTGATGCAGCTGGTAGTTTACTTACTAGTGTTGATGCAACAGATGTGTAGTAGGAGTTAAAGCAATTTGCCACCTTAGATGTTTCATGGCATACCTCATTATCGATAGTGAGTACTATGTTAGACCTATCTACTGGCTTATGGCTATACCCCAACTGTTTTAGTTGTTGCCAGAGCTTTCTGGGGTTATGCTTATACTCTTCAATTTTTGAGCAATAGTGCTTTGCCTTTGCTCCTCTTGTAAGTCTCTGTACTCTGTTCCTCACCCTTTGGAATTCATTTAGTGCTGCAATATCCTGTCTGTTTTCTTTAAATCTTTTTAGCAGCTGGTCTCTGTTCACACTGCAAGTTGGTCCATAAACATACTTATCTACGTTCATGTTTTCATAGTGGGTTATAGATCTACTCAGGCTTCTAACTGCATTCCTATAACAATCATTTTCATTATTTACTTCTCTCCTAATATTATTCCTAATGCTAGACACAGTTATACCAAAGTTATATTCAACATTCTCTTTCTGGGTACTCTTCTTGGCTAACATATCAACTTTATCATGAAGGAGTAATCCAATGTGTGATGGGATCCATAGCAATTGTACATTAATTCCTTTGTCCCTAATTTTTGAGTATCTATACCTGGCTTCTCCAATGAGCATGTTGTTAGGTAAGACACATATGCAACAGTTAGGTATCTTTATTTCGAAACGTTTCGCCTACACAGTAGGATTCTTCAGTCGAGTACAAAAAAGTTGATAGAAGCAGAAGAGACTTGAAGACGATGTAATCAGTCCATCACCCTTAAAGTTTTGAGGTGGTCAGTCCCTCAGTCTGGAGAAGAGCATTGTTCCAAAGCCTACTGTGTAGGCGAAACGTTTCAAAATAAAGATACCTAACTGTTGCATATGTGTCTTACCTAACAACCTGTCGGTATTTTATACCACTTTAATGTTCAATGAGCATGTTGTTGGAGTCATTATATGACTCAAGAGCCTTCAATGATGACATAGAATCAGTAATGATGATAGAGTCAAGCTCAGTGTCATAGGTTAGCTTTAGCGCCATTAGGATTGCAAACAATTCAGTTTGCAGTGTAGACGCCCAGTTGTTAATTCTTATGCCTAACTCAGCAAATTTATTATCGTTTTTAACAAGGGAGGTGGCAACAAGAGCAGATGCAGCCCTGCCAGAAGACTCCTGTTTAGATCCATCAGTGTATATAACTTGTGATAACTTATTACTACCAGCTAGGTGAGAAATTTCTTCTTGAGCAGTTGCTCTAACAAGAGATTTAAGGAAGGGATTACTAGCAATGAGCTTCTTGGGAGGGACCTGCAGGTATGTGATATTAAATGAACACATCTTCCACGGAGAGGTGAAATGCTCGTTGCCTACAGTGATACAGTTCATGCAGGTTATAAAACTTGATGTAATTGCACGTTTTCACAATCCATTTAGATCTGTGTGCATTTACCTCTAGACACTTGGTAAGATTCATTGTGACAGTGTCTGGTTCATTTCTCAACATTCTAATACCGAGTACAGTGTTAATCTCAATAATCTTATCACTGATACTAGAAATACCAAGCTCCTTCCTCATGTTAAGAACTTTTGTAGATCTGGGACAGCCAAGAATAATCCTGAGCTTCATTTTGCATTAACTCCAAGGGCCGGAGAGAACTTTCTCTAGCTAATATCAACATGGGAGCAGCATAATCAATTAAGGACCTAACATAGGCTATGTAGCAAATAGGTACCTGGGTGTTAGTCGACTTGTGTAGGTCGCATCTTAGGGGACAAGATTAAGGACCCCAATGGAAATAAGTTAGACAGTCCTCGATGACGCACTGACTTTCTTGGGTTATCCTGGGTGGCTAACCTTCCAGGGTTAAAATTCCAAATGAAATCTTATCTCATGTGGTAGCCAGACTTCTACGAGTGATGGCAAGAATAACATTTTCTCTAGTCCAACATCAGAGAAAATGTGTTACTGGGGGTAACTGTAGAAAATTATTCCTGTTGTATGTTAGTTTATTCAGGTATACACAAATACAGTTACATAGATTATCATACATAGCAGCATATGTATAAAGTACCTAGGATAACCCAAAAAAAGTCAGTGACTTATTTCCATTGCCTTCACTCAGAGCGTCATTTCTTCTAAAAATGGTGTTACATGAGAATGGGAGTGGTGTTCTTTATTTATTCTACCGTATCAATGTGGAGACAACCTGTACACAATGTAACTTGTACACAAACCAGATATGTACACTTTGTTTACAAAACTTGCCTTCGCCTGGTTTGTTTATATAACTCTGCGCTTGTCCTCCCTCATGTACTCATTCTCTCTCTCTCTCATTTATTTGATTTATCTCATTTACTCACCTCTGACCCTACATTAAGACTACAAATATTTTAAGGTAAGTAATGAGTGAACTGTATATGCATTTTATTGCTCTGGGATGCTTAACCCTTTCAGGGTTGGTGCCATACTAGTACGGCTTATGCGCCATGGTTGGTGCTGTACTAGTACACATAAATTCTAGCATCCTCAAATCAAGCAGGAAAAGGCTGGTAGTCCTGACTGTGAGAGAATGGGTCTCCATGGTCAGTGTGCGCGGTATAAAAAAATCGGGGACCCAGTGGTGCATTGTGGGAAAGCCATTTTATTGCACCTTGTTCACCATGTTTAGCACTAAGAAACTCCTCACTCCTCGGCTAATTGGGGCTCTTTTGTTCCCAAGTAACAGTTCAAACACAGATGGAAGTGTCATTGAAGATGAATTTCATGGTTTTGAGGAGTTTGTGACCAAAAACAATGCCCAGGAAACCAACCTGAAGGAAGGGAGGGAAGAAAGGAAGGAGACCATCAACCTAGGATAACTCAAAAAATTCAGACAGTGACTTATTTCCATGTGGGTTGGTAGGGTGGGTAGAAAGGGATGGGTGTTGACCAGCAGTGAGGGTGGTGAGTGGAGGTGTTATTTGTCATTGTGACACTAATTAGGCTGGTGACTCAGCACATTTACAAGTCCACCCCCGCACAACAACTACGAGCTTTACAGAAGCTGTAGCAGTTCTGGGAAGTGTCCAGTGACTTTATATGTGTATATATGTGATAGAAAAATAGTAATAAGCAACATTTTTTATTGTTGGTTTGTGTAAACATGTTTTGTAAACAATATAATAACTGTTTGTGCGGTTACTGTGTAGCAGACAATAAGTGAATATACATTCACTATACCTTATATTGGTCTCACAGGCCAGAAAAGTTACTTGAAGGAAAGAAGGAGGGAGGGAAGATTGGAAGGAGGGAAGGAAGGAAGGAGGAAAGGAAGAAAGGAGGGAAGGAAGGAGAGAAGGAAGGAGAGAAGGAAGAGAGAAGGAAGGAGAGAAGGAAGGAGGGAAGGAAGAAGGGAGGAAAGGAAGGAAGGAGGGAGGGAGGGAGGGAGGGAAGGAGGGAGGGAAGGAAGGAAGGAGGGAAAGTAGGTAGGAAGAGATGAGAGGATGGAAGGAAGGAAGGAAAGAAGGAAGGTAGGTGTGTGGGGAGGAAGGGATGTGTTGTGGAAGGCAGTGAGGTTAGTGAGTGGTGGTATGATGCATCATTGTGACACAAGACACACTGGTGACTCAGCATATTTACAAGTCCACCCCCACACAACTACAAGCTTTCAGAACCTCTTGTAGTTATAGGAACCTGTCCAGTGACTCTATATGTGTATATATATGATAGAAAAATAGTAATAACAACATTTTTTTATTGTTGGTTGTGTAAACATGTTTTGTAAACAATATAATGACAGCAAAGTTTGTGCTGTTATTGTGTAGTATACAATGAGTGAATATATACCAAATAGTCTTTATATTGCTCCAGAGGCCATAAAAGTTACTTGAAAAAATAAAATATTAAAAAATAAAAGAAGAAAGTAGAAAAAACAAAATAAACTATTACCGGGTGACCGGCAGTCGGCGATGTTGCCGTATGCGGTTCAATTTCTGTCAACTTCATGTCTCCATATCTCGGTAAGTATTGATGTCAAAAAAAATTTTTATTAGCCTATAAAATTTAGAAAAAAAACTGTCTTTTCGTAAGAAAAAATAATGTTTTTTTTTTTTGAATATTTACCGACCCTGAGAACAGGTTTGGGAGAGGGCCTGCTGACCCTGAAAGTGTTAAATGTAATAGAATATTATGTGTAGGTGGGGTGGCCTGGTATGGTAGCCCATCTGACTACCATACATACCTCACTCGATTTCTTACAATAAATACTACTTATCTCACCCTAGATTAAGACTACAAATATTTTAAGGTAAGTAATGAGTGCAATATGTGTGTATTTTACTTTTTTATTGTTTTTAATGCCTAGTTCTATTGCTAACTTAATATATGTTAGTGTAAACTTGCTATCTAGTATTTGTATGAATTTATAAGGGGAAAAAAGGGTGTTCCACTTTACGGGGATTTCCGCTTTATGGCGGTATCCTGGAACATAACCTGCTGTATAAGTAGGGCCCTATTGTATTACATAATTTACAAAATTGTTAAATTGAGTACATATGTTGTATTTTTAGGTTATTCCAGCTGGGTTGTGTAAAACAATGCATGTGTTGTATTTGCAGGTTGTTCCAGCTGGGTTGTATAAAACAATGCATGTGTTGTATTTGCAGGTTGTTCCAGCTGGGTTGTATAAAACAGTGCAGTGTTGTATTTGCAGGTTGTTCCAGCTGGGTTGTATAAAACAGTGCATGTGTTGTATTTGCAGGTTGTTCCAGCTGGGTTGTATAAAACAGTGCATGTGTTGTATTTGCAGGTTGTTCCAGCTGGGTTGTATAAAACAGTGCAAGTGTTGTATTTGCAGGTTGTTCCAGCTGGGTTGTATAAAACAGTGCAAGTGTTGTATTTGCAGGTTGTTCCAGCTGGGTTGTATAAAATAGAACTGACCTCCACTAATGATGAGTCATCAATAAATGAAGAGGAAGAGGCTGACTCATCAAAAATCAACAGGAACTGTGTACAAAACTCGTCATATGATAATAACATCATGATAACAAATGAAGATAATGGTGATGAGAAGGCCTCATCACCTCTGAAACACTGTGATAACTCACTGTCAACAGTTGTAAAAGATAGAAATTGCATACCTCTCAAAATACCTTGTAAGAGGAAAGTGGAAGATTCCATTGGTTCATTTTCACCAGCTTCTGATGAAGGTGATGAACATGAGGTTCTGATGAATAACTGTAATCAGTCATTATCTGTGTGTGTTAATATGAGTGATGACATTGCAGCTCAAAATGACAGTGATCATGTGATGAGTGTGATGAAGCAAGACAATAATGTTGTAAATCAAAACAGCAGATCAGTGACCTTACGTGGTAAACAACACATTGTTCTGACAAGTGATGAACATCAGGAACACAGTGTTCTGACAAGTGATGAACATCAGGAACACAGTGTTCTGACAAGTGATGAACATCAGGAACACATTGTTCTGACAAATGATGACATCAGGAACACAGTGTTCTGACAAGTGATGAACATCAGGAACACAGTGTTCTGACAAATGATGAACCACATCATGAACATAATGTGCTGACAAATGATGAACAACATCAGGAACACATTGTTCTGACAAATGATGAACATCAGGAACACAGTGTTCTGACAAACAATGGACCACATCATGAGCACAATATTATGACAAATGATGAACATCATGAGCACAGTGTTCTGACAAAGATGGACACATCATGAACATGCTTGACAATGATACATACAATGATCATAGTGCTTTGACAAATGATGCATCACATCATGCTTTGACAAATGATGCATCACATCATGATCATAGTGCTTTGACAAATGATGCATCACATCATGCTTTGACAAATGATGCATCACATCATGAACATAGTGCTTTGACAAATGATGCATCACATCATGCTTTGACAAATGATGCATCACATCATGATCATAGTGCTTTGCAAAATGGCACACATCTGACTATGCTTTGACAATGATGCTCCATCATGCTTTGACAAATGATGCATCACATCATGACCATAGTGCTTTGACAAATGATGCATCACATCATGATCATAGTGCTTTGACAAATGATGCATCACATCATGCTTTGACAAATGATGCATCACATCATGATCATAGTGCTTTGACAAATGATGCATCACATCATGACCATAGTGCTTTGACAAATGATGCATCACATCATGCTTTGACAAATGATACATCACATCATGATCATAGTGCTTTGACAAATGATGCATCACATCATGATCATAGTGCTTTGACAAATGATACATCACATCATGCTTGACAATGATCATCACATCATGAACATAGTGCTTTGACAAATGATGCATCACATCATGATCATAGTGCTTTGACAAATGATACATCACATCATGCTTTGACAAATGATACATCACATCATGATCATAGTGCTTTGACAAATGATGCATCACATCATGCTTTGACAAATGATGCATCACATCATGATCATAGTGCTTTGACAAATGATGCATCACATCATGAACATAGTGCTTTGACAAATGATGCATCACATCATGCTTTGACAAATGATGCTCAATCATGATCATAGTGCTTGACAAATGATGCATCACATCATGATCATAGTGCTTTGACAAATGATGCATCACATCATGACCTAGTGCTTTGACAAATGATGCATCACATCATGGCATAGTGCTTTGACAAATGATGCATCACATCATGCCATAGTGCTTGACAAATGATGCATCACATCATGACCATAGTGCTTTGACAAATGATGCATCACATCATGGTACATAGTTGCTTTGACAAATGATGCATCACATCATGACCATAGTGCTTTGACAAATGATGCATCACATCATGATCATAGTGCTTTGACAAATGATGCATCACATCATGACCATAGTGCTTTGACAAATGATGCATCACATCATGATCATAGTGCTTTGACAAATGATGCATCACATCATGATCATAGTGCTTTGACAAATGATGCATCACATCATGATCATAGTGCTTTGACAAATGATGCATCACATCATGACCATAGTGCTTTGACAAATGATGCATCACATCATGAACACAAGGTGCTGAAAAATGATGAATTATTCTATGAGAAAATTGCTTTAACAAATGATGAACCACATCATGAATGGACTGGTCTGACAAATATTGAACACATTCCTCTATCATACTATGAATCATATGATAAATATACTGCACTGACAAATATTTCTCATGCTGTAGCATATGATGAATCATGTGATAAATATACTGCACTAATAAATATTGCACATACTCTAACATATGAACCACATCATGACTGGACTGCTGTGAAAAATGTTGAACATGTTCCACTAGCATATGATGAACCACATCATGAATGGACTGCCCTGACAAGTGTTGAACATGTTCCTCCAACATACAATGAATCATATGATAAATATACTGCACTGACAAATGTTGCTCATGGTCTAACATATGATGAACCACATCATCATTGCAATGTTCTGACAAATTATGAATCATACTATAAAAAAAATACTTTAACATATGAACCACATCATGAATGGACTACATTGACAAACGTTGAACATGTTCCTCTAACATATGATGAACCACATCATGAATGGACTACCTTGACAAATGTTGGAACATGTTCCTCTAACATATGATGAACCACATCATGAATGGACTACCTTGACAAATGTTGAACATGTTCCTCTAACATATGATGAACCACATCATGAATGGACTACCTTGACAAATGGTGAACATGTTCCTCTAACATATGATGAACCACATCATGAATGGACTACCTTGACAAATGGTGAACATGTTCCTCTAACATATGATGAACCACATCATGAATGGACTACCTTGACAAATGTTGAACATGTTCCTCTAACATATGATGAACCACATCATGAATGGACTACCTTGACAAACGTTGAACATGTTCCTCTAACATATGATGAACCACATCATGAATGGACTACCCTGACAAACGTTGAACATGTTCCTCTAACATATGATGAACCACATCATGAATGGACTACCCTGACAAACGTTGAACATGTTCCTCTAACATATGATGAACCACATCATGAATGGACTACCCTGACAAACGTTGAACATGTTCCTCTAACATATGATGAACCACATCATGAATGGACTACCCTGGCAAACGTTGAACATGTTCCTCTAACATATGATGAACCACATCATGAATGGACTACCTTGACAAACGTTGAACATGTTCCTCTAACATATGATGAACCACATCATGAATGGACTACCCTGACAAACGTTGAACATGTTCCTCTAACATATGATGAACCACATCATGAATGGACTACCTGACAAACGTTGAACATGTTCCTCTAACATATGATGAACCACATCATGAATGGACTACCCTGACAAACGTTGAACATGTTCCTCTAACATATGATGAACCACATCATGAATGGACTACCTTGACAAACGTTGAACATGTTCCTCTAACATATGATGAACCACATCATGAATGGACTACCCTGACAAACGTTGAACATGTTCCTCTAACATATGATGAAACTCACATCATGAATGGACTACCTTGACAAACGTTAGAACATGTTCCTCTAACATATGATAAACCACATCATGAATGGACTGCCTTGACAAATGTTGAACATGTTCCTCTAACATATGATGAACCACATCATGAATGGACTACCCTGACAAACGTTGAACATGTTCCTCTAACATATGATAAACCACATCATGAATGGACTGCCTTGACAAATGTTGAACATGTTCCTCTAACATATGATGAACCACATTCTGAATGGACTGCCCTGACAAATGTTCAACATGTTCCTCTAACATATGATGATCCATATTGTGAACACAGTGTGCTGACAAATAATGAACCACATGAGCATAATGTTCTGACAGTTGATGACCTACATGAGTATAATGCGACAAATGATGAACCACATCGTGAACACAATGTTCTGACAAATGATGAACCACATCGTGAACACAATGTTCTGACAAATGATGAACCACATCGTGAACACAATGTTCTGACAAATGAATTAGATTATGAACACACTGTCCTGACAAATTATGAACTTCATGAACACAATGTGCTGACAAATGATGAACAGCATCATGAACACAATGTTCTGACAAATGATGAACAACATCAGGAAGACAATGTGCTGACAAATGATGGACCACATCAGGAAGACAATGTGCTGACAAATGATGGACCACATCAGGAAGACAATGTGCTGACAAATGACGAACAACATCAGGAAGACAATGTGCTGACAAATGACGAACAACATCAGGAAGACAATGTGCTGACAAATGATGAACCACATCAGGTAGACAATGTGCTGACAAATGATGAACCACATCAGGTAGACAATGTGCTGACAAATGATGACCACATCAGGAAGACAATGTGCTGAAAAATGATGAACAACATCAGGTAGACAATGTGCTGAAAAATATTCAACCAGATCATGAACACAATATTGAAAATAATGACAGCACTTACTTGAATGTAACAAATAGTTCACATGCTGGAGGTACACCTGCTGGAGGTACACTTACTGGTACATGTGCTGGAGGTACACTTACTGGTACATGTGCTGGAGGTACACCTGCTGGAGGTACACTTACTGGTACATGTGCTGGAGGTACACCTGCTGGAGGTACACTTATTGGTACATGTGCTGGAGGTACATCTGCTGGAGGTACGCCTGCTGGAGGTACATTTACTGGTCCATGTGCTGGAGGTACACATGCTGGAGGTACACCTGCTGGAAGTACACGTGCTGGAGGTACACGTGCTGGAGGTACACCTGCTGGAGGTACATTTACTGGTACATGTGCTGGAGGTACATTTACTGGTCCATGTGCTGGAGGTACACGTGCTGGAGGTACACCTGCTGGAAGTACACGTGCTGGAGGTACACATGCTGGAGGTACACGTGCTGGAGGTACACCTGCTGGAGGTACATTTACTGGTACATGTGCTGGAGGTACATTTACTGGTACATGTGCTGGAGGTACATGTGCTGGAAGTACATGTGCTGGAAGTACACGTGCTGGAGGTACACGTGCTGGAGGTACACCTGCTGGAGGTACATTTACTGGTACATGTGCTGGAGGTACACGTGCTGGAGGTACACGTGCTGGAAGTACACGTGCTGGAGGTACACGTGCTGGAGATATACATGGAGAATCTTTGCTCATAGATTCTGATGCATTATTTACAACTTCTGGAATAAGTAGTTTAACTACCCACATCAGTACTAATAATAGTACTCGGATAAATGAAAATGACTCGACTGGAATAAGACAAACACATAGGCCACAAAAAGTTAGAAATTTATTTACCAGTGGAAACAAGTTACTCAAATGGCAGAAGGCTGTAAAATGCTCAGGTTTTGAAAATGAAAATAAAGTCATAACTGATAATCCAGAACAGTCTGTAAAGTTTGACTTAGAAAATATTATCACTCTTCCTTCAAGGAGTGTAAAAAAAAGGAAAATTACTTCACAGGATGACAAGGAGAATGTTTGTCCTTCATTGTTATGTGAAGACAATGTTCCAGTTGAGTCCAGCAGCTTATGTAGATCACAAGTACGACTAAATTCTGCAACTAAGACATCATCAAAGCAAGTGCCCCCACGGAGTGATATAAGTAACCTAGTACAAATTAAGGATCTGAAAAGGAAACATGCAATTGAGAGGTCAAGACTGTCATGCTCACACTCTGAAGAACATGCAACTAAAAAACACAAGCAGTTGTCTGCCAGCACCTGTGTGAGGAGGAACCCAGGCCGCGCTCACAAACGCAAGCACTATGCTGAGCACCAAGTTCCTGATGATGATGAATACATATGTAAGTGAACCTTAATATATCTCATAGTATATAAGTACCTCTGTACAGGAGGGCCCCACTTGTACAGCAGGTTAGGTTCTGGGTTACTGCTGTGAAGCAAAAATCACTCTAAATGAATCATAACATTTTTTCACATGCAAATGCATATAAAAGCCTGATAGCATGTTTACATTGTCATATATTAAGTGAGCAATATAGCTAAGCCTAAAAAATTCATGTACAAAACACACATTAATTTTATCCTTAGCTTATAGTGAGTGATGAATATATTTATTGAAGGAAGTCTAAATAAAAGAAGAATGGGTATAGTTGAAAACTGCTGTATCAGGAAAATGCTGTAATGTGAAGTGCTGTAAAGTGAGGCCTGCCTGTACATAAAGTGGTACATGTAATTTGATAATAACCAGCACAAATTACCTTCACTTTAGGAAAGTGAGTAACAACATTTGACAGCAAAGTCATATCTTCATTTTACTAAGCAGGGAAACTATAACTACTGCAATATAGAATTACACTCATTTTTTCTTAGCTACTTTTAACTGCACTAGCTTGTATCAGTAGGAAAATAAGAATGTGTGATATGTTAATAATAATAATAATAATAATAATAATAATAATAATAATAATAATAATAATAATAAGGGAGACTACTTCCCTGTGAAAGTAGGTCTTAGACAGGGATGTGTAATGTCACCATGGTTGTTTAATATATTTATAGATGGGGTTGTAAAAGCGGTAAATGCTAGGGTGTTCGGGAGAGGGGTGGGATTAAAGTATGGAAATTAAATACAAAATGGGAAGTGACACAGTTACTTTTTGCTGATGATACTGTGCCTATGGGAGATTCTAAAGAAAAATAGCATAGATTAGTGGATGAATTTGGGAGTGTGTGTAAAGGCAGAAAGTTGAAAGTGAACATAGAAAAGAGTAAGGCGATGAGGGTATCAAATGATTTAAAGAAAAATTGGATATCAAATTGGGGAGGAGGAGTATGGAAGAAGTGAAGGTTTTCAGATATTTGGGAATTGACATGTCAGCGGATGGATTTATGAAGGATGAGGTTAATCATAAAATTGATGAAGGAAAAAAGGCGAGTTGTGCATTGAGGTATATGTGGAGGCAAAAAATGTTATCTATGGAGGCAAAGAAGGGAATGTATGAAAGTATAGTAGTACCAACACTCTTATATGGGTGTGAAGCTTGGGTTTTAAATGCTGCAGCGAGGAGGTGGTTGGAGGCAATGGAGATGTCCTGTCTAAGGGCAATGTGTGGTGTAAATATTATGCAGAAAATTCGGAGTGTGGAAATTAGGAGAAGGTGTGGAGTTAATAAAAGTATTAGTCAGAGGGCTGAAGAGGGGTTGTTGAGGTGGTTTGGTCATTTAGAGAGAATGGATCAAAGTAGAATGACATGGAGAGCATATGAATCTGTAGGGGAAGGAAGGCGGGGTAGGGGTCGTCCTCGAAAAGGTTGGAGGGAGGGGGTACAGGAGGTTTTGTGGGCGAGGGGCTTTGACTTCCAGCAAGCGTGCGTGAGCGTGTTAGATAGGAGTGAATGGAGACAAATGGTGTTTGGGACCTGGTGAGCTGTTGGAGTGTGAGCAGGGTATTATTTAGTGAAGGGATTCAGGGAAACCGGTTATTTTATATAGCCGGACTTGAGTCCTGGAAATGGGAAGTACAATGCCTGCACTTTAAAGGAGGAGTTTGGGATATTGGCAGTTTGGAGGGATATGTTGTGTAACTTTATACATATATACTTCTAAACTGTTGTACAGTAGGGCCCCACTTATACGGCGGGTTAGGTTCCAGGCTGTCGCCGGAAAGCAGACATCGCCGGAAGGCAGAACGCCATTTTTTTCCATTTATAAATGCATATAAATGCCAGACAACAAGTTTACACTAAATTATATTAAGTTAGTAATAGAACTAGACATTAAAAACACACACAGTAAAATACATTCACAATAAATTCATTACTTGTCTTAAAGTATTTGTAATCTTCATGTAGGGAGAAAGGTGAGTAGTACTTATTTGTAGGAAGTCAGGTGCAGATACCCAGGTGTAGGTAGCACTGGCTCCCTGTCTCATACTTAATATACGATTTTTAAAAACATCCAGAGAGGTAAATATACAATACAGTACACTCATTATTTACTTAAAATATGTGTAGTTTTAAATATTAGGAAGAGAGGTGAGTAGTATTTTTTTGTAGAAAGTCAGTGTAGGTGACGGTAGGTGTAGCCGCCTGGGCTACACTACCGGCTACCTATCTGTGGCCCAGAGCCATATTATTAACACCAAAATGCCTTGTTCACTGAATTTAATCATTTCTAACAATACCTTTTGATGCCATCATAAACAAAGGTAGAAGTAATGAATAATTTATGCCGGAAAATTTTAAACAAAAGCGGAGTGAGGGAGTGGCTGAGCCAAACGCAGATTCATAAACGTTTTCTCTGATGGCTGAGCAGAGAAAAAGTAATGTTGTCCTCCACCCGGCTACCACACAGCTCCACAAGTATTATTATCAGAGCACACATAAAATTGCAATAAATGCCAGACAACAAGTTTACACTAACTTACGTTAAGTTAACAATATAAATAGGCATTAAAAACACAATAAAAGGTATGATATGCACAGAGTACACTTATTACTTACCCTTTAAAAAATTAATTTTTAATGTGTGAGAGGTGAGTGGCAGGGTGTTTATTGAATAAAATCAGAATGGCACACCATCATCCTCTAACTTGGCACTTAAAGCAAGAGGCTTACGACTTCTCTTTTTATTACAGCTAACCTTAGACGCAATCGTCAATGAGAGCCAACTAGTTAACGAAAAGTAAACGAGAGAGAGAACGAGATACAGAATTGAGACAATGTAAGAACACAAACTGAACAGGTAGTGGACGATCACTTGGTCAGGCGAAATAAATGCATATTAATATGTGTCTACTTTTAGTTCATTCACGTCCATTTGTAAGAGTTTTTAAAACATTTACCTCAATATTTTTTTATTTTAATAATAATTACCTCACAATACAAATACAGTGGTCCCTCGTTTTTCGTAGTTCCCTGCAATCGTAAAATTCGCCAATCATAGGGGTATTTTCGTATAAACATGGACTCACTTTTCATAGGTTGACTCGCGAGTCATAGTTCGTCTGGGATGCGTACCCACGGCATGAGCCAGGGCGGCAGCCAGTCTGGCATTGTTTACCAGTGAGCGAAGGTCCCCTCACGTGCTCCAGTGAAATATTTCATAATATTCCATTTATTTTAGTGCTTGCAAGTACAGTGGACCCCCGCATAACGATCACCTCCGAATGCGACCAATTATGTAAGTGTATTTATGTAAGTGCGTTTGTACGTGTATGTTTAGGGGTCTGAAATGGACTAATCTACTTCACAATATTCCTTATGGGAACAAATTCGGTCAGTACTGGCACCTGAACATACTTCTTGAGTGAAAAAATATCGTTAACCGGGGGTCCACTGTACTAAATAAGCTACCATGGCTCCAAAGAAAGCTCCTAGTGCCAAGCCTGTGGTAAAGAAGGTGAGAAATATGATTGAATTTAAGAAAACCATCATTGAACAATATGAAAGTGGTACAAGTGTGGCCGAACTGTCCAGGATGTATAAGAAACCCTACACAACCTTATGTTCCACAGTGGCCAAGAAAAATGAAATAAAGGATGCGGTTGTTGCAAAGGGAGTAACTATGCTGACAAAAATGAGATCACCAGTACTGGAAGAGGTTGAGAAGTTATTATTGGTGTGGATAAATGAGAAACAATTAGCAGGAGATACTCTTATGACTTCGTTTATTTGTGAAAAGGCTAGGCAGTTGCATGAAGATTTGGTAAATAAATTGCCTGCAAATAGTGATGATGTGAGTGAATTTAAGGCCAGCAAAGGCCAGGACACAAGCCTATGAAAGACAGGCTGACGCTAATGTTCTGTGCTAATGCTAGTGGTGATTTCAAAGTGAAGCCATTACTAGTGTTCCATTCTGAAAATCCCAGAGTGTTCAGGAAAAACAATGTTATGAAGAGTAAATTGTGTGTGTTTTGGAAATCTAATAGTAAGGCATGGGTCACGAGGGAAATTTTCGTCGAGTGGTTCAATGAAGTGTTTGGCCCTAGTGTGAAGGAGTATCTCCTGGAAAAGAAATTGGATCTCAAGTGCGTGCTGGTAATGGACAATGCACCTGCTCATCCTCCAAACTTGGATGACCTAATTTTCGAGGAGTTTGGGTTCATCACAGTAAAGTTCTTGCCCCCAAATACCACTCCTCTCCTCCAACCCATGGACCAGCAGGTTATTGCAAACTTTAAAAAAACTCTACACAAAAGCAATGTTTCACAGGTGCTTGACTGTGACCACAGACACTCGCTTGACCCTAAGGGAATTTTGGAGAGAACACTTCAGCATCCTCCACTGCATAACCCTTATAGGTATGGCTTGGGAGGGAGTGACTACCAGGACTTTGAACTCTGCCTGGAGAAAATTGTGGCCAGATTGTGTCGACAAAAGGGATTTTGAAGGATTTGGGACTGACCCTAATGAGCCTATGTCTGTTGTAAAATCAATTGTGGCACTGGGGAGTTCCATGGGGTTGGATGTGAGTTTGGAGGATGTGGATGAATTGGTGGAAGACCACAATGAAGAGCTCACCACTGAGGAGCTGCAACAGCTTCAGCAGGAAGAGCAACACATCGCAGCTCAGAATCTTGGTGCAGAGGAGGAGGAAGAGAGATGGAAGAAGGTGCCTTCTTCAGAAATTAAAGAGACTTTTACTATGTGGGGTAAAATGGAAAGCTTTATGGAGAAACATCACCCTAACAAGGTTGTTGCAAGCCAGGTTGGCAACATGTACAGTGACAAAGTCTTGGGCCATTTTAGGGAAGTGTTAAAGAGACGCCAGAAGCAGAGCTCTCTCCACAGTTATTTTGTGAGACAGGACTCCAGTGACTCTCAAGGTGGTCCTAGTGGCATTAAGAAACAGAGAAGAGAAGCAACCCCAGAAAAGCAAATGGTACCTGAGGTGTTGATGGAAGGAGATTCCCCTTCCAAACTATAAACAATTCACTCTCTCTCTCCTCCTCCAGTCTCCCGTACACTAAGAAGAATCTCTAATAAAGGTAAGTGTTATGCTGTTAATGTTTCATTCATCATTTCCCATTGTATTGTTTATGTACTACATGTATATTTCATGTTAAGAATTTTTTTTGTTTTAATACTTCTGGGTGTCAGGAACGGATTAATTGTATTTACATTATTTCTTAGGGGGAAAATTGATTCGTAAATCGTAAATTTCATTTATAGTAACGGCTCCAGGAACGGATTAATTACGAACAACGAGGGACCACTGTACTCTTACATTGTGTACAAGTTGTACAAGTTAGTTCAGAATAAACAAACAGCAACACACCATTTTTAGAGTGAATAATAATAATAATAATAATAATAATAATAATAATAATAATAATAATAATAATATATTATTATTAATAATGATAATAATAATATTAATAATATATTATTATTATTATTATTATTATTATTAATAAAAAGCACTAAACCCACAAGGGTCATGAATTGCTATATATAGAGTAAAGGCATACAAAAAGAATATTTTTCTACAGTTACCCCCCAGTGTTTGACTAGAGAAAACATAATTCTTCCGACACTACCTACACAGCTGCTTTGTAAACAAATCTCATATTTACATCAGTTTTTATTCTGTGAGTGTATGTATCATGTTTATATGCTATGTAATGGGTTTCATATATAATTTTGAGGAAAATATCATAGATGTATTAATGAAAATGCCTATATTGATGTAAAATAAGACATTTAGTGTGCCCAAGAGTGATTGTTATTAAGTAGTATTGGCGTCATGAGTAGAGAGAGACTTAGCGATTTTAATGTGTACCTGCACACCAGCACAGTGTGTAAGTATATTTAGGTACAGGTACACATAAGTATAATTATCAGAGTACATATAAAATATGCAGTAACTTTAAAACACTTGAAATTTTGGAAAGTTTCCTGACATAATAGATGTGGTCACGGAAAATGTAAACGAACCGGGTGGGGGGGGGGGCGCTGTATTTGAAAGACCGCTTGCTGTATATCAAATTTTGGTCATAATTTGACATCGCCATATTAGTGGAACGCCATAAGGCAAAACGCCATAAAGCGGGGCCTTACTGTATTCTGAGCACCTCTGCAAAAACAGTGATTATGTGTGAGTGAGGTGAAAGTGTTGAATGATGATGAAAATATTTTCTTTTTTGGGGATTTTCTTTCTTTTTGGGTCACCCTGCCTCAGTGGGAGACAGCCGACTTGTTAAAAAAAAAATAATGGTTTATTATTATTATTATTATTATTATTATTATTATTATTATTATTATTATTTGTGTAGTAGTTTAGATAAATAGAAAAGACAGTGTGAAATAATAGAAGAATGTTGTTGTGAGTATTGTGGTTGTTGTGATTGTTGTTGTGGCTGTGAGGTTGAGGCTGCTGTAGTTATTGTGGTTGTTGTTCTTGGTGTGGTTCTTGGGGTTATAATGAATATTGATTTTATAATGAATACTAATGATTTTATTTCTTTGTAAAGGTTACAGTGTGTAATTACTATTTTGATTTGCTAAGTACAAAGAAAGCCATTATCATGCTGGGGCATTTCGGATTGTGGTTATTGTAGTTATGGTTATTATGGTTGGTGTAATTATTGTGGTTGGTACATTTGTGGTTGTGGTTGCTTTGATTACTATGGTGGTTGTAGTTCTTTTTATTGAGGTTGTGGTTCTTCTTATTGAAGAGGTGGTTATGGTTATTGTGGTTGGGTTGGTTGTGTGGTTCTTTTGAGGTTGTGGTTCTTTTTATTGAAGAGGTGGTTATGGTTATTGTAGTTGGTCTGGTTGTTGTGGTTGCTGTAGTTCTGACTGAGGTTACTGTGGTTGTTGAAGTTATGATTGTGTTAGTTGTTGTAGCTGTTGTGGTTGCTGAGGTTATGGCTGTTTTAGTTGCTGTGGATGTTGTGATTGCCATGGTTTTAGTTGCTGTGGATGTTGTGATTGCCATGGATTTAGTTGCTGTGGCTGTTGTGATTGCCATGGTTTTAGTTGCTTTGGCTGTTGTGGTTGCAGTTTATGTTTGTGTGGTTGCTGTGGTTGTGACTGCAGTTGTTTGTTGTGTTTGTGAATGTAGTTGCTGTGATTGCTGGAAAACTTGTGGTTGTGGTTGTTGTGGTGTGGATGTTGTATTGTAGATATTACAGATGTAGTTGTTGAGGTTATTATGGTTGTTAGTAACAGTATTTTGGACCAGTAAAAACAGTGATAATGTATATATTAATATATATATATATATATATATATATATATATATATATATATATTATATATATATATATATATATTATATATATATATATATATATATATACAGTGGACCCCCGCATAGCGATTTTAATCCGTGCAAGAGGGCTCATTGTTATGCGAAATGATCGGTATGCGAATGAATTTTCCCCATAAGAAATAATGGAAATCAAATTAATCCGTGCAAGACACCCAAAAGTATGAAAAAAAAAAATTTACCACATGAAATGTTAATTTTAATACACACAAACTGAAAAAGGCATGCACAATTACATGACACTTACTTTTATTGAAGATCTGGTGATGATTGATGGGATGGGAGGAGGGAGAGAGAGTGTTAGTGTTTAGAAGGGGAATCCCCTTCCATTAAGACTTGAGGTGTCGAGTCCTTTTCTGGGGTTACTTCCCTTCTTCTTTTAATGCCACTAGGACCAGCTTCAGAGTCACTGGACTTCTTTCGCACAACATATCTGTCCATAGTGGCCTGTACCTCTCGTTCCTTTATGACTTTCCTAAAGTGTTTCACAACATTGTCAGTGTACAGGTTGCCAACACGGCTTGCAATAGCTGTGTGAGGGTGATTTTCATCCATGAAGGTTTGCACTTCAAGCCACTTTGCACAGATTTCCTTAATCTTTGTAGTAGGCAACTTCTTAAATTTCTCTCTCCCCTCCTCTGAACCAGTTTCCTCAGGTCTGGCCTCTTGCTCTTGAAGTTGATCTATCAGCTCATCAGTGGTTAGTTCTTCATTGTCCTCCTCCACCAACTCTTCCACATCCTCCCCACTAACCTCCAACCCCAAGGACTTTCCCAATGCCACAATGGATTCCTCAACTGGCATAATCCTCTCAGGGTTAGCCTCAAACCCTTCAAAATCCATTTTGTCTACATATTCTGGCCACAGTTTCTTCCAAGCAGAGTTCAAGGTCTTCTTAGTCACTCCCTCCCAAGCCTTACCTATAAGGTTTACACAATTGAGGATATTAAAGTGCTCTCTCCAAAACTCTCTTAAGAGTCAGTTGAGTTTCTGAGGTCACTACAAAGCACCTTTCAAACAGAGCTTTTGTGTACAGTTTTTTGAAGTTTGCAATAACCTGCTGGTCCATGGGCTGCAGGAGAGGAGTGGTATTAGGAGGCAAAAACTTCACCTTAATGAATTTCATGTCCCCATAAAGTCGCTCTGCCACGTCTGTAGGATGACCAGGGGCATTGTCTAACACCAGGAGGCACTTAAGTTCTAATTTCTTTTCAGTTAGGTAATCTTTCACATTGGGGGCAAATGCATGGTGTAACCAGTCATAGAAAAAGTCCCTAGTGACCCATGCCTTACTGTTTGCGCTCCACAGCACACACAAATTCTCCTTGAGGACATTCTTTTGCCTGAACGGTCTGGGAGTTTCAGAGTGATACACTAATAAAGGCTTACTTTGCAATCACCAGTGCATTGAACGTACAAGTAAGCCTGTCTTTCATAGGCTTATGTCCTGGGAGTGCCTTTTCCTCCTGAGTAATGTAGGTCCTGCTTGGCATTTTCTTCCAAAAAGGCCTGTTTCATCACAATTAAACACTTGTTCAGGTTTCAAGTCCTTCACTGTCTATGTACTTCTTGAATTCCTGCACATATTTTTCAGCTGCTTTGTGGTCCGAACTGGCAGCCTCACCATGCCTTATCACACTATGTATGCCACTACGCTTCTTAAATCTCTCAAACCAACCTTTGCTGGCCTTAAATTCACTCACATCAGCACTAGTTGCAGGCATTTTTTTTAATTAAATCCTCATGCAACTTCCTAGTCCTTTTCGCTTATGATCGCTTGAGAGACGCTATCTCCTGCTAGCTGTTTTTCATTTATCCACACCAATAAGAGTCTCTCAACATCTTCCATCACTTGCGATCTTTGTTTCGAAAACACAGTTAAACCTTTGGCAAGAACAGCTTCCTTGATTGCCTTTTGTTGCCCACAATAGTAGCGATGGTTGATTGGGGTTTCTTGTACAACCTGGCCAGGTCGGCGATACGCTCTCCACTTTCATACTTATCAATGATCTCTTTCTTCATCTCTATTGGAATTCTCACCCTTATTGCTGTAGGGTTGGCACTAGAAGCTTTCTTGGAGCCCATGGTCACTTATTTTCCAGATAAAGCACCGAAAACACTGTAATAATACGAAATATTCCGATTGTATGCTTGGATGTTACCGCAGAGGCTGGCTGGTAAACAATGGCACGGGCGGCACATGTGAGGCTGGCTGAGGGCGCACATTGGACGCATCTCGGACAAACAGCGGTGAGCGGGTTTTTAAGCGGTATGCGAGGCAAAATTTTTGCGATTAAAGCAAGCGGTATGCGGATTAATCGTTATGTGATGCCAACGGTATGCGGGGGTCCACTGTATATATATATATATATTTTTCACATCGGCTGTCTCCCACCAAGGCAGGGTAGCCTAAAAAAGAAAGCATTTTCACCATCATCTTTGAATCCCCTCACAAAATATTACCCTGCTCATACTCCAACAGCTTGTCAGGTCCCAAAAACCATTTGTCTCCATTTATAACGAACTTGTTTAGTATTCTGGTAGCGGGGAGTTAATGATACGTCTTCGGAGGCTTGTTCGTTTATTGTTAATGTCGTGGTGGGTTACACAGGCTTGTGTGTTTGTGCCCATGGCCCGGGCAGGGCCATCCCATGAGAGAGAGCTGGGAGGCCTTGTGTCTTCCTGCTAGGCCGCTGTGTGAGTGAGGGAGAGGCATGGGCCGGCAGGCTGGCGTGCCTGCGGGAGGCCTGGCTACAGAGGGCAGCACCAGCATGGCGCGAAATATGAACTAAGCTGGCAGACAGCATGGGCTGTCTGTGCAGACAGTACAGGCTGTCTACATATGCTCGGCCACCTACCGCGCGTCGTCCCGACGCGACAATACTGGTGGTAAAAGAAACTCGGTCTCTCTCTCATAGGAACAGGGCACAGAACACAAAATAAAAACATATATATACATATGGACACGGAAAAGAAACTTCCTACAGGGAGGGAAGAAAAAACATGTGGGGTGTGCTAAACATCGTGGTCAAAGGCAGTGAGCGTCGAAGGGCATCACTGCACGCCTTCCTGCGTCTGGACATACTGCAACACGGGAGACATCGCTGCTGACAGACAGCATGGGCTGTCTGTGCAGACAGTACAGGCTGTCTACACATTCACTCCTGTCTAACATGCTCACACATGCCTGCTGCATGTCCAGACCCCTTGCACACAAAACCTCTTTTAGCCTCTCCCTTCATCCTTTCCTAGGATGACTGCTACCCTTCCTCTACAGATTTATACACCCTTCATGTCATTCTATTTTGCTCCATCCTCTCTAAATGACCATATCACCTCAATAACCCCTTTTCAGCCCTCTGAAAAATACTTCTAGTAACTCCACACCTCCTCCTAATTTCCACACTACAAATTTTCTGCAATATTTACACCATTGCCCCTAGACACCACATTTCCACTGCCTCCAGCCTCCTCCTTACTGCACCATTCACAACCCATTCTTCACACCCACATAAGAGTGTTGGTGCCACTATACTCTCATACATTCCCTTCTTTGTCTCCATGGTTAACGTTTTGTTGTCTCCACAGACACCTCAGTGCACCACTCACCTTTTTTTCTTCATCATTTCTGTGGTTAACCTCATCCTTTGTAAACCCAACTGCTGACAAATCTACTCTCATATATCTGAGCACATTCACTTCTTCCATACTCCCTCCTTCCAATTTGATATCCAAATTTTCCTTACCTAAGTCTTTTGATACCCTCATCGCCTTTACCCCTTTTCATTCTACCTAATGCCTCATGCACCTCCCCCCTCCCTACACACATCCAGCTCATCTTCACTCTTAAAAGATGTCATACCTCTTGGCCAATGCATGAAATTATTGCCTCCCTCTTTTCATCGTCATTTAACAGGTCCTCAAAATATTCCTGCTATATTCCCAATACCTCCAAGCCCCTACCTACTAACTCCCCTATTTTGTTTTTAACTGTTAAATCCATTCTTTCTTAACCTACTTATCTCGCTCCAAAATATTTTTTTATTCTCAGGAAAATTTGTTAACAGCACTTTACCCACTCTATCATTTGTTCTGCTTTTGCACTCCCTCACCTCTCTCTTACTCTCCATATACTCCATCCTTCTGTAAAAATTGACATTTTTCTCTTTTATCACACCCTTTACCTCATCATTCCACCAATCACTCCTCTTTCTTCCTGCACCCACCCTCCTATAACTACAAACTTCTGCTCCATATTCTAATACTACCTTTTATGAAACTATCTTCAACCCCCACACTACCTATACTCTAATTAATCCACCTTTCTCCCAATAGTTGCTTATATCTCACCCTAACTTCCTCCTCCCTTAGTTTATAAAGTTTCACTTCTCTCTTACTTGCTGTTGCTGTCTTTCTTTTGCTCCATCTACCTCTTACTCTGACTAACTACAACTAAATCATTATCCGATAGTATATCTGTTGCCCCTCTTTAACATTCACATCCTACAGTGGTACCCCGAGTTTCAAACTTTCTTCATTCCAGAAGGCTGTTTGAGTGCTGTTACCGAACGAATTTGTTACAATAAGGAATAATGTAAATTATATTAGTCTGTTTTAGACCTCCAAAATACACTTACAAATGCACTTACAATAATACACTTACATAATTGGTCATGTTAGGAGCAGTTCAAAACTTGGGGTACCACTGTACTTTCATTATGTGCTATATCATATCTTGTATACTTATTTATCTTCTTTTTCTTAAAATATGTACAGTGGAACCCTGATTTTCGTCCGCTCTGGTTATCATACAGTTCAGTTTTCGACCACTTTTTTTGGCGAATCTTTTCCCCTGTTTTTGCACATCCCCACTCAGAAATCGTCCATACCAGACGCGTCCGCCTGCCCATGGGACGCGGTTGCTTATACGTTTGTGACTCAGTCTGCCATTGTTACTCGTTCAGTGAGCATCACTCAGTGCGCTCATCCGAAACATTTTGTAATAATCCATTGTTTTTTGTGCTTGCAACTGCTAAATAAGCCACCATGGGGCCAAGTAAAGTTTCAAGTGCCAGCCCTTTGGTAAAGAAGGTGAGAAACACGATATAATTCAAGAAAGAACTTGTAGAAAAATACGAAAGTGGCATATGTGTGGCCGAGCTCGCCAGGATGTATGTGAAGTCCAAATCAATGGTCAGTTCCATCCTGGCGAGGAAAAAAGAAATCAAGGAAGCTGATGTTGTGAAAGGGGTAACTGTTAATGAAACAGATCGCAAACAATCGAAGATGTTGAGAAGTTGTTGGTGTGGATCAACCAAAAACAGTTAGCTGGAGACAGTGTTGGGAGGCGATAATTTGTGAAAAGACAAGGCAGTTGCATGCAGATGCTGTAAAGACAATGCCTGGAATGAGTGCTTCTCTTAGTGAGTTTAACCCCTAAATGGTCCAGACGTATATATACGTTCACTACCCCAGTGCCCCGAATATTTTGAAAAATAAAAAAATCGTTTTTTTAATGAAAATAAAGAGCACATTTTTCTAAGTGTTATAGGATAAAAAAAATTAGGGTCGGTGCTTACAGAGATATGAGGCTGAGAAGTTGGCACTGGATGCTCACGTGACAGCAACATCAAGTCCTGCCGCTTGCAGAAGTGTTGCCGATATACTTTTTTTCTATTTTTCATATTTTATATAATTTTTATGCTCTGATAATTACAATTTATAGTAGTTCTTGTCATTTCATAACCAATCATTGTTCTGACACTAGTATTAGTTACTGAAATTGTACTCACATTGTCACAAACACTGACAGGTGGACAGTTACACCTGCCTCGGTCATTTACTATTGTCTTGGAATATATACAAAGTATTTATAGGTCCCAGCAATGTTTTGGATATGTGGAAGTATATAATAATAATGAGGAGGAGGAGGAAGAGGAGGAGGAGGAGGAAGGGGAAGAGGAGGAGGAAGGGGAAGAGGAGGAGGAAGGGGAAGAGGAGGAGGGAAGGGGAAAGAGGAGGAGGAGAAGGGGAAGAGAGGAGAGGAGGAGGTGAAGGGGAAGAGGGGGAAAGGAGGGAGGAGGAAGGGGAAGAGGAGGAGGAGGAGGAAGGGGAAGGGAGGAGGAGGAGAAGGGGAAGAGGAGGAGGAGGAGGAAGGGGAAGAGGAGGAGGAGGAGGAAGGGAAGAGGAGGAGGGGAGGAAGGGGAAGAGGAGGAGGAGGAGGAAGGGAAGAGGAGGAGGAGGAGGGAAGGGGAAGAGGAGGAGGAGGAGGAAGGGGAAGAGGGGGGAAAGGGGAAGGAGGTAGGAGGAGGAGGAAGAGGGGGAAGGAGGAGGAGGAGAAGGAGGAGATGACGAGGAGGAGAAGGAGGAGGAGGGAAGGAGGAGGAGGAGAGAAGGAGAGGAGGATGAAGGAGGAGGAGGAGGAGAGGAGGAGGGAGGAGGAGGAGGAGGAGGAGAAGGAGGAAGGAGGAGGAGAAGGAGGAGGAGGAGGAGAGAGGAGGAGGAGGAGAAGGGAGGAGGAGAGGAGAGGGGAGAAGGAGGAGGAGGAGGAAGGATGAGAAGGAGGAAGGAGGGAGGAGGAGGAGAAGGAGAAGAGGAGGAGAGAGGAAGAGGAGAAGGAGAAGGAAGGAGGAGGAGGAGGGGAAGAGGAGGAGGAGGAGGAGGAGAGAGGAGGAGAGGGGAGGGGAAGGAGGAGAAGGAGGAGGAGGAGAAGGAGGAAGGGAGAAGGAGGAGAAGGAGAAGGGGAAGAGGAGGAGGAGAAAGAGGGAAAGAGAGGAGAGAGGAGGAAGGAGGAGAGGAGGAGAAGGAGGAGAGGAAAAGGAGAAGGGAAGAGGAGGAGAAGGAGAAGGAGAAGAAGGAGGAAAGGAGGAGGATGAGGAAGGGGAGGAGGAAAGGAGGAGGAAGAGGGAAGAGGAGGAGGAGAAGGAGGAGGAAGGAGGAGGAGGAGGAGGAGGAGAGGAGGAGGAGGAGGAGGAGGAGGAGGAGAGGGGAGAGGAGAGAGGAAGGGGAGGAGGAGGAGGAGGAAAAGGAGGAGAAGGAGGAGGAGGAAGGAGAAGGAGGAAGGAGGAGGAGGAAGGAGGAGAGAAGGAGAGGGAAAGGAGGGGGAGGAGAAGGGAGAAGGAGGAGAAGGGGAAGGAGGAGGGGAGGGAGGAGGGGGAAGAGGAGGGGAGGTGGAGGAGGAGGGAGGAGGAGGAGGAGGGGGAGGGGGAGGAGGAGTAGGAGGAGGAGGAGGAGGGGAGAAGGGGAGGAGGAGGAGGAGGAGGAGGGAGGAGGAGGAGGAGGAGGAGAAGGAGGAGGAGGAGAAGGAGGAGGGGGAGGAGGAAGGAGGAGGAGGAGGAGAAGGAGGAGAAGGGAGGAGGAGGAAGGAGGGGAGGGAGGAGGAGAAGGAGGAGGGGGAGGAGGAGGAGGAGGGGAGGAGGAGGAGGAGAGGGGAGGAGGAGGAGGAGGGGGAGGAGGAGGGGGAGGGGAGGAGAAGGAGAAGGAGGAGGGGAGGAGGGGGGAGAGGGGAGGAGGAGGAGGAGGAGGAGAAGAAGGAGGAGGAGGGAGAAGGAGGAGGAGAAGAGAAGGAGGAGAAGGAGAAGGAGGAGGGGAGGAGAAGGGGAGGAGAAGGAGGAGGAGAAGGAGGAGGAGGAGAAGGAGGAGGAGAAGGGAAGGAGGAGGAGAAGGAGAAGAGAGGAAGAGAAGAAGAAGGAGGAGAGGAAAGAATCTACTCCTACCTTATCTCCCAAAACATACTCAAACCCTGCCAATTTGGTTTCGGGCCCTAAAAAAATACTAATGATGCTATTATACACATGCTAGAACATATATACACTGCAATAGAGAAAAAAGAAGTCCCACTGGGGATCTTCATTGACTTACGTAAAGCTTTTGATACAGTTTGACCATGACTTGCTCCACGTAAAATTGTCACACTATGGTATAAGAGGGCACCCCTCAAAATACCTCAAGTCATACCTCAGCAACAGAAGCCAATATGTGTACGCAAATGGGGCAAAACTCTTCTGCCCCAAACAATTACAGTTGGTGTCCCACAGGGAAGTGTCCTTGGCCTCTTCTCTTTTTTCCTATACATAAATGACCTACCAAATGCTTCGCAATTACTCAAACCCCCACTATTTGCTGATGACACAACATACGTCTTCTCCACCCGAGCCCAGTCACGCTAGCCAATACTGTAAATACCGAATTACAGAAAATATCTACCTGGTGAGTTTCTAACAAACTTACACTAAACATGACAAAACCTACTTCATTCAGTTTGGTAACAGAGCTACAGATGTCCCTCTTAAAAATAATGATAAACGGATCACCTATCACAAGCTAACAGAGGGAAAAATTTTTAGGAATCCACCTTGATAATAGACTCAAATTTCATACACATATTACAACAAATTTCTAAGAAAATTTCCAAGACTGTAGGCATACTATCGAAGAACGGTACTATGTTTCACAGTCAGCCCTCCTGGCCCTATATCACTCTCTTATTTACCCCTATCTCACCTATGGAATTTGTGCATGGGGCTCAACAACAAGTAACCTCTCAGACCATAATTACCCAACAAAAGGCTGCAGTTGGGAATGATAACAAAATTTAAACTACAGGCAGCACACCCCACCAATATTCAATACACTAAAACTACTCACCATACAAACATCCATACTTATTACTGCACCTATTACATACATAGAACACTCAACTCTGATTTTAAACCCTCCCTCAAACATCTCTTGCCAACCTCAACAGAACACATGACCATAACAAAAGGGCACAGATCACTCTTTGATATTCCTCGTGTCCATCTCAGCTATGCAAAAACTCAATGCACATAAAAGGCCCTAAAATCTGGAATTCATTACCTGTAAATATAAAAGAAACACTACCTGTTTATAAATTCAAGTCTCTTCTCAAAGATCACTTACTCACCCAAAACCAAATAAATACTGAATAACTGAACCTTATAAATTGTTATCTTAAATGTTTCTCCCCAATTATTCACATAAATGTTAAACCTAAAACCCAATTTAACTTTATTATTTTTTAAATACACTACCTAACAGAATACTCCATTCTACTGAATTTACAACAATGCATGCAACCATATGACCTGTCTTTGTAATACTCACTTGTGCTTTATAGTAATCTGTTTACATTAATGTTTTTCACTGATTTCATCATTGCTTAGTTAATTTTTAAGTTAATTTTAAGCCAGCCCGTAAATGTATGCATAGTATAAGTGGCTTTGGCATGCTGCTCTTATCTGTATTTTTTTGTACCTCTGTATGTGTGCTCAAATTATAAATAAATAAATAAATAAGAAGGAGGAAGAGAAGGAGAAGGAGGAAGAGGAGAAGGAGGAGGAGGAGAAGGAGGAGGAGGAGAAGGAGGAGGAAAAGGAGGAGAAGGAGGAGGAGGAGAAGGAGGAGGAGGAGGAGGAGGAGGAGGAGGAGGAGGAGAGGAGGAGGAGGAGAAGGAGGAGGAGGGAGAAGGAAGGAGAGAAGGAGGAGGAGAAGAGGAGGAGGAGGAGAAGGAGGAGGAGAAAGGAGGAGGAGGAGGAGGAGGAGGAGGAGGAGAAGGAGGAGGAGGAGGAGAAGGAGGAGGAGGAGGAGGGAGGAGGAGGAGAAGGAGGAGGAGAAGGAGAGGATTAGGAGGAGAAGGAGGAGGAGGAGGAGAAGGAGGAGGAGGAGAAGGAGGAGGAGGAGGAGAAGGAGGAGGAGGGGGAAGGAGGAGGAGGAGGAGGAGGAGGAGGAGGAGAGAGAAGGAGGAGGAGGAGAAGGAGGAGGAGGAGGAGGAGGAGGAGGAGGGAGGGGGGGGAGGAGGAGAAGGAGGAGGAGGAGGAGGAGGAGGAGGAGGAGGAGGAGAAGGAGAAGGAGGAGGAGGAGGAGGAGGAGGAGGAGGAGGAGGAGGAGGAGGAGGAGGAGAAGGAGGAGGAGGAGGAGGAGGAGGAGGAGGAGAAGGAGGAGGATGAGGAGGAGGAGGAGGAGGAGGAGGAGGAGAAGGGGAGGGAGGAGGAGAAGGAGGAGGAGGGAGGAGGAGGAGGAGGAGGAGGTGAAGGAGGAGGGGGGAGGAGGAGGAAAAGGGGAGGGAGGAGGAAGGAGAAGGAGGAGGAGGAGGAGGAGAGGAGGGAGGAGGAGGAGGAGAAGGAGAAGGAGAAGGAGGAGGAGGAGGAAAAGGGAGGGAAGAGGAGGAGAAGGAGGAAGAGGAGGAAGGAGGAGGAGAAGGAGGAGGAGGAGAAGGAGGAGGAGGAGGAGGAGGAGGAGGAGGAGGAGGAGGGAGGAGGAGGGAGGAGGAGGAGGAGGAGGGGGGGAGGAGGAGGAGGGAGGAGGAGGAGGAGGGAGGAGAGGGAGGAGGAGGGAGGAGGAGGGAGGAGGAGGGAGGAGGAGGGAGGAGGAGGGGGGGATGGAGGAGGAAGGAGGAGGAGAATACTACTACTAATAATAAGTAGTAATAAGTTGCCTTGAAGCATGAAAAACAAAGTCCACCCCTAACAGTGACATGATAAGATGAGATGACATTTGATAAGAGGTGACGTTTGATGAGCATTTGCGAGGGTGCAGTGATAACACTTGATAAGGAAAAATTAAAGGTAACATTTGTTGAGCATTGCCCCTTGCTTTGTTTTTGCTGGTACACAAACATGTCTGTCTATTTGTCTGTCAAGCTCCCCATCTATCTGTCTATCCATCTAGCTCTCTGTCTCAGAGAGAGCCACAAGACTGCGTCTTCACGTTTACTTACATCTTCAAGCAGAGTATAGCACTTTGGATTTTTGGGGTTATCCCAGGTAATTTACACTATGTATACTGGTGCTTATGTGTACCTGTGAGACAGAGATAGACAGAGACAGTTGGAAAGAGATAGACAAAGACAGAGAGACAGAGACAGAGGTAGACAGAGACAGAGGTAGACAGAGACAGATAGACAGAGACAGACATAGACAGAGACAGATAGACAAAGACAGATGAACAGAGACAGATGGAGATATAGACAGATAGACAGAGATAGACAAAGTGATGTTAACTTGGGGTTAACATCACTTTCCTCTTAAAAGGGGAGTGTTAATATGACATTACATCAGTGAATCCTTGGTGTTTGCTGCACTGTTTGCTCGAGCTGGCGCTCAGTTTAACTGGCGCTCCCACAAGGTTCTAAGTGGTCCCAGATTTTTTTAATTTGGTGCATACCGAGTGTTAAGACCCATTCTATGCTGACCAGGCATCTCAGGCCAATCATGTCAAATTTGGAGGCAGGAAAATTAAAACATATACATGTATATACATTTTGGGCGCTAGCTGTATGAACTGTATATATGTTTGGACCATTTAGGGGTTAAGGCCAACAAAGGCTGGTTTGACAGATTCCAAAAGTGAAATGGCATATACTGTGTGGTAAGGCATGCCAAGACTGCAAGTTCGGACAAATGTGGGGCCGAAGAATTCGTTGATGAATTCAAGGGATATGTAGAGGCTGAAGGATTCCTCCCCCAACAAGTCATCAGTTGTGACAAAACAGGCTTCTTTTGGGAGAAAATGCCAAAGAGGACCTAGATCATGCAGGAGGAAAAGGCACTGCCAAGACACAAGCCTATGAAGGATAGGCTAACTCTTTTGTTCTGTGGTAACGCTAGTGGGGATTTCAAAGCAAATCCTTTACTGGTGTATCACTCTGAGAATCCCAGAGTGTTCAAGAAAAACAATGTCATCAAGAATAAATTGTGTGATGTGGAAGGCTAATAATAAGGCATGGGTCACGAGGCAGATTTACATTGATTGGGTCAATGAAGTGTTTGGCTCGAGTGTGAAGAAATACCTCCTGGAAAATAAATTACCACTCAAGTACCTCCTGGCAATGGACAATACTCCTTCTCATTCTCCAAACTCGGAAGACCAATTGTTGGGCATGTTTAGTTTCATCACAGTGAAGTTCTTGCCTCCTAATACCACTCCTCTCATCCAGCCCATGGACCAGCAGGTCATTTCAAACTTCAAAAAACTCAACACCAAAGCAATGATTTCACACACAAGACAGAAAAAAAGATCTAATAAGTTCATCTATTCAGCAAAAAAAGATAAATTCATAAATGAGTCTCACAAGAAAATGACAGAACCTCCTGTACAGAGTGAGAAAAATGAAACATGAGAATAATGATAAAATTCACCAGTGCTTTGTACGTGATGGACAAATTCTAGTAAGAAAAACAAATGTAGTCCGTGTGTATTATATTACAAATGAAAATGAACTAGCAGACTTCCTTCATGATGCAAACATTACAGAGTCTAACTGATATTAGAGACCAAATCTTTGTACTACATTAGTGTATGTTATTATGCCATTATTAAACTAATCCCTGTACCATCACCTCCCAGATAGTATTAACTACCTCATTATCCATGTGTCCCACACAGTTCTTGTGTGACTCAGTTTGTGTTATCTTCCCAGATTTCCCATTCACAATTTATTATTTGTTAATATGATACTTACTCTTTAATAATATCTGTATTACTAATTATTCCCACTTAAACCTTTGACTGTTTTGGTCGTGTATGTACATCTTACGAGCCATCGTTTTTAACGTATATATACTCATAAATTCTAGCGGCTTCAAATCAAGCAGGAGAAAGCTGGTAGGCCCATATGTGAGAGAATGGGTCTGTGTGGTCAGTGTGCACCATATAAAAATAATCCTGCAGCATGCAAGACATAATGAGAAAAAAAAAACTCCGACTTTTTTTTTTTAATTAAAATGCCGAGTTTATGGTCTATTTTCGTATAGTATTTATGGTTGTATTCTCGTTTTCTTGGTCTCATTTGATAGAATGGAAAATATGTTATAGAAATAGAGGTGATTTTGATTGGTTTTGCTATGAAAAGAACCTTGAAATGGAGCTCAAAGTAGAAGAAATGTTTGATTTTTGCCGTTGTTGAGAAGTAAACAAATGATGTCATTTTCCAATAAATATCCAAGTAGCCATTCTGATATGCAGTCATGAATGGGTTGACATTATTTATAAAATTATTACAATATTGAAGTAGTCTGCATAACAGTAAATCTTCTATTTTTTGTTTGAATAAAACTTCAGAATAGAAAGCAAGAGTAATATCAGAGGGGCCTGGAGACATGATTGATGAACAAAGAAAATGTTTTTTTAGAGCCAGGAATGTCTGCATTGTTCATTCTAGACCTTATTTTGAAATTGTCATATTTTTTAATTTTTGTGAAATTGGCGAAATTGCAAATTTCTGACCACGTTATTGGGTAGTTGAAATCAGTAAATGGGCAGGTTCTTGTACTCAGTCGATAGAAAACATGGAGTTCTAAAGGAATAGCTATGAATTTGGTCAACTGGAACAATGGAATTAGCCAAAAATAGGGCTCAAAGTGAGGAAAGCAAATTAATATCAGAGGTGCTCTGGAGAGCAGTGATTCATACCATCAAAATTGTCATTTTTTGTGCAGACATTCGGACATTTTCTATTAATCTTAAATGAAAATTTTTTTTTTTATTTTTGTTTAAATTGCGAACATGCAACACCACGTATTGGGTAGTTGCAGATCGGTAAGGGGGTTTAAAGTACTAGTGATAAATTTCTTAAAGTAATTTACAATTTTCCTGGAACCAAATTACAAATAACTAGTGTGAAATTGCCTATTACATATAGAGGTGCAATTCGCTGTACCATCTAAGCTAATTGCATACTTTTCCATCAAATTATTCTTTTGTGATAATAATTTCTCAAATTTTAAGATATATTTATTTTTATTTTTTTTTTAATTTTGCGACACAGGAGAATTTACAATATGGGTTGTGACAGGTCCTGTTAATGACTTATAATTCTCTTATACACTTACAAATTTTCCTTACTCCCAATTGAAACCGTGTATAATCTCAAACTACGGCAGTCCGTAGCCATCTTACTAGCTAGCACTCCAAATGATTTCTTTATTGTGTAGTGGTCTAAGTAGCTATTTAGTTAGTTCTGATTTTTGATGATCTATGAACAGCGGTTTCGTATTACAATGGGGGTTATGGTAAGCCTGTATAATGCCTAGGCATTATGGGCCAACTTAACATTATTGGCTTACAGTCTACTTAATACTAAGGAGTATATCATAGTTGTGCAGTAGGATAGTAATTATTTCATAGTTGTACAGTAGAATATTAATTATAAATGAATCAAAATTTGTATAATACAAAGATATATTTATATTCGAAAATGCTTTTTGTGAAAACAGTGATTCAATTATATTCCTGTCAACAATGGATAAAAGGTTCAAAGTGATTGTTGAAGTTATGATGTGGGAGTACATAGGTGAGTATGTGTGTACTGAGTATTTAGCATTTAGTCTAGGGTGATTAAGTGGCTTTTGAGAAGAGTCTTAAATTGATTTTCAGACGGGTTACTTTAATATCTTCTGGTAATGAATTCCATATTTTGGGGCCCTTTATGTGCATAGAGTTTTTACAGTGTGATATGGACACAAGGTATATCAAAAAGAGCTCTGTGTTTTGTGTTGTGGTCATGTGTCCTGTTTAGGTTGGTGAGGATAAGTTTGAGTTGGGGGTTTATATTTGCGTGTATTGTTCTGTTGTAACTTGCCATGATTATGACCAGATCTACCTGGAGTTCATTACCTTTGTAACTAGTTCAGCTATCATAACTTTGGGGTCCAGTCCCTGGACCCATTATGTACCTTTGTAATCTTTTGACTACTGCCCACAGGATGGGTATGGGGTGCATAACAAAGATATTAAACTATGTAGTAAGCACACGAGTAAGTATGGATGTTCTTAATGGTGAGCAGATTCAGACTTTTGAAAATTGGTGGAGTATGCTGGTGGGAGTGGGAATTTGTTATTCTTACTGCTGCCTTTTGCTGGGTTATTAGGGGTTTTAGGTGATTGGATGTCGTTGAGCCCCACGCACAAATTCCATATGTAAGATAAGGGTATATGACTGAATGGTACAGTGCCAGGAGAGCTGATTGTGGAACGTAGTACCTTATCTTTGATAGTACGACTACAGTCTTGGAGATTTTCTTGGTGATTTGTTGTATGGGTGTCTGGAACTTATGGCTACTGTCAAGGTGGATACCTAGGAATTTTCCCTCTGTGAGTCTTGTGACTGATGATCCATTTAGCGTTATGTTAATTGGATCATTTGCAGCTTTGTTTCCAAACTGAATGAAATAGGTTTTATCAGTGTTCAGGGTAAGTTTGTTAGTCATCATCCAGGCAGATATTTTCTGTAATTCAGCATTGACTGTGTTTGCTAGTATGACTGTGTTTGGGTGGGAAAAGACATATGTAGTGTCATCTGCAAATAATATGGGTTTGAGTAGCTGTGATGCATTCGGTAGATCATTGATGTAGATGAGAAAGAGGAGTGGTCCAAGGACGCTTCCTTTTGGGATTTCTACTGTGAATGGTTGGGTGGAAGAGTTTGGATCATTTGCATACACATATTAAGTTCTGTTACTAAGGTATAACTTTAGGTAGTTGAGGGAGTGGCCTATGATACCATAGTGCATTAATTTGGAGTACAGCAGTTCATGATCAGCTGTATCGAAAGCTTTACATAAATCAATGAAAATGCCCAGCGGGACTTCTTTCTTTTCAAATGCGGTATATATTAGTTCTAGCATGTGTATGATAGCATCATTCGTGCTTTTATTATTCCTGAATCCAAACTGACAAGGATGGTGTGACCCTAGCTATTTTGAGAATTGTTGGGAAGGTAGATGATTCAATGGATTTGTTAACCCTTTCAGGGTCCAAGGCCCAAATCTGGAGTCACGCACCAGTGTCCAAGAATTTTCAAAAAAAAAAATTGTTATTTTTTCTTATGAAATCGTAGAGAATCTTTTTGTGAAGGTAATAAAACAAAAAGTACGAAATTTGGTGGAAAATTGACGAAATTATGCTCTCGCGAATTTTGATGTGTCAGCGATATTTACGAATCGGCGATTTTGCCGACTTTGACTCCCATTTTAGGCCAATTACATTATTCCAATCAACCAAATTCTTAGCTATTTCACTAGTATTACTTCTATTCTATCGATTGAGCACAATAAATCGCCAAGTCAACTGTTTCAACTACAAAATAAAGTGATCGGAAATTGTTAATTTGGCCAATTTAACACAAAGTTCAAAATATTCCAATTTCAAAATAGGGTCCAGAATGAACAATGTAGGCATTCCTGGCACTAAACTAACATTTCCTCTGTTCATTAGTTATGTTTTGAGGCTTTACAAATAAATTCCATTTTGATTTTTTTATTCACATAATGAATTTTTATTCACACCAAAAAATAGAAGATTTACTGTTATGCAATACTGTAATAATTGTATAAATATCATCACCATATTTGTGAATGTATATTAGACCCACCAGCTGACGTGTATTAGATATGTGAGGTCGTTTGTTTACTCTTGAATATCGGCAAAAATTTAACATTTCTGCTACTTTGAGCTCAGTTTCAAGCCATTTCCAGTGCTAAAACCAATCAAAATCATCTCTATTTCTGTAATATGTCTTCCATTCTATCAAATGAGACCAAGAAATCGCAAATACAACTATAAAAAACATACGAAAAAACACTGCAAAGTTGCTGTTTTAATCGAAAAATCATGATTTCATTTTTTTTCTCTCATTATACACAGTGTGCTGCAGGATCTGTTTTATGTGGTGCACACATACCACATAGATGTATTCTCTCATATCTAGGCCCAAATGTACCACTCACAGTTTATCGGAGTGAGCTGAGCTCATGGCGTAGATCTACGGTTTGGACCCTGAACGTAAAGCCGTAGATCTACGGGACAGACCCTGAAAGGGTTAAAGAGCGTTGCAATAATTGGTGACAATACTTGAGAAGCTTTTTTGTACATAAAAGCAGGCAAGTTGTTTATGTCTCCTGCTTTGTTTTTAAGGGTGTTTATGATGAGCGTAACTTCAATGGGGTTGGTTGGAGCTAGGAATAGAGTATTTGGGTAGGTACCTATGAGGTAGTCTGATGGACGGGTGTTTGTGCTTGGTATTTTGTTTGCTAGATTTTTTCCTATGGTGGAGAAGAAAACATTAAGTCTGTTTACTGTTTCAGTAGGTGTGAGTGGGGGTTCATCTGATTTTGTTAGTTTGATTGTTTTGTTTTTGGATAACTTTTTAGTTCCAAGAATTTCAGATAGTGTTTTCCAGGTTTTTTCATATCACCTTTGATGTTATGTAATCTATTTTCATAATACAATTTTTATGGCCTTCTTATCAGGCTGGTAAGTGCTGACGAGTAACTTTTTGACTGTTCTCTAGTTATTTGACCCGTTCTATACTGTTTTTCATATTTGTGCTTTGTGTTAATGAATTTGAGGATGATTGGTGTTAGCCAGGGATTATTCAGTCTCTTTGCTGTGATCTGTTTAGTTTTTTGGGGGGGCAATGTTTGTTATAGTGGCTTTGGGCTTTTTTTGGAAATTTTTTATACATTCATTCTTATCTGTATATGTCTCAAGCTCATTTTGCCAATCGATGTTATTCATAGCTGCTATAAAGTTGTTAACTGCTGTCTCGTTATGTAGTCTGAAGGTAACTTTAGTGATGTCTTGTGGCAGTTTGCTCAGATTAGTTATGAGAAAGGTTGGGTAGTGGTCTGTAGTGTTGTCTGTGATTATGTCTGATTTTAAAAGGGATATGGTGTTTGTCCAGATGTGGTCTTTTAAGGAGATGCTTGTCTCTGTGAATCTTGTAGGTTTAGATACTGTTAGTAGCAACAGGCAGTTACTCATTGTGTTTGTGAATTCAGTTACTTGTGGGTCCTGGTCGTGTAGTATGTTTATGTTGAAATCTCTTGTTAGTAGTAGGTGGTCTTTATTCATGTGTGCATCAGTAATCATGTTTCCTAGTGATGAATGTTTGACTGTGGTACTCTGTAGATGTTTATAACTGTGAGGGGTTTTTGCAGGTCTTTTGATTTAAATTTGGCTATGATATGTTCACCATGTTCATCCCTTGTGCAAGATTTATTGATAAATTCAAGTTGATTTGAGTAGTATATAACTGTTCCTCCCCCTTGCTGGTCTGTTCTACAGTTGTGTATGGCCATGTAGCCAGGAATGGTATAGACATCTGTAATATCAGACTTAAGCCAGGTTTCTGTGAGTGTGATGATTGATATATTGGAATGAAGGGAACTGTGTCGTGCTGTGAGGTCATCATAATGTTTACTCAAGGATCTGACATTGTAGTTAAAGATGGTTATGTTATTGTTAGCACTGAGTAATGTCTTTGCTTGGTCTGCTGTGTAGTAATTACAGTTACTGTTTGATTCGTGTATTTCATTTAGTAAAAAGTTTACATCAGGATCTATGCCTGTAATCATAGGATGAGAGTGATTTTGCAAACTAGATTTTCTGAGTAAAATGATATCAGATTTATATTGAATCTACAACTAGACTTATGAATAAGACTCAGTGATTAATCTAAAACTTGTAAAAAATTGAAAGAAAAAGGGATTATTACAGAACAGATAATTCAGTTATACAATTAAGCATCTAATAGCACCTTAATTATTTTAAGAAATGTGAGTTTATGAACTACAGTAGATATTTACAGTTAAAATAAAGGAGCTAATGAATATAATAATAAAAGAATGTATTAAAACAAAATCAGTAGCACCTGAGGTAGTCAACTGCACCTGGAGTATTTTAATGAATGTGACTATATGGACAAGAGGGAAAAAAATTAAATCTCCTGAAAGTTTCTCTTTAATAGTTGTTAGAACTAGGAGTATAGCAATTACTGAATAAAGGGCAGTACAATGTGTTGGTATATAGAGAATTATTTCAGGAGAAATGTAAAAAGGGACTAAATTAAGTAGTGGTAAAAACAACCTTTAAATAGATTGACACTATGATATGAAATTAATCTGAGAGTAGGATTTGTCTTTTAACATAAAGTTTGAGCAATTGATGTCACTAAAGAAATATTATTTGAGGAAGTTGATACTAGTTAGTGGAAGATGGTACAGGAACTGCACTGTAGTGTAGTAGGAGCATACACTAGTTTGTTATTTGTAGTTTAGGAGCAAAGGGAAAATTAGGTAAGATTATAGAGGAATTATAACAGTGCTTAAGTAGGAATAAATGGTAATACAGATATTATTAAAGAGTATCTTATTAACAAGTAATAAATTGTGAAAGGGAAATCTGGGAAGATAACACAAATTGGGTCACACAAAGAACTGTGTGGGACACATGAGATAATGAGGTAGTAAATACTATCTAGGAGGTGATAGTACAGGGATTAGTTCAATAATGGCATAATAACATACACTAATGACTTGTGAGTTCATTACCTTTGTACCTAGTTCAGCTATCAAAACTTTGGGGCCGAGTCCCTGGACCCATTATGTACCTCTGTAATCTGTAAATACCTTTGTAACTTGTCATGATTGTGACCAGACCTACCTGGAGTTCATTACCTTTGTAAATTGTGAGTTCATTACCTTTGTAAATTGTGAGTTCATTACCTCTGTAACTTGCTCAGCTATCAAAACTTTGGAGTCCAGTCCCTGGACCAATTATGTACCTCTGTAATCTTTTGACTACCACCCACAGGATGGGTATGGGGTGCATAATAAACATATTAAACTAACTAACTGCGTGCAGCCAGCAGTAACAGCCTGGTTGATCAGGCTCTGATCCACCAGGTGGCCTGGTCACAGACCGAGCCGCGGGGGCGTTGACCCCCGGAACTCTCTCCAGGTAAACTCCAGGTAATGTAGCACAATGATTTGGTCACTAATATCAGTCAGACTCTGTAATGTTTGCATCATGAAGGAAGTTTGCTAGTTCATTTTCATTTGTAATATAATACACACGGACTACATTTGTTTTTCTTACTAGAATTTGTCCATCACGTACAAAGCACTGGTGAATTTTATCATTATTCTCATGTTTCATTTTTCTCACTCTGTACAGGAGGTTCTGTCATTTTCTTGTGAGACTCATTTATGTATATATCTTTTTTTTGCTTTAATAGATGAGCTTATTATATCTTTTTTTCTGTCTTGTGTGTGAAATCTGAGCATAACTTTTTCTCCCTTGGTTCCCTAGTAACCGTGATTCTTTAATTTCCGACACTGGCACATTAACCTGTAGGTGGTCGCGTATGATCTGGAGACTTGTAGCTTTGCAGTCGGTATGGGTTAATTCACTAGGAAAGAGTGGACTATTTATTATTACTGCATCGGAAGCTTATCTTGCTCTGCCTTGTCATCTTGGTAAGCAAAATAATTGTTCAGTTGGGTATCCATGTTTGTTTTCCAGTCCTTGACAGCATCTTCAATCTTCGTGTTTAGGGAAGTTGTTTGATCTGTGTGACTGGCTATTTAGTAATTTTATTTAGTAATTTTTAGCATACATACAGAGGTACAAAAAAATACAGGTAAGAGCAGCATGCCAAAGCCACTTATATGCATAGCATTACGGGCTGGCTTAAAATTAACTTAAGATTAACTAAGCGATGCTGAAATCAGTGATAAAACATTATTGTAAACAGATAACTATAAAGCACAAATGAGTATTACAAAGACAGGTCATATGGTTGCATGCATTGCTGTACATTCAGTCGAATGGAGTATTCTGTTAGGTAGTGTATTTAAAAAAATAACAAAGTTAGATTGGGTCCTAGGTTTAACATTTGTGTGATATAATTGTGAGTAACATATAGGATATACAATCTATAAGGTTCAGTTATTCAGTATTTATTTGGTTTTGAGTGAGTAAGTGATCTTTGAGAAGAGACTTGAATTTATAAACAGGTAGTGTTTCTTTTATATTTAGAGGTAATGAATTCCGATTTTAGGGCCTTTTTTTGTGCATTGAGTTTTTTTGCATAGCATGAGATGGACACAAAGGAACATCAAGAGTGATCTGTGTCTTGTGTTATGGTAATGTTTTTCTGTTGAGGTTGGCAAGGAGATGTTTGAGGGGAGGGTTAATATCAGAGTTAAGTGTTCTATGTATGTAATAGGTGCAGTAATAAGTATGGATTTTTTTGTATGGTGATAGGTTTGAGTGTTTTGAATTTTGGGTGGAGTGTGCAGCCTGTAGTGAGAATTTGTTATCATTCTAACTGCAGCCTTTTGTTGGGTAATTAGTGGTCTGAGATGGTTAATTGTTGTTGAGCCCCATGCACAAATTCCATAGGTGAGATAGGGGTAGATAAGAGAGTGATAAGGGCCAGGAGGGCTGTCTGTGGAACATAGTACCGTATCTTTGATAGTATGCCTACCAGTCTTGGAAATTTTCTTAAAAATTTTTGTTGTATATGTGTATGAAATTTGAGTCTATTATCAAGGTGGATTCCTAAGAATTTTCCCTCTGTTAGCTTTGTGATAGGTGATCTGTTTATCGTTATGTTAAGGGTACATCTGTAGCTCTGTTACCAAACTGAATGAAGTATTTTGTCAGTTGTAGTTTTTTGTCCTCATCAGGTAGATATTTTCTGTAATTCGGTTGTTTACGTATCGCCCCAAGGAGGGGTTTATGGGTTTGCTTTAATAAACATATTAAAAAACAGTATTGGCTAGCGTGACTGGGCTCGGTGAGAGAAGACGTATGTAGTTTTCATCTCCCAAAAAGTGTGGGTTTGAGTAATTGCGAAGCTTTTTGGTAGGTCATTTAGTATAGGAGAAAGAGAAGAGGGCCAAGGACATTTCCCCTGTGGGACACCAACTGTAATTGGTTGAGCGGAAGAGCTTCCCCCATTTGCGTACACATATTGGCTTCTGTTGCTGAGGTATGACTTGAGGTAGTTGAGGGAGTGCCCTCTAATACCATAGTGTGACAATTTTACGTGGAGCAAGTCATGGTCAACTGTATCAAAAGCTTTACGTAAGTCAATGAAGATCCCCAGTGGGACTTCTTTTTTCTCTATTGCAGTGATATATGTTCTAGCATGTGTATAATAGCAATCATTAGTTTTTTAAATTGGGCCCTGAATCCAAAATGGCGGGGGTTGAGAATGTTTTGGGAGATGAGGTAGGATAGATTCGTTTCTGAATTAATTTTTCGAAGATTTTTGAGAGAGGGTGTAAAATTGGATATTGGCCTATAGTTTATTCAAATCTGTTTGGTCTCCTCCTTTATGGATCGGGGTGACCCTTGCTATTTTGAGAGCTGTAGGGAAGGTGGAGGATTCAATTGGAATTTTTTTAGAGTGTTGCAATAAATTGGTGATAGTACTTGTGACACTTTTTTGTATATAAAGGGTGGTAAGGTATTTAAATCTTCTGCCTTGTTTTTTAGTGCGATGAAAATAAGGAGACTTCGTATGGGTTAGTCGGAGCTAGGAACAGTGTGTTCGGGTAGTTGCCAGTGAGGTAGTCATTTGGTGGGGTATCTGACCCTGGGATTTTATTGGAAAGGGTTTTTTGTCCTATAGTGGAGAAAAAATCATTGAGTCTGTTTGCTGTTTCTGTTGGTGGGAGTTGGGGTTCATCTGATTTTGCTAATTTATTTCGCTTTTTTCGTGATATCTTTTTTTGTTCCAAAATTTCTGATAGGGTTTTCCAGGTCTTTTTTATATAAACCCTCGTAAGTTGGATAATCTGTTTCATAATACAGTTTTTTTGCCCTTCTTATCAGGCTGGTTAGGATTGCGAGTAACGTTTTGTTTGGTCTCTGGTTATGTGACCCATTCTGTACTGTTTTTCATATCGGTGTTTTGTATTTATGGATTTGGGGAATGCTGGGTGTTAGCCAGGGACTGTCAGTCTCTAGCTGTCATCTGTTTAGTTTTTTTAGGGCAGTGCTTGTTATAGAGGTATTGGGTCTTTTTTAGAAAATTATTAAAACATTCGTCAATATCTGTTATAGATTTCTAGCTCAAGTGTGCCAGTCAATGTTTGTTACTGCTGTTGTGAAGTTATTAATGGCTGCCTCATTGTGAAGTCTGAAGGTGACTTTAGTAGTGTCTTGGGGTATTTTACCAAGAGTTGTTATGAGGGAAAATAGGGTAGTGGTCTGTGGTATTATCTATAATTATGCCTGATTTTAAAGGGGATATGGTGTTGGTCCAGATGTGGTCAAGTTTGGGAAACACTAGTCTCCGTAACTTTGTAGGTTTTGTTACTGTTGGTAGCAACATGCAGTTACTCATTGTTTGTGAATTCAGTAACGTGTTGGTCCTGGTCTTGCAGGAGATTTATATTGAAGTCACCTGAGAGTAGTAAGTGATCTTTGTTCAATGCGTGAATCAGTTTTCATACTTCCTAGGTTTTGACTAAATTGGCTAATGTTTGTTGTGGAACTCTGTAGATGTTTATTTACTGTGAGAGGTTTTGTAGTATTTGGATTTGAATTTAGCTATTATATATTCCCTTGTTCATCCTTTGTGCAAGTATTAGTGATACATTCTAGTTGGTCTGAGTAGTATATAGCTGTGCCACCCCCTTGTTGGTCTGGCCTACAGTTGTGTTAGGCTGTGTAAACCAGGAATGGCATAGACATCTGTAGTATCAGGCTTTAGCCCGGTTTCAGTTAGTGTAATGATGGACATATTTGGCATGCAAGGAATTTAGTAATGCTAGGTCATCGTAATGCTTGCTTAAAGATCTGATATTGTAGTTAAAGATAGTTATGTTGTTGTTGGCTCTGAGAAGTGCCTTTGATTGTTCTGCTGTGTAGTAATTACAGTAACTGTTTTGAATCATTTAAGTCATTAAATAAGAGGTTGGTATCCCGGATCAATGCTTGTAATCATAAGATTTGTAGTGAATCTATAGTTAGAATTAAGTATAAAACAAAGTAAATATTCTAAAGCTAAAAAAATAGCACCTGAATTATTTAACAAATGTAAAAATAATGGCTAAGGTAGTTTTTTAAAGCTAAAATAAAGGGGACAATATAAAAAGGGACTAAAATAATTTGTGGTGAACAAATAAAGTGATGACAAATAATGGAGCTTGGGAATATGATAGTAGGTAGTACTTAAAGGTAATTTTTTTAAAGTTAGAATTATAATATAAAATTATAATATAAAAGGGACTAATATAAGTTGTGGTGAACAATAAAGTGGGAATCAAATAATTGCACTAAGGTCTAATATAATGACTTTTGTGGAGTCAAAGTTTTGAGCTAGAATGAGCTATAGTACAACTAGATTTAATCTAATAATATAACAATACAAATTAAAAATAGCACCAGTCTCTCACTAGTAATTGCAATATGGTCTAATATAAGAATTGGTATTGACTATTAGTACGGTTTCAAGGACCAAGGTGCCCGTGCCTGGTGGTAAACTCCCGCTTCCACACAGAGGCCCGGGTTCGTTCCCGGCGGGTGGAAACATTTCGACCCCGTTTTCCCTTACACCTGTTGTCCTGTTCACCTAGCACAAATAGGACTGGGTGTTAGTCGATGGTGTGGGTCGCATCCTGGGGGAAAATTAAGGACCCCAATGGAAATAAGTTAGACAGTCCTCGATGACGACTGACTTTCTTGGTTATCCTGGGTGGCTAACCTCCGGGGTTAAAAACCGAACGAAATCTTTCTTATCTTATCTTACAACTGAGGTTTAATCTAATAATATAAAAAAGGCACAAGACTCTCATTGTAATTGCACTTTGGTGTTATATAAGTTGTTTCAAGAATAGAGTATAACTTAAAATTTAAATTGACAAGATAAAAATATACAGCGTGACAGTGTCAAACGTGCCTCGTTGTGCTCCGGGGTTTCCTCGTGTTTCACGGTCGCTCTTAAGTGCTAGAACTTTAATTGTGCCTCAATCCTATACGATACACCCTCTAGCGCTTTTAACCAATCTTGGGCAGAAAAACATTATATACTGATCAAAAAAGGAATTAGTGTGCACTACCTAGCAGAGTTACTGCCAGAGTTGAATCATGGCCTGTGTCCCGTTGGAAAAATAATAATAATTGAACTTTGTTCAGAGGAAAGAAATCTCCCTGAAAACTTGATATACATAGTGTATATGTATACTTACAGTGGGGTCCTGTTTATTGCTGATAAAGGCTTAAAAGTTTTCATTTGAAAACAGGTGAATTTGTAATGAAGTGATAAGTATAGAGTCAGGTGCCAGAAAATCGCCAGAAATTTACCCAAAGTGGTCCCGCTGTTTTAATAATCTTCCTGGCCCGCTAGTGTACTCGCATATAATCTGTGATACCATGTGAATAGCAGAATACAGTGTTGTAGTAGCACTAACAGTTTTTATAATTTGGGTTTCTTAGTTGGGGTGTGAGTGACTTTCATTAGTTCTTTTTTCCTTTAAATACCGCATTTACTGTGGGAAATTTTTAAACCTGTTGTTACCACAGGGTTTGCAATATACACAAACGGAAGAATTATTACTCCAGAAAAACGCCTTCCTCCAAAATTTGCACCCTCAACTATAGTGAAATATGCATTTATTGTGGTGGAGAGGAAAAAAAAATAAAAAAGCTAGATACAGCGATTGAAAACAAGGGTTGGGGTCGCCCGTTCGTCATGTAGGATTTTCCCAGCAGTCACCGGCTTTTTCAACACTAAATTTTTATACTTTTGTATAAATCAAATCACAATTACTCGGTAGATAATTTCCCAGTAGATCCTTCATTTTAGCTAAAATCCCCCCCCCCCCCGACATATGGTTTAAATAAGTGACCCATGATCAGATCAACGACTGGGCCAAAACCCTTGACTGGCCGAACCCTTGCGGGCCAAAACCCTTGATGGTCCAAAACCCTTGACTGTCCACCCTTGATTTGGCCCAAAACCCGGAGGGTTTTCAAAGGTTTTTCGTTGGACAAAAAACAACTGTAAACAGAGGGGGTTTTGTGGGGCCCCCTTATAAACAAAAAACATTAAAAATATGTCGGAATGTGCAGGGAAAGCGTAAATATACAAAAACATTTAAAACGAAATAAAAAATAGCTAGAGCTTATTAAGGGGGTTATTAATAGAATATTCAAGAGGTTTGTAGTGAAATTTCGTAATCAACATTCAAATCATTATGAAACTGTGTGATCTGTGGTCAGTCAAACAAACGGCTTCCAATGCATAAAATTTTCATTTTTTTGGAAATTTGGGGTCCGCCCCCTTTTGCAGATATCCAAAAAATAGCTACAAGCAGTTTTAAACGGGAAGTGTTTTTTGGGGATGCCCCCAAATGGATAAATGTTGGATAAAAACACAAGGGATTAAAAAAGGTCAACATCCAAAGCTGCTTTTATAAAAAACCTGGAACTTTCTACAAAGATTTTGGGAAAATAAAAAGTCTGGGGTGAATGGTACTGCCCCTTTAACTGGCCATGTAGTCAAAACTGTAAGGTGGAGATGATTCCTGGTGTCAGTAAATGGGGGCTGATAGTGCTGTCCGGAGACAGTAATTGAAGCGGGGGGTCTGTCCTGGGAGCGTAAGGTGAAGCTGGAGGGCTGTCCTGGGAGACAGTAATGGTGAAGTGGAGATGCTGTCCTGGAGACAGTAATGGTGAAGCTGGAGATTTTTTCCCCGGTATTTGGGAATTTTACGCAGGAAGGAAAATATAAATGACCCCATAGGGGGAAAGGGGCCATGTAGGGAACAATGTACAAAATAAGATAAAACCAAAATTTTCAAAAAGAAATACCGCAGGAAAAACAAACAAGGGATCCCTACAATAGTGAGGATAATTACCAAAACCAATGGGGGAGCTCCTTTTTGGGGTAGGGAGGATAGAAAATAAGACAGGGAAACTGCACCAACAGGGAATAAAATCACAGAAACCCAAGGCAAACGAAACCAAGCCCGTGCACATACTTGCACCGGTATCTGCTGGCATGGGAAATCTGGAAAAACAGATGGGACTGCAACTATGACCCCCCTAGAAAAAGCCATGCCAATGACAACAGAAAATGCAAAATCCCTTCCTGTAAGCTTTTTCACCCCAAACGTGTACCCTTCAGTACAGGGAAAAACTGGCTATAACTTAAATTGCCAGGCAACCATTAAAGGGGAAAAAAGATACAAAACATCCATGCCAGGGGAAAACTGGGGACCACAGCCACTCAAGAGGGGGAAGGTTTTTTTTGTGCCCGGGGGAAAATAAAAAGGCAGGGGAAAAGGCAGAAATCGACACCAAATCCAGTCATTCCCCGGAGTGGAAAACCCCAGTGATGGCCTCCCCTCCAAAACCCAAAAGATACGATACTAATGCCGGAAAAAAAAAAACCTCCCCCCCGTGCCAAAAAAACCACCAGTCCATAACATTCTTCTTTGCAAATTTACGGGTCTAAAAACCAGAACAAACAACAAAAAACCTTTCACCGTGGACTGCTTGCAGAGGCAAAGGCAATGTTCGCGGCTTTCACTGAGACCCACATAAAGGATCACTTGGACAACGAAATATGGATCCCAGGTTACAACCTATACAGATGTGACAGAGTGAACAGGCAAAAGGGGGGGTTGGCCTGTACATTGCAGAGTCACTTGTTTGCACAGAACTGCTAAATGCCTCAAATGATGTAGTGGAAGTTTTAGCAGTAAAGGTCGAGAACCAAAACCTAGTCATTGTGGTAGTCTACAAGCCTCCGGATGCAACATCCCAGCAATCCAGGAACAGCTGTTAAAAATTGACCACTGTCTGGAAAATCTTCCAGCTCCTGCACCCAACATCTTGCTCCTGGGGGATTATCAACTAAGGCACCTAAAATGGAGGAATATAGCAAATAATATTGTTGCAGTAATAACACCAGGAGGCAGCTCTGATGAAAACTCACACTCACGCGAGCTTTTAAATCTCTGCACAAAATTCAATTTAAACCAGCAAATAATAGAGCCTACTAGACTGGAGAATACACTAGACCTCATCTTCACTAACAATGATGATCTGATAAGAAATGTCAGCATATCAAAAACAATATACTCAGATCACAACATAATTGAGGTTCAGACATGTATGCGCGGAGCCCCAGAGCGACATAATGAGATTAGTCACGAGGGAGCATTCACCAAATTCAACTTCGATAACAAAAACATAAAGTGGGACCAAGTAAACCAAGTCCTAACCGATATAAGCTGGGAAGATATACTAAGCAACACAGACCCCAACTTATGCCTAGAACAGATTAACTCGGTGGCACTCGATGTATGCACAAGGCTTATTCCTCTAAGAAAAAGGAGGAGTAGATGTAAAATAGAAAGAGACAGGCGCTCCCTTTACAGGCGACGGAAAAAGAATAACAGAGCGGCTAAAGAGGTCAATATATCTGAAATGCGTAGGGAGACACTGGTCAGAGAAATAGCAAGCATCGAACTTAAGCTAAAAGATCCTATAGGAGTCGGGAATCGCGGGAAGAACAAAAACCCAAAAATTAAAACAAAAGAAACCCAAAGTTTTTCTTCTCCATCCCCAAATCAAAATCGAGAAAAAACGTCCGGAATTGGGCCCCTATTTAAAACCCAAAGATGGGTCCCCCAAAAGATAACAGAAAGGGAAAGAGTGAGCTACTCCAAGCCCCAAATATAAACTCATTTTTTGGGGCAACCCCAAACCCAAACCCTGAAGTCGAAGATGAAAAAAATTTTTTTAAAGGGACCAAAAAAATTTGATTAACACAAGCCATCCGATTTTTATCCTGACCCCAAAATTTTGACTTCGAACAGGGAAAAATGACATGCCCATGCACTCTGCCCCCGGGCCAAACTAAAGGAACTCTGTGTTTTATCAAGAACTGCAAGAACCCCCCATCAAGAGCCTTTTCCCTCCTATGGGGGGAGGGACAAGGACACGGGGGGCGTCCCCCAGTTTTCTAAAAAAAACAGACAAAAAAACCCCCCCTCCAAAAGGGGCCCCGTAAAACAACAGCAAAGAACTACCCGACCCCAAAAGCAAATAACCCTCCCAAATCATAAAAATCTTTGGGAAAGGGGCCCAAAAAAGCAAGATCACCACCCATCTAAAACCCAACATTACACAACCCGGGCAACATGGGTTTTTTAAAAAGGTTTGCTCCTTTTCGTCTCAACTATTTGGGTCACTACACCCAAAGGGCCCCAATGCACAAAAAGACAAAAAGAATGCGGGTTTTTAATATAAAAGACTTTGCAAAAGCCTTCCCACAAGTGTTGGGCCATGGCTTTAAAAGGGGCAACAAAAAACGTCTAAAGGAAAAACAAGGGAAAAATCGGTCGATGGATCTTAATTTCCTCACTAAAAGAACACAGAGAAATAGTCGTCAACAGGGGGGGAAAGTCCCCATCAGCTACGGTGAAAAGCTCTGTTTCCCCAAGGCACATTTCCCTCCCATCTTGTTCCTAAACCTCAAATCCGACATAGCCAAAAGGGTGTCCAAACCCCAGCACCGTGTCTTCCCCTTTCAGATGACACCCGAAAACTGCAGGGCATGTCTTTTCCCTTGGGAGACCTGGGAAACCCAAACCCGGCAACCCAAAACTTTTTAGTGGGCTCAGAAAAAAATATGAAGTTTTAACGATGAGAAAAATTTTAAATTTCTTCCCGAAAAAGGTAAACATGAGGAAAAATTAAAAACTTTATCAGAGTACAAAACAAATTCTGGCCCCAAAAAGAGCGAAACACCAACGTCAAAGACCGGGAGTGATCAAAGTCGAGGGTCTCACCTTCAAGGGCCCAATAACATTGTATCAATCGCATCTGCTCGAAAAATGACAGGATGGATAATGAGAACCTTCAAAACTAGGGAGGCCAAGCCCATGATGGCACTCTTCAGGTCACTTGTTCTATCTAGGCTGGAATATTGCTGCACACTAACAGCACCTTTCAAGGCAGGTGAAATTGCCGACCTAGAAAATGTACAGAGAACATTCACGGCGCGCATAACGAGATAAAACACCTCAATTACTGGGAGCGCTTGAGGTTTCCTAAACCTGTATTCCCTGGAACGCAGGAGGGAGAGATACATGATTATATGCACCTGGAAAATCCTAGAGGGACTAGTACCGAACTTGCACACGAAAATCACTCACTACGAAAGCAAAAGACTTGGCAGACGATGCACCATCCCCCCAATGAAAAGCAGGGGTGTCACTAGCACGTTAAGAGACCATACAATAAGTGTCATTGGCCCGAGACTGTTCAACTGCCTCCCAGCACACATAAGGGGGATTACCAACAGACCCCTGGCAGTCTTCAAGCTGGCACTGGACAAGCACCTAAAGTCAGTTCCTGATCAGCCGGGCTGTGGCTCGTACGTTGGTTTGCGTGCAGCCAGCAGCAACAGCCTGGTTCATCAGGCTCTGATCCACCAGGAGGCCTGGTCACAGACCGGCCCGCGGGGGCGTTGACCCCCGGAACTCTCTCCAGGTAAACTCCAGGTAAGTTAAGGTAGCAAAAGAATAAAAAAAAGTAGAAAAAAAGAATATATGAGGTAGTTGGTACTAGTTAGCAAAAGATAGTTAAGGGCCTTGAACAATAATATAATTGAAATATACACTAATTGCACACACAATATAGTCACTAAGATATGAAAAGAATCTTAGAGTAGGAATTATAATATAAACTTGTAATATAAAAATACAAATTGAAATGGTACTTGCAATTGCACTAGAGTCTGGTATAGGTTGTTGACAAGATCAGGAGTATAACTAGATTTAAATTGACAAAATAAAATTCACAATTAAAGTACCAAAAGAATAATAGTAAAAAATAACCAGGGTAATGTCTTGGTTATAATATGATAGTAAGATGGTGGACAGGTACACAGGTACAGAGGCACACAAGTGCACAGGTACACAGGTACACAGGTACAAAGGATAATATAAAGGTTGGAGTTGAATATACAAACTTGAAAATTTGGCAACAAAATGTTATGGGAAGTATAAAATAATGATTAATGTACAAAAGTAAAATTGACTGGTAGTAAATATGGTGTTTAATAAAATTTTAGTAAGTAATAATGATTACAAAAAAGTGAAAAAGTAATGTTTATTTCATTCAATATTGCACTGGTAGTTATACTAGAGGTTATATGGCAGTACAAGGTAATTAAGAGTACTCTAAGATAGTAAATGTGGTATAAAACAGGTAAAGGTAATTAGACAAGTAATGGTTATTAAATGTCAAAAATGTTAAGAGTAAATTGAAATTATAGTAAAAATGATAATTATTAATTTTAGTAAGTAATATCAATTGATAGTATTTAAAAAAATATGAGGTAGTAATATGGACAGAGAAAGTATCAATTCAGCTAATGTTTAAGCAAACAATAGTAAATAAGAAAATTACATAAGGTGACTTATGCTTACTAGTAAAATCACAAAATGAGGTAGTTGATTATTTAATTACTAAGAGATTGTAAAATGAAATTTGAATAATAATGGAGCAAAACATGACTGATTGGAGGGTCTTGCCAAAATCAGTCACGCCAGTTGATGTTAGTTGTTGTTCAAGGCTGTTGATCTTATTCTCAAGGTGAAGTAACTTTGATTCATGGTTTGTTATTGTTGCATGGAGAGACTTATTTTCAGCACGAAGATTTAAGTTATCCGCCGTTAGGGTGGTGATGTAGTTCTTTAGAGTGTCAGGATCATTAGTCATACCTGGGAGCATATCAGATGGGTTAAATCCTATGAAGGTAGTAGAGGTAGAGAGGGAGTCAGTCACGGTTGTTGTTGTTGTAGTTGAGTCGCCTGGGTTGGTGGGCGAGGGGAAGTCGGCCATGTTTGTTGTTGTTGATGTGTCTCTCTGGGTGGTGAGGGGGGTGGATGGGGCACCGGCATCCTGCTGGGTCATCTTATGGAATAGTCGGTTTCTAGGTGCTGCCTTGCTGTTCTTAGTGCTGTTTCTTCTATGAGTTGGTCTCATAGTAGTACAGGAGTTGCTGTGGTTGGTTGAAGAAACTGAATTAGTTAAGAGCTTTGAGTTGGTAGTTGTCTGGCAGCGGGGCTGTGCTTGGAGTTTGAGGGGCAGCCTTCACTTCAATCAGTAATTTTTCGGTTTGTAGGTATCGCTGTTGTTTGTCTTGGGTCATACTGGGTTCTACGTATGTTCGTGCAGTTATGATTGCAATTAGGCCATCACAGAAGCATTGACGGGCACTGCAGGTGATAAAAATGACAGAGCTTGCTGCCTCTGCTGCCTAGTAGAGTGACGGAATGAAAACAACATGGCATCGAAAATCGTCTGACCCGAAAATGCTGTATAGCCACATTAGGAGGAAGACAACAGTCAAAGACCAGGTAATCAGGCTGAGGGAAGAAAGTGGGGAGCTCACAAAAAATGATCAAGAGGTATGTGAGGAACTCATCATGAGATTTCAGGAAGTATTTACAGTGGAGGCTGAAGGGACACTGGGAAGACAAAAAAGTAGGGTATATCAAAAAAGGGATATACCAACAAGTGTTGGATGAATTACACACATCTGAGGAGAAGGTGAAGAAGCTGATAAGTGCTCCCTTATTTAGAATATTGCTCAGTGCTGACGGCCCCATTCAAAGCATGAGAAATATCAAAACTGGAACAAATACAGTAAACATTTTTGGCTCACACTGAGCCAGTAAAGTACCTAAATTACTGGGAACGCCTTCAAGTCATGAACATGTACTCATTGGAGCAGAGGAGAGAGAGATACATGATAATATATACCTAGAAAGTACTTGAGGGCCTGGTCTCAAATCTGCACACTGCCATAACAGCATACTGGAGTGAGAAATATGGGAGGAAGTGCAAAATAAACCCAATGATGAGCAGGGGTGCGGTGGGGACAATTAGGGAACACTGTGTCAACATCTGGGGTCCCAGTCTATTCAACATCTTACCAGAGGATATCAGAAACACTGCTGGAACAAGTGTAGAAGCCTTCAAGAGGAAACTGGACAAGTATCTTCACCAGGTGCAAGATCAACCAGGCTGTGATGGATATGTGGGGCAGTGGGCCTCCAGCAGCAACAGCCTGGTTGACCAGGCAAGCACCAGATTAGCCTGGCCCACAGCCAGGCTCTGAGAGTAGTGAAACTCTCGAAACTCTTCAAAGGTATATCAAAGGTACCTGCCTATCTGCTTCTCTACCTACCTATATGCCTGCCTCCCTACCTACCTTTCTGTCTCCCTCCCTACCAACCTTTCTCCCTCCCTGTCTGCCTCCTCCCTGCCTGCTTGTCTGCCTCCTCCCTGCCTTCCTGTCTGCCTCCCTCCCTACCTGCCTATATGCCTCCCTCCCTACCTACCTTTCTGTCTCCCTCCCTGTCTGCCTCCTCCCTCCCTGCCTGCCTGCTGCCTTCCTTCCTGCCTGCCTGTCTGCCTCCCTACCTACCTTTCTGTCTCCCTGTCTGCCTCCTCCCTGCCTGCCTCCCTCCCTCCCTACATGCCTGTCTGCCTCCTCTGTCTGCCTCCTCCCTACCTACCTGATTGTCTGCCCTCCTCCCTGTCTGCCTCCTACCTGCCTGTCTGCCCTCCTCCCTGTCTGCCTCCTACATGCCTGTCTGCCTCCTCTCTACCTGTCTGTCTGCCTCCCTCTCTGCCTGCCTGTCTGCCTCCCTACCTGCCTGTCTGTCTCCCTCCCTGTCTGCCTCCTCACTACCTACCTGTCTGCCTCCCTCCCTACCTGCCTGTCTGCCTCCCTCTTGTCTGCCTCCTCCCTACCTTAGGTGGCCTGGTGGCTAAAGCTCCCGCTTCACACATGGAGGGCCCGGGTTCGATTCCCAGCGGGTGGAAACATTTTGACACGTTTCCTTACACCTGTTGTCCTGTTCACCTAGCAGCAAATAGGTACCTGGGTGTTAGTCGACTGGTGTGGGTTGCATCCTTGGGGACAAGATTGAGGACCCCAATGGAAATAAGTTAGACAGTACTCGATGACGCACTGACTTTCTTGGGTTATCCTGGGTGGCTAACCCTTCGGGGTTAAAAATCCGAGCAAAATCTTATCTTATCTTATCTTACCTGTCTGCCTCCCTCCCTACCTACCTGTGTGCCTCCCTCCCTACCTGCCTGTCTGTCTCCCTCCCTGTTTGTCTTCTCCCTACCTGTCTGTCTACCTCCTCCCTACCTGCCTGTCTGCCTCCTCCCTACCTGCCTGTCTGCCTCCCTCCCTACCTGTCTGTCTGCCTCCTCCCTACCTGCCTGTCTGCCTCCTCCCTACCTGCCTGTCTGCCTCCCTCCCTACCTGCCTGTCTGCCTCCTCCCTACCTGCCTGTCTGCCTCCCTCCCTACCTGCCTGTCTGCCCGGTGGCCTGGTGGCTAAAGCTCCCGCTTCACACACGGAGGGGCCCGGGTTCGATTCCCGGCGGGTGGAAACATTTCGACACGTTTCCTTACACCTGTTGTCCTGTTCACCTAGCAGCAAATAGGTACCTGGGTGTTAGTCGACTGGTGTGGGTCGCATCCTGGGGGACAAGATTAAGGACCCCAATGGAAATAAGTTAGACAGTCCTCGATGACGCACTGACTTTCTTGGGTTATCCTGGGTGGCTAACCCTCCGGGTTAAAATCCGAACGAATCTTATCTTATTTTACCCTCCCTACCTGCCTGTCTGCCTCCCTCCCTACCTGCCTGTTCTGCCTCCCTACCTGCCTGTCTGCCTCCCTCCCTCCCTACCTGCCTGTCTGCCTCCTCCCTACCTGCCTGTCTGCCTCCCTCCCTACCTGCCTGTCTGCCTCCCTCCCTACCTGCCTGTCTGCCTCCTCCCTACCTGCCTGTCTGCCTCCTCCCTCCCTACCTGCCTGTCTGCCTCCTCCCTACCTGCCCCTCCCCTCCCTACCTGCCTGTCTGCCTCCCTCCCTACCTGCCTGTCTGCCTCCCCCTACCTGCCTGTCTGCCTCCCCCCCCACCTGCCTGTTCTGCCTCCTCCCTACCCTGCCTGTTCTGCCTCCCTCCCTACCTGCCTGTCTGCCTCCCTCCCTACCTGCCTTTCTGCCTCCTCCCTACCTGCCTGTCTGCCTCCTCCCTACCTGCCTGTCTGCCCCTCCCTCCCTACCTGCCTGTCTGCCTCCCTCCCTACCCTGCCTGTCTGCCTCCCTCCCTACCTGCCTGTCTGCCTCCCTCCCTACCTGCCTGTCTGCCTCCCTCCCTACCGCCTGTCTGCCTCCCTCCCCTACCTGCCTGTCTGCCTCCCCCTACCTGCCTGTCTGCCTCCCTCCCTACCTGCCTCCTGTCTGCCTCCCTCCCCTACCTGCCTGTCTGCCCCCCTCCCTACCTGCCTGTCTGCCTCCCTCCCTACCTGCCTGTCTGCCTCCCTCCCTACCTGCCTGTCTGCCTCCCTCCCTACCTGCCTGTCTGCCTCCCTCCCTACCTGCCTGTCTGCCTCCCTCCCTACCTGCCTGTCTGCCTCCCTCCCTACCTGCCTGTCTGCCTCCCTCCCTACCTGCCTGTCTGCCTCCCTCCCTACCTGCCTGTCTGCCTCCCTCCCTACCTGCCTGTCTGCCTCCCTCCCTACCTGCCTGTCTGCCTCCCTCCCTACCTGCCTGTCTGCCTCCCTCCCTACCTGCCTGTCTGCCTCCTCCCTACCTGCCTGTCTGCCTCCTCCCTACCTGCCTGTCTGCCTCCCTCCCTACCTGCCTGTCTGCCTCCCTCCCTACATGATAATATTTTTATTTCTACAAGTACATGTACAAGGTACACAGGTACATATACAAGGTACACAGGTACATGTACAAGGTACACTGGCCTGGCTGACATCAGTGAGACTTGTTATGCAGAACATTTCAGGTAAATTAAATCAATTTTGTCCCAGGGTGCGACCCACACCATTCAACTAACACCCAGGTACCCACTTTACTGATACATGTATTAATAATATAATTATGGAAAATTTTATAGGGGGTTACCTGTATGTACCTCAACATTACATGCATAGGAGTAATCTTATTGGGAGACAACAACCATATTGTTTACCGTAGTCACCCCGTGTAGACATGTGAGAAAACTTAACCACCTCTGGTCACTGCAGGTGGGCCTTCGACCTCACAATCTTATCCATATCTATCCGAGACCAGTATAAATTGGATAGCACCCACAAGTACGGCGCTACTAATTAATTGTGGACTGTATAGATTATATTAGTTTAACTGAATGAAGGGGGGGGGGGGGTAGGTTACACATGGATATAATTCCACCACTTACCACTGGGTGGCCCGGTGGCCTGGTGGCTAAAGCTCCCGCTTCACACACGGAGGGCCCGGGTTCAATTCCCGGCAGGTGGAAACATTTCGACACGTTTCCTTACACCTGTTGTCCTGTTCACCTAGCAGCAAATAGGTACCTGGGTGTTAGTCGACTGGTGTGGGTTGCATCCTGGGGGACAAGATTAAGGACCCCAATGGAAATAAGTTAGACAGTCCTCGATGACACACTGACTTTCTTGGGTTATCCTGGGTGGCTAACCCTCCAGGGTTAAAAATCCGAACGAAATCTTATCTTACCAGATATTCTCTGGTGGTCACTTGATGCAGCTGGATCACCCACAACATACCTAACTGGCCAGTATCAGTCTGCTATAACTAGAAGGGTTACTTAACTGTGGGTGATTGATGCTCCTTATTTCCTCCATTCACCATCTCATTTCGATGTCCTGCTACACAGACACAATTCTTATTCCAGCAGGACAAGGTATCCGTTGGTTTGTCCCGGTTTAGAAGTCGTGACTCCATAAAAACTTCACTATCCTCGGGACAGGAACCACGAGGTCTACATGTGTTCACTCGGAGCAAGGCGACTTATTTCACTTCACACATTCTCTTAACTTAGTGTTATTATCACTGATTACATTACAATTCACAAGACAATTTAATGTCTCATCATTATTATGCCCATTAGAGGTCACTCCCTTAAGATCTGAGACCGATGAGTGATGATTAAATCACTGGTATTTTCCCCTGGACGCACTCCATTGCGTCGCACCAGTCACCACCGGTCCTACCATTATTCACTAATTTTACCACTTTATTACTGTGGTCCCGTAAATCACGTTCACTCTTCACCAGGAACAGTTATGACACTTCCTATTATAAAGTGAAGCCTGTATTAATCCTTAGGCCGCCGTGAACGCCAATTTCCTGATCCCATGCTTTCCCAGCCTCTTAACTCCATTCCAAACACTCCCGCTCCTTGATGCCCCGTCTCGACCTCTCCCTGCCCATCAGCGCAGGCGCAGAGCTTCCCTGTTGGTTCTACTCCATTTTCAAATACATTTTTGACCCATGTCGACACATTAAAGACGTATTAGGCACTATAGCTTCGGAAGATTAAAATATTTTCCACAATAATAATATCTTTTATTTACTACAAGTACATATACAGTCCTAGCTGACATCAATGACATACTACTATATAGAAAGCTGCTTGTTATGCTGAGCATTTTGGGCAAATTAGGTCAGTTTTGTCCCAGGATGCGACCCACACCAGTCCACTAACACTCAGGTACCCATTTTAAACTGATGAGTGAACAGGGACAGGAACAGCAGGTGTCTTATGGAAACATGCCCTAGTGTTTTCCAGCTGTACCGGAGGAGATTCAAACCTCGGACCTCAGTGTGTGAGCTAAGTTTTATGGAAACACGTCCTAATGTTTTCTAGCGTTACTGGGGATCGACGCCCCAGACCTCAGTGTGTGAGCATTCTGCCAGCCTGTCTCCTTGCATCCCTATCTGTCTGCCTGCCTAACTCCCTCCATGCCTGCCCCCCTTCCTCCCTGCCTGCCTCCTCTGCCCTGCCTTGCCCGTCCCTTTCCTTCCCTGCCTTGCTGTACCCTGTCACTTTGCTTGGGCATGAGAACAGTCGAAAAGTTACTCGTCAGCACTTACCAGCCTGATAAGAAGGTCAAAAAAATTGTATTATGAAAATAGATTACATAACATCAAAGGTGATATGAAAAAAACCTGGAAAACTCTATCTGAAATTCTTGGAACTAAAAAGTTATCCAAAAACAAAACAATCAAACTAACAAAATCAGATGAACCCCCACTCACACCTACTGAAACAGCGAACAAAATACCAAGCACAAACACCCGTCCATCAGACTACCTCATAGGTACCTACCCAAATACGCTATTCCTAGCTCCAACCAACCCCATAGAAGTTACACTCATCATAAACACCCTTAAAAACAAGGCAGGAGACAAACAACTTGGCTGCTTTTATGTACATAAAAACTTCTCAAGTATTGTCACCAATTATTGCAACGCTCTTTAACAAATCCACTGAATCATCTACCTTCCCAACAATCCTCAAAATAATGAGGGTCACTCCGATCCACAAAGGAGGTGACCAAGCTGACTTGAATAACTATAGACCAATATCTAACTTACCACTGCTCTCTAAAATCTTTGAAAAATTAATTCATAGACGGATCTATTCCTACCTCGTCTCACACAGCATATTAAATCCTTGTCAGTTTGAATTCAGGAATAATAAAAGCACAAATGATGCTATCATACACATGCTAGAACTAATATATACCGCACTTGAAAAGAAGTCCCGCTATGCATTTTCATTGATTTACGTAAAGCTTTCGATACAGTCGACCATGAACTGTTGTACTCCAAATTAATGCACTATGGTATCAGAGGTCACTCCCTCAACTACCTAAAGTCATACCTTAGTAACAGAACTCAATATGTGTATGCAAATTATGCAAATTCTTCCACCCAACCAGTCACAGTAGGAGTACCACAATGAAGCATCCTTGGACCACTCCTCTTTCTCATCTACATCAGTGATCTATCGAATGCATCACAGCTACTCAAACCCATATTATTTGCAGATGACACTACATATGTCTTTTCCCACCCAAACACAGTCATACTAGCAAACACAATCAATGCTGAATTACAGAAAATATCTGCCTGGATGATGACTAATAAACTTACCCTGAACACTGATAAAACCTATTTCATTCAGTTTGGAAACAAAGCTGCAAATGATCCAATTAACATAACGCTAAATGGATCATCAGTCACAAGACTCACAGAGGGAAAATTCCAAGGTATCCACCTTGACAGTAGCCATAAGTTCCGGACACATTCTAGAAATCACCAAGAAAATCTCCAGGACTGTAGGCATACTATCAAAGATAAGGTACTATGTTCCACAATCAACTCTCCTGGCACTGTACCATTCACTCATATATCCTTACCTTACATATGGAATTTGTGCATGGGGATCAACAACATCCAATCACCTAAAACCCATAATAACCCAGCAAAAGGCAGCAGTAAGAATGATAACAAATTCCCACTCCCGCCAACATACTCCACCAATTTTCAAAAGTCTGAATCTGCTCACCATTAAGAACATCCATACTTATTCATGTGCCTACTACATACACAGAACAATACACGCAAATATAAATCCCCCACTCAAACTTCTCACCAACCTAAACAGGACACATGACCACAACACAAGACACAGATATCTTTTTGATATACCTCGTGTCCATATCACACTGTGTAAAAACTCTATGCACATAAAGGGCCCCAAAATATGGAATTCATTACCAGAAGATATCAAAGTAACCCAGTCTGAAAATCAATTTCAGACTCTTCTCAAAAGCCACTTAATCACACTAGACTAAATGCTAAATACTCAGTACACACATACTCGCCTATGTACTCCCACATCATAACTTCAACAATCACATTGAATCTTATATCCATTGTTGACAGGAATATAATTGAATCATTGTTTTCACAAAAGCATTTTCGAATATAAATATATCTTTGTATTATACAAATTTTGATTCATTTATAATTAATATTCTGCTGTACAACTATGAAATAATTACTATCCTACTGCACAACTATGATATACTCCTTAGTATTAAGTAGACTGTAAGCCAATAATGTTAAGTTGGCCCATAATGCCTAGGCATGATAGAGGCTCTCTTTGTATTGGAACCCACTATTGTAAATACAAAATCTCAATGTACTGTTTGCAAAGACATAAAATAAATAAATAAATAAATTTGGAGCAGTATTTGCTGCAGTATTTGCTGCTGTATTTGCTGCAGTATTTGCTGTAGTATTTGCTGCAGCATTTGCAGTAGTATTTGCACAAGTATTTGCTGGCAAACCTAAGACAATTTCCAGTAAATATAATATAATATAAATATAATATAAATATATATGATATAATCCTTAGTGTTAAGTAGACTGTAAGCCAATAATGTTAAGTTGGCCCATAATGCCTGGCATGATAGAGGCTCTCTTTGTATTGGAACCCACTATTGTAAATACAAAATCTCAATGTACTGTTTGCAAAGACATAAAATAAATAAATAAATAAATATAGTATACATTTCTTACATACTCCTGTAATCTGTTTGTTGTTTATATACCTTTAATGTCCTCTATACATACATAGTGTTCATTGTTGTTGTAGTCTTAAGTTATTCTTAAGCTTGTCAGAAATACTCTGCATGACCGTCGTCTGTCTGCACGACTATGGTATGTCTGCATGACTATGGTATGTCTGCATGACTATGGCATGTCTGCATGACTATGGTATGTCTGCATGACTAGGGTAATGTCCTGCATGACTATGGCAGTCTGCATGACTATGGAAATGTCTGCATGACATGGTATGTCATCATGACTATGCATGTCTGCATGACTATGGCATGTCTGCATGACTATGGTATGTCTGCATGACTATGGTATGTCTGCATGACTATGGCATGTCTGCATGACTATGGTCTGTCTGCACGACTATGGAATGTCGCATGACAAAGGGCCATGTCTGCATGACTTTTGGCATGTCTGCATGACTATGGTATGTCTGCATGACTATGGTATGTCTGCACGACTATGGTATGTCTGCATGACTATGGCATGTCTGCATGACTATGGATGTTTTGCATGACTAGGGTATACTGCAACGACCAAGGTATGTCTGCATGACTATGGTATGTCTGCATGACTATGGTATGTCTGCATGACTATGGCATGTCTGCATGACTATGGCATGTCTGCATGACTATGGTATTCTCCCATGACTATGGTATGTCTGCACGACTATGGTATGCCCTGCATACTATGGCATTCTGCACGACAAATGGTATGTCTGCATGACTAAGGGTATGTCGCATCCTATGGTAGTCTGCATGACTATGGCATGTCTGCATGACTATGGCATGTCTGCATGACTATGGTCTGTCTGCACGACTATGGTATGTCTGCATGACTATGGCATGTCTGCACGACTATGGTATGTCTGCATGACTATGGTATGTCTGCATGACTATTTTATGTCTGCATGACTATGGTATGTCTGCATGACTATGGTATGGCATGACTGTGATCTCTGTGCATGACTATGGCCCGTCTGCATGACCGCCGTCTGTCTGCACGACTATGGTATGTCTGCATGACTATGGTATGTCTGCATGACTATGGTATGTCTGCATGACTATGGCATGTCTGCATGACTATGGCATGTCTGCATGACTATGGTACGTCTGCACGACTATGGTATGTCTGCATGACTATGGTATGTCTGCATGACTATGGCATGTCTGCATGACTATGGCATGCCCTGCATGACTATGGTATGTCAGCATGACTATGGCATGTCTGCATGACTATGGCATGTCTGCATGACTATGGTATGTCAGCATGACTATGGCATGTCTGCATGACTATGGCATGTCTGCACGACTATGGTCTGTCTGCACGACTATGGTATGTCTGCATGACTATGGTATGTCTGCATGACTATGGCATGTCTGCATGACTATGGTACGTCTGCATGACTATGGTATGTCTGCATGACTATGGCATGTCTGCATGACTATGGCATGTCTGCATGACTATGGTATGTCTGCATGACTATGGTATGTCTGCATGACTATGGTAATGTCTGCATACTATGGTATTTTCTGCATGACTATGGCATGTCTGCATGACTATGGTATGTCTGCATGACTGGTCTGTCTGCATGACTGTGGTCTGTCTGCATGACTATGGTCTGTCTGCATGACTGTGGTCTGTCTGCATGACTATGGTCTGTCTGCTTGCCTGTGGTCTGTCTGCATGACTATGGTTGTCTGCATGACTGGTCTGCATGCCTGTGGTCTGTCTGCGTGCCTATGGTCTGCCTGCATGCCTGTGGTCTGTCTGCATGACTATGGTCTGTCTGCATGACTGTGATCTGTCTGCATGACTGTGGTCTGTCTGCATTACTATGGTCTGTCTGCATGATTGAGGTCTGTCTGCATGGATATGGTCTGTCTGCATGACTATTTTCTGTCTGCATGACTATGGTCTGTCTGCATGAATAGGGCCTGTCTGCATGACTGTAGTCTGTCTGCATGACTATGGTCTGCATGACTATCATCTATCTGCATGACTGTGGTCTGTCTGCATGACTGTGGTCTCTGTGCATGACTATGGCCCGTCTGCATGACTGTGGTCCATCTGCATGACTATGGTCTGTCTGCATGACTGGTCCGTCTGCATGACTATGGTCTGTCTGCATGACTTATGGTCTGTCTGCATGACTGGTCTGTCTGCATGCAAAGGTCTGTCTGCATGACTATGGTCTGTCTGCATGACAATGGTCTGCATGACTATGGTCTGTCTGCATGACAATGATCTGTCTGCATGACTGGTGGCCTGTCTGCATGACTATGGTCTATCTGCATGATAGTGGTCTGTCTGCATAACTATGGTCTGTCTGCATGACTGTGGTCTGTCTGCATGAATGTGGTCTGTCTGCATGAATGTGGTCTGTCTGCATGATTATGGTCTGCATGACTGACCTGTCTGCATGACTGTGGTCTGTCTGCATAACTATGGTCCATCAGCATGACTGTGGTCTGCCTGCATAAATGGTCTGTCTGCATGACTGTGGTCTGTCTGCATGACTATGATCTGTCTGCATGACTATGTTCTGTCTGCATGACTGGTCTGTCTGCATGACTATGGTCTGTCTGCATGACTATGGTGTGTCTGCAAGACTATGGTGTGTCTGCATGAGTGTGGTCTGTCTGCATGAGTATAGCCTGTCTGCATGAGTAGCCTTTCTGCATGACTGTGGTCTGTCTGCATGACTGTGGTCTGTCTGTATGACTGTGGTCTGCCTGTCTATGATCTGTCTACACGACGGTGGACTGATCACATCGACTCAAGGCTGAGAGACTACCTCAAAATCCACCTGTTCTTCACCATTCTCCTTTGTATGGACTGATGAAGCCACTGTGTGGCGAAACGTTTCCTCATTAAAGAAAACCAAATGTAGCACATGTGTCTAATTTATAAACCTGTCGGTTCTCTGAACCATTCATCTATAAATCACAAACTAATAATAACTCAACTAGAAGCCACAGTACGAATGATCACACAGTCCACTGCTAGACAACCCCCACTATCCCCACTATGAAAGATCACACAGTCCACTGCTAGACAACAACCCCCCTTCCCACCATGAATGATCACACAGTCCACTGCTAGACAACAACCCCCCTTCCCACCATGAATGATCACACAATCCACTGCTGGACAACAACCCCCCTTCCCACCAAGAATGATCACACAATCCCACTGCTGGACAACAAACCCCCCTTCCCACCATGAATGATCACACAGTCCACTGCTGGACAACAACCCCCCTTCCCACCATGAATGATCACACAGTCCACTGCTGGACAACAACCCCCCTTTCCACCATGAATGATCACACAGTCCACTGCTAGACAACAACTCCCCATCCCTCCACAATGAATGATTACACAGTCCACTGCTAGACAACCCCCACTATCCCCACTATGAAAGATCACACAGTCCACTGCTAGACAGCAATCCCCCATCCCTCCACAATGAATGATTACACAGTCCACTGCTAGACAACCCCCCTCCCCCACTAAGAATGACCACACAGTCTACTGCTAGACAATAACCACACTCCCCCCACCATGAATGATCACACAGTCCACTGCTAGATAACCCCCACCCCCCATTATGAATGATTTACATAGTCCACTGCTAGTCAATAAACCCCCCCCCCCCCACTATGAATGATCACAGAGTCCATTGCTAGACAACCCCCATCCCCCACTATGACCAATCCTAGACAAAAACCCCCCTCCCAATATGAATGATCACAGAGTCCCCCTGCTAGACAACCCCCCTATCACCCCACAATGAATGATCACACAGTAAACTGATAGACAATAACCCACCTCCCCCCACAATGAATGATCACACAGTCCACGCTAGAAAAAACAACCCCCCCTCCCCCACTACAAATGATTACACAGTTTCACTGCAGACAAACAACCCTCCCCTTCCCCACTATGAAGATCACACAGTAAACTGCTAGACAATAACCCCCCACCCACCCACTATGAATGATCACACAGTCCACTGCTAGACAAACACCCCCCCCCCCCAACGACAAATGAACACAGTCCACTGCTAGACCAACAGCCCCCTGCCCCACTAAGAATGATCACAAGTCCCCTGCTAGACAACGCCCCCTCCCCAATGACAAATGAACACAGTCCCACTGCTAACAAAACCCCCCCCTCCCCCCAAAATGAATGATCACACAGTCAACTGCTGGACAACAACCGCCCTCTCCCCCACTATGAATGATCACAGTCCACTGCTAGACAACCCCTCTTCCCCCATTATGAATGATCACATTCCACTGCTAGACAACCCCCCTCCCCCACTACGAATGACCACACAGTCCACTGTTAGACAACAACTCCCGCATACCCTACTGTGAATGTTTACACAGTCCACCGCTAGACAACAACCTTCCTATCCCCACTATGAATGATCACACAGTCCACTGCTAGAGAACAACCCCCCACTTCCCCCACTATGATCACACAGTCCACTGCAGACAACCCCCCTTCCCCCATTATGAATGATCACACAGTCTACTGCTAGACAACAACAACCCCTCCCCCACTATGAATGATTATGTAGTCCACTGCTAGACAGCAACCCCCCTCCCCCACTATGAATGAATACACAGTCTGCTGCTAGACAACAATCCTCCCCTTCTCCACTATGATCACAGTGTCCACTGCTAAACAACCCCCTCCCCTACTATGAATGATCACACAGTCCACTGCTAGACTACTACCTCTGCTCCCCCACTATGATCACACAATCCACTGCTAGACAACAACCCCAGTTCCCACCATGTATGATCACACAGACCACTGCTAGACAACCTCCTCCTCTCTACTATGAATGATCACACAGTCTAGTGCTAGACAACTCCCCCTCCCCCCACTGTGAATGATCACACAGTCCACTACTAAACAACAACTCCCTCTTCACCCACTATGAATGATCACACAGTCCACTGCTAGAGAACAACCCCTCTCCTCCTCCCACTATGAATGATCACACAGTCCACTGCTAGACAACAACCCCCCTCCCCCAATATGAAGGGTTACACCAATACATAAAGGTGGTGACCCTACAGACTTAAACAACTATAGGCCAATATCTAACTTACCATTGCTATCCAAAATCTTTGAGAAACTCGTGCACAGGAGATTGTATTCATTTATAACAGCTCAAAACATACTCAACCCCTGCCAATTTGGATTCAGGAAAAATAAAAGCACTAATGATGCAATCATAAAAATGCTAGATCTGCTTTACACAGCATTGGAAAATGAGGAATATCCACTAGGAATTTTTATTGACCTAAGAAAAGCTTTTGACACAGTAGACCACGACATCCTACTCCACAAACTTGATCATTACGGTATAAGAGGCCATGCGCTTGCTTATTTCAAATCTTACATTACTAATAGTATCAGTATGTCACCATTAAAGACCACAGCATCAGCAACACAGCCACTTGATACTGGAGTTCCACAGGGAAGTGTCCTTGGTCCCCTGCTCTTCCTCATATACATCAATGACCTACCCAAACGTATCCCAACACCTGAAACCCATTCTCTTTGCTGACGATACGACTTATGTCACTCTCACCCTAATCTTGCCACCCTCAACACCATGTGAATGAGGAGCTGAATCAAAATATCGACTTGGATGACAGCCAATAAACTTATGATAAACACTGACAAAACCTACTAAATTATGTTTGGTAGCAGAGCAGGAGATGCACAAATTAACATTAAATTGACAACACTCTAATTACCAGAAATAATGGGGACAAATTCCTAGGCTTATACCTTGACAACCTGAATTTCAGCACCCATATCCAGCATATAACCAAAAAAGTATCCAAAACGGTTGGGATCCTCTCCAAGATATGATACTACGTGCCGCAAAATGCCCTTCTCACACTATAACCACCACTTATTTTATCCATACCTCACCTAATGCTATTTGTGCTTGGGGATCAACTGCAGCAACACACCTAAAGCCAATAATAACCCAACAAAAAGCTGCAGTAAGAATAATCACTAAATCCCATCCCTGGCAACACACCCCCCCACTCTTCATAGACCTAAACTTACTCCCAGTTCAGTACATCCACACTTACTACTGTGCAATCTACATCTACAGGGCCTTAAACTCTAATATCAACCTGACCTAAAAACGCTTTCCTTGATAGTTGTACAGAACCCACAGGCATAACACCAGACACAAACATCTCTACGACATTCCCCGTGTCCAACTAAACCTTACAAAAATTCAATGTATGTCAAAGGCCCAAAATCTGGAATACCCACCTGAGAATCTAGAACTGCAGACACATTCATCACCTTCAAAACTACCCTTAGAAAAAATCTTATCTCCCCGATACACCCCCGTCAACTAACTACACGAATACCACCTGGGGGCTCACACTTACACTCACTCACTCATTTGACCATAAACAGAAATATTAATCTCAATCTTAAAATAATGAATCCTTGATACTCCAATACTGAAACTATGTACTGTGCCAAAACAAAAGCATTCACATTGCTAAACTCACAAACTAGTATTTAGTCACTTAGCCATAATACCAACTTACATCATAATTTGTAATATTTTACAATTAAGAATAAAACTAAGTATGCCCGAAATGCCTAGCCATGCTAAGCGTTCTAGTGGTACACTCTGTAATCACTATTTTACTACATGTAAACCATGCAATAACCAAATTTCTGTAAACTCAGCATTGTAATCCTTATAGAGAATAAACTTTGAATTTGAATTTGAATTTGATCACACAGTCCATTGCTAGACAACAACCCCGCCCCATCCACCACCATCAATGATCACACAGTCCACTGCTAGACAACAATTTCCCATCCCCCACTATGAATGATCACACAGTTCACTTCTAGACAACCCCCCCTCCTCCAGTATGAATGATCACACAATCCACTGCTAGACAACCCCCCCTCCCCCCACTATGATGACACACATCCCACTGCTAGACAACCCCCCTCTCCCCACTATGAATGATACACAGTCCACTACTAGACAACCCCCCTCCCCCACTATGAACACAGTCCACTGCTAGACAACAACCCCCTCCCCCCACTCTGAATGATCACACATTCCACTGCTAGATAAAAAAAACCTCCTCCCACTATGAATGATCACACAGTGCACTGCAAAGACAACAACCCCCCCTCTACCACTATGATCACAGTCCACTTTTAGACAACCCCCACACTCCTCACTATGAATGATCACAGTCCACTGTAGACAAAAACCCCCCTCCCACACTATGAATGATCAAACAGTCCACTGCAAGGCAACCCCCCTCCCCCACTGTGAATGATCACATAGTCCAATGCTAGACAACACCCCCTACTATGAATGATCAGACATCCACTGCTAGACAACAAACCTCCCCCTCCCCCACTGAAAATGATCACACAGTCCACTGCTAGACAACCCCCCTCCCCCACTATGAATGATCACACAGTCCACTGCTCAAGAACAAACCCCCTTCCCCCACTATGAATGATTACACAAGTCCACTGCTGATAACCCCCCTCCCCCCACTTGAATCACACAGTCATAGCTAGACAACATCCCCCCACTATGAATGATTACACAGTCCACTGCTAGATGAAACCCCCCTTCCCCTCACTATGAATGATCATGCAGTCCACTGCTTGACAACAACCCCCTCCCCCCACTATGAATGATCATGGAGTCCACTGATAAGACAACCCCCTCCCCCACTATGATGATCACACAGGACACTGCTGAAATCCCCCCCCCCCCTTCCCCAACCATGAATGATCACACAGTCCACTGCTAGACAACAGTGCCCTCGCTCCCCCACTATGAATGATACACAGTCCACTGCTAAACAACCCCCCCTCCCCACTATGAATTATTGCACAGTAAACTGCTAGACAACAACCTCCCTTCCCCCACTACGAATGATCACACAGTCCACTGCTAGACAACAACCCCTGCACCCACTGTGAATGATCACACAGTCCACTGCTAGACAACAACCCCTCCCCCACTGTGAATGATCACACAGTCCACTGCTAGACAACTACCCCCTCTTCCCCACTATGATCACACTGTCCACTGGTAGACAATAATCCCCCCTCCCCTTACTGTGAATCTCACAGACCACTGCTATGCAACCCTCTCTCAGGTTAAATCACCACCACCAGATGTAGACCAAACGAAATGTAAACTTTGCCAGATGGACTATTGTCACACCCTGCGTCATTATGTACTGGAGTGTGATAAAATTAATGAATTTAGAAACAACTCACTCAGAAATGTTCAAGAAATGGCAAAGTATTTTATCCACAGTGGTATATTGCAGACCATTCTGGAGAAATACCCTGACTTTGCTAGCTGTAAATAAAGCATTACCACATGTGTGCATGTGTGTGTGTGTGTGTGTGTGTGCATTCACCTAGTTGAGATTGCAGGGGTCGAGTCCAAGCTCCTGTGTGTTTACCTGGAGTTTACCTAGAGAGAGTTCCGGGGGTCAACGCCCCCGCGGCCCGGTCTGTGACCAGGCCTCCTGGTGGATCAGAGCCTGATCAATCAGGCTATTGCTGCTGGCTGCACGCAAACCAACGTACGAGCCACAGCCCGGCTGATCAGGAACTGACTTTAGGTGCTTGTCCATGCTTGTGTGTGGTGTGTTGGTGTTGTGTGTGTGTGTGTGTTTTGTGTGTGTGTGTGTGCGTGTGTATTGTATGAGTGTGTGTGTGTGAAATGAGTGGGTGTGTTGTGTACTCACCATTTACTCACCTATTTGTGGTTGCAGGGGTCGAGCCCTTAGCTCCTGGCCCGCCTCTTCACCGTTTGCTCTTCACCGGTATGAGTGGCGCGTGTGTGTGTAGGGAGTTTGTGTATGTGTGTGTGTGTGTATGTGTTTATGTGTGTGGTGTGTGTGTATGAATTTGTATATGTGTTTTGTGTGTGTGTGGTGTGGGTGTGACTCAACAATAATATTTGACACCAATAACTCACTACAATGTGACCGGGTGTGGAAGTGTGAATTGCTCATTACACTATAATTTGTTCAGATTGTAGCCATGAAATAAACGTAAGTAACCATTCTTACAGTATTCATTACCTTTGTAACTTTGAGCTAAATTACCTTGAAACCTAGTTCACTATCAAAACTTTGAGCCCAGTCCCTGGATCCATTACGTACCTCTGTAATCGTAAATACCTTTGTAACTTGTCATGATTGGACTAGACCTACCCGGAGTTCATTACCTTTGTAATTTGTGAGTTCATTACCTTTGTAAATTGTGAATTCATTACCTCTGTAACTTGCTCAGCTATCAAAACTTTGGAGTCCAGTCCCTGGACCAATTATGTACCTCTGTAATCTTTTGACTACCGCCCACAGGATGGGTATGGGGTGACTACCACCCACAGGATGGGTATGGGGTGCATAATAAACATATTAAACTAACTTCCCCTACTATGAATGTTCAGACAGTCCACTTCTAGACAGCAGGTCCCCCTCCCCCTCTATGAATGATCACACTGTCCACTGCTAAACAACCCCCCTCTTCCCCCCCACTATGAGTGGTCACACAGTCCACTGCTAGACAACAACCCTTCTCCTCCTCCCTCTATGAATGTTCACACAGTCCATTGCTAGAAAACAGCTCCCCCTCCCCCCTCTATGAATGATCACACTTCTACTGCTAAACCCCTCTCTTCCCCCCACTAGAGTGATCACACAGTCCACTGCTAGACAACACACCCCCCCCTCCTTTAATGAATAAACCCACACAGTCCATTGCTAAAACAACCCCCCCCTCCCCCCACAAGAATGATAAACCACAGTCCACTGCTAGATAACATCCTCCTCCTCCCCTACTATGAATGATCACAGTCCACTGCTAGACAGCAACCCCCTCCTCCCCCACTGTGAATGATCACACAGTCTGCTAGACAACCCCCCCTCCCCCCCTATGAGTGGTCACACAGTCTGCTAGACAACAACCCCCCCTCCCCCCACTATGAGTGGTCACACAGCCCTGCTAGACAACAACCCCCCCTCCCCCACTATGAGGGTCACACAGCCCTTGCTAGAAAAACAACCCCCCCCACCCCACTATGATGGTCACACAGTCTGCTAGACAACAACCCCCCCCCCCCCACTATGAGTGGTCACACAGCCCTGCTAGACAACAACCCCCCCTCCCCCACAAATGAGTGGTCACACAGTCTGATAGACAACAACCCCCCTCCCCCCACTATGATGGTCACACAGTCGCTAGACAAAAAAACAACCCCTCCCCCCACTATGAGTGTCACACATTTCTGCTAACAACAACCCCCCCCCCCCCACGGGAAAAATGATCACACAGTCTGCTAGACAACAACCCCCCCCCCTCCCCCCACGTGAATGATCACACAGTCGCTAACAACACCCCCCCTCCCCCCCACTGTGAATGATCAAAACAGTCTGCTAGACAACAATCCCCCCCCCCCCACTATGAGGGGTCACACAGCCCTGCTAGACAACAACCCCCACTCCCCCACTAGAGTGGTCACACAGTCTGCTAGACAACAACCCCCCCCCCCCCACTATGAGTGGTCACACAGTCTGCTAGACAAACCCCCCCTCCCCCCACTATAGTGGTCACACAGTCTGCTAGACAAAAACCCCCCCCACTATGAGTGGTCACACAAGTCTGCTAGACAACAACCCCCCTCCCCCCACTATGAGTGGTCAACACAGTCTGCTAGACAACAACCCCCCCCCCCCCCACTATGAGTGGTCACACATTCTGCTAGACAACCCCCCCCTCCCCCCACAAATGAGTGGTCACACAGTCTGCTAGACAACAACCCCCCCCACTATAGTGGTCACACAGCCCTGCTAGACAACAACCCCCCTCCCCCACTATGAGTGTCAAAACAGTCTGCTAGACAACAACCCCCCCTCCCCCCACTGTGAATATCACACAGCCCTGCTAACAACAACCCCCCCTCCCCCCACTGTGAATGATCACACAGTCGACTGCTAGACAACAACAACCCCCTCCCCCCACTATGATTGGTCACACAGTCGCTAGACAACAACCCCCCTCCCCCCACTATGAGTGGTCCCCAACAGTCTGCTAGACAACAACCCCCCCTCCCCCCACTAGAGTGTCACCCCAGTCTGCTAGACAACAACCCCCCCCCCCCCCCACTATGAGTGGTCACACCAGCTGCTAGACAACAACCCCCCCTCCCCCCCACTACGAGTGTCACACAGTCTGCTAGACAACAACCCCCCCCCCCCCCCCCCCTGTGAATAAATCACAAAAGTCTGCTAAAACAACAACCCCCCCTCCCCCCACTGTGAATGATCACACAGTCGACGCTAGACAACAACCCCCCTCCCCCCACTATGATGGTCACAAAAGTCTGCTAGACAACAACCCCCCCTCCCCCCACTATGAATGATCACACATCACGCTAGACAGCAACCCCCCCCCCCCCACTGTGAATGATCACACAGTCGACTGCTAGACAACAACCCCCCCCTCCCCCCACTATGAGTGGTCACACAGTCTGCTAGACAAAAACCCCCCCTCCCCCCACTAAGATGGTCACACAGTCTGCTAACAACAACCCCCCTCCCCCCACTGTGAATGTCACACAGTCGACTGCTAGACAACCCCCCCCCCCCCCTTCCCCCCACTATGATTTGTCACACAGTCTGCTAGACAACAACCCCCCCCCCCCTATGATGGCCACACAGTCTGCTAGACAACAACCCCCCTCCCCACTATGAGTGGTCACACAGTCTGCTAGAAAACAACCCTCCCTCCCCCCACTATGAATGATCACACAGTCGACTGCTAGACAGCAACCCCCCCCCCCCCACTATGAGTGGTCACACAGTCTGCTAGACAACAACCCCCCCTCCCCCACTATGAGTGGTCACACAGTCTGCTAGACAACAACCCCCTCCCCCCACTAAGAGGGGTCACACAGTCTGCTAACAACAACCCCCCTCCCCCACTATGATGGTCACACAGTCTGCTAACAACAACCCTCCCTCCCCCCACTATGAATGATCACACAGTCGACTGCTAGACAGCAACCCCCCCCTCCCCCCACTATGAGTGGTCACACCAGTCTGCTAGACAACAACCCCCCCTTCCCCCACTATAAAGGGTCACACAGTCCCTGCTAGACAACAACCCCCCCTCCCCCCCCGTGAATGATCCACAGTCACTGCTAGACAACAACCCCCCCTCCCCCACTATGAGTGCCCACACAGTCTGCTAGACAACAACCCCCCTCCCCACACTATGAGGTTCACAACAGTCGCTAGACAACAACCCCCCCTCCCCCCACTACGAGGGGTCACACAGTCTGCTAGACAACAACCCCCCCTCCCCCCACTGTGAATGATCACACAGTCTGCTAGACAACAACCCCCCCCTCCCCACACTGTGAATGATCAAAACAGTCGACTGCTAGACAACCCCCCCCCCCTCCCCCCACTATGAGTGGTCACACAGTCTGCTAGACAACAAACCCCCCTCCCCCCACTATGAGTGGTCACACGGTCTGCTAGACAACAACCCCCCCTCCCCCACTATGAATGATCACACAGTCGACTGCTAGACAGCAACCCCCCCCTCCCCCACTATGAGTGGTCACACAGTCTGCTAGACAACAACCCCCCCTCCCCCCACTATGAGTGGTCACACAGTCTGCAGACAACAACCCCCCCTCCCCCACTATGAATGATCACACAGCCCGACTGCTAGACACAACCCCCCCCTCCCCCCACTATGAGTGGTCACACAGTCCGCTAGAAAACAACCCCCCCCTCCCCCCACTAGATCACCACAGTCGACTACTAAAACAGCAACCCCCCCTCCCCCACTGTGAATGATCACACAATCGACTGCTAGACAACAACCCCCCCCCTCCCCCCACATGATGGCCCACACAGTCTGCTAGACAACAACCCCCCCTCCCCCCACTATGAGTGGTCACACAGTCTGCAGACAACAACCCCCCCCTCCCCCCACTATGAGTGGTCACACATTCTGCTAGACAACAACCCCCCCTTCCCCCACAAAGAGTGGTCACACATCTGCAGACAACAACCCCCCCTGCCCCCACTGTGAATGATCACACAGTCGACTGCTAGACAACAACCCCCCTCCCCCCACTATGAGTGTCACACAGTCTGCTAACAACAACCCCCCTCCCCCCACTATGATGGTCACACAGTCTGCTAGACAACAACCCCCCCCTCCCCCCACTACGAGGGGTCACACAGTCTGCTAGACAACAACCCCCCCTCCCCCACTGTGAATGATCACACAGTCTGCTAGACAACAACCCCCCCCTCCCCCCACGTGAATGATCACACAGTCTGCTAGACAACAACCCCCCCTCCCCACACTGTGAATGACACACAGTCTGCTAGACAACAACCCCCCCCCCCCCACTATGATCAACACAGTCGACTGCTAAACAGCAACTCCCCCTCCCCCCACTATGATGGTCCCCACACCCTGCTAAAACAACAACCCCCCCTCCCCCACTATGATCACACATCGACTGCTAGACAACAACCCCCCCTCCCCCCACTAAGATGGTCAAAACAGTCTGCTAACAACAACCCCCCCCTCCCCCCACTATGATCACATAGTCGACTGCTAGACAACAACCCCCCTCCCCCCCACTATGATGGTCACACAGTCTGCTAGACAACAACCCCCCCTCCCCCCACTACGAGGGGTCACACGTCTGCTAGACAACAACCCCCCCTCCCCCCACTATGATGGTCACACAGTCTGCTAGACAACAACCCCCCCTCCCCCCACTATGAGTGGTCACACAGTCTGCTAGACAACAACCCCTCTCCCCCACCCCCCCCCCCCCCACTCTTCAGAGACCTAAATCTACTTACCTTACAAAACATTTACTACAGAACAATAAATTCTAATATTAATCTTGACCTGAAGCATTTCCATAATAGATACAACACAACCCATAGTCATAATACAAGACACAACAATCTCTGTGACATATCCAGTGTCAGTTCTAATCTTTGTAAAAACTTAGTCTACATGAAAGGACCCAAAATCCGGAACTACATGCGAGATAGTTCTAGAGCTTTTTTCTCTGCCAGCATCTGGAAAAAAAAAACTTTTTTCACTAAGACAGCCCAACAAAAACTAAATATGGTAAAATTATATTTTCGTATTCTCACTGTTACAAGCATATGGATAAAATATATTATTATTCTCATAATCTTTAATCCTCATAATAATTTAAACATATTGACTGTTCTCAAAACGTGTTACTATTATGTTACAAACCCCATTACCAGTAGTCAAAAGCAAACCTGTAATCCTTAAAACAATTAAACTCGATATCGATGAAGTGTTTATTGTTAAACCATTTGAGACTGTGTATATAAGAATCAATTAATTATTGCCTTATTAGTCTTAAGATAGTCGTGAGTTTGCCAGAAATGTTCTGCGTACTAAGAGGCTTTCTGTATGTCCACCCAAACGTCAACCATTTCTGTACAGACATTGTATCATGCTGAAATGAAGAATTTGTATTCGAATATAAAGTAAGAACATAAATTGGTTGGTATGGTGATAAAGTTAGTATTATAACTATCATAGTAAGCAGCTGAATGGTATGGTGAAGCACTCAGTAATTCTGGTGGGTTGTTAAGAAAGAACATTAGGATAGGCGGAGCCCCGCTTTCCAGGGCTTTGCTTTATTGCGTTTTACTAGTGCAGAGGTTTTCAGTTATACTCATTCTTCATTTATTCAGACTTTCTACAATAAATATATTCAACACTCACTATAAGCTTAGGACGAAAATATTTTAAGGTAAGTAATGTGTGTACTGTATATGCATTTTTTAGGTCTAACTCTGTCTGCTCATTTAACATATGATAGTGTAAGCATGTTATCAGGCTTTACACAGATTTTTGCTGTACAGCAGAAGCCGGGAACCTAACCTGCTGTATACGTGGGGCCCTCCTGTAGGAACATAACTTGCTGTATAAGTGGGACCCACCTGTAGGAACTTAACTTGCTATATAAGGGGGCCTCCTGTAGGCAGCTGCTTGCTGAGAAAGTTATTATTAGGGTAAATTTAACTTGAAATAGTTGGAAGCAGTATGATATGTTAAAAGCTATTCTTAAGTTTAGCTTAAACTTACACTTTAATTTAAAGTTAAACTTAAAGTTTAACTTAAAGTTAAACATAACAATAAGTTTAACTCTATCTCTTATATAATTAGAAGGCATAACTAAGCATAGTTCTACTAGACTTATTTTAACTATGCTGATTGACAATGAAAATAATAGTATTATAAATTTTGATAACTAAACTGTATAATGCTTAAAATTGTTGAGAAAATGCAGACGAGAATATATAGTTTAAAATGTTGTGAAGATAATAAAGTTTTGTTTATTGTTTATATTACTTGAGACTGTGATGACTGTGCTCAAGAATGTTGTGATGGTTATTGTTTAATACTTGAGACTGTGATGACTGTGCTCAAGAATGTTGTGATAGTTATTGTTTAATACTTGAGACTGTGATGACTGTGCTCAAGAATGTTGTGATAGTTATTGTTTAATACTTGAGACTGTGATGACTGTGCTCAAGAATGTTGTGATGGTTAATGTTTAATACTTCAGACTGCAATGACTGTACTCAAGAATGTTATGATGGTTATTGCTTATTGTTTAATACTACAGACTGTGATGACTGTGCTCAGGAGTGGGAAGGAGAATGCCACATTCATCCACTTACCTTGGTGTTGGATAATCCAGTAAGTGCTTCTTATTTTTAAATAGGAAAGAAAATTATTGGTATTAGTTATTATTTTCAATGATAGAAATGGGTTTTAAGGTAAATATTTAGGAAACAAATTTGTTGGTTCACAGTGTGTGGTGATACAGTGTGTGTGGTGATACAGTGTGTGTGGTGATACAATGTTTGTGGTGATACAGTGTGTGTGTGGTGATACAATGTTTGTGGTGATACAGTGTGTGTGGTGATACAGTGTGTGTGTGTGGTGATACAATGTTTGTGGTGATACAGTGTGTGTGGTGATACAGTGTGTGTGTGTGGTGATACAATGTTTGTGGTGATACAGTGAGTGTAGTGATACAGTGTGTGTGGTGATACAATGTGTAGTGAGACAGTGTGTGGTGACACAGTGTGTGGTGATACAGTGTGGACGCACAGGGATGTTTTGACACAGTGTGTAGTGATACATTGTGTGGTGAGACAGTGTGTGGTGATACAGTGTGTGGTGATAGTGTGTGGTGATACAGTGTGTGGTAATACAGTGTGGGGTGATACACTGTGTACTGATACAGTGTGTGGTGATACAAGGATGTTTTGACACAGTGTGTAGTGATACAGTGTGTGGTGAGATAGTGTGTGGTGATACAGTGTGTGGTGATAGTGTGTGGTGATACAGTGTGTGGTAATACAGTGTGGGGTGATACACTGTGTACTGATATAGTGTGTGGTGATACAGTCTGTGGTGATAGTGTGTGGTGATAGTGTGTTTACCTGGAGTTTACCTGGGAGAGTTCCGGGGGTCAACGCCCCCGCAGCCCGGTCTGTGACCAGGCCTCCTGGTGGATCAGAGCCTGATCAACCAGGCTGTTACTGGTGGCTGCATGCAATCCAACGTACGAGCCACAGCCCGGCTGATCCGGAACTGACTTTAGGTGCTTGTCCAGTGCCAGCTTGAAGACTGCCAGGGGTCTATTGGTAATCCCCCTTATGTGTGCTGGGAGGCAGTTGAACAGTCTCAGGCCCCTGACACTTATTGTATTGTCTCTTAACGTGCTAGTGACACCCCTGCTTTTCATTGGGGGGATGGTGCATCGTCTGCCAAGTCTTTTGCTTTCGTTGTGAGTGATTTTCGTGTGCAAGTTCGGTACTAGTCCGTCTAGGATTTTCCAGGTGTATAGAATAATGTATCTCTCCCGCCTGCGTTCTAGGGAGTACAGGTTCAGGAACTTCAAGCACTCCCAGTAATTAGGTGTTTTATCTCCGTTATGCGCGCTGTGAAAGTTCTCTGTACATTTTCTAGGTCAGCAATTTCACCTGCCTTGAAAGGTGCTGTTAGCGTGCAGCAATATTCCAGCCTAGATAGAACAAGCGACCTGAAGAGTGTCATCATGGGCTTGGCATTCCAAGTTTTGAAGGTTCTCATTATCCATCCTGTCATTTTTCTAGTAGATGCGATTGATACAATGTTATGGTCCTTGAAGGTGAGATCCTCCGACATGATCACTCCCAGGTCTTTGACGTTGGTTTTTTGCTCTATTTTGTGGAAGAAATTTGTTTTGTACTCTGATGAAGTTTTAATTTCCTCATGTTTACCATATCGGAGTAATTGAAATTTCTCATCATTGAACTTCATATTGTTTTCTGCAGCCCATTGAAAGATTTGGTTGATGTCCACCTGGAGCCTTGCAGTGTCTGCAATGGAAGACACTGTCATGCAGATTCGGGTGTCATCTGCAAAGGAAGACACGGAGCTGTGGCTGACATCCTTGTCTATGTCAGATATGAAGATGAGAAATAAGATGGGAGCGAGTACTGTGCCTTGTGGAACAGAGCTTTTCACCGTATCCGCCTCAGACTTTACTCTGTTGACTACCACTCTTTGTGTTCTGTTTGTGAGGAAATTATAGATCCATCTTCCAACTTTTCCTGTTATTCCTTTAGCACGCATTTTGTGCGCTATTACACCATGATTACACTTGTCGAAGGCTTTTGCAAAGTCTGTATATATTACATCTGCATTCTTTTTGTCTTCTAGTGCATCTAGGACCTTGTCGTAGTGATCCAGTAGCTGAGACAGACAGGAGCGACCTGCTCTAAACCCATGTTGCCCTGGGTTGTGTAACTGATGGGTTTCTAGATGGGTGGTGATCTTGCTTCTTAGGACCCTTTCAAAGATTTTTATGATATGGGATGTTAGTGCTATTGGTCTGTAGTTCTTTGCTATTGCTTTACTGCCCCCTTTGTGGAGTGGGGCTATATCTGTTGTTTTTAGTAACAGTGGGACGACCCCGTGTCCATGCTCCCTCTCCATAGGATGGTAAAAGCTCGTGATAGGGGCTTCTTGCAGTTCTTGATGAACACGGAGTTCCATGAGTCTGGCCCTGGGACACAGTGCATGGGCATGTCATTTATTGCCTGTTCGAAGTCATTGGGCGTCAGGATAATATCAGATAAGCTTGTGTTAACCAAATTCTGAGGCTCTCTCATAAAATATTCATTTTGATCTTCGGCTCTCAGTCTGGTTAGCGGCTTGCTAAAAACTGAGTCATATTGGGACCTGAGTAGCTCACTCATTTCCTTGCTGTCATCTGTGTAGGACCCATCTTGTTTAAAGTTAGCCTTGGCTACCCGACGTGCCACCTGCAACCTTCAAGATAGGTTGTAGAGTGCTGAGCTTGCGTCTTCTCCTATCCATACTTCTTTGAGCACCCGAAGAGGACCTTGTACATTGTGCCCGAAGATCAGCTCAAACGGACTATACCCGGTAGAATCCTGCTCAGTTTCCCTTATTGAAAACAGCAACAAAGGTAGTGATTCATCCCAGTCTGTAGGAAAATGCATACAAAAGGTTCTCATCATTGTTTTTAACGTCTGATGGAATCTTTCCAAGGCGCATTGGGACTGAGGATGATAGGCAGTGGATAAGTTGTGGATTATCTCTAACCTAGTTAATGCTTCCCTAAATGCTTTGGCAGTGAAATTAGTACCTTGATCACTTTGAATAGATTTAGGAATGCCAAAACAAGAAATAAATCTGGTTAAAGCCATGAGAATGGCTTTAGTATTAATACTGCACATGAGAATTGCTTCTGGGTATCTAGTTACTCTCTCCATACTGGTAAATAAGTACTGATTTCTAGACTTGGACTTAGGTAGCGGACCTACACAATCTATAATTAATTCTGCAAAAGGTTCTCCATCAGCATGTATAGACTGGAAAGTTGCAGGTTTAATGGAATGTCCAGGTTTCCCTAATTGCTGACATTCTCGGCAACGTCAGATATGATTCTTCACATCCTGCCTTAATTTCGGCCAATAGAATTCTTTTGTGATTCTATATAATGTTTTAGTAATTTCTAGGTGACCCCCTAATGAAGTATTATGAGCTATATTCAGTATTTGAGGTCTAAACTTTGTTGGAACCACTAACCTGTCTGACAATTGCCTACCCTCTATCTCCTTACCAGTCTCAGTGCAGATCAAATAGTCATTTTTCAGTTTATATTTGACTGGATGATCTGAAAAGGATTTACCCATGGCTGCCTCAAAAGCGAAATTCAAAGAAGGGTCCTTTCGTTTTTTCCTCCCAGAAGGACAGTCCCTTGGGCATGGAAACAGAGAAATCTGGCAATCCTGCAACCCTGGAATAGGATGGCTTGATCTTGGTCTGTTCATAAAATTTATGAGGCTCTGGCCAGTTTTCCTCATAAAAAATATTGGCTATTCCAAGATCAGAGTCGTCCAAGGATAGGTCAGCATTCTTGCCAGACAACCCTTGGGATGTTGCCCAAGTTATGGCCAACACCAGAGAAGAATTAATCATTATGGGTTCAGGACATACACTAGAATTTGTCATGTTATTATCCAGTAATAACATGGCATCTTCATAGGAAATCCTTCGGATACAACTACAGTCAAATATCCAGTGTAATATTTGCACTGTATATAGATTCTATGCAAGGGGACAGAAAAAATCGCTCCTCCGAAGGCTTCCAGCAAAACGGAGGACTGTAATGAAGTGTGTTCAGAAAGGGGAAGTACTCCCTCTCTTATAAGCGAGCAATATGCTCCAGTATCTCTAAAGGTTCTGACCTCAGTTGTTTTTGAGTCTTCCTGAAGGGAAATAAGACTCTTACAGTAATAAGGGACCAACCTTTTCTCTACTTCTTTCAGGGATATGTTACTAGTGACACTATAGATTTTCCCTAATGGTTGGGGTTTATTTGGGCAGTTTGGGGAGATATGACCTACTTTGTAGCATAGGTACAGATACGGCTTGACCTAAGCTCCTGCTGACATTGTAACTGGTGTCGCTCCGACTGGTGTCGCTCTGGATACTGTTGTCGAGTTGCGCCATGTTGAGTGGTTTTTCGCTCACCAGGTTGACCATAAGTTGAGTAGCGTGGCTCACCCGGTGACTTAGTTGGCTTACGTAGAGTTCTCTTCAGCTGGCACTTATCCTCCAATGTGACGATCTCGATCTGCACAGTGTTGAAACAGGAGATGGGATGCTCGGACAAGGAGCGGTTGGTTTCGAAGTATCAGCCAATCTGGTGCTTCCAATGCAGTGGTTAAGACACGATCCTGAGAATGAATCTAACCTCTGGTCACACAGACTCCACAGGTTATGGATAAGATGAGCCGCATGAGTCATCAAATGGTGGTGACACCACTGCCTTTGTACCGCTAGGTAAAAGCTTTGGTTGCTGTCTTACAAAGTCAACAGAGATTGCCAGTGTTGTCTGCCTGACTTGAATGATTCCTTACTAGCGGAATGCATGGCATGCTCCAAGAACTGTGGTTACTCCCACTTTATAATTGGAAATACCAGTGTCTGTACAACTGTATGCACCAAGATGCCATATGCTGTTCCGGCCACCTCAAGGCTCGAGCATGATTTTCAAGTTTCGAAAAATGTTCAGGTTCTGCTCATTGAAGTGGGGAAACGTTGTACTGCTTTCTGTAAAGTCATTTACCTGAGAAAGCTGCCTCTTCTTTTTTCCTATCAATTCTTCTTGGCATATGCCCTCTGTTCCCTAGTCTGCTCAAGACTGATTTGCCAATTCAAGGTCAACACGCGTTCGCCTTCAGATAACTCCTTCGCTGAGACGACGATTTGCTCAGTTGATGTATCATTTTCGTCCAGCGAGAACATTAGGTTTTTACTCCTGGCTCCTGTATAGGGAGGAGTTTGATGTGCCATCTCCTCTTCTTGATGTCTGATACTTATAAGAGTACGAAGCTGCACAGCTGTGAGAGTGCATTCGTAATCAATGCTAATGGAACGAGCATTTGCCAACAATGCTGTAGAGAAAATTTTGACAAGTTAATAAATGTATTCAGACACTAGAGATCGACCGCTAGGCAGCACACCCAATGTACACCGTTTTTGCATACATCTTGTATGCACAGTACGACTTGGCAGATTACTCGTCCCCAACGTACATCGTTATTTGCAATACACGCTTTGCTATGCACAGTACGGACTGCGATATGCATACAATAGCCAGGCTGTACACAATAGCAGCTGACTGCAAAATTCCACACAGCAAGATTGACGTAGCGAAGCGAGCACATGAATAGCAATGCAGCTGTCTACGATCATACAATAGAAGCTGACCATAAACGTGAGGCTGACACGCAAGTTTCGTTAAGGTTGGCAAAGGTAACACAATTACCAGACAGTAAGCTACACATGCTTCCTGTCCTGCATCACCCTGGCTAAACTCGTGCTCTAGTCCAGCTCGCTCCGGACAGGCTCCCATATGTACAACCAGGCCTGTTATGTCGTGGTGTTAAGGCTGAGTCGAGGAGCGAAAAACACAGCTGACTTGTTTTGATTATGATTTTCTTCACCAGAGCATGTGAATATTTTCAACTATGTACACTACATACCAGTTGGAATGTGTGTTTACACCGGTAAATTTAAGCAGGTCTGCACAGCCTGAGAAGATGGACACGTGTCTCACCAGCTTGTGGATATGACAGGCGACGGCAGGTGGTGCCACAACACTGCTTGATTGCTGAACCATCTTCTCATTGGCTGACCTGGGTACTGTCGATTGATGGGCTCCATCGTCGACCTGTGATGGTTCGCTTGTTGGGTAGATAGCCTTTCAATGAGTGGTGCGTGCATGCGCCGATAAGTGTTGATTACTTCTTTGATGCACTAGCTCCCCTGCTTGTGTGTGTGCTCCTCTGCTTGTGTGTGCTCCCCTGCTTGTGTGTGCTCCCCTGCTTGTGTGTGCTCCCCTGCTTGTGTGTGCTCCCCTGCTTGTGTGTGTTCCCCTGCTTGTGTGTGTGCTCTCCTGCTTGTGTGTGCTCCCCTGCTTGTGTGTGTGCTCACCTGCTTGTGTGTGTGTTCCTCTGCTTGTGTGTGTGCTCCCCTGCTTGTGTGTGTGCTCCCCTGCTTGTGTGTGTGCTTCCATGCTTGCATGTGTGCTCCCCAGCTTGTGTGTGTGTTCCTCTGTTTGTGTGTGTGTTCCTCTGCTTGTGTGTGCTCCCCTGCTTGTGTGTGTGCTCCCCTGCTTGTGTGTGTGCTCCCTTGCTTGTGTGTGCTTCTCTGCTTGTGTGTGCTCCCTTGCTTGTGTGTGCTCCCCTGCTTGTGTGTGCTCCTCTACTTGTGTGTGCTCCCCTGCTTGTGTGTGTGTGCTCCCCTGCTTGTGTGTGCTCCCCTGCTTGTGTGTGTGTTCCTCTGCTTGTGTGTGTGCTCCCCTGCTTGTGTGTGCTCCCCTGCTTGTGTGTGCTCCCTGCTTGCATGTGTGCTCCCCAGCTTGTGTGTGTGTTCCTCTGTTTGTGTGTGTGTTCCACTGTTTGTGTGTGTGTTCCTCTGCTTGTGTGTGCTCCTCTTGTGTGTGTGCTCCCTGCTTGTGTGTGTGTTCCTCTGCTTGTGCGTGCTCCCCTGCTTATGTGTGTGCTCCCCTGCTTGTGTGCGTGTTCCTCTGCTTATGTGTGCTCCCCTGCTTGTGTGTGCTCCCCTGCTTGTGTGTGCTCCCCTGCTTGTGTGTGTTCTCCCTGCTTGTGTGTGTGCTCCCCTGTCTTGTGTGTGTTCCTCTCTGTGTGTGTGTTCCCATGCTTGTGTGTGCTCCCTACTTGTGTGTGTGCTCCCCTGCTTGTGTGTGCTCCCCTGCTTGTGTGTGTGTTCCTTTGCTTGTGTGTGTGTTTCTCTGCTTGTGTGTGTGTTCCTTTGCTTGTGTGTGTGTTTCTCTGCTTGTGTGTGTGTTCCTCTGCTTGTGTGTGTGTGCTCCCCTGCTTGTGTGTGTGCTCCCCTGCTTGTGTGTGCTCCCCTGCTTGTGTGTGCTCCCCTGCTTGTGTGCTTCCCTGCTTGTGTGTGTGCTCCCCTGCTTGTGTGTGTGCTCCCCTGCTTGTGTGTGTGTTCCTTTGCTTGTGTGTGCTCCCCTGCTTGTGTGTGTGTTCCTTTGCTTGTGTGTGTTCCTCTGCTTGTGTGTGCTCCCCTGCTTGTGTGTGTGCTCCCCTGCTTGTATGTCCTCCCCTGCTTGTGGGTGTGCTCCCCTGCTTGTATGTCCTCCCCTGCTTGTGTGTGTGCTCCCCTGCTTGTATGTCCTCCCCTGCTTGTGTGTGTGCTCCCCTGCTTGTGTGTGCTCCCCTGCTTGTGTGTGATCCCCTGCTTGTGTTGTGTCTCCCTGCTTGTGTGTGCTCCCCTGCTTGTGTTGTGCTCCCTGCTTGTGTGTGTTCCTTTTGCTTGTGGTGTGCTCCCTGCTTGTGTGTGCTCCCTGCTCGTTGTGTATTCCTCTGCTTGTGTGTGTGTGTTCCTCTGCTTGTGTGTGATCCCCTGCTTGGGTGTGCTCCCTGCTTGTGTGTGCCCCCTGCTCGTGTGTTTGCTCCCCTGCTTGTGTGTGCTCCCCTGCTTGTGTGTGTTCTTCTGCTTGTGTGTGTGCTCCCCTGCTTGTGTGTGTGCTTCTCTGCTTGTGTGTGTCCTCTGCTTGTGTGTGTGCTCCCTGCTTGTGTGTGCTCCCGTGCTTGTGTGTGCTCCCCTGCTTGTGTGTGCTCCCGTGCTTGTGTGTGCTCCCGTGCTTGTGTGTGTGCTCCCCTGCTTGTGTGTGCTCCTCTGCTTGTTTGTGCTCCCGTGCTTGTGTGTGTGCTCCCCTGCTTGTATGTCCTCCCCTGCTTTTGGGTGTGCTCCCCTGCTTGTATGTCCTCCCCTGCTTGTGTGTGTGCTCCCCTGCTTGTATGTCCTCCCCTGCTTGTGTGTGTGCTCCCCTGCTTGTGTGTGCTCCCCTGCTTGTGTGTGATCCCCTGCTTGTGTGTGCTCCCCTGCTTGTGTGTGCTCCCCTGCTTGTGTGTGCTCCCCTGCTTGTGTGTGTTCCTCTGTTTGTGTGTGCTCCCCTGCTTGTGTGTGCTCCCCTGCTCGTGTGTGTTCCTCTGCTTGTGTGTGTGTGTTCCCTGGTTGTGTGTGATCCTGCTTGTGTGTGCTCCCCTGCTTGTGTGTGCTCCCCTGCTCGTGTGTTTGCTCCCCTGCTTGTGTGTGCTCCCCTGCTTGTGTGTGTTCCTCTGCTTGTGTGTGTGCTCCCCTGCTTGTGTGTGTGCTTCCTGCTTGTGTGTGTTCCTCTGCTTGTGTGTGTGCTCCCTGCTTGTGTGTGCTCCCGTGCTTGTGTGTGCTCCCTGACTTGTGTGTGCTCCGTGCTTGTGTGTGCTCCGTGCTTGTGTGTGTGCTCCCTGCTTGTGTGTGCTCTCTGCTTGTTTGTGCTCGTGCTTGTGTGTGTGTCCCCTGCTTGTATGTCCTCCCCTGCTTGTGGGTGTGCTCCCTGCTTGTATGTCCTCCCCTGCTTGTGTGTGTGCTCCCCTGCTTGTATGTCCTCCCCTGCTTGTGTGTGTGCTCCCCTGCTTGTGTGTGCTCCCCTGCTTGTGTGTGATCCCCTGCTTGTGTGTGCTCCCCTGCTTGTGTGTGCTCCCCTGCTTGTGTGTGCTCCCCTGCTTGTGTGTGTTCCTCTGCTTGTGTGTGTGCTCCCCTGCTTGTGTGTGCTCCCCTGCTCGTGTGTGTTCCTCTGCTTGTGTGTGTGTGTTCCTCTGCTTGTGTGTGATCCCCTGCTTGTGTGTGCTCCCCTGCTTGTGTGTGCTCCCCTGCTCGTGTGTTTGCTCCCCTGCTTGTGTGTGCTCCCCTGCTTGTGTGTGTTCCTCTGCTTGTGTGTGTGCTCCCCTGCTTGTGTGTGTGCTTCCTGCTTGTGTGTGTTCCTCTGCTTGTGTGTGTGCTCCCCTGCTTGTGTGTGCTCCCGTGCTTGTGTGTGCTCCCCTGCTTGTGTGTGCTCCCGTGCTTGTGTGTGCTCCCGTGCTTGTGTGTGTGCTCCCCTGCTTGTGTGTGCTCCTCTGCTTGTTTGTGCTCCCGTGCTTGTGTGTGTGGTGTTTGCTTGCTTGTGTTTGCTCCCCTGCTCGTGTGTTTGCTCCCCTGCTCGTGTGTTTGCTTCCCCTGCTTGTGTGTGTGTTCCTCTGCTTGTGTACGCTCCCGTGCTTGTGTGTGCTCCCGTGCTTGTGTGTGTGCTCCCCTGCTTGTTTGTTCTCCCGTGCTTGTGTGTGTGCTGCCCTGCTTGTGTTTGCTCCCTAGCTCGTGTGTTTGCTCCCTAGCTCGTGTGTTTGCTCCCTAGCTCGTGTGTTTGCTCCCCTGCTCGTGTGTTTGCTCCCCTGCTTGTGTGTGTGTTCCTCTGCTTGTGTGTTTCTGTTTAAAGTAAACAATACATAAGTAACCTGCAAGAATGGTACAAATTAGACAAGATGGTTTTATTAATGTGGAAATTCAAATAGGTAATTTCCACATGATATTCTAAATAAAAATAAATGAGACTTAATTTTGCATATGAAAAGGTTATAATTATGTTAAACATAATTGTATGAATTTTGTTTAGTTTTCAATGCTTGTTGTTAAACAGGTGAAGCGTGATGGTAGTGTGATGGATCGTGCTCGTCTTACAGCTCCTTGGCCACTCACTGTTGCTCCATCAAAAATAAAAGGAGCTGGTTTAGGTGTTTTAACCACTGGTGAGCTTCCTGCCCGTCTTGTGTTTGGTCCGTATGAGGGTCGCATCGTGGCTCACGTGGAAGGTAGTGAGTCTGGCTATGGTTGGCGGGTAAGAAATTATACCTTTATTCCGATTGATTTAAATGTCACAAGTTATCCTTTTTTTAACTAGGAAATATATTCACTATCATTCATTCAATATTTGTGTTGCAAGATATGTGAAGACATCATGATTACAATGACATTGTGAACTGCATCATTCCTATGCTTCCTCAGAAGAATGTAGACACTGTACTTCACACCTCCAGGACTCAAGTCTACGTAATTGATTTTCCTGTATCTCTTTACAAATATTATCTTGCTCATACTCTCACACAATGTCAAACTTGAAAAATCACTTGTGTTCACTCACTCCAATCCTCAGCTTTCATTCTCTCAGATACTCTAGACTTAAAGCACGTGTTTATGCATAAATATTTTTGGTTCCCGGACAGTAAAGGTATAAGGCTACAAATGTTACATAAATAATATTTCTTACATTAAACTGGGGTTGCTGGTGTATGTTGATGATTGTGAACCGTGGAGAGGGATGTTGTGGCCCTAATGGACTGATGTAGATGGTTGGGAATTGTTTGTTGTGGCTGATGGTTGAAGCTTTGGTACTAAGGTGTGTGCTTGTAGTAGAATACTGAGAGATCTTCTAATGTTTTTTTGGTATTTTTTTTTTATCCTACAGTACTTTATATAGGTGAGAGTTAGGCATCAAGTGCTTTAGGCCTCATTTCAGAACATCGCTTCTAGAATTATCTGGATCCTCTTCATGAAAAATCTGTAGCTCTACCAATAATATGGAACTGCTCACATAATTGTTGTAATGTTAACTGCTTTTTTGAAGTTCTTCTTCCTCCTCTGTTATCTGCCTCCTCTGTATTAGTACAGTGAGCTCTGTCAACATTTCCTCTGGACTTTTCTCTTCATCACCATTTGGGAGGAGATAATTCGCATCATCTTCCTTCCCTCTCATTGCCAGCTGAACTGTTTTCTGCACCTGACTCTCAAGGGAACACCAGTGAAAATAATCATCATTAGGTCACATCTTTCCTCAACCTGCCTTTAATGTTGACTGGGGCACTTCGTTCCATGCACTTCTTACCTAGTTGATGACATCTGCAATGTTAGATTTATGCCAGAAGTTTGGTACTGTCAGGTTGGAATGAGTGCCCGACGCTGCGACAAGTTTCCACATCACTTTTTGTTTGTAGTTACACTTGAATGATTTAGTAATTCCACGATGATCCAGTGGTTGTATTAGAGATGTTGTATTTAGAGGTTAAAACATCTTTTTACATGTGGCTTCAAATCCAACAACGCTTCTGGATTAGTACAGGAATTATCAAGAGTGAAGAGAACCTTGAATGCAAAGTACTTGCTTGCAGGTAAAACTTAATTTTTATTGTTACGTAAACGTAACCAGTCATCCATGCTGACTGTTTGACCTCGAAGGAGCTGGTAAGGTTGTTTTTATCTAAACCTTTCTAAGCATGAGGACTCTTAGAACGATAAATAACCATGCGCTTACACTTAAAATCACCTGATGCGTTACCGCAAAGGAACAAGCAGTAGCAATCCTTTACTGGAGTATACCTGGAGGGGGTTTCAGGGGTCAACGCCCCGGTGGCCTGGTCTGTGACCAGGTCTCACAGTGGATCAGGCTTTGATCAACCAGGCTGTTACTGCTGGCCTCATGCAAACTGCCATACGAACGACAGTCCAGCTGGTCAGGTACTGACTTTAGGTGTCTACCCAAGCACCTTCTTGAAGACAGCCAGGGCTCTGTTGGTAATTCCCCCTTATGTATGCTAGGAGGCAGTTGAGCAGTCTTGGGCCTCTGACGCTTATTGTATTGTCTCTTAGCATACTCGTAGCGTCCCTGCTTTTCACTGGGGACATGTTGCAACTCCTACCAACTCTTTTGCTTTTGTAAGGAGTGATTTTCGTGTGTAGATTTGGGATTAGTCCCTCTAGGATTTTCCAGATGTACATTTTCATTTATCTTTCTCGCCTGCCTTCCAGGGAATACAAATCAAGGGACTTCAACTTTTCCCAGTAATTTAGGTGTTTTATCGTACTTATACATACCATCAAAGTTCTCTGTATATTCTCCAGGTCTGCAATTTCACCTGCTTTGAAAGAGGCCATTATAATGGTTATATCTCTGGTAGCAGTGAATGATAAGGCTTCTGAGGCATGTCACTTTATTGGTTCTTGTACACAGGCAGTGTGTTTAAATTGTCCTGGGACCAACGTGCTGGGTCCTCTGTTGTGAGGGAGACAGGAATACACTAGTTGTTTCCAGGTTGGGTTGGCGCCAAGTGAGAGCGAGGCAGGTCCGGGTATGCCTACCTCGAGGCCTGACCTTTGGCAGGAACTTCAGAAACTAGGCATGTAGGCTTACTGTCTACATTTTGTTCGACCATCTACCCATGGTCGTCCTCGACTATGAATGACTGAAAAAAAAACCTCAGTTCCACTCTTGCAGAAACAATTCAAAGAACTCAAAATAAAAATATAAACCATACCATGGGTGGGGTTTGATCCCACGGTCAGAGAGTCTCAAAAAACTTGCATTTGTTTTCACAGTGGTGCCTATGCTAACCTTCCTATGGTGTAGAAATATACCTAGTTGGATGAATCTTATTGAAGCTAGCTGGCCAGTGGCTAACGCGACGGTCTGGAGTTTTGAGACTCTCAGACCGCAGGATCAAACCCCACTTGTGGCATGGTTTGTTTGCAATCGTGTCATTATGATTTCCTGCGTCATAAAAATATATATATACATGTGGACACAGACAAAAAAAGCTTCCTACAGGGAAGGAAGAGAAAAAAAGGGGGTGTGCCAAAACATTGTGGTGCAAGGCAGTGAGCCTCGGTGAGCATCACTGCACGCCTTACTGTGTCTGGACAGATACTGCAACTCCAGGAGACATTGCTGCGGCTGAGCTATGACGTAACAGGGTACGGTCTCATCTGAAACGGCGAAGCAGTCGTCGTAGAGTAGTTGCTGCAGGGTTCACTCAACCTGGGGCACAATCTGCTGGTGCTCTTGAATGAGGCATCGTCAGAACTCGGCTTCTGGGCAGGACATCTTCTGGCAAGTGACTCAGGAGAACATTTCTCGACTGGTACTGTTGCTGGGCAGTCACTGCAGGGAATACGGCGCAGCCAGGGCCGGATTAAGAAGTCTCCGGGCCCTAGGCTATTCAGATTGGCGGGGCCTCTTTGAGTTACGGGTAAGCGAAGCGACCCCTTCCAGCTTGGGGGTTGGGGGGGGGGTTGGTGTGAACCTGTTTAAGGTCTAATTAAATACATTCTGGCTATTTAGATTAAATTTAATAGGGAAAGTACATCAAAACAACCAAAACCATTTACCAACAGCCATTATAACTATCTTGTTAAATCATGCATTTTAAAGAGAATAAACTCGAGACAGCATAGTATTACTAGATTAGGCTATTAAAGTAGTGATATCATGTACCTATTATATTCAGCATAACCACTACAGCACTATTATTCCCTTTATAAATCACTGACCATTATTGTTATCATTGCATCATGCATAAGACTATCAAATCATATAAACTCAAGAAAGTAAAGAATTGTTTATATTCACAGGCACTTCTTAAATAAACTTTTTTCTGGATTTCATATTGGCAAATCATCAATTATATTCTGAAAAATCAATATTTCTTGTTAGATCAGACTCAGTGGTCAACAAGGCTAGGTTACACAATTTGTCTTGGCTCATTGTTGAACGGAGCTGGTTTTTCACTCTTTTCAAAACAGAAAATGAAACGTTCTCCTTCACAGTTAGTAGCTGGAAGTGTTAGGTAAAGGCGATTACACTATGTCAACATTAGGGAAGGTTTCTGAGATACCTGCATTTCTTAAATGTTTCAAAGCAGCTGAGGGCGCACATTTTTCAGGTGGAGCTTTAATCTGATTCATATACCCAGAAAAATGAACTATTTCTTCAACAAATGTGTCCTGAACATCTGCTGAAAGGTGTTGTTGCAACTTTAATGCAGCTTCTCTCAATTCTGCATCTGGCATAGTAGTAATTTTGAACAGAAATCCAAACTTGTCATTGAGATTCTGGTAGATTTCGTTTCTTTTCACCAATTCTGTAATCAGTGAATCCAGAATGACGAAGTATGTAGCTGTCTTACATTTCTGCCTTGGTAGCAACACAATTTTATTGTCTGGCTCTTCAAGATACAAATGACAAAGAGTTGCAGCCCAGCCACCGTGGAGAGAAGACGTCGTCGTTCCTGCTCTTCAGCTGAGCAACTCTGAACACTGTTGCTCGAGAATTTACTTGGGTTATCCTGAGTAGTTCTTCACCAGAGCTGAGAGGAGACTTGCTTGCAGTCACTTCGAGCCCCATCCCATCAAGAGGGTAAGGCGGTGACTTGCTTGCTTGTTCACCCCTCTCATCCCCATCCCCCCATCCTTCCCATCCCCCCCTCACCCATACAACAAAACTGGCCCACACACTTAACACACTACTACATTGCTATCCTTCTGACTGTCCTATCTTCTTCTTTTTCGGCAACTTCGCTTTGGCGAGTTAACACAAGGCATTTTGACCATCTGGTAGCCCGTGTGGTTTTTTAAAAAATCCAGCCGATCTTTGCCTTGGGCCCTTTCCCCTCACTACTCGAGGGAAAGGCCATCTTAGGGGCTGACCTTCATAAGTCAGCGGGAAATAGGATGTTAGGCTAACATTAAGGAAAGATAACTTTTTGTTAAGCAACTCCTCTGCCAGATGCACCTTTCCAGGCATCATGGCGAGGATTCGTGTAAGATTACGTATTGATGGAAATCAAATGTCCATGAAAGCATTCTCAAATTTTATTTGCTCCAAACTCAACTGTTGCTCCAGTGGATGTTTTTCAAACCCACGTTGGAGCAGGTACTTCTCCTCTCTTCAGAAGAAGAGTTACTTCAACTACTAAAGCATGATGTCTTGGATAAACTGAAGACTTTTGGTGTTACCCCAGTTGCACCTGACAGCTATCAAGCTCAGAGGACTGTGTTTGTGGCCAGAATCAACAGTTTCATAAAAACACAGCACTGTTAATGAAATTGTTGATAACATTAATACCGAGAATTCTGACCTTAGGGCTGTAGAAGCACATAAATTCTCGACCCAACAACAAAAAGGTAATTTTAAAATTAATACTCGAGACACCTGGGGAGGCCAAACTTGTGTTTTTCAAAATGGCTTCAAATGTTTTAGCACCAGATGTACATCTGACAATTTCTCTGGAACGCTTTGTCAGTGTAACACAATGTTTCAAGTGTTATGCCTTTGGTCATAACAACAACAAATGCAGTACACAAGGGCAAATTTGTAGCATTTGCTTTGGCCAACATTCGTATCGTGATTGTCCCAATAAAAATACACCAAAATGTGTCCTCTGTAATGGAAACCATCATGCTGTTTCTGCTATTTGTCCTGAAGAAAAAGGAAATGCAGAAAATTTCTTGACGCCAAGAAACTATCCACTTCTAAAAAGACCACTCCCCAGGCACCGCCAACCATGTCCCAAACTTCCTTCCCAGCTCTGCCTGGATAAAGGGTGGGACTCCTCAGGTCTCTACCAATGGTTCCAATGTTTGGAATTCTGCCCTCTTGGAGCGCCCCAATCAAACCCCCTCACTTACAACAGACACAACAACAAGGTTCAGTCGCATCTCATATGTCTCAGGGTATCCACAGACGGGGATATAACGAGGCACAACTAATGTACTTGGGGGCCCAAAGACATGCAGGTGGTGACATTCAACTCTGCTCTCAGGTTTTAATTGTCTGTTAATGGATAATGGGACCCACTCCCATCACTATCCCTAAAAATGTGAAGGCTATTATGACCCAGCCTTCTCATAAAAAAGAAGTAGGTACCTACTCTACATTAAAAAAAAGCCTAAGTCATCCCTGGCCCAGGGATCGCCCTCCCCGCAAACCCAGGCTGTCAACTCCTCTAAACCCCGATAAGTCAACACCTAAAACATAACAATGCCCCAGAAAGTGGTGCCTACTCTCCCGCAAATGTAGTGATCCTGTTGAACAGGAAAACTTTCCCAAGGTAACTCCCTTGCCTGTCTAATATTCCCTTGGAGCCTACACAGTCTCCCATTAACTCTCACGAGCCTCTGCTTCCTGAAACTGGGGAATAGCATACCTCAGTTTTATGATGATGACTCTAACGACTCTAAAGGGATTCTAATGAGTCTGTTAATATTACTGCCTCTAGTGAAATGATGGCATTTTTAATACACAAGCACCCACGCAAAAGTTCCCCCTCCCCTTGACGAGTCCAGCAGGGATAGTGTGGATACAAACACATGACATTTACTTGCAGGCGTTCAGAACGCAGTGTACGAGCGAAGAAAAAGCAATAAGGGGGATTACAATTTTCCAACTTAATGTTCATCATTTCTTTAATAACCGTTACCTTCTTGAGGTTGAACTACATAAACTACAATCCCGATGTTATACTTTTGAACGAGACAGCTGCAAGAGTTGTCAACATATTAAATTACGTGGATACTGTACTGTGGAAAAAATCGAGAGGACCCTTTAGGGGTGTAGCCATCTTGGTTAAATTAGGATATAATTTAAAAATATTCATGTTGAGAAGATAACATTCTTGCAATAGAACTAACAACGTCGCATGGACAATAGTGATAGTAAATGGATATTTTCCCCCGAGACAACAATATATAGAGTCAATTCCTCTACATAGGATTTTAAGTAGGAAATATTCCAACAATTCTAGCGGGAGATTTTAATGCTCATCACCCTGCCCTCTTCAACTGTGGAGCTGGTATTCCATGGGTGACTTAAAAGGAAAACAACTCTTTAATATCATGACAGCTAAAAAACTTGTCATTTAAAGGCCCATTCTTTAAATGTACATTGGACCTCATCAGGGACACCTGATATAGTACTGACAAACAGAGACTTGTGACATCTTTCACTGTCGTATATCTCCTGGTGGACATGTAGGATCTGACCATATCCCTGTTATAATACAACTACAAACTTCTCCATTTAGAATCCCTGTACCTCCTTTAAACCCAATCTTAACACCCTAGGATTTGACCCCTCAGGGCATATCTGGGTGATGATGAAATTGTGTCTTTGGAAAAAAAACTACCTTTCCCAAAGCAATTGATGATGCAATCAGGTCCCTGCATAATCGAATAATTGAAGCTACAAATGCAACTTGTCAATTAGCTTCCACAAAGATATACCAACAATATTAAACCTACTAGAGAAATTTAGAGACACTTTAAGAAATTATCAAGCAGAATGTCGAAGCAAACTTTAACGCGACAACCACCAGCAGCTACACTGCACCGATTTAAAGGCCCGAATTAATTAACATGATTTAGTCATCACAAACGGGACTTATGGGAAAATTTCTAGTCCTTCAAGCTAATCAGTAATAAACGTGAACCAGCAAAATTTTGGAGTAAGATCCGACAATTTTTAGGGGCAAAGCCAAGGCTCCTAACTACCTAGTTTATACCTTCACTGATGAGGATGATGAAGATGTTTGAAATAAACTTGCGATCCACAGGACCAGGCTAATTTGATGGGTGATGTATGGGAGAAAATTCTCTCCCATAATAACAGTCGTCAATTTAACAATAATCATTATCAGTTAGTAAATGAATGGAGAGATGAGAACTTGGATGATCTACAACCACTACCTACCATCGATACTTCAACTCTTGAAGATACCCACCCGCTTACTAGACCTATTACATTACTAGAGATAAGTCAGGTTATTGGAAAAAAAAGAGAAATTGAGCCCCTGGCCTCTCTGGAATAACAATGAAACAAATAAAGTACCTACCTAGAAATTGCAAACAGTCCTCAGGACATTTTCCAGTTGTTTTTAAGACTGCTAGGATGATCTTTCTTGGTAAGCCCCATAAAGACATCCACCAACCTGGGAACTATAGACCTATATCTTTACTTGAAGTCAACTGGAAAAGTTCTTGAGAAAGTCATTTCCAACAGATTGAACTACTATATGGAGTTTAATCACTTTTTTACTGAAAAACAATTTGGCTTTAGAACACATAGAGGTACCAATCATGCAATAAATGTTATTTTCGATACTGTAGCAAGTCTAAAACAGCAGGGCAATCTTGCCTTAATTGCCACCAGAGATGTTCATAAAGCTTTTGATAACTTATGGCAGATGGCCCTTTTATACAAACTCATTTGACCTTCCAGACCATAACTGGACTTTTCTCAGAGTAATTTATAATTTCTTAACTCAAAGAAAAATCTTTTCCCACCTTTCATGGCCAAGTCCGACAGAACTTTTATACCGGGCGGCTGGTGTCCCACAAGGTTCTTGTCTCAGTCCACTTCTGTTTAACATTTATGTGGGAAAGACCTTCCTCAACCAGAGTTTATTTACACAATTGTGACACAGTTTGCAGATGATGTTATTCATGTCGTTTTCATCAACTCCAGTAACGGAAAATACAGTATGAGAAAGTCATAGAAAAAATTAATATTGAACTTCGTCGAACATCTAATTGGGAAAAAGAAATGGAGAATTACGACTAATCCTGACAAGGTCCTTGTTAGCACGATAGGATGTGTTTTGCATCAACCATCGAAAATTAGGGGGTATCTCCATCAGAGGTACCCCCTGTGCATTAGAAACCCTAACAAGATCTTGGGATACGAAAAAAAGACAGGCTGCTCCACTCAACATCTCATGTAACATAAAAAGATCAACACAGCCAAAACCGGTCTTAGCAGACTCTTTTTGATTTAAACAAGCCCCTCAACATGTCAAAAAACATCTGTATAAAATTATAATAACCTATACTCGATACCCTTTGTCCCAATGTCATTAACAACAAAGACCAACATGCTACGGTTACAAAGGGTCCAGAATAGAGCTCTTCGCTTTATTACCGATACCAGGAGGAGAGACAGAGTTAAAATGGCAGATTTACAACACAACAAGATATTACTGCTATAAATGTACGCCTTGACACCCCAAAAAAGAAACAACTTTAATAATGCAAGAACTATTCATGCCAGATTAGGGAACTCCTATACAAGTGGTAAATACCAGATTACACCCTCAATACTCCTCTCACAGGACTCAAAGAATGACTCTCCCACAAGAGGGTTCGTCGTTTTATTCATAAAGATGATTACCCTCGACCCATGATTTTGAGCAACTTACCTGATGAAGAAGATTGGGTACCACCAGAACCTTTCTATGTACACTGAGAAAATCATCGCCCCCAATTAGGGAGAAAATCTTAAATAACTTTTTAATGTTTAAAAATTATGCTATTGAATATGGTTGGACACCCCCATTAAGAAGCTATTGTCACGAACTTATAAACTTGCCAGAAAATTATTGCTTTTCTTGTCTTTATAAATATCCGTTGTGCAATCGCGAAAAAAAAAAAAAAAAAAAAAAAAAAAAAGCAATTGCAACTTGTATAACTACTACCAATTGAGAGTCATGTACTTATATACCTATTATATCTATGTGACTCTGATGGGTTAGTATTATACCCCTTAAAGAATATATTATCAATCCACATACACTTTTTAAATTACACCAAAGTGGTTGGGCCACTTACCTTTTATATCCTACCTCTCCTCCCCCTCCCACCTTTCCATCCTTACCCATCTTACCAAAGCTCTGGTCATCAGAACTCGAAGAACTCGAAACTCTTCAAAATTGCGTTTCCTCTTCCTTGACCGCTGATGATCAGCCCGGTAACTGTAGTCTTTCACCAGCAGTTTAGCTTTCTCTCCAAACATTTCAAAAGCTTCATCATTGCGAAGTGAGCTTACAAATTCCACTAAGCCTGCATAGAGGTTAGCAAAAGTACCCAATTTCAATTTCAATTTTCTGAAGTGTCTTGTTCGTGGCATTTAACCGTTCCAGTATACAGCCCCAAGCACACAGAGTAAGGCCAATTCAAAATCTTCCAATTTTGATGCTAAGCTGGCTGCTTCGCTTCTTGTAGTTGCTGTCTGGTCTTCATCCTCTGCTATTTGGATCAAAGCAGAAGTATTTCAGCAAAGCTGTCTTTAAAAGCATGGTTGCATCATGCTGCGCTGACCACCTTGTTGTTGATAATGATTTGATGACATCTCCATGAATGGTTGACTTGAGTATTACTCCATCGATGCGTTGAAGCAGAGAAAAAATTAAAGAGGCTGTAAAAGTCCAAAAAATGAAACTGCTGCGAAAACAACACTCCGCAGCACATGACCCAACAAGATTAAAAGAATGTGCTGGAGCAGGGCACATATTCAGCAAGTGGGTTGATTTTCTTGGTACGGGGTTGCAATCCATTATTTTTACCCGACATGTTACTTGCATTGTCGTAGCCCCTGGCCACGGCAATCCATAATAGAGAGATCATGTTCAGCAGAGTAATCCGTACTACATTCATCATTGTTTCTCCATCATGGCCTGAAAGAGGGGAAAGAATTTTATAAAGCGCTCTACAGGCTTACCCACTGGAGTCGACAAAGCGAACAATGAAAGTCAACTGATCTGAATGTGAAATTTGGTGTTGAATCTTACACTATTGCAAAGTATTCTGCAGTTTTCACTGCTGCTATGATGTTATTGAGGACCTTCTTAGTCATCAGTTCAATAAATTCATTGCAATAGTAGATGACATGTAAGATACAGTGCCTCTTCCTGCTTTCCCCAAGGCGGACACATGATTTGTAAAAATGGATCGAATTGTGTAACAGTTCTATGATCCCTGGGAAAATTGCCATTTTTTTCCCGAACCAAAAACCTCATTTTCTCCACGGAAAGCAAGTCCCTTTAGAGCTAAGAATTTTCAACAGCAACAACTCTTTCTAGAACTTTTCTCCAATAAGTGCGCTCTTTTTCAGTTTGATTTTCCAAATGAGAATCCAATAAACCTTTTTTCTGTGCACGAAATAACCTGGCTAAAATGCAGGGTCCTGTGAGTGGTGTGTTTTATGTTCCTCGAAACGCTTGGAATTTTTCCAGTCATTGAACCCCTGTGTGAAGGTATTTTTTTGGTAGAAAAAAGCTTGCATGTGAACAGTTTCATTTTCCTGCGCTTTAGAGTATACCATCCATGATTTTTCACAGTTTCTGAATTTGCAAGCTTCCTAAAAACATAGATGACTTTAAACAACAACGACTTCCATCATCATAAATCCTTGCTGATTTCAAAAATCAATGTTCAGAGTTGACTGAAGTTTCTGCAATGAAAGCATTACGTAGAGAATCTGGGATTACATTTGGCCCTGAGGCAGGTCTTTTAAGACAATCCTGTGAATGAAAATGTCCCTTGAGACATTGAGAGGAGGCACAAAAGATAGATGCTGGCTGAGAAATAATGGAGGGGGGAGCTTCCTGTATGATCTGACGTATCTGCAGATTCACTGTACTGGTTTAAAATCAGAAAATGTTTTCGTGAGCATGTCTGTGATCTTTCTGCAGCTTCCTACATCTTTCTTTTTCTGTTCTTCTTGAATTTTCTTCTTTCTTTTCTGTGACCCACTCGCATAAGAACGTCCAACATCACGTTCACGAGATGCCATAATGAGGATGTATCACTGTCTCTAATCATGCAAATACAAATTGTGCATTATCAATTATTAATTTTTTAATTATTATTAATTTTTTTTCTGTCAATTGGGGGGGATATGGCCCTTGTAGCCCCCTTTCCTCTGGCTGCGCATCTAAAAATTCAAAACGTTACCAGAAAGGAGTCATATACAGAACTTTTACCATAGATTAGGTTAGTGATTTGGGCTACGAATATTTTACTAATTCATCCTCCTTGATCTCCATTTACTTAAACAGAAATCACACTGAGTCCAAGAACAATGTACAATGATATTTATATTACCATTTTCATAACTAAACTAATCATTATGTTTTGCATGATATATGGCCTACCACCATAGATAAGGACATGAGAATTAAAGAATGCAGGGACAATTTTCAGTTTCACCCAACCAACGATTTTCTGATGTGGCTTATGTGTTTCTGGGGAAATATGTAGTAAATTAATTGATGTTCTACATCACTTCCGTCGCAACTTGAAAACTAAGCATTTGCGACGGAAGTGACGTAGAACATCAATCAATTTAAGATCTGTTATTGAAATGATAAAGACTTAAGACAGGACAAAGTGCTTTTAAAACCTACAAACAGAAGTCAGTTTGCGTTTTTAGGTTTTTCTTTATAGTATTTTTACCAAAAATGCGTCTTTACTGGTCCATGCGTCTTTACTGGTCAAGTAACCTATCAGGTACCTCCCTTAACATTTAGAGGCGAAAACAAACATTTATCCATACACATCAATGTCTATCAACAACACTTCAGTTAATTTGTCACAGTACAAGTCTAGATAACGTGTAATTACTACAGAAAATTGGAGAGGAATCTCCCATACTCGCCCATTAGCGGGAAAACACAGCTGTTCTGATGTAAACAAAGGCGTGTTGAGTGTTGCCATCTATGGTTAGGTTTATTTATTTTTATTTTATTTTATTTCATTATTTATTTTTGTTTTGATTTATTTTTAAAAATCAATTTTACTCTCCAAACACTTGAACTTTTTAGGTAGGGACCCCTTTGCACTTGCACCATGTGTGCGGTCTTGGATGAGCCCCTGAACCCCTTGGACCGCGGGGCCCTCAAATGCGTGGGGCCCTAGGCAAATGCCTAGTTTGCCTATGCGGTAATCCGGCCCTGGGTGCAGCACAGCTTAGTGGTGCTGGCAAGAGTGAGTCGTAGCAGGGACGACTCAGGCGCTTCATCTGGGAGTCGTATCAGCTAACCGGTGGCCACCGGTGGCCCGGTTGCCTGGTGGCTAAAGCTCCCGCTTCACACACGGAGGGCCCGGGTTCGATTCCCGGCGGGTGGAAACATTTCGACACGTTTCCTTACACCTGTTGTCCTGTTCACCTAGCAGCAAATAGGTACCTGGGTGTTAGTCGACTGGTGTGGGTCGCATCCTGGGGGACAAGATTAAGGACCCCAATGGAAATAAGTTAGACAGTCCTCGATGACGCACTGACTTTCTTGGGTTATCCTGGGTGGCTAACCCTCCGGGGTTAAAAATCCGAACGAAATCTTATCTTATCTTATCTTATCACCGAAATTAGAGTGATCAGGCTATGACACAAGTCAGACAGTCATCTGCTGACAGGACTACTGCAGCTTGACCACTGTCATCTTGATTAGAGTGGGAGTCAAGGCAGAGGTTAGACTGAGCGTCCCCAGACTGATTTCTACTCGTAACTGTACTCTGACGGTCAGGGGTGAAGTGATAGCAGTCTCTACTGGCAGTCATAGCAGCGGAGATCAGGCATTGCGGTTTAGGAGTGGCGAGAATTAGTGATTTCTTATACACGGGGCTCAGACACTCCATTAATTGATGCATGAACTGACTAGTGTCAGTTGTCGAACGTCCAACAGGGAGATGTGAACAGACGAGTATTAACATGCGTCTGACTCAAACATTCATTCATCAGGGGACACATGTATACTAGCATATCCGCCATGCAAGTGTAGGTCATAAATACAAACACATGGGTGGCACTCAGCAATTGCTTTTCTGTGCCAAAAATCGACACCAGGTATTTGGCACAAGTGAGAACATTAGTAAAGAAACAGGACTGAGAGGGAATTAACTTTTGACATATCTTCCTCTCAATCCGTTCGGGACAAATACTGAATATTGAAATATAACTGTCGATGGGACATCATGGACTGTAAGGATTGTTGGCGTCGTGAGATGATGTCATGCGGGGGGTGACATCTGGAGATGGTGACGTCGGGCAGCACCTCTGGGGTGACGCTTGGCAGACGTCCAAGAGTGGACATCGGGTTAGAAATGCAAGGTGGGCGGGGGCAGATGTGAGTGAGTCAGGAAGACATCTGGGGACATCGATGAAGGCGTCATGGGTGAACGTCATGAGGTAGCCTCATGCAGACGGTGGACGTTGTGAGTTGGACGTCATGCAGCATTGACGTCGGGGAGCATGGTGACGTCACGGGGTGACGTTGCAAGGTAGCTGTCAGGCAGCAAAAATTTGGACTTTGATACATCTGGCTTGCGTAACCAGCGTAGCTCGCTTCACTCAATGTTATGTAGGTCCACGTGGTTTCGTGATCAACCTGGCTTCGATGGTATGAACTGTATGAAATTCGCGGGTGTCATCCGCCAAGGAAGATATGGTGCTGTTTCTAACATGATGAGGAACAGGATGGGGAGAGTACTGCACCTTGTGAACAAAGCTTTTCACTCTAGCTGATATGACTTTTACTCTGTGTACTTTTACTCTTTGTGTTTTCATTTAATAAGAAGTTCCAGATCATCTACCAATTTTTCCTGTTATTTCTTTATCTCGCATTTAGTGTGCTATGACACCATGATCGTACTTGTCGAAGATTTTTGTAATCTCTGTATCTACATCTGCACTTTGTGCTCCAGAGCATTCAAGACCATGTTAAACTGGTCCAGGAGTTGAGAAGGCAGGAGCGGCCTGTTCAAAACCCATGCTGACTGGGTTGTTGTAAACTGTTAGGTATCTAAGTCGGGTGGTGGATCTTCTTCTTAGAACCCTTTTAAAGATTTTATGATGTGGGATGTTAGTTGCTAATCGGTTTCGTAGTTCTTTGCATTGCTTTACTGTCACCTTTGTGGAGTGGGGCTATCTGTTGTGTTTTTAGTGATGTGAAGATGGGCCCTTGTGTCCATTATACCATAGAATGCTGAAGACAATGAATGGGGCTCTTTGCAGTTGTTCGATTGAACACAGAGTTCCATAGTCTGGGCCTGTGACAGAGGGCAGGTCATTTATTGCCTTTTTCAAAGTTCTTGTGGTGTTAGTTTAATCACTCCAGAGGTGTTTCGAATTGGCCGTAGATTTTGAAGTCTCGGTCATAAAAAAAATTTAATTTAGAGTGTCGAATCTTAGTCTCTGTTAATAACGGCTCACTAAACCACTGGTCAGATTGGGACTTTATATCACCAATTTCTTTGGTTTCTCTGTATAAGTCCCATTAGTCTTATCAAGGGTCTTCCAATACTAGATGTTGTTTTGTCCTACGATTTAGATAAAAAAATGTATTTTTTTTTCCCAATTTCATTGACGGCTTTAAGTCCTTCCTGTGTTTTTATTTGTCTCCTGTTATGATTCTTAAGCTTAAGTTCGATATTGGCTATTTCACTGACTAATACTCCTTTGTATTTCAGATATATTGGTTCCATTCAGCAGTTCTGTGATTCTCGTCGCTTTTCTCATGCATTGGTGAGCGTTGTCTTTCTAGGTTTACATCATCTTAAAGCTTCTGCTGCCATTAGAATACCAATATATTTTTTTCCTCGTTGAATGAAGCGAAGAGTTTTCTTGACATGTTTCACACTGCAAGTTAGAAACGCGAGTTTGTGAGGTCCAAGCAACCGGTCAGAATAACTTTCAGAAATCTTCAGCAAGGAGATTTCTGAGTGTTGTTGTCAGTTGAAACACTATCACGAAACACTTAATTTTATTATACATAAATACTTAACTTGAAAACATGTTGAACCGCCGTGTGCATCTGAACACATTGTTATAGGTCTTCCTGTCTCATAACTCACACTGTTCAGTTTTTCTTGTCTCCTAATCATGTTCAGTTTTCACTTCTAAGTAACTCATGTTCAGGTCTTCCTTCGTCAATAACACAGTGTTCTAGGTCTTCCTTCTACTAATTCACTGTTTCAGGTCTCTTTCTTTCTTCATAACACATGTTAGGCCTCTCCTATCTCATACTCACTGTGCAGCGTCATTTCTTCTCATCAACTCCACTGTTCAGGTCTTCTTTCATAACTAACACGCTTCAGTGTCTTTCTTCTCACAAATCTATGTTGTAGGGTCTTCTTATCACAATCTCACTGATCAGGTCTTTTCTTTCATAACTCAGCTGTTCAGGTCTTTTCTAATAACATCACATCGTTCAGGTCTTCCTTATCATAACTCGCACTGTTCAGAGTCTTTCCTTCTCATCAATCACTGTTCAGATCTTCCTTCTCCTAAATCACTGTTCAGGTCTTTATTCTCATTAACTTCATGTTCAGGTCTTCCTTTATTAACTCACTGTTCAGATCTCTCCTCTCTATAATCAATGTCAGGTCTTCCTTCTCACAACTCCTGTTTGGTTTCCTTCTCATAACTCACTGTTAGGTCTTTCTTCTCAATAAAGTACTGTTCAGGTCTTCCCCTCTATAAACTCACCTGTTAGGTCTTCCTTCTCACAACTACTGTTCAGGTCTTCTTTCATAACACATGTTTAGCTTTCTTCTCATAACTCACTGTTCAGGTATCTTCCCTTCTCATATTTACTTATCAGGTCTTTTTCTCAAACTCACTGTTCAGGTCTTTCTTCTCATAATCACTGTTAGGTCTTCTACTCATAACTTATGTTCAGGTCTTTGCTCTCTCTTATCCACTTTTCAGGTCTTTCTTCCTCCATAACTCACTGTTCAGCGTCCGTGTTCTTCGTTATAACTCACTGATCCAGGTCGCTTTCTTCTCGTAACTCACTGTTTCAGGTTCTATTCTTCTCATAAACTCACTGTTCAGGTCTTCCTTCTCACATACCTTCTGTTCAGGTCTTCCATTACATCACAAGATGTCAATGTTCAGGCTCTTCCTTCCTATACTCACTGGTTGGTGCTTCCTTTATAAACTCACTCGTTCAGGTCTTCCTTCTATAATCATGTGGGTCTTCCTTTCTCATAACTACCACTGTTCAGTCTTCCCTTCTCCAATAAAACTCACTGCTTCAGGTCTTCACTTCACTCATAACTGCACTGTTCAGGGTCTTCTTCTCAATAATCAATGCTTCAGTGTGTCTTCCTTCTCATAACTCACTGTTCAGGTTTCCTTCTCTTAAGACTCACCTGTTCAGGTACTTCCTTCTCATCAACTCACTGTCAGCGGTCTTCTTCTCATAACTCTACGTCCGTGGTCATTCCTTCTCATAACTCACCCTTTCATGGTATTCCTTCTCTACCTTATGTTTCAATTTCTACTTCTCAGTAACGTCAACTGTTCAGAGTCACATTTCTTCTCACACTATCACTGTTCATGTCTTCCTTCTCTTAAACTCACCAGTTCCAGGTCTCTTTCATTCTCACTAACTCACTGTTCAGGTCTTCGCTTCTCACAACATCACTGTTCATGGTCTTTCTTCTATAACTCACTTTCAGCGTCTTCCTGTCTCAGATAACTTACTGTTCAGTCTTTCTCGCACTCGCACTCACTGTTCAAGTTTTCACCTTCTCAAAATCACAGTTCACAGGTCTTTCTTCTCACAAGAATCTCGTTCAGCGTCTTCCTTCTCACCAACTCATGTTAGGTCTTTCTTGATCATAATCATGTTCCGGAATCTCCTTCTCACAAATGCACTGTTCAGGTCTGCTCCTTCTCCTAACTCAGTCTGTTCAGGTCTCTTCTTCCTCATAAGTCACTGTTTCAGGTCTTCCTGTCCTCATAACACACTGTTCAGGTCCTTCGTTCTCACAACCGTCCCTGTTCAGTCTCGTCCTTCTCATAATCACTGTTCAGGTCTCTTCCGATGTCTCAGAAGTTTCTGTTCAGGGTCTTCCTTCTCACAACTCACATGTTCAGGGTCTTCCTTCACATGAAACTCCAAGTTCAGGTCTTTCTTCTCTAACTCTCACTTTCAGGTATTTCTTCTCATAACTCATGTTCAGGTCTTTCTTCTCATAATCACGTTCGGGGTTTCCTTCTCATAATTAATGTTCAGGTATTCTTCTCACAACTCACTGTTCACGGGTCTTCTTCTCATAACTCACTGTTCAGGTCTTTCTTTCTTAACTAACTGTTCCAGGTCTTCCTTCTCATAACTCATGTTCAGTCCTTTCCTATCCATAAATCAATGTTCAGGTTCTTTCCTTTACATATACTCACTGTTGAGGTTTTCCTTCTTCATAACTCACTGTTCAGAGTCTTTTCCTTCCTCATAAACTCACTGTTAAGGTCTTCCTTCTCATAAACTTCACTGTTGAGGTCTTCCTTCTCATAAATCACTGTTCAGGTCTTCCTTCTCATTAACTCATGTTCAGGTCTTCCTTCTCATAACTCACTGCTTCAGGTCTTACTCTCATTAACTCACTGTTCAGGTCTTCCCTTTCATAACTCACTGTTTCAGGTCTTCATCCTCATAACTCACTGTTCAGGTCTACTTTCTAACTCATGTTCAGGTCTTCCTTCTCATAACCACTGTTCAGGTTTCTTCTCATATATCTCCACTGTTCAGGTTTCCTTCTCAAATCAGTGTTCAGGTCTTCTTCTCAATAACTCACTGTTCAGGTCTTCCATTTCTAACTCACTGTTCAGTCTTTCTTCTCATAATAACTGTTCAGGTCTTCCTTCTCATAACTACACTGTTCAGGTTGCCTTCTCATAACTCACTGTTCAAGGTCTTCCTTCTCATAACTCATGTTCAGGTCTTCCTTCTCATAAACTCATGTTCAGGTCTTCTTCTCATAAGCACTGTTCAGGTCTTCCTTCTCATAAATTAACTGTTAGGTCTTCCTTCTATACTCACTGTTAAGGCTCTTTTATTTATAATCACTGTGAATGTCTTCCTTCTCATACAACTCAATGTTCGATTCTTCCTTATATAACTCACTGTTCAGGTCTTTCTTTCTCATAACTCCATGTTCAAGGTCTTCCTTCTCTTTAACTCATGTTCAGGTACTTCCTTCTCATAAACTCACTGTTCAGGTCTTTCCTTCTCATTAACTCACTGTTCAGGTCCTTCCGTCTCATTACTCCACTGTTCAGAGTCTTTCTTTCATAATCACTGTTCAGGATATTCCTTTCTCATAATCACTGTTTTCAGGTACTTCCTTCTCAAATATCACTGTTCACGGTCTCCTTTTCTTAATCACTGTTCAGGTCTTATTCTCATAAAACTCACTGTTAGGTCTTCCTTCTCATAAATCACTGCTTCAGGTCCTTCTTCTTAACTCACCTTGTAGTCTTCCTTCTCATTAACTCACTGTTCAGGTCTTTATTCTCATAATCACTGTTCAGGTCTTCCTTCTCATAAACTCAACGTTCAGGTCTTCTTTCATAACATACTGTTCATGGTCTTCCTTTCTCCATAAATACTGTTTCAGGGTCTTCCTTCTCATAACTCACTGTTAGGTCTTCCTTCTCATACTTATTTTATAGTTATCTAAGGCTTTATTTTTCTTATTAAGATGACATTAAGTCGATGCGTCTTATTTTATTTGGGTCATTACACTATATTCAACATTTTTTCCTGTTTTATTAGCTGTTGTTTGTGATGTACTTGTCTTTGTCATCAGGAGCTCATAACTCGGGTTGGTGACTTGGACAAGCTTATAGCAATGACTGATGTAAAAGTTCTTTGCCGCTCTCACACACCTGCACCACTTGTAACTTATCTAATATCTCAGTTTTTATCATAACATCAAGACTTGAATGATAAAACAATATTCTTGCCACTTGCAGCATCACTCACATTCCTCTTGTGTGTCATGGTTACTATGCAGACATTAAATACGATGATGAAAATACAAAAAAAAAAAAAACATTCACCAGCAGAGAGGTGAGTATGGTGTGGTGTGGGACACGCGTGTACACAGCATTGAAACATGAGAGGTGGGATGGGGGGGGCCAACTAGGCCATCCCCAGAAAGACACTGGTTTGACCCACAGGCTGGCTGTCCACGAGCCCATAAGACGAAGGGAAAAGCACTTGTGCAGCTCTAAATTATTTCCCTTAAAATTGCATCATCATAAATTAATTTTATGGAGTTATGAGTGAAAAATGCATCAATTTTGCAATCGTTGCATATAGAAAACATCATTGAAGATCACATCTTAATTAATGGTTTACTGTCCTACAATTTCTTGCTTATTTTGCTGTGGAGCTTTGCAGTATCTGCGATAATACGTTTTCTTCTGAAACACATTTATGAGCATGGACACAGGGGTCATCCCATACTCACTAAAAACAACAGTCATAGCCCCACTGTATAAGATGGCGTTAAAGCAATTGCAAAGAATACTGACCAAAAGCACTAACATCCCATATCATAAAAATATTTGAAAGGGTTCTAAGAAGCAAGATCACCAACCACTTAGATACCTATCAGTTACACAACCCAGGGCAACACGGGTTTAGAGCAGGTCGCTCCTGCCTGTCCCAGCTACTGGACCATTTGACAAGATCCTGGAGACTATAGAAAGTAAAAAAATGCAAATTAGTATATACAGACTTTGCATAAGCCTTTGACAAGTGTTGGACCCATGATGTTAATAGATCACATAAATGCGTGATAAAGGAATAACAGCAAAATTTGGTAGATGGATCTATAACTTCCTGACATATAGAACACAAAGAGTAATAATAAACAAAGTAAAGTCTGAGGCAGCTGTGGCGAAAAGCTCTGTTCCACAAGGCACAGTCCTTGCTCCCATTCTATTCCTCATCCTCATTTCTGACATAGACAGAGATGTAAGCCATAGCTCCGTGTCTTCCTTTGCGGATGACACCAGAATTGCCATGACAGTGTCCTTCATCGAAGACACCGCAAAACTCCAAGCGGACATCACCCAAATCTTCAAATGTGCCACTCAAAACAATATGAAGTTCAATGAAGAGAAATTTCAGCTTCTCAGATATGGAAAACTTTAGGAAATTAAAACTGTATCAGGGTAAGCAATAAATTCTAACCATAAAAGAGACCGAAAAAGTAATGTGATGGACCTGGGAGTGATAATGTCAGAGGATCTCGCAGTGAAGAGGCTCTTGGTCTGAGGAATTAGACCTGTTGATCTCTTTCCTCAGACCGAACCTAATTACCCCCCCAATCCACCCTTCCCTATCCTATCTTCCCCATTCTCCCTTTTCCCTTTCCTCCTCCTCCTCCCCTTCTCTCCCTTATTCCCTTATTCTTTTTGGCCTGTGGGATTCTTTCCACATGCATGCTGGTTCCTAGGTAGGGGGGAGGGTATCAGGGTCCATCCCATTCTGTTGAGGTTCTTGGCGGTGGCATAGTTTGCCGTGGAATCTGGATTTCCTGGGGATGTCCCGATCCTCTCAGGATCGGGACATCCCTAGGAAATCCAGATCGGTGTGTCTTTTGGGCGACGGGTGTATCTCTGGAGGCTGCCTTTCGGATTCCTGGGGTGGCGGCCAAAGGGATTATGCTTTGTGGTGGATATCCCGCCGCCATCTTTTTTATCCGCCAAGGTAGCTCGGCAGATGTGAGATTGCTATCCCAGATTGCTGGTTTACCGGCATGAAGGGTAGGGTATGGCACGGGTTCCATGCTGCATCTGCGCTACTTGCGGTGCTGAGGTCCTCTTGGGCATGGAGGGAGATTTACAGCCCTTTCATTCCTCCTAGGAGCTATTCCTCCCTGTTCCCCCTCTTGCTGGTGCTGTTTCGTCACCCACTTCAGGTACCGGGGTTTTAAGTGACTCCTTCAATTTGTCTCACCTCCACTCTCCTTTGACTATGCTTCTGGCCTCTCCTTCTATGGTGCGGCAATTTTCAAATTGCCAGCCTGTTCCACGTCGGACCGTCTCCGGTTCCACTCCTAAATGCCTATGACAATTACCTATTCCTTCTTTGCTTACTTCTCGCCCTCCTCAGAAAAGACCAACACGTCACGCACTCCCTTTCCATGCTTAACTTCGAAATGAACAATGGATTAAATTCTTCACTTTATGACCAACTTCCTCTACTGCCTATCTTTCTGACCATAGTATTGGCAAGGCGCTCCTATGCCATGTTGGTAGAGATATATCCTTTCACGCTCTCAAGAGCAGTACATGCATCATTACTGTCCAGAATGCTACCCAGGATCATGACCTTTCTCTTCTTTTACATATCGATACTTTTCCTATCACTATTGAAAAACATCATTCCCTCAATTCTTGTTGTGGCGCTGTCATTCTGCCCCATACCATTGTCCAACAGAATTTCAAGACATGTGGCGATGACATTCTCGAACAGCTGGAACTCCAGGCCCTCTCAATCCTCAAAGTAGACACTTATGTCCTTCCTGCCCATGGGCAGAGATGATACCCTTGCAGTGTAGCTCGATTAATTTTCGAGTGCCATAAACTACCATCGTCTGTTTATGTAGCAGGACATCGTTTATATGTTCGAAAGGTGATCCCTACACTGCAACAGTGTAGAAATTGCTGGCAATTTGGTCACCCAGTGAAATATTGCAGATCTATAGCTGAATGCTCAGTCTGTGGTGCTGATGACCATTCTAATACGTCTTGTAGTCGACCTCCCTCTTTCCTTAATTGTCATGAGGCTCACCCTTCTTACTCTCGCCATTGCCAGGTTTTACTTTAATGAACGAGAAAGTCCTTATGCTTTGGCAGTTTCTCATCTACGCCTCCAAGGGAAACTCCCCCATATTTCTATACTCTCGTGTTTCTAAACGTCCCCCCACCTCTGGGGTCCCATCTTCTGCAGCCCTCTTTTGTGGTTACCCCTTCCATAGTCACTCCTGTCTCTAATTCTGTTGATGTCCTGGGCTCAGAAGTCCCTACCTCAGTACCTCAGTCTGATCTCACTTCTTCGTCTTCTCCCTCACAAGCCCAGGTATCGACAAGACCTGTACAACACCCCCTCCCAATCACCCTCTACTTCTCGGAAGTCCAAAATATCCCCAATGCTCAAATCTCCGTTAACCCCTCCTTCCCTTTCTTCTCCTCCACATTTTACCTTTCCAGTCTCTCTAACTGGTTCTTCACCTCTGCCTAGCTCTGTTACAAGTGTGGAGGTTCACCCTCCTCCTCGTATGGTGTCTTCCTCCCCTGTCCCCTCCCTTGTTTCTTCCTCTTCTGTCTCTTCCCAAAACTTCTTCTCCAGTGCCCTCCACCCTTTCATCCCCCCCCTACTTTGGTACAGTCCATTGCTGTCCCAATCTTTACTCAACCTCCTCCTCCTACCTCCAGTATTGTCTCCCATACAACGTCTTTGACTTCCGAAATGCTTGAAGCTACCTCTGAATATATTGAAGAGACTAAACCATCGATGGACACTAATCCACCTCCTGTTCCTTCTCCTTCCTCTCTTCCATCTGCACAACTCCTTTCTTCGCAGCGCTCCATTCCTTCGCTACTTGAACGTTGTCTGCTGCCGCCATATGTGGACTTTTCTAACGCCTCTAGTCCGTAGGTACCCTTCCCTGCAGATTTCTGGTATCTTTATTGTTTGTTGCCAATCATGGCCTATTTACAGTGGAATATCTGCAGCCTCAGGGGTAATAAGGGTGAGCTTTAGGTGTTGCTCTCCAGGTTTTCCCCTGTTGGTGTTTGCTTACAAGAACCAAAATTACACTCTGCTGTTGTTATCTATCCCATCTAAGGCTATAATATATTGTATTCTTCGGATCCTTTTTCTGATGGGACCTTTAATGAAAGTGCCCTTCTCCTATGCAATGATATTCCGTACCATCAGCTATTTGTTCATACTTCGCTGCATTACACTGCAGCCAGTATCCACTTGCATAAGTGGTATACAATCTTTTCTTTGTATCTCTCTCCTTCTCGGGCATTATCTTTCCCGGATGTTGCCTTTCTTGTTTCGTCCTTACCGCCACCAATTCTGTTACTCGGTGATTTTAATGCCCATCATTTCCTCTGGGGGTCTCACTGTGATTCCCGTGGCATTCAGTTGGAGGCTTTTCTCGCTTCTCACCCCCTCCATGTTTTAAATACCGGTACTCCCACCCATTTTGATCCTCGTACTGATACTCGTATGAGTACGAGGATCTCGTACTCACACTTGTGTTAGGCTGGTAATGTACACTTGTGTTATGCTGGTAACGTACACTTGTGTTAGGCTGGTAATGTACACTTGTGTTAGGCTGGTAATGTACACTTGTGTTAGGCTGGTAATGTACACTTCTGTTAGGCTGGTAATGTACACTTATGTTAGGCTGGTAATGTACACTAGTGTTAGGCTGGTAATGTACACTTATGTTAGGCTGGTAATGTACACTTATGTTAGGCTGGTAATGTACACTTGTGTTAGGCTGGTAATGTACACTTATGGTAGGCTGGTAATGTACACTTGTGTTAGGCTGGTAATGTACACTTATGTTAGGCTGGTAATGTACACTTGTGTTAGGCTGGTAATGTACACTTATGTTAGGCTGGTAATGTACACTTGTGTTAGGCTGGTAATTTACACTTGTGTTAGGCTGGTAATGTACACTTGTGTTTAGGCTGGTAATGTACACTTGTGTTAGGCTGGTAATGTACACTTGTGTTAGGCTGGTAATGTACACTTGTGTTAGGCTGGTAATGTACACTTGTGTTAGGCTGGTAATGTACACTTGTGTTAGGCTGGTAATGTACACTTGTGTTAGGCTGGTAATGTACACTTGTGTTAGGCTGGTAATGTACACTTGTGTTAGGCTGGTAATGTACACTTGTGTTAGGCTGGTAATGTACACTTGTGTTAGGCTGGTAATGTACACATGAATGTAACTCTGGTAATTCTCCTAACATTTTTAAATCAGACTTAAAATCTCACCATAAACAGTTCACAGAAAACTGTTCACTCTAAATTCATCGTTTTGTTCAATTTTTTAAAACGTAAAGTTTACAGTTAATATATTTGTAATATATGGTTGGTAACTTTTATACTGAAAGTTTACCAGTTAACCTGCGTCTAGTATAACTACACTAAATATTCCTAGAGTTAACCAGCGTCTAGTATAACTACACTAAATATTCCTAGAGTTAACCAGCGTCTAGTATAACTACTCTAAACATTCCTACAGTTAACCAGCGTCTAGTATAACTACTCTAAACATTCCTACAGTTAACCTGCGTCTAGTATAACTACACTAAATATTCCTAGAGTTAACCAGCGTCTAGTATAACTACTCTAAACATTCCTACAGTTAACCAGCGTCTAGTATAACTACACTAAATATTCCTAGAGTTAACCAGCGTCTAGTATAACTACTCTAAACATTCCTACAGTTAACCAGCGTCTAGTATAACTACACTAAATATTCCTAGAGTTAACCAGCGTCTAGTATAACTACTCTAAACATTCCTACAGTTAACCAGCGTCTAGTATAACTACACTAAATATTCCTACAGTTAACCTGCGTCTAGTATAACTACACTAAATATTCCTAGAGTTAACCAGCGTCTAGTATAACTACTCTAAACATTCCTACAGTTAACCTGCGTCTAGTATAACTACACTAAATATTCCTAGAGTTAACCAGCGTCTAGTATAACTACTCTAAACATTCCTACAGTTAACCAGCGTCTAGTATAACTACACTAAATATTCCTACAGTTAACCTGCGTCTAGTATAACTACACTAAATATTCCTAGAGTTAACCAGCGTCTAGTATAACTACTCTAAACATTCCTACAGTTAACCAGCGTCTAGTAAACTACACTAAACATTCCTACAGTTAACCAGCGTCTATATAAACTACACTAAATATTCCTAGAGTTAACCAGCGTCTAGTATAACCACACTAAACATTCCTACAGTTAACCTGCGTCTAGTATAACTACTCTAAACATTCCTACAGTTAACCTGCGTCTAGTATAACCACACTAAACATTCCTAGAGTTAACCTGCGTCTAGTATAACCACACTAAATATTCCTACAGTTAACCTGCTTCTAGTATAACCACACTAAATATTCCTAGATTTAACCTGCGTCTAGTATAACCACACTAAATATTCCTACAGTTAACCTGCTTCTAGTATAACCACACTAAATTTCCTAGATTTAAAACCTGCGTCTAGTATAACCACACTAAATATTCCTACAGTTAACCTGCTTCTAGTATAACCACACTAAATATTCCTAGAGTTAACCTGCTTCTAGTATAACCACACTAAATATTCCTACAGTTAACCTGCTTCTAGTATAACCACACTAAATATTCCTAGAGTTAACCTGCTTCTAGTATAACCACACTAAATATTCCTACAGTTAACCTTCTTCTAGTATAACCACACTAAATATTCCTAGAGTTAACCTGCGTCTAGTATAACCACACTAAATATTCCTAGAGTTAACCTGCGTCTTATATAACAACAATGTCTACTCTAGTTGTATTTTTTCAGTTGTTGAATGTGGTAATTTTAAACAGTGATTACGTTTTAGCACAAAGTTGGTAATTTTTAGACTGAATGTTTACCTTTTAACTTGTGTCTTACCTTAGACAATTATATATAGGATAGGATAGGATAGGACTCACAGGTAAGTACCCACGAGGGGCGAGGGGCAAGTGGGGACAGTGCGAAGAATAGACGGTGAGAGGAATGTCTTGAGTCGAAGAGAGAAGAGTCAGGACTAGACCCAACTGCTAAGCCACAATAACGATAACAAAAGACGATGTAGATACAACAGGAGCTCTGCAGGCACTGACTGCAACTTGCTGGACGAAAAATTGCTGCATCTTGATGTTGATTGGCGGCTGGCAGGAGCTGGAGGAGTGGTCAAGGGAGGCAAGCTTCTTGATTGGTCAGGTGTCTTTTATATGTGTTTTCTGGAGTTACTTCGTTTCTTTCGTGAAGGAGGCATTCCTTATGTTGTGCAATTTTTGGATGGAAACGATCTGTAGTCTTGTAATCTTAGGTCGAAATGCTGGGTTGGCTAGTAACTGGTCAAAGGTCATCTGGAGAGTAGTGATGGAGCAGTGGGATCCTTTACGGTTTGTAAACTTGACTCTACTGTCGATTATTTTCTTGTACAAGGTGTCGACATCCATGTTAGGTTCTTGGTCAGGAGTCGTATAAAAAGTTATATCTTTCCAGTGCAGGTATTGATCTTGATGTTGGTCTTCTATATTTAATACGTCGAGAGATAGCTGGAGAGGTTTTTGTTGGTGGTTGCCGCATTGAAGGTTCTTTCAATGTTGGTGTCTCCGCTAGAGAGTGTGTAGAAGACTGTGGGAGAATCGTGGCTTCTGATTGGTCCATATGAGTAGTGGTGGGTGGAGGTGAAGGAGGTACGCCGCCACGACGAGCCAATCGACGAGCAGGAGGCGATCGACGAATAGGAGGCCTTGTTGGAGTGACGTCACTAGGTGTTGGTGGTGTTGGAGCTGCTGATGCAGAAGTGTTGATTAGATCCTTGGTAAATTTGAGTATTTCTTCCGAAGGTGGAGATGCTGGGAATATAAATGATGGCATATTATTTAGTGCAAATAACTCGTTGATGGTAGAGTTAAAAGATCCAGGTACAGCCATATTCTGCATGTGAGCGTATAATAGACAGTAGTGGATCTTGGTTACGTCACAAGCTGGAGGAGTGATGATGGTGGAGGCTGGCTGAGTAGTAGCTTGAAGTAATTTCGTAGTATTAGCTTGGATCTTTGCAATTGCTGCATACGTTGGTGTGTTGCTAGTAGGTTTTTTCTTTGCTGCTTCTTGTGTTTTCTTCACAATATCCTTACGTGTAGGACATTTTGCTGCCAGTGTATGGTGGTCGTTACTTTTACAGTTTAAGCACGATGGTTGTGGTGGAGTAGCAATGGTGCAGGAACTGAAGGTGTGTCCCTCACTACCACATGTAGTGCAGAACTTCTTCTCTTTTACTGGACATGCTTTGGTGGTGTGATGGTAAGAATAACAGTTCCAGCAGTGTTGGATGAAACTGATATCTTTCTGCTTCGATGTAAGTTGGACTGATGAAGTAGTAATAAACAGCAAGACCTTCGTTCAGAGCAGTGGCAGCCATGTTAACGTCAGTGAAGGTGACCTTGAGCATGGACGATGCCCTTCGGGATTTTTGTGATGCTGTCAACAGTAGCCCAAGTATTTTGCGTCTCGATGGATGTCTTGAGTTCTGCAGGTGATTGAGACGTCAGAATCTTGTCTAGTTTTTTAAGGAATACTGATTTCTGGCCTTGAGGGCAGGAGATGACATAACAGTAAACCCTTGAGCAGTAAGTGTAGTGGTGGCATCTGTAGTGAGTAGCTTCTCTGCTTCAGCATCATCGTGACACACAACAATGAATGCTTCTTTCAGAGACAAAATGGTGTTGAATTTAACTTTCAGTGTTCCTTGAACAACAGTTGCAAGAGCAATCTTCGTTGAATCATCAACGGTACCACTTGTTGGCTTGATCTTGACACGATTTGCGTAGCTCATCGTGCAAGTCAAGGTGAAGACAACGCTGGTAAAGGTTCCCCTCCCCAACGGGGATCGTAGGGAGACTGAGTAAGTAAGGAGAGCTGCTATGACCTGCCAGGGCAAGAGTCAAGAGCAGAATGTCTCTCTGTCTCTCTGTCTGTCTGTTATATATATATATATATATATATATATATATATATATATATATATATATATATATATATATATATATATATATTATATATATTTATATATATTTATATATATATATGTCTTGCCGAATAGGCTAAAAAAATTCTTATACGTTTAAAGATGTATATTTTTTTAATTTATGTTAACGTAAAAAATAATAATTTTGTACCAAAAGAACCTTAGAAAACTTATCTAACCTTATTATAACAAGGACAATTTAATTTAGCCTAATCCAACTAAATATATTTTAGATAAGTTTACAATAATTTAAAAATAAACAATCACAATGACATATATTATTTTTCGTTAGGTTCAGAATGATTTTTGCGAAATTATTGCATACACAAATTTTCGCTTGCTTTATTTGTGAAGAAGAGCGTTGCTATTTAAGCCAAAATCGATCGTGCATAACCTAATAGGGTTTTAAAACTGGTCGGGTTAGCAAAACTCATTATATTAAGGTCCTAAATTTTCTATTATATTTTAAAAAATATAATTTTTCAATCAATGTTAATGTAAAGTTTATATTTTGCACAAAATGAATCCTTAGAAACTACTAACCTTATTATAACAAGCGCCATTTATTTTAGCCTAACCCAACTATATATATTTTCGATACGTTTACAGTAATTTAATATTAAACAAAGTGAAAATTATTTTTTTTTTCGATAGGTTCAGAATGAGGTTTGCGATACTTATTGGATACACAAATTTTCGCTTGTCTTACATGGCATGATGAGCGTTGCTATTTAAGCCAGATCGCAAGTTTTATATTCTGCACGACATATATATTATATATATATATATATATATATATATTATATATATAGATATATATATTATATATTTTATTGTATAAATATGGGGGTCCACTCTGCGTGTAAATTGGTGGAGACTCATAGCTCGGAGAGATGGATAAAAAGGCTTCAAGGAAGAAAATTTGGATTACTTCTGAAGCCATTTGAATATTCCAATCCCCTAGCACCCATCTTTTCATTCTTTTTTACCAATAGGTATATTTTATTAATAATTGGTTCAAAGATTTAAGAGATGATGTTGTTGACATAAAGATGGCATATACAGTTTGAGCGTGTGGAGAATACATTGTCTCGTACATATTGTTATATGTTTGTCACTTGATCTTAATGCGGAAAATCTCATCCAGACTCCTCAGAGCTGAGGTGCGTGCCCAAAATAAGCTGGCTTTACCCCTCTCAACAAACCGCACTGAGTGCTTGAATAGGAAAACTATCTTGCTCTGAGACCCTAGTTATCTGATGAGTCTTTTGTTAGCTCCTAAAGGAACTTTAGATGCACTCTGTCCCCATTGAGTGGTGACTGTACTTAGCTCAGTGGTGAAGTGTACTTAGGCTCTGTGAAGACGTTTGTGTGTCTTGAGTTGTGACCTTGTTGTTTTGTTATGTTGTGTTGTTTTTTTTGTTGTGTTTTATGTTGTTGTATTTTTGTATTTGGGAGTAGGGTGTTATTATACTTTGATGTGCTGACTGTACCCTTAATTCTGTGAGAAGTGGTCTTGTTTGCTCCCCGTGTGGACTGAAACAAGATGGCCAGCCCTCCATCGGCAAACTTTACCAGCAACTTAAGGAAGAACTGAGGGCCAGCGAAGACGGTGATACGGCGGTTGACCGAGGGAAATCAAGTGGAATTCGAGAGTCCGCCTGTTTTCGAGCCCTCAGGTAAAGAAGGGTCGTGGTCAGTGGCGGGAGCAGGGGCGACGAAGTTGACGAAAGAAGACGAATGGAAACCCGAAACGATGAAGAAAAAAGAACTGCTGTGGGAAACTCCCCTGGAAACCTCCAACGCTTTTGGCTCCCGCGAATGTGAGTGACTACGGGATTTGTCCGACGAAAGCAACAAGGAAAGGGAAAATATTGTGTTTTTGGGGAAGCCGGGGGAGATACATGGTGGGCTTCTGCTTGAAGACAGAGTAGGGGACAAAGGGTATGCTTTCCTGGGGCTGGGATGGGGACTTGTTAGCCCCGGGTTGACAACAATGAAAGGTAAGGGATCAATCCCATTTTTTGCCTCAGTTGGGGCAATGATTGGCAAACGTTTGAAGGAGTTTAGTTAGAAATTCGGACACTATAGACATATTAGGAAGAAGGGGGGGGGGCCCTGTTTATGTGGCTTTTGCCAAGAAGAGGTGTTGGAAGAAAGGTTGCCCGGCAAATTTTTAATTAAATTTTTGGGCTGGATAAAAACTGTAAGGATAATGCAGTACCATTCATTGACAAATGGGACAACTTCTATGGGCCCAAAGACATGTATGCCAGGAGGGTTCACTTATCCAGGGCAGGTGTGGGTTTTCCTTTTAATCAGTTGAGGGGGTTGTTAGGGCTTTAAACTAGGATTGTTGAGGGTTTGGGGTTTTGAAATGATTAAAAAATAGTATGGTTAAATTGACTTATGCTTGAATTTAAAATCTTAATAGAACGCTGGAGTAACCTGGGTAAGATAATTTTAGAAATTGTGTAAAAACAAAGGAATAGGAAAAATGTGCAGAAGAAAAAAAAATGATGGATTTTATGCTAACAGTCGAAGTGCAAGAAATAAAATTAATGAACTACGTTTGGTAAGCATGTGCGGGGAAATTTTGATATCATTGCATTAACTGAAACGTGGTATGATTTAAAGAGTCGGGATAGGACTGCTGAGTGTAATATTCAGGGATTTAAGTTATTCAATGTGGATAGATGTAATGGGAAGGGGGGAGGAGTTGCATTGTATGTTCGAGAAAAATATTAATTGTTTCATAAAAACAGGTATAAAATAGATGGGGGCTAACAGAGTCTGTTTGGGTAGAGTTCGTGGAGGGTCAAGAAAAACTAATCTGGAAATAAATGGTATAAAAAAACCGACACAATGGCAATATAAACACAAATGCAGTTTTAATGTGATCTTTATTGGGCACGTTTCGCCCACACAGTGGGCTTTTTCAAGTCACAAACAGAACTACCTGGGGTGGAAGGAACGCAAGTATTTATAGTCCGGCTGAGGTCAGGTGAAGAATGCTGCATCTGATGATGTACCGAGTGGGGTTATAGAGTCTAAAAATTTTGGGTAGCTTGGAAAGGAGATTGGTTTAAGTTTGTGAGCAGACCTTCTACAGTGTTCTTATGTGGGATAGCGATGAAGAAGTTTCTTGGCAAGTGGTTCAGCTATGTTATAGAAGCCACTATTCTGGTTGAAGTTGTCGAATCATCACTTATTTCTATATCCGACAACTTCAACCAGAATAGTGGCTTCTATAACATAGCTGAACCACTTGCCAAGAAACTTTTTCATCGCTATCCACATAAGAACACTGTAGAAGGTCTGCTCACAAACTTATCCAATCTCCTTTCCAAGTACCCAAGTTTTTAGACTCTATAACCCCACTCGGTACATCATCAGATGCAGCATTCTTCACCTGACCTCAGCCGGACTATAAATACTTGCGTTCCTTCCACCCCAGGTAGTTCTGTTTGTGACTTGAAAAAGCCCACTGTGTGGGCGAAACGTAGTCAATAAAGGATCACATTATACTGCATTTGTGTTTATATTGCCAAAAACTAATTCTAGGTGTAATATACCGACCTTCAGGCTTGGATCACGATAGAGGGAGACTTCTTTGGGACGAAATTGTTAGGGCTTCTGGACACAGTAACGTAGTCATAGTAGGGGACTTTAACTTTAGCCAAATTGACTGGAATTCTTTGACAGGTAATCTAGAGTCCAGTGACTTCATGGAAACAGTTCAGGACTGTTTTCTGAAACAGAGTGTAACTGAGCCTACCAGGGGTAATAATTTGCTAGACCTAGTCTTGTCAAATAAGGAAACACTCGTGAATAATCTGGAGATCACTGAAGAGCTTGGCACAAGTGATCACAAATCCATCACCTTTAGCATTAATTGGGAATGCAAGAATAATGATTTAAAACAGTAGAAATCCCCGATTTTCGTTCTGCCCATTATAATGGACTTAGGGAACATCTGTCTAATCTGATTGGGGTTATCTAGCTAATGATTTTTTTGACGATAATCATACTTATGAATATGAAGGGATCTGCTTTTATGATTGTTTTCTTAATAATGTACACAGTGCCCGAGTATATACATTCCCCAGAGAGAAATTTGGTCTAATAATAACGATCCCAAATGGGTTAACAGGAGGCTAAAGCATCTATTAGGGGAGAAAAAGGGGAATTTATAGGCGCATCAGAAGAGGAGAGGTTAACCTTACTGACCAATATGTTCAGCTTAAAAGAGAAGTAAAAAAGGCGATTAGAAAGGCTAAACGTGACTATGAAATTAGAGTTGCTAATGAATCAAAGACTAATCCAAAGGGGTTCTTCAAGTGTATAGGACGAAGGTGAAGGAAAAAGTAGGACCTCTGAAATCTGGGAATGGACAGCTGACGGATAATGAACTAGAAATGTGTTCCTTATTTAATGACTATTTTTGTCAGTTTTTACACAGGAAGATGTAAATGAGATTCCAGTAATTAACAATTATTTAGTTCCTGATGAATTTAAGTTAACTAATATTACTGTCCGAGGGACATGGTTATTAAACAGATAGACAAACTGAAACAAAATAAGTCCCCTGGACCCGATTGAGTTGTTTTCAAGGGTACTTAAGGAATGCAAGATGGAGCTTAGTCAGCCATATAACGAGTGTATTCAATGCGTCCATCCTTACCAGTGTTGTGCCAGAGATGTGGAAGATAGCTAATGTGGTTCCTATATTCAAATCAGGGGATAAGTCCACTCCTTCAAATTACCGTCCAATAAGCCTGACATCTATAGTGGGCAAGTTATTAGAATCAATTATAGCTGACATTATCAGAAGTCACCTTGAAGAGCATAACTTGATAAATGAATCTCAGCATGGGATTCACGAGAGGTCGTTCCTGCCTGACAAACTTACTGACGTTCTTCAATAGAACATTTGAGGCAGTTGACAGTGATAAGGAATATGATATTGTTTATTTGGATTTTAGTAAAGCCTTCGACAGAGTACCTCACAAGAGACTCTTAAGAAAAGTGGCAGCTCATGTATAGGAGGTAAGTTCTAGCATGGATTGAGGCATGGCTTACAATAGAAAGCAGAGAGTTACCATTTAATGGAGTGAAATCTGAATGGGGATTAGTCACTAGTGGCGTTCCACAAGGATCAGTTTTAGGGCCTCTACTGTTCATAATTTACATTAATGACCTTGATGAAGGGTTACTAGTGACATGAGTAAGTTTGCTGATGATACAAAGATAGGCCGTATAATTCACTCTGAGGAGGATATCAATGAACTCCAGGACGATTTGAACAAATTAATGTCTTGGTCTGAAAAATGGCAGATGAAGTTTAATGTGGATAAGTGTAAGGTACTTCCCTTGGTAATGAAAATAACCATCGAAGCTATAATCTAGGTGAAGTAGAGCTTGGTCATACAGAATGTGAAAAAGACTTGGGAGTCATGGTAAGCAGAAATCTAAAGCCAAGACAGCAGTGCCTTAATGTGCGCAACAAGGCCAACAGATTACTTGGATTTATCTCAAGAAGTATAAGTAACAGAAGTCCAAAAGTTATTTTACAGCTCTATACATCATAGTGAGGCCTCATTTAGATTTATGCTGCTCAGTTTTGGTCCCCTTACTACAGGATGGACATAGACTCATTAGAGAACATACAGAGAAGAATGACTAAAATGATTTACTGTGTAAGGAACCTCCCGTATGAGGATAGACTTAAAGCCTTAAATCTCCACTCTACTGGAGAGGCGTAGAATGAGGGGAGATATCATTGAAGTGTATAAGTGGATGACGGGCATAAACAAAGGAGACATTAATAAAGTACTGAGGGTGTCGAACCAGGTAAGAACCAGGAATAATGGATTTAAGTTGGATAAATTTAGATTTAGAAAGGACATAGGTAAGTACTGGTTTTCTAACAGAGTTGTAGATGCGTGGAACAGTCTTCCCAGTGGGGTGATAGAGGCTAGGACCTTGGGTAGCTTTAAGAAGAGACTGGACAAATATATGAGTGGGAGGGGCTGGGTTTGATTGGTGTCAAGGGGTACAGGAGTTATTTCTTGAGTAGCTTTAGGTAGATGTCGTTTTGATAAGGACCTGCCTCGTATGGGCCAGTAGGCCTTCTGCAGTGTTCCTACATTCTTATGTTCTTATGTTCTTATGAGCCAAGGGTCTCCGAGCCTATGGGAACAAATATATAATGATGGGCAAGTTCTCCGGATTTTCTAGACTTTTGGGACTCCCTGAGGCTGGCAGCTGCTCCTCCTTCCTCCCTGGTGTACTGGAGATAGGTATCAGCCAAGGTAGATGCACATGTGTAGTCCCACAACACCTGCTATTCGCGCTGAATAGGTAATACTTGCCATTTTGGCTTAAAAAGGAACGTTCTTCTTGCCGAATAAGGCAAGCGAGAATTTGTGTATGCAACAGTTTTGCAAAAATCATTCTGAACCTATAGAAAAAAATATGTTTCGTTGTGTTTGTTTTTTTATTAATTATTGTAAACTTATCTAAAATATATTTAGTTGAATTAGGTTAAAAAAATTAAATTGTGCTTGTTATAATTTGGTTAGGTAAGTTTTCTAGGTTCTTTTGGTACAAAATTTATTATTTTTACATTGACATAAATAAAAAAAAATATATCTTTAAACAAATAAGAGAAAATTTTTAGAAAGGATTTAATTTTAAAGAGTTGTTGCTAATTGACCAATTTTACCTATTCAGCACGACATATATACATGTTTTATTGTACAGCTTCGTGGCAGAGATGAGGCTTCATCATGTATGGATGCTGTGGATTGTAGCGTCAGTAACTGGATGCGCTATGTCAACTGCTCCAGAACTCAGAATGAATCCAATCTCTCAGCTTTCCAGTATAAGGGACAGATTTACTACAAGACTCTGCGAAACATCAAAAGGTAATGTATCTGATAATTTTACTTTTTCAGTTTATTTTTTACCCTTATTTCCACTGATTTTAGAGGTTGATGCAAAAAAAAAAAAATTTTATATAAGGCCTTTTTTTACATATTTTTCCCCAAATAGTCTCTAGGGACCTGTTTTTACAGGGGGCCCCCAATTATACAGCGGGCCCCACTTATCGCGGGGCCCCACTTTACGCAGGGCCCCATTTATCGAGGGCCCCCAATATGCGGCCCCCCACTTATACGCGGGGGCCCCACTTTACAGGGGCCCACTTATACAGCGGGCCCCACTTTACAGCAGGGCCCCATATACAGCAGGGCCCCCATTATACAGCAGGGCCCCACTTATACAGAGGGCTCCAGTATACAGCAGGGCCCCCTTATACAGGGGGCCCCCCCATTATACAGCGGGGCCCCCATTATACGCGGGGGCCCCACTTATACAGCAGGGCCCCACTTATCGCGGCCCCACTTATACAGCGGGGCCCCCACTTATCAGCGGGGCCCCACTTATACGCAGGTTAGGTTCTGCATTACTGAGTCTGAAAAAAGCAAAAATCGCTGTAAAGTGAATCATGTTTTTTTTTTCATTTCAAAGCATTAAAAGGCTGTTAACTGTCCACACTATCATTTTTAAAGGAAATAAAAATAGGCCTAAAAAAAAATACATACACAGTACAGTTAAACTTCCCTTAAAATAATCTGCCTTTGTTTTTTAGTGAGTGGTGATATATTTTTTGTGGGAAATTTTTTGAATAAATAAAGAATTAGTATAATAAAAAAAATTCGTATTAGTGAAATACTAAAAACAAAGCGTGAAAAGGGGGCCCCCCGCCTGGACACGTATTATATTCTACAGTTTTAAAACCCGTGTTTGGCACAATTATTTTTTAAACAGTTTCTTGACCTTCTTTGTAACAGTTTAATACTAACGTCTTGATTGAGGAATTAAAATCTTATCCCTTTCTCGGGTCAATCTAAATATTTCCCTCCACAGTCGGTTTCCCTTGTCTGCAAATATTTTTTTTTGTAAATTTCGTCCCAGGCAAGCAAAGAACGTTATGTTCCCTTAATCGAGGATTCCTTTGTGTATGTCAAAGGGAAAGTAGAATAAAAAAAAAGGCCAAATCCATGATGGAACGATACACAAATAACCGACATAAAAGAAGAAGTTACGAGTGTTTCGGTTCGACTTTGTCAAAAGGTCCAAGTCGGACCGAAACGTCGTGTAAACTTCTCTTTTTTTGTGCGGGTTATTTGGTAAAGAGAATATTTGTGTGTGCTGGGCGAACCCGGGGGCCCCAGGAGTGGGTCACGAGGTTGGTGGGGTTTTTCCTGGAGGTTGCCCCTCTATTTTGAGAAATGGCGGTCAAAGCAGTTGCTGGCGTTTCCGATGCCCCACTTCTCTTTGGGATGATTGATTCTGGTTCCATGTTTTTTGGTATATGAGTAGGGTTATGCGTGGTTTTATATGTTTGCTGTGCCATTTGCCGCAAAAGCGTACTTTTGTAAAAGAGGGGATACGATTTTCGATTTCTTTTCTTTTTCCTTAAGCGAACCCTAATTCTCCCCTTTTTTTGGAGAACTTAATCATGTTTTTTTCCCCCTCTCCTCTTCCCACGACACTCGAGTGACCCCGGTCGTCCCGGGGAAATTTTCTTGAAATGTAGAGCTTTTTGGGAAAGCCTCGTTGCCTTACTCCCGTACCCTGTTTTCGACCATTTTAAGCTTGCCTTCCCCTACTTTGCGAGGCTTCCAGCTTCTTCCATGTGACGCAGCCATTTTGGATTATAATCACAAAAGGATTGGCTCTAAGAATCTTCCAAAAGCCTTATCCGTTTTGCAATGCTGATTTATTATAAAATTCTCGCTTCTACTTTTTAAAAAACATACTCCGGAATTCTTTCCCTTAAAAACTGTATTTTTGTACAAGTGAGCTTCACTTGTTTCAGACTTGGGCGAATCTTTCCCGGTGAGGGGATGCCACCCCAAATATTTTTTCAAGGTTGAGGTCTGATTTAAAACCCTCTGTACCTGTTATTTATTTCCCACAATCCCTTTTTCTGTATTTGAGTGAAGAAGCATATGCTTAGGTGAAGGTTTCAAAAAACAAAATATCCGCTGTTGTTATCTGTTTATCATCAACTTA
>NC_069403.1:6761473-6938066 GCF_026875155.1 Cherax quadricarinatus | reverse complement strand
CCCCCGAGAGCACTTTCCCCCAATGCCATGAGCTGCCACTTTTTTAAAAATTAGTCTTTGGTGTGGACTCTATCAAAAGCCTTACTAAAATCTAAGTAAATAATATCAAATTCTTTATCGCAGTAAAACAACCTCAAAAGCTTTACTGAAGAAAGTTAATAAATTAGTTAGACAAGACCGGCCTCTTGTGAATCTATGCTGAGTATCATTAATAAGCTATGCTTATCGAGATGGCTTCTTATAATCTCAGCTATAATTGACTTAGTAATTTGCCTACAATTGAGCCCAGTCTTATTGGGCGGCCCAATTTGATGGTAACGACTTGTCCCCTGTTTTAAAAATAGGAATTACATTAGCCATCTTCCACATATCAGACACTACACCTGTTTGAAGAGATAAATTAAAATATTAGTTAATGGTTACGAGTTCCATTTTGCATTCCTTAAGAACCCTTAAAAAAACCTCATCAGGACCCTGCGACTTATTTTGCTTCAGTCTGTCTATCTGCTTCACAACCATTTCACTAGTGACTGTGATGTTACATAATTTATTTTTCTCTTTGGAAGAGACTTGAATTTATAAACAGACAGTGTTTCTTTTATATTTACAGGTAATAAATTCCAGATTTTAGGGCCTTTTATGTGCATTGAGTTTTTGCATAGTGGGGAGATGGACACAAAGGAACATCAAAGAGTGATCTGTGCCTTGTGTTATGGTCATGTGTTCTGTTGAGGTTGGTAAGGAGACAATTGAGGGAGGGTTTTATCCGAGTTAAGTGTTCTATGTATTTAGTAGGTAAAATAATAAGTATGAATGTTTTGTACAGTGAGTAAGTTTAGAGTTTTGAATACTGGTGGAGTGCTGCCTGTAGTGGGAATTTGTTATCATTCTGACTGCAGCCTTTTGTTGGGTAATTAATGGTCTGAGATGGTTTATTGTTGTTGAGCCCCATGCACAAATTCCACAGGTGAGACAGGGGTAAATAAGCAAGTGATATAGGGCCTGGGGACTGACTGTGGAAAATAGTACTGTATCTTCAATAGTATGGGCCTTATGGTCTTGGAAATTTTCTTGGAAATTTGTTGTACATGGGGTTTGAAATTTGAGTCGTTATCAAGGGGGATTCCTAAGAATTTCCCTCTTGAGCTTTGTGATAGATGATCCGTTCATCATTATGTTAAGAGGGACATCTGTAGCTCTGTTTCCAAACTGAATGAAGTAAGTTTTGTCAGTGTTGAGAGTAAGTTTGTTAGTCATCATCGAGGTAGATATTTTCTGTAATTTGGTATTCACAGTATTGGCTAGCATGACTGGGCTCGGGTGAGAGAAGACGCATGTAGTGTCATCTGCAAATAGTGTGGGTTTGGTAGTTGCGATGCATTTGGTGGGTCATTTATGTAAACGAGAAAGAGATTTAAAGGGGCCAAGAACACTTCCTGTGGGACACCAACTGTAATTGGCTGTGCGGGAAGACTTTGCTCCATTTGTGTACACATATTTGGGTTCTGTTGCTGAGGTATGACTTTAGGTAGTTGAGGGAGTGCCCTCTTATACCATAGTGCGACAATTTTATGTGCAGCAAATCATGGTCAATTGTATCAAAAGCTTCAAGTAAATCAATGAAGATCCCCAGGGGGGACTTCTTTTTTCTCTAGTGCGTGTTATTTGTTCTAGCATGTGTATTAATAATATATTTGTATATCAGGCCCGAACAAAAACTGAACGGGTTGGTTTTGTTTGGGGGAGAGGTGGAATAGATTTACTTGGATTTGAATTTAGCTATTATATATTCCCCAGTGTTCATCCCTTGTTGCATAGTATTATGATACCTTCTAGTTTGGACCTGAGTAGTATATGGCTGTGCCACCCCCTTGTTGGTCTGGCCTGCAGTTGTGTATGGCTGTGTAACCAGGAATGGCATAGACATCTGTACTATCAGGCTTTAGCCAGGTTTCAGTTAGTGTAATGATGGACATATTGGCATGTAAAAATTAGTAATGCTATGAGTCATCGTAATGCTTGCTTAAAGATCTGATATTGTAGTTAAAGATAGTTATGTTGTTGTTGGCACTGAGAAGTGCGCATGGCCTCTTATACCGTAGTGATCAAGTTTGTGGAGTAGGATGTCGTGGTCTACTGTGTCAAAAGCTTTTCTTAGGTCAATAAAAATTCCTAGTGGATATCCTTAATTTCCAATGCTGTGTAAAGCAGATTCTAGCAATTTTTAAGATTGCATTTGTATATGCTTTTATTTTTCGAATACCAAATTGTGCAGGGGGTTAAGTAAGTTTTGTGCCGTTATAAATGAATATAGTCCTCCTGTGCACGATTCTCAAAGATATTGGATAGCAATGGTAAGTTTGATATTGGCCTATAGTTGTTTAAATCGTAGGGTCACCACCTTTATGTATTGTTGTAAACCTTTTGCCGACTGAGTTAGTTTCGGGAAGGTGCTAGTTTTCTAGTGACTTGTTAAAAAAGTAATGAATAGCATTGCGAGAGGACAAGGGCTCGCTCTCTGTACAATAATGGTGGGACATGAGACCAGATTCCCTGAGTTATTTTTTTTTAAGTGACTTTATAATCACAGTGACATCCATGGGCTCAGTTGGAGCAAGGTAGAAGGAATTTGGAAATTTCCCATCTAGGTAGTCCCCGCATGGCATTGGTGCATGGGAGTTTAATGGCGAGATTAGAACTATGGTAGATAAGAAGCGTTTATCTCTGTTAGCTGTGTCAGTGGATGCAGAGGGTTTCATTAGGTTTAGTTTAGGGCAATAAATTCTTTTTTTTTTCAGTTTTGTGGGGCACCTAGAACTGAGAGGAGTGTTTTTCCAGGTCTTTCTTGATATCTCCTCTTGTGTCAGTGAATCTACTGGAGTATAATAGTTGTTGCTTCTTTATTACTCCTTGTGAGGCTGATGAATATGTTTAATGAATAACTTTGTGTATTCAGCCCTGCCTATATGCTTTTCATATTGTTGTTTCTTAACAATAGGATTTCATATGGTGCTGGTTGCCATGTGCAACCAAGCCGTGTGTTTGTGATCTGTTTTGTTTTGATAGGACAAAGTTTGTTGTATAGTCTAAGTAATTTGGTTAAGAAAAATGTCTGTCGCCGTCATCAATACCATTGGCCTTGGAGAAATTCAGTATCCAGTCAACTGTCTCTAGTTCAGCTGTGAACTTCCCTTATTGAGGCCTCATCATGGAGTCTAAATGAAACTTTTGTTTGAAGTTCAAGTGGTGGTTTACAATGTTGTCCAAGAGGGAAGGTAGGGTAGCTCTGTAGTGGCTATCGTGATTATCCCGATTTAAGGGGCAAGTAATATTGGTCCATATATTTTCTATTATGGTTGCACTTGTTTTCAGTGAGCCTGTTGTGGTTGTAGGTGTAGGGAGGGTGTAGAGGGAAGGGCGGAGGAAGTAGTGAGGTATGTACGAGAGAGTATGAGGGGATGTAGAGGGAGAACAAGCAGTTAGCAGTGGGCGTTGAGAGTCGCTGCTAGGTGGGCGCATAATTAGTGGAGGAGGGAGTGTTGAGCGCGCTGCATTGACACAGTAAGTGAGGAGGTAGACATCACACTCACTGTGTGACATATGTAGGAAGTGTTGTTAGTTAGTGCCTTTTAGTTTCTCACTGAAATTTGGGATGTTCAAGTCTCCCCTCATTCTTCGTCTAACAGTGAATGTAACTTAAGAGTCTTCGATCTTACTTTCCATAAGGAAGATTTCTAATGCTATGTATTAAATTAGTCATCCTACACAGAATTTTTCTAATGAAATTTTATGTTCCATTCTGTCATAAGAGACCCAAACTGAGCAGCTTAATCTAGGTGAGGCCTTACTAATGATGTAAAAAGCTGCAGTATGACCTCTGGACTTCTGTTGCTTACATTCTTGATAATCAATCCCAGTAATTATTTTCCTTATAACGCACGCACTGCACTGCTGTCTTGGTTTAAGGTTGCTGCTCCCATAACCCCCAAGTCCCTTCTTCGCAACCTATATGGCAAGTTCTACATCATTTAACTTATAAGTGCTAGGGTTATGGACACTCCCGAGCCCCTTTTTTTTTTTTTTCAGAACCTTGCATTTATCTACATTGGAACTGCATCTGCCCTTTTCTGACCAAGAATAGAGTTTGTTTAAATCCATCCAGATTCCCTAACATCTATGTTTGAATCAATTATCCCTACCTATCTCTGTGTCATCGCGAGATTTGGCATCATACACTAGTATTCCCTCATCAGATCAATGATATATATATATGAACAACAACGGCCCAAGACTGATCCATGTGGAATGCACTAGATAAAGACCCCACTCGGATTTAACCATTTATGACACTTCTCTGCTTCCGTCTGTGAGCCATGACTCGATGCCACGAGAGCACTTTCCCCCATGCCATGAGCTGCCACTTTTTACATTAATAGTCTTAGTGTGGACTCTATCAAAAGCCTTACCTAAAATCTAAGTAATAAAATATCAAATTCCTTTATCGCAGTCAACAACCTCAAAACTTTACTAAGAAAGTAATAAATAAGTTAGACAAGACCGGCCTCTTGGTGAACTATCTGATACATTAATCAAGCTATGCTTATCGAGATGGCTTCTTATAATCTCAGCTATAATTGACTCTAGTAATTTGCCTACAATTGAGGTCAGTCTTATTGGGCGGCAATTTGATGGTAACGACTTGTCCCCTGTTTTAAAAATAGGAATTACATTAGCCATCTTCCACATATCAGACACTACACCTGTTTGAAGAGATAAATTAAAAATATTAGTTAATGGTTCACAGAGTTCCATTTTGCATTCCTTAAGAACCCTTGAAAAAACCTCATCAGGACCCTGCGACTTATTTTGCTTCAGTCTGTCTATCTGCTTCACAACCATTTCACTAGTGACTGTGATGTTACATAATTTATCTTCTCTTTGAGAAGAGACTTGAATTTATAAACAGACAGTGTTTCTTTTATATTTACAGGTAATGAATTCCAGATTTTAGGGCCTTTTATGTGCATTGAGTTTTTGCATAGTGTGAGATGGACACAAGGAACATCAAAGAGTGATCTGTGCCTTGTGTTATGGTCATGTGTTCTGTTGAGGTTGGTAAGGAGACAATTGAGGGGAGGGTTTATATCCGAGTTAAGTGTTCTATGTATTTAGTAGGTAAAATAATAAGTATGAATGTTTTGTACAGTGAGTAAGTTTAGAGTTTTGAATACTGGTGGAGTGCTGCCTGTAGTGGGAATTTGTTATCATTCTGACTGCAGCCTTTTGTTGGGTAATTAATGGTCTGAGATGGTTTATTGTTGTTGAGCCCCGTGCACAAATTCCACAGGTGAGACAGGGGTAAATAAGCAAGTGATATAGGGCCTGGAGGACTGACTGTGGAACATAGTACTGTATCTTCAATAGTATGCCTATGGTCTTGGAAATTTTCTTGGAAATTTGTTGTACATGTGTTTGAAATTTGAGTCTGTTATCAAGGTGGATTCCTAAGAATTTTCCCTCTGTGAGCTTTGTGATAGATGATCCGTTCATCATTATGTTAAGAGGGACATCTGTAGCTCTGTTTCCAAACTGAATGAAGTAAGTTTTGTCAGTGTTGAGAGTAAGTTTGTTAGTCATCATCGAGGTAGATATTTTCTGTAATTCGGTATTCACAGTATTGGCTAGCATGCCTGGGCTCGGGTGAGAGAAGACGCATGTAGTGTCATCTGCAAATAGTGTGGGTTTGAGTAGTTGCGATGCATTTGGTGGGTCATTTATGTAAACGAGAAAGAGATAAGGGCCAAGAACACTTCCCTGTGGGACACCAACTGTAATTGGCTGTGCGGAAGAGTTTGCTCCATTTGTGTACACATATTGGCTTCTGTTGCTGAGGTATGACTTTAGGTAGTTGAGGGAGTGCCCTCTTATACCATAGTGCGACAATTTTATGTGCAGCAAATCATGGTCAATTGTATCAAAAGCTTCAAGTAAATCAATGAAGATCCCCAGTGGGACTTCTTTTTTCTCTAGTGCAGTGTATATTTGTTCTAGCATGTGTATAATAATATCATTTGTATATCAGGCCTGAACAAAAACTGACGGGTTGAGTATGTTGTGGGAGATGAGGTAGGAATAGATTCACTTACGAATTAATTTTTCGAAGATTCTAGAGAGAGGGTGTAAGTTGGATATTGGCCTATAGTTATTCAACTCTGTTTGGTCTCCTCCTTTATGGATCGAGGTGACCCTCGCTATTTTGAGAACTGTAGGGAAGGTAGAGGATTTGATGGATTTGTTAAGGAGCATTGCAATGATTGGTGACAGCACATGCGATGCTTTTGTATATAAAGGGTGGTAAGGTATTTAAATCTCCTGTCTTGTTTTTTAGTGTGTTGATAATAAGGGAGACTTCTGTTGGGTTAGTCGGAGCTAGGAACAGTGTGTTCGGGTAGTTGCCAGTGAGGTAGTCATTGGGTGGGGTATTTGAGTTTGGGATTTTATTGGCAAGGTTTTTCCTATTGAGTCTGTTTGCTTTATCAGTTGGTGGGAGTTGGGGTTCATCTGGTTTTGTTAGTTCAATTGTGCTGTTTTGTGATATCTTTTTTATTCCTAGAATTTCTGATAGGGTTTTCCAGGTCTTTTTTTATATCACCTTTTAAGTTGGATAATCTGTTCTCGTAATACAATTTTTTAGCTCTTTTTATCAGGCTGGTTAGGATTGACGAGTAACGTTTTGTTTGGTCTCTGGTTATATGACCCATTCTATACTGTTTTTCGTATAGGTGCTTTGTATTTATGGATTTGAGGATACTGGGTGTTAGCCAGGGACTGTTCAGTCTCTTAGCTGTCATCTGTTTAGTGTTTTTAGGGCAGTGCTTGTTACAGAGGTATTGGGTCTTTTTTAGAAAATTGTTAATATATTCATCAATATCTGTATAGATTTCTAGCTCAGTGTGCCAGTCAATGTTTGTCATTGCTGTTGTGAAGTTATTAATGGCTGCCTCATTATGAAGTCTGAAATATGAGGAAGGTAGGGTAGTGGTCTGTGGTATTATCTGTGATTATGCCTGATTTTAAAGGGGATATGCGTGAGCGTGTTTGATAGGAGTGAATGGAGACAAATGGTTTTTAATACTTGACGTGCTGTTGGAGTGTGAGCAAAGTAACATTTATGAAGGGGTTCAGGGAAACCGGCAGGCCGGACTTGAGTCCTGGAGATGGGAAGTACAGTGCCTGCACTCTGAAGGAGGGGTGTTAATGTTGCAGTTTAAAAACTGTAGTGTAAAGCACCCTTCTGGCAAGACAGTGATGGAGTGAATGATGGTGAAAGTTTTTCTTTTTCGGGCCACCCTGCCTTGGTGGGAATCGGCCAGTGTGATAATAAAAAAAAAATAATAAAATGGTGTTGGTCCAGATGTGTTTTAGTAGGGAAACACTAGTCTGTAATTCTTGTAGGTTTTGTTACTGTTGGTAGCAACATGCAGTTACTCATAGTGTTTGTGAATTCAGTAACATGTGGGTCCTGGTCTTGCAGGAGATTTATATTGAAGTCACCTGAGTGTAGTAAGTGATCTTTATTCATGTGTGCATCAGTTATCATACTTCCTAGGTTTTCACTAAAATGGTTAATGTTTGACTGTGGTACTCTGTAGATGTTTATCACTGTGAGAGGTTTTTGTAGGTATTTGGATTTGAATTTAGCTATTATATATTCCCCATGTTCATCCCTTGTGCAAGTATTAGTGATACATTCTAGTTAGTCTAAGTAGTATATACTGTGGCCCCCCCCCCTGCGTTGATCTGGGGTTTCAGTTGTATTATGGCTGTGTAACCAGGAAAAGGCATAGACATCGTAAGTATCAGTTGAGAGTAATGAGGACATACAGGCATGCAGGAATTTATAAATGCTAAAGAGGTCATTGTATGTTTGTTTAAAAGATCTGAAGCGTAGTTAAAGACAGTTATGCTGTTGTTGGCTCTGAGAAGTGCCTTTTATTGTTCTGCTTGTGTAATTACAGTACGTTTGAATTTATTTTTAAGTCATTCAATAAGAGGTTGGGATCAGGATCAATGCTTGTAATCATAAGATTTTTAAAAGGGAAACTATAATTAGAATTAAGTATAAACAAAGTAAATATTCAAAGCTAAAAAAAAAAAGGGGACCTGAATTAAATTTTTAAAAAAATGTAAATATGAACTTGAATATATGACTTGAAAACTAAAGTAGGAGAACTTTTAGGAGGTGTGTAAAGGGGTTGGGTGCCAGGTGTAAAAGATAATGGGAGCCTTTGATTGAACTTTGGTATAGAAAAGGGGTTTAGTTATAGGTAATACAATTTTAAGAAAAAGAGGAAAATAATATACACGATTGAGTGGGCGAAAAGACAGTAGTTTGTTGGAATGTATGGTAGATAAAGACTGTTGAGTAAGGAAATTCGGGTGTACATGTTTATAGAGGGGCCAGATATATAGATAAAATTTTAGGTTTAGTATAATGAAAAAGTAAAAAGGGGAGATTGGTACAGGAGAATAAAAAGATAGGGAAAGAGAGGTGAAGGATTTATAACAAATGAGCATTAGGGTAGAAAAATTAAACGCTATTGGAGGTAAATGGAATAATGTAATTGGAATGGGCAAGAGGTAGGGGTAGGTTATTTTGAGAAAAATCCCTAGGAAGGTTGTTTTGGTTAAGGAATAGTGGGTTCAGGGGGTTTTTCCTTGGTGGAATTGATGGGGGTGGGGTAGGGTTTTGTCTTGAGAATTTTTTTCCCTAAAAAAGTATAGAAAGGAAAAATATATGGAAAAATAGAAAAGATTAAGTTGTGTTACATTAAAAAAGTGCAAATGAAGTTTAGATTTATCAACCCAAAATTTTGGTTTAAAATAAGATAAATTCTTTGGGTGACTAAAATTTTTTGAAAACCTTAACAAATTAGAATTAGTAGGAACCCAAATTCGTCGATTTGTCGTTCAACAACTATTTGTCTCAACTAAAAGGTTTTCCCAAAACCCATAATAGTTCTAGTTTCTTAAATAAAATTAAATTTTTTTCCAAATTTTTTTTCCCCCCTTTATTTCTTTTTCCCAAAATTTAAATTTTTTATTTTTTTAAAACCCCTGGTGTTTAAAATCAGGGGTTTAAAATAAATTTCCCCCCCTTTAATTTTTTAAAAAAAATTTAAAAATTTAATTTTAAACAAAAAAAATAAATGTTTTTCCCTTTTTAAACTTTTAATTTTCCCTTTTATAAAAACCAAAATAAAATTTCCCCAATTTTTAAAAAACCCTTTTTTCACCTTAATATTAATTTTTTAAAAAATTATTAAACCCAATTAATAACCCCCCCTTTTATGGGGTTCCCCCCTTTCAAATTTTAATATATTTTAAAAAACCCCCCCCTATTTTATAAAAGCCCCCAAATTTTTTTTCCAAAAATTTAAAATTTTTTTAAAACCCTTTTTTACTTTTTTTTATTGGGGGCCAAAAAAGTCATTTTTTTCCCCTTGTTTTTAAAGAAAAAAAAAAGGTTAAAAAAGAAATTTTTCAGGGAAAGTAGGCTAATTTAAAAGAGTAGGAAAAGGGAATTTTTTTTCCCGTAAAAAAAAAAGGAGGGGGGTTTTGGCAGGTTGTTTAAAAAAAAATTTTGAATAATTTAAAAAATTTTAAATTTCCCCCTCTTGAAAAGGGTATTTTTTAAAAATCCCCCCCAACACAAGGGGGTTTTGTCAAAAACGCCTTTGCGAAAACATGGCCTTGGGGAAATTTTGAAGAGAAGTTTTCAGGATGGTGGTAATTTTGGTAGGGTTTCAAAGAAAGGAAATTTAAAAAGGAAAATTACAGGAAAAGGTAATTTTAAACAAAAAATTTTAGGGGTAAATTTTTATCAATTTGGGGGGGGAATTAAGGGGAGAAAGTATTCAGATTATTTATACCTTCACGTTGGGGGCATAAAAATGTCAAATTGAAAGGGAAAAAAAATTTTTTTGCACAAGTCTGGGACAAAGAAATTTTCCCTGGAGGCAAAGGGAAGCATCATTTACTTGATGAAGTTGCACAGGAGAAGGGGTGGGCGTGGGAGATGTATGCTTTGGAGGGCAATGTGTGGGTTTTTGAATAAAATGCAAGAATTCGAGGTTAAGTTAGGGGGGGGGGGAGGGGGGGGGGATTTAAAAAACGTTGTGGGGGGAGGGGGGTTGTTGGGTGGTTGGGAATTTTTAAAGGGGAATGGAGCAAAAAATAAACTTAAGGTGATAGTTGAGGGAAAAGGGGAAGGCGGGGAAAGGGGGGCCGGAAAGGGTTTTGGGGGGGGAAAAGGGTTAAAGGGGGTTTTTTGTTGCGACTTGGATCCCCTCTGGCGGTTTTTATGGAGTGAAATGGGAAAATTTTTTTTTTTTTTTTTTTTGACTGTTTTTGGGTGTGGGGAAAAAAACATAGAAGGGAAAAAAGGGGACTTGAGTCTAGTAATAAGGGCATTAAAGGGGTTTAATTTGGTTAAAAAATAAAATGTAAAAAGACCTTTGGAAAAAGTAGGAGTAAAGGGTAAAATTTTTTTTTTGGGCCATGCCTTGGTGGGAAAAAGGCTTGGTTTTAATTTTAAAAAAATAAAAAAAAAAAAAAATAAATGAATTGGTAGTTTTTTTAAGCAAAATAAAGGGGGGAAAAATAAAAAGGGACTAAAATAATTTTGGGGAACAAATAAAGGAAAACAAAAAAGGGGTTGGAAATTTAAATAGGTTGTTTTTAAAGGTTACTTTAAATTAAAAAAAAGAAAAAAAAGGGGCTAAAAAAAGTTTTGGGTAACAAAATGAATGGAATAAATAAATGACAAAAATAAGGGAAAAAATAGTGAACTTATTACATTTTGACCTGGGAAAAAATTGTTATTTTAAACAATTGTAATAAAGAATAAGGTAGTTATTTAAAGCTAAAATAAAGGAGAAAATATATAAGGGACTAAATTAGGTAATGGTAAACAAAGTTCAATGGACAGATAGTCACTATGATATAAAATTGATTTGAGAGTAAGATCTGACTTGTAATATATAATAAGTTGAGCAATTAATTGCACAATAAAAAGTAAAATATGAGGTAGTTGGTACTAGCTAGCAAAAGATAGTTTTGGGACTCACACAATAATGTAATTGGAATATACACTAAATGCACACAATATAAAAGGGACTAAAAAATGTAGTGGTAAACAGAATTAAATGGACAGGTAGCAACCATGAATAATATTAATTTGGAGTAAGATTTGACTTGTAACACAATTAATAGCAATTAAAAAGTAAAAAGTATTTGAGGTAGCTAGTATTAGGTAGTAAAAAAAAAATGCACAATAATGTAATAGTAACGTACACTATATGCACCACGCGTATATATGTGTTAAGGACACTTATCTAATCTGTTACAGAAATGTCAACTTTTCTAAGGAAGGTAGAGAAATCATGTTCATTTGAGATGGTGTATTGTTGTCCTGTTGATGTTTTCCTTACTAGTATTTTCCCATCTCGAGTGAAACACTGATGCATTTTGTTTTCCTGTTTAAGCTTTCTCAACCTCAACAGAAAGTTTTGACGTTTTCTCGTTAGACATTCGTTGATGAACACTCCATTTTTCTTTGTAATTGCTGATTTAATTAAGTCCTTACTTTTATCATATGAATGAAGTCTGATCATAATACTGTGTTTTCTACCTTGTTTTCCTAACAAGCGTGTTTCTTTGATTTCATTGTTTCCACCGCTTACTTTTACGTGGTCCTGTATTATCCTGATAGCAGTACCTTTGCACTGTTCTTGGGTTATGTCACTAGGAATGTGAGGGCTGTTTATTATAACTGCATCAGACAACTTATCTTGTTCAGTTTTGTCATCTTGGAAATCAAGGTATTCATTCAGTCGAGTGTGCATGTTCTGATTCCAGTCCTTGATTGCTTCTTCAACCTTCATATTTAGGGTTGTATTTGCTCAGTGTGACTGGCTATAGCTGTTTTAAGAGTACTTTCTGTGTCAGGACTTCCCGATGTAATCTTCTCTTCAAGGTTTTGGATCTTGTTCTCGAGGTTGGTTATCTTGGATTCTCGTCGCGCAAGTGTTGCTTTAATATCTTTGATTTCACTTTCTTGAGCGACGATGTAGTCCCTGATATTGTCAGGAATAATCATACCTGAGTTATCATGGGTGAATCCTTTGAAGGGAGTGGAGTTGGAGGGGAAGCCAGCCATGTTTGTTGTTGTTCCCTGGGTGGTAGTGGTGAGGGGGGGTTGATGATACACCAGCTTCCTGCTGGGTAGACAAGTTGAGTTCTAGGGTCCTTGGTGTTATTCTTTTCCTACTGCTGTTGTTTCTTCTGCGATATCCTTTCATAGTATCACTAAAGTAGAAACTGTGTAGCTATGGCAGAGAAGGCTTGATTTCCCTGAGCTTGGGTTAAGTGATTGTCTGGCAGTGGAGGCAGTGTTTGGGTTAGCAGGGCTGTCTTCCTTAGACCTTCTATTTTGTCAAGATTTGGGTTACATTCTTAGTATTCTAAGAATAATGATTCCTAACTAGTCATAAGTTTGCCTGTGATACTCCAATATAGAAACTATGTATTGTGCCAAAACAAAAGCATTCACATTGCTAAACTCACAAACTAGTATTTGTCACTTTATTTTTTTTATTTTATTTAGTAATTTGAGCATACATACAGAGGTACAAAAAAATACAGGTAAGAGCAGCATGCCAAAGCCACTTATATGCATAGCATTACGGGCTGGCTTAAAATTAACTTAAGATTAACTAAGCAATGATGAAATCAGTGATAAGACATTATTGTAAACAGATAACTATAAAGCGCAAATGAGTATTACAAAGACAGGTCATATGGTTGCATGCACTGCTGTACATTCAGTCGAATGGAGTATTCTGTTAGATTGGGTTTTAGGTTTAACATTTATGTGATATAATTGTGAGAAACATTTAAGATATACAATTTATAAGGTTCAGTTATTCAGTATTTATTTGGTTTTGGGTGAGTAAGTGATCTTTGAGAAGAGACTTGAATTTATAAACAGGTAGTGTTTCCTTTATAAGAACATAAGAACATAAGAAACGAGGAACACTGCAGGAGGCCTGTTGGCCCATACTAGGCAGGTCCTTTACAATTCATCCCATTAACAAAACATTTGCCCAACCCAATTTTCAATGCTACCCAAGAAATAAGCTCTGATGTGAAAGTCCCACTCAATCAACCTCCCACTCATGTACTTCACCACCTATATTTGAAACTACCAAGTCCCAGCCTCAATAACCAACTAGGTTGGACTGTTCCCTCATTCACCTACCCTTTCCAACATACTTTCCTAGTCCTTTCTAAATCTAAACTTATCTATTTAAATCCATTTCTGCGGGTTCCTCTTGGGAGGACATCCTCAATACCTATAATATACCTTTTTATATATTCCTTCCACTTATACATCGATCATCTCCCCCATTCTTCGTCTAACATGAATGAATTCCAGATTTTGGGCCTTTTAGATGATTTGATTTTGCCTTTTAGTGCATGAGTGCATGGACAGCGAGGAACATCAAAGAGTGATCTGTGCCTTGTGTTATGTCATGTGTTCTGTTGAGGTTGGCAAGGAGATGTTTGAGGGGAGGGTTAATATCAGAGTTAAGTGTTCTATGTATGTAATAGGTGCAATAATAAGTATGGATGTTTTGTATGGTGAGTAGGTTGAGTGTTTCGAATATTGGTGGAGTGTGCTGCCTGTAGTGAGAATTTGTTATCATTCTAACTGCAGCCTTTTGTTGGGTAATTAGTGGTCTGAGATGGTTAATTGTTGTTGAGCCCCATGCACAAATTCCATAGGTGAGATAGGGGTAAATAAGAGAGTGATATAGGGCCAGGAGGGCTGACTGTGGAGCATAGTACCGTATCTTCGATAGTATGCCTACAGTCTTGGAAATTTTCTTAGAAATTTGTTGTATATGTGTATGAAATTTGAGTCTATTATCAAGGTGGATTCCTAAGAATTTTCCCTCTGTTAGCTTTGTGATAGGTGATCCATTTATCATTATGTTAAGAGGGACATCTGTAGCTCTGTTACCAAACTGAATGAAGTAGGTTTTGTCAATGTTTAGTGTAAGTTTGTTAGTCCTCATCCAGGTAGATATTATCTGTAATTCGGTATTTACAGTATTGGCTAGCGTGACTGGGCTGGGGTGAGAGAAGATGTATGTAGTGTCATCTCCAAATAGTGTGGGTTTGAGTAATTGCGAAGCATTTGGTAGGTCATTTATGTATAGGAGAAAGAGAAGAGGGCCAAGGACACTTCCCTGTGGGACACCAACTGTAATTGGTTGTGCGGAAGAGCTTGCCCCATTTGCGTGAACATATTGGCTTCTGTTGCTGAGGTATGACTTGAGGTAGTTGAGGGAGTGCCCTCTTATACCATAGTGTGACAATTTTACGTGGAGCAAGTCATGGTCAACTGTATCAAAAGCTTTACGTAAGTCAATGAAGATCCCCAGTGGGACTTCTTTTTTCTCTATTGCAGTGTATATATGTTCTAGCATGTGTATAATTCAAATTCAAATTCAAAGTTTATTCTCTATAAAGATTACAATGTTGAATTTACAGAATTTGGTTGTTGTGTGGTTTACATGTAGTTAAATAATGATTACAGAGTGTACCACTAGAACGCCTAGCATGGCTAGGCATTTCGGGCATTAGTATTTTTATTAGGCCTGAATCCAAATTGGCAGGGGTTGAGTATGTTTTGGGAGATGAGGTAGGAGTAGATTCGTTTATGAATTAATTTTTCAAAGATTTTTGAGAGAGGGTGTAAATTGGATATTGGCCTACAGTTATTCAACTCTGTTTGGTTTCCTCCTTTATGGATCGGGGTGACCCTTGCTATTTTGAGAACTGTAGGGAAGGTGGAGGATTCAATGGATTTGTTAAAGAGTGTTGCAATGGTTGGTGATAGCACTTGTGACACTTTTTTGTATATAAAGGGTGGTAAGGTATTTAAATCTCCTGCCTTGTTTTTTAGTGCATTGATAATAAGGGAGACTTCGTATGGGTTAGTCGGAGCTAGGAACAGTGTGTTCGGGTAGTTGCCAGTGAGGTAGTCATTTGGTGGGGTATCTGAGCTTGGAGTTTTATTGGCAAGGTTTTGTCCTATAGTGGAGAAGAAATCATTGAGTCTGTTTGCTGTTTCTGTTGGTGGGAGTTGGGGTTCATCTGATTTTGCTAATTTTATTTCGCTATTTCGTGATATCTTTTTTGTTCCCAGAATTTCTGATAGGGTTTTCCAGGTCTTTTTTATATCACCTCGTAAGCTGGATAATCTGTTCTCATAATACAATTTTTTTGCCCTTCTTATCAGGCTGGTTAGGATTGACGAGTAACGTTTTGTTTGTTCTCTGGTTATGTGACCCATTCTGTACTGTTTTTCATATCGGTGTTTTGTATTTGGTATTTAGTCACTTAGTATTTAGTCAACTTACTCCACAATTTGTTATAATTTAGGGTTAAGAATTAATTTAAGTTTGCCTGAAATGCCTAGCCATGCTAGGTGTTCTAGTAGTATTTTACTACATGTAAACCACACAATAACCAAAATCTGTAAACCCTGCATTGTAATTCTTATAGAGAATGAACTTTGATTTGATTTGATTCTTAGGTCATTTTGTGGTCTAGATGGGTTCATGGAGTTGTACCTTCAATTAGGCCATCACAAGCTTTGATAAGCGATGGTTTCTTGAAGAATAAGAGCTGCAAGGATGCCGCTGCTGTTTGTTTATTCTGCGATCGTTTAGTGGGATTCATTATTCATACTTATCAAGGCTTTGGTGTGCTGTGCACACTGACTGTGCAGATCCATTTTCCCATGTCTAGGCCTGCCAGGCTTCTGGCTTGAATTTGTGTAAATCTACATAAGGAACACTGGCCTCAATAACATAAATGTACACAGGAAACCATGAAAGGGTTAAATAACTAACAATATCAACATAACAAAACAGAAATATTCACCTATTTGTTCAAGAAAGCTGCACAAATATAATCTCCACTTATCTCAACAATTTTCAACAAATCACCTGAAGAACACACCTTTCCAGATTGTCTCAAAAGAGCCAGGATAACACCCATTCACAAAGGTGATCAAACTGACAATTACCAACCAATATCTGATATCACACTACTAATAAAAATACAGTGGACCCTCAACCAATGGCATTAATTTGTTCCAGAGAGCTAGCCGTTAGTCAAATTAATTTTCCCCGTAAGAAATAATGGAAATCCAATTAATCTGTCAGCCAAAAGTATTAAAAAATATTTTTTTTAAAGATTAAATATAAATATATATATGGAAAACAATGACACAAAATAAAAAGCACTAATAAAATGGATAAATGAACATTTAACAACACACTTAACTTCATTGACTTATCTTTACTGACTCGACTTGTTGGTGTATGACAAGACACGTAGGAGGCAAGAGGAAGACAAGTTTATTATGCTTCAATATGATGCTAATATCATCTCTACGGCTTATTTATCTATCACAATTCATCTAATATGACATTATAAACAATATTAGTAACATAGAAACATGATATATACTCTAGAATGAATAAAATATGTGAGAATGTATGAGAGGAGTAAATGGTGTAAGTGTTATTGTTGGGTTTAAGTGCCACCACTGAGAGAAGCTAGCACCACCATCACACTTAAATAATGTATGTAATTTATATATAAGAAATATTTACATTTTAATTTATAAATAAGTAAGTTTATTCAGGTATACACAAATACAGTTACATAGATTACCATACATAGCAGCATGTGTAAAGTACCTAGGATAACCCAAAAAAGTCAGAGTGGCTTACGTATTTCCATTGGGGTCCTTTTATATTTACACTTAATATATTTACTTTTATGCTTACACTTTCATATTTACATTTACCTTGGAGATGTCAGTTTAACCCCTTGACTGTCGCAACCCCCAATCCTGAGGTGTCTCCTGGTGCCGCAAAATTTCAAAAAAAAAAAAAAAATTACCTTTTCCTATGAAATGATAAAGAATCTTTTCCTGATTGTAAAGACACCAAAAAAAACGAAATTTGATGGAAAACTGACAGAATTACGCTCTCGCGAAGTTAGCGACCTCGGCGATATTTACAAATCGGCGATTTTGCCCACTTTGAGCCCTATTTTTGGCTAATTCCATTATTCCAGTCAACCAAACTCATAGCTATTTCTTCAGAACTCCATTTTTTCTATCGATTGAGTACAAGAAACTGCCCATTTACCGATTTCAACTACCCAATAACATGGTCAGAAATTTGCAATTTGGCCAATTTCACGAAAATTAAAAAAATATGACAAGTTCAAAATAAAGACCAGAATGAACAATGCAGACATTCCTGGCTCTAAAATAACATTTTCCTTGTTCATCAGTCATGTCTCCAAGCCCCTCTGATATTACTCTTGCTTTTTATTTTGAAATTTTATTCAAACAAAAAATAGAAGATTTACTGTTATGCAGACTACTGCAATACTGTAATAATTGTAAAAATTACATCAACCCATTCATGACTGCATGTTAGAATGGCTATTTGGACATTTATTGGACAATGACATCATTTGTTTACTTTTGAACATAGGCAAAAATCAAACATTTCCTGTACTTTTTGCTCCATTTCCAGGTTCTTTTTATAGTAAAATTAATCAAAATCACCTCTATTTCTATAATATATTTTCCATTCTATCAAATGAGACCAAGAAAACGAGAATACAACCATAATTATTATACGAAAATAGACCACAAATTCGGCGTTTTAATTAAAAAAACAGTCAGTTTTTTTTCTCTCATTATGCACTGCGTGCTCCAGGATTTTTTTTATATGGTGCACACTGACCACACAGACCCATTCTCTCACATGTGGGCCTACCAGCTTTCTTCTGCTTGATTTGAAGCCGCTAGAATTTGAGTATATATACGTAAAACACGGTACCTCGTAAGACGTATATATACGGCCGCGACAGTCAAAGGGTTAATTAGTTAGTTTGATGGAGGAGATGCTGGCAGAGGTTTACGGTAGTGGAAGATAGCAGGCCAGCGTATGTTCAGCGGATGTACACACATCCAATAACATTGGAGAGTTACTTTCGTGTCATTTTTCTATCGTTTACCTGTTTAACTTACTTGCTACACTGTTAATTCTACACTTTATCACTGCCTGGCACTATAGTCTTTATCGATACCTGCTGCTTTAGTATCGTACATATCACAGAATCAATGAATCACTGCAGAAGGCACATTGTCCCCTCTCTCTTCCTCCTCCACTTTGGTACTTTGATATGAGTTTTTTCTTGAATTTTATTGTGTTTCTTTCCTTCTTTATCACAGGGCTGGCACTAGAAGCTTTCTTTGGGCCCATGGTGGCTTATTTAGCAGTTAAAAGCACTAAAGACCCTGGAATAATACAAAATATATCGCAGGTACACTTGGAATCGACCGAAACGGCTTGTAAACACTATTGTAGATGAATGGTTCAAAGAACATGGAGTCTCGGAGTGGCTGGGCCCACTCAGGCCGCGCTCTGGCCCCATGGATAAGTTTTTATTTATTTATTTATTATTATTTGGACATGATACATAGTTGTACAAAAGAAATACAGTGGTTGAGTGTACATGCCAAAAGCCCCTTGTATGCAGAGCATTGTGGGCAGGCTTAAAATTAACTTAAGATTAACTAAGCAATGATATATTCAGTGGTAAAAATACAATAAACAAATTACAACATGAAGTACAAATGAATATTTCAAATAAGAGGCTTGATAGTTGTACAAATTTGCAGCATATTGATGAGTTACTGAGCATTCAAGAGAATGGAATATTCTATTAGGTAATGTAATTACAAAAAAACATAGTTTGATAGGGTCACAGGTTATACATTTATGAGATACAGTTAATCAGTATTTATTTAGTTGTGGGTGAGTAAGTGGTTTTTAAGAAGTCTTGAATTGATAAACAGTGTTTCTTTTATAGTAACAGGTAATGAATTCCAGATTTTTGGGCCTTTTATGTGCATTGCATTTTTACATAGTGTGAGATGGACATGAGGAACACCAAAGAGTGATCTGTGCCTTGTATTATGATCATGTGTTCTGTTGAGGTTGGTAAGGAGAAGTTTGAGGGAGAGTTTATATCCGAGTTAAGTGTTCTATGTATGTAGTAGGTACAATAATAAGTATGGATGTTTTGTACAGCGATTAAGTTTAGAGTTTTGAATATTGGTGGAGTATGCTGCCTGTAGTGGGAATTTATCATTCTGACTGCAGCCTTTTGTTGGGTAATTAATGGTTTGAGATGGTTTATTGTTGTTGAGCCCCATGCACAAATTCCATAGATGAGATGATAGTAAATGAGTGAGTGATATAGAGCCAGGAGGGCTGGCTATGGAACATACTACCGTATCTTTGATGGTATGCCTATGGTCTTGGAGATTTTCTTGGAAATGTGTTGTATATGTGTTTGAAATCTGAGTCTATTATCACGGTGGATTCCTAAAAACTTTCCCTCTGTGAGCTTTGTGACAGGTGATCGTTTATCATTATGTTAAGAGGGACATATGTGGTTCTGTTTCCAAACTGTATGAAGTGGGTTTTGTCAATACTGAGAGTAAGTGTGTTAATCATCATCCAGGTAGATATTTTCTGTAATTTGGTATTTACAGTACTGGCTAGCATGACTGGGCTTGGGTGAGAGAAGACGTATGTAGTGTCATCTGCAAACAGTGTGGGTTTGAGTAATTGTGATGCATTTGGTAGGTTGTTTATGTAATTGAGAAAGAGAAGAGGGCCGAGGACACTTCCCTGTGGGACACCAACTGCAATTGGCTGTGTGGAAGAGTTGGCTCCATTTGTGTACACATATTGGCTTCTGTTGCTAATGTACGACTTTAGGTAGTTGAGGGAGTGCCCTCTTATACCATAGTGAGACAATTTTATGTGCAGCAAATCATGGTCAACTGTATCAAAAGCTTTGCGTAAATCAATGAAGATCCCAAATGGGACTTCTTTTTTCTTGAGTGCAGAGTATATCTGTTCGAGCATGAGTATAATAGCATTATTCGTACATTTATTAGGCCTGAACCCAAACTGACAGGGGCTGAGTATGTTGTGGGAGATGAGGTAGGAATAGATTCGCTTATGAATTAATTTTTCAAAGATTTTAGAGAAAGAGTGTAAGCTGGATATTGGCCTATAGTTATTCAAGTCTGTTTGATTTCCTCCTTTATGTATCAGGGTGACCCTTGCTATTTTGAGAACTGTGGGGAAGGTAGAGGATTCGATGGATTTGTTATAGAGTGTTGCAATGTTTGGTGACAGCACTTGTGAAGCTTTTTTGTATATAAAGGGTGGAAGGGTATTTAAATCTCCTGTCTTGTGTATTAGTGTGTGGATAATAAGGGAGACTTTCGTTGGGTTAGTCAGAGCTAGGAACAGTGTGTTTGGGTATTTGCCAGTGAGGTAGTCATTGGGTGGGGTATTTGAGCTTGGGATTTTATTGGCAAGGTTTTCTCCTATAATGGAGAAGAAAACATTGAGTTTGTTTGCTGTTTCAGTTGGTGGGAGTTGGAGTTCATCTGGTTTTGTTGGTTTGATTGCTTTGTTTCCTGGTATCTTTTTTGTTCCTAGAATTTCAAATAGGGTTTTCCAGGTCCTTTTTATATCACCTTTTAAGTTGGATAATCTGTTCTCGTAATACAATTTTTTTGCCCTTCTTATCAGGCTGGTTAGGACTGAGGAGTAACTTTTTTTTTGGTCTCTGGTTATGTGACCCATTCTATACTGTTTTTCATATAGGTGCTTTATATTTATGGATTTGTGGATGCTAGGTGTTAGCCAGGGACTGTTCAGTCTCTTAGCTGTGATCTGTTTGGTTTTTTTAGGGCTGTGCTTGTTACAGAGGTATTGGGTCTTTTTTAGAAAATTATTAATACATTCATCAGTATCTGTATAGGTTTCTAGCTCAGTTACCCAGTCGATGTTTGTCATTGCTGTTATGAAGTTATTAATGGCTGCCTCATTATGAAATCTGATGATTACTTTAGTAGTGTCTTGGGGTAATTTACTTAGATTGGTTATGAGAAAGGTAGTGTAGTAGTCAGTGGTGTTGTCTGTGATTATGCCTGATTTTAATGGGGATATGGTGGAGGGGTGTTAATGTTGCAGTTTAAAAACTGTAGTGTAAAGCACCCTTCTGGCAATACAGTGATGGAGTGAATGATGGTGAAAGTTTTTCTTTTTCGGGTCACCCTGCCTTGGTGGGAACCGGCCAGTGTGATAATAAAAAAAAAAAAAAATAATGGTGTTGGTCCAGATGTTGTCTAATAGGGAAACACTAGTCTGTAATTCTTGTAGGTCTTGTTACTGTTGGTAGCAACAAGCAGTTACCCATAGTGTTTGTGAATTCAGTAATGTGTGGGTCCTGGTCTTGCAGAAGAGTAGTAAGTGATCTTTATTCATGTGTGTATCAGTTATCATACTTCCTAGGTTTTCACTAAAACGGCTAATGTTTGACTGTGGTACTCTGTAGAAGTTTATCACTGTGAGAGGCTTTTGTAGGTATTTGAATTTCAATTTAGCTATTATATATTCCCCATGTTCATCTGTTGTGCAAGTATTATTGATGCATTCTAGTTGGATGAGTAGTATATAGCTGTGCCACCTCCTTGTTTATCTGGCCTACAGTTGTGTATGGCTGTGTAACCAGGAATGGCATAGATGTCTGTATTATCTGGCTTTAGCCAGGTTTCAGTGACAGTAATGATGGGCATACTGGCATGCAGGGAATTTAGTAATGCTGTGAGGTCATCGTAATGTTTGCTTAAAGATCTGACATTGTAGTTAAAGGCAGTTATGTTGTTGTTGTTGGCTCTGAGAAGTGCCTTTATCTTGTTCAGTTGTCATCTTGGAAATCAAGGTATTTATTCAGTCGAGTGTGCATGTTCTGATTCCAGTCCTTGATTGCTTCTTCAACCTTCATATTTGGGGTTGTTATTTGCTCAGTGTGACTGGCTATAGCTGTTTTCAGAGTATTTTCTGTGTCAGCACTTCACGATGTAATTCTCTCTTCAAGGTTTTGGATCTTTTTCTCGAGGACAGTTACCTTGGATTCATATCGCGCAAGTGTTGCTTTAATATCTTTGTTTCCATTTTCCAGGGTGACAATGTAATCGCTATCAGTGTCAGGAAGAATCATACTTGGGTGTTCTTGAGAGAATCCTTTGAAGGGAGTGGGGTTGGAGGGGGAGTCAGTCATGTTTGTTGTTGATGTTCCCTAGGTGGTGGTGAGGGGGTTGATGATACACTGGCATCCTGCTGGGTAAACATGTTGAGTTGTAGAGTCCTTTGTGTTATTCTTTTGTTACTGCTGTTGTTTGTTCTGTGTTTTCCTTTCATAGTACAGTGGACCCCCGACATTCGATGGCATCGACATTTGATAAATCCGACATTCGATGCATTTTAACGCAAAAATTTGGCCTCGACATTCGATGGAAAACCCGACATTCAATATGATTCGTACGAGATGTGTCCACGTGTGGCCTGAACTGCACCATGTGTGCCAGTGTTTACAAGCCAGCCAGTGTGCGCGCATCTAAGGATACATTCGGTACATTCCATATTATCACTTTTTTTTGGTGCTTGTTTCTGCAAAATAAGTAAGCATGGGCCCCAAGAAAGCTTCTAGTGCCAACCCTTCGAGAAAAAAGGTGCTAATGACTATGGAAATGAAGAAAGAGATAATTGTAAAGTACGAAAGTGGAGTGCGTGTGTTGGAGTGCATGATGATTTGGTAAAGAAATTGCCTGCAACTAGTGGTGATGTGAGTGAATTTAAGGCCAGCAAAGGTTGGTTTGGAAGATTTAAGAATCGTAGTGGCATACACAGTGTGGTAAGGCATGGTGAGGCTGCCAGTTCAAGTCCTGATGGAAGGGAATTCCCCTTCTAAACACTAACACCATCCACACTCCCCCCTCCTCCCATCCCATCAATCATCACCAGATCTTCATTAAAGGTAAGTGTCAATTATTCTCTTGTTATTAATCTATTGTTATTGTTGTTATTGTAATTATTCTATTGCATTAATATTTCATTTGGTAAATTTTTTTTTTTCATACTTTTGTGTCTTGCATGGATTAATTTGATTTCCATTATTTCTTATGGGGAAAATTAATTCGACTTTCGATATTTTCGACATTCAATGGCTCTCAGGAACGGATTAATATCGAATGTCGGGGGTCCACTGTATCACTAAAGTAGATACTGTGAAGCTATGGAGGAGAAGGCTTTATTTTCCTGAGCTTGGGTTAAGTGATCGTCTGGCAGCGGAGGCAATATTTGGGTTGGCAGGGCTGTCTTCCTTAGATCTTCTATTTTGTCAAGATTTGGGTTACATTCTTAGTATTCTTGGGTCATTTTGTGGTCTATGTGGGTTCATGTAGTTGTACCTTCAATTAGGCCATCACAAGCTTTGATGAGCAATGGTTTCTTGAAGAATACGAGCTGGTAGGATGCCACTGCTACCAATGCCACTGTCGTTAGAGGAGTTTTTCGCCAGTGGTAGAGCCATTTTTTCACGCCAAAGAGCGCTGTTAGACGAATTTGCCGTTACTTGATGCCGCCGTTAGTTGAGGGTACACTGTATTTGCATAAGCCACTGTACATATATTTAACTAAAGAATGTGCTTACTCTTTGTCAATTTTGATCTAGACATAAAAAAAACTAATGTACGCAGTATTGAATGAGACCAGTATCTTACTAAACTTATTATTGATCTGCAAAATGGTTGCAATAATCACTATGCACCCAGAAGGCATACATAAAGCTACTTCATATCCTACTTAACCCTTCGACTGTTTTGGTCATATATATACGTCTTACGTGCCACTGTTTTGGACGTAGTATTAATACGCGTAAATTCTAGTGGCTTCAAATCAAGCAGGAAAAAGCTGGTAGGCCCACATGTGAGAGAATGGGTCTGTGTGGTCAGTGTGCACCACATAAAAAAAAATCCTGCAGCACGCAGTGCATAATGAGAAAAAAAAAACTCTGACCGTTTTTTTGGATTAAAACGCTGACTTTGAGGTGTATTTTCGTATAGAATTTATCGTTGTATTCTCGTTTTCATGGTCTCATGTGATAAAATGGAAAACATATTACAGAAATAGAGATGGTTTTGATTAGTTTCACGATTAAAACGACCTTGAAAATGAGCTCAAACTAGTGGAAATCTTCGATTTTTACCAATGTTCAGGAGTAAGCAAATCACACCACACGTCCAATACACATCAACTGGGGAGTCTAATATTCTTTCACTAGTGCACTGATATTATTTATACCATTTTTACAGTAATGCAGTAGTCTGCATATCAGTAAATTTTGTATTTTCTGTATGAATAAAAAATCAAAATAGAAAGCAATAGTAATATAAGAGGGGCCTAGAGACGTGACTAATGAACAGAGGATATGTTATTTTAGTGCCAAGAATGTCTACATTGTTTATTCTGGACCCTATTTTGAAATTGGCATCTTTTTTAATTTGGGTGAAATTCTCAGCAGTAGTACCAGTTCCTAGTAACCAGTGTACCAGTAGATGACTCACTACCAACCGACTGCGTGAATCATTGACTGTTCATATTGCTGCTGACCATAGCAGGATTTCAAACACCCCTCACCCTGTAGGCACTTGTGGGTCAGTCGAAGATAGGGAGCAGAGAGAGGCAGGTCGGCTGTTGGCGCTTCCCATACTTTCCGTTATATTATACGTACTACCAGCCTACGTGAGTATTTTTACCCATCCACGTTATCGAAAACCCACTTGACAAAATGGTCAAATTGCCAATTTCTGACCACTTTATTGGGTAGTTCAAATTGGTAAATGGGCAGTTTCTTGTACTCAACTGAAAGAAAAAATGGAGTTCTAAAGAAATAGCTATGAGTTTTGTCAACTGGAACAACGGAATTGGCCAAAAACAGGGCTCAAAGTTGGTGAAATCGCTGATGCGTATATGTTGCTGAGACAGCTAACTTCGCAGGAGCATAATTCTGCGAGTTTTCAACCAAATTTTGTACTTTTGGTGTCATTACCATCGGGAAACTTTCTCTATAATTTCATAAGTAATTTTTTTTTTTTTTAAATTTTGCAACACAGAATGACAGTTTCAAAAATGGGCTAGAGACAGTTGAAGGGTTAACCCAAAAACCAATGAAAGACTGAAATTAAATACAGTGGACCCCCGCCTTACGAACGCATCGTGTTACGTTAAATCCGCCATATGAAGCATTTGAACGCAAAAATTTTGCCTCGCCTCACGATAAAAAACTCACCTTACGTGATTCGTCCGGGACACGTCCCACGTGTTTCCTCAATGCCAGTGTTCACAAGCCAGCCAGTGCGGTTGCATCTACGCATACATTCGGTACATTTCATATTATCCCAGTATTTTTAGTGCTTGTAACTGCAAAATAAGTCACTATGGACCCTGAGAAAGCTTCTAGTGCCATCCCTGTCGTAAAAAGGGTGAGAATTAGTATGAAATTGAAAAAAGAGATTAAGGAAACGTGTGCAAAGAGGGTTGAACTGCAAACCTTTACGGATGAAAATCACCTTGACACAGCTACTGCAAGCCGTGCTGGCAACCTGTACAATGACAATGTTATGGCCCATTTTAGGAAAGTCTTAAAGGAAAAGGGGGAGGGTGAAAAGGGTGAGCGGTGCACTTAGGAGTCTGTGGAGACAAAGAACTTTGTCCTTGAAGGCAAAGAGGGGAATGTATGAGAGTATAGTTTTACCAACGCTCTTATATGGGTGTGAAGCATGGGTGATGAATGTTGCAGCGAGGAGAAGGCTGGAGGCAGTGGAGATGTCATGTCTGAGGGCAATGTGTGGTGTGAATATAATGCAGAGAATTCGTAGTTTGCAAGTTAGGAGGAGGTGCAGGATTACCAAAACTGTTGTCCAGAGAGCTAAGGAAGGGTTGTTGAGGTGGTTCGGACATGTAGAGAGAATGGAGCGAAAGAGAATGACTTCAAGAGTGTATCAGTCTGTAGTGGAAGGAAGGTGGGGTAGGGGTCAGCCTAGGAAAGGTTGGAGGGAGGGGGTAAAGGAGGTTTTGTGTGCGAGGAGCTTGGACTTCCAGCAGGCATGCGTGAGCGTGTTTGATAGGAGTGAATGGTTTTTAATACTTGACGTGCTATTGGAGTGTGAGCAAAGTAACATTTATGAAGGGATTCAGGGAAACCGGCAGGCCGGACTTGAGTCCTGGAGATGGGAAGTACAGTGCCTGCACTCTGAAGGAGGGGTGTTAATGTTGTAGTTTAAAAACTGTAGTGTAAAGCACCCTTCTGGCAAGACAGTGATGGAGTGAATGATGGAGAAAGTTTTTCTTTTTCGGGCCACCCTGCCTTGGTGGGAATCGGCCAGTGTGTTAATAAAAATATTAATAATAATTAAAGGAACGGGAGGTACAGAGCTCTATGGACAGATTTATTGTGCGACAGAGGTCCAGTGACTCTCAAGCTGGTCCTAGTGGCATTAAAAGAAGGGAAGTAACCCCAGAAAAGGACTTGCTACCTCAAGACGTAATGAAAGGGGATTCCCCTTCTAAACAATAACTTCCACACACTCCCCTCATCCCATCCCATCAATCTTCACCAGATCTTCAATGAAGGTAAGTGCCATGTATTCTATTCTTAGTAGAGTAGTAATTGTGCATGTCTTCTTCAGTTTGTGTGTATTAAAATTAATATTTCATGTGGTAAAATTTTTTTTTTCATACTTTGGGGTGTCAGGAACGGTTTAATTTGATTTCCATTATTTCTTATCGGGAAAATTAAGTTGGCTAACGATAATTTCGGCTTATGATGAGCTCTCAGGAATGGATTAATATCGTAAGGCGAGGGTCCACTGTACAGTACCTCTATGAGGTATTTATAAAACACCTTCCTGTATCACTCACCTGCTTGTCTGTGAAACACCTTCCTGTATCACTCACCTGCTTGCCTGTAAAACCCATGCCAGCTCCTTCTTCACTCTGTATTCTGAGCCCCTCAAGGTCTGTTTGGAGAAAATGTAGATTATTAATTTATTTATTTATTTTTGTCTTTGCAAGTAGTACACTGAGATTTTGTATTTACAATAACGGGTTGCAATGCAAAGAGAGCCTCTATTATGCCTAGGCATTATGAGCCGACTTAACATTATTGGCTTACAGACTACTTAACACTAAGAATTATGTCATAGCTGTACAGTAGAATATTAATTATAAGTGAATCTAATTTATATAAGACAAAAGATATATTCATAAACAGTGGAACCTCAAAAATCGAACTTAATCCATTCCAGGAGCTAGTTCTAAATTCGAAGCAATATTTCCCATAAGAAATAATGGAAATACAATTAATCCGTTCCAGAAACCCAAAAATATTCACACAAAAAATACAAGTAATATCAGTTAATAGTATTTAAAAAAATTTTATTATTATTTTTATTATCACACCGGCCGATTCCCACCAAGGCAGGGTGGCCCGAAAAAGAAAAACTTTCACCATCATTCACTCCATCACTGTCTTGCCAGAAGGGTGCTTTACACTACAGTTTTTAAACTGCAACATTAACACCCCTCCTTCAGAGTGCAGGCACTGTACTTCCCATCTCCAGGACTCAAGTCCGGCCTGCCGGTTTCCCTGACAAGTTTGGGATGAATGTCGTTAGATGAGTTTTTTGCCGTTGGTAGAGCCATTTTTTTTATGCCAAAGAGTGCTGTTAGACAAATTTGCCATTACTTGATGCCACCATTAGTTGAGGGTCCACTGTATAGTGTACATATCTGTAAATATCCACATTGCTCTTGGTCAAGGAAAATATATTTCAAAGTCATTCAGCTGTGTATGTTCTGCTCCTTGCTCCCCTTTACACCCAGGATAACAGGCCTTATTGTCCCTGGGTTGTAATACATTGTAAACTTTGCAAATAAAATTTTTACCTTTATCTTGTAGCTGAGAAACATTTCTTTGTCCCAGTGAGAAGTAATTTTACAGTTGCTACTTACCTTTGTAATCAATATACACCAGATCAACAGCTTGCAACTTGAAAGCTTTTGCAACAGTTACAACATACTGTCGTGCAAAAGTTAATTCTCTTGCTTCATTTGTTCGTGTTGCACCTGAAAGATAAATACCATGTGAACAATTGAAGACATAAACTATCAGTTCATAAATAATACAACATTGGTGAGCTGATATAGGAAAACTGACATTTTAGTTTTAAAAATCTTAATTATTATTCTTGTAAAATTCTTTGCATGTAAAAAGTAATTTTCCAACCATTTTATTTTCTTGATTATTTTAATTTATTTCTTACTGAAAAACTCAAATCAGGACAAAAATAACCACTGCCAGAACATTTAGAGCACAAGGTGGACTCGAATTGTCTTCCATCTGAGTACACCTGAGTGACCTCTTCCCTGATTATCTTTCCATCACATGGAGAACACACAAAGTTCTTCCAAGAATATCATAGTCATACAGTCTTATTAATAATGCATGTATTACTAAGTGCATCACATCTGGTCAAGCACCACTGAGTATGGCCGATAATTGAATTAGTAACCATTGAGACAACCTCACACCTGAATAACAAAGCCTCAGTAAGCCACAGGTACTCTTTCCATAACAGAGCATGCTACACTATACAACACTAAGTTTCTTCACATTCTGCAATTTTCTATATTACTGTATCTCACTTTAGCATATACATATTCATAAATGTTGTATACAATAGTTTATACAGCAATTGATTATACTTTCCTGTTTAGATTAAAAGATACATTAACTTACAATGACAACGTCTGTTCCGAGTAGGGAAATTAGATTTTACAAAAATGATCCCAAATGGATGAACAATAGATTAAAATATCTCATTGGTCAAAAGAGAAGCATATACAGTATAAGCATATCAAAAAAGGAAAAGTGCAGTTAAGAAATCAATATATTCAATTAGAGAGAGAAATAAAAAAAGGAATACGAAAAGCAAAAAGGGATTTTGAGGCTAAAGTCGCAAGGGATTCAAAGGCTAACCAAAAGGGTTCTTTCAGGTAAACAGAAGTAAGATTAGAGACAAGATAGGCCCATGTAAAAGTAACTGAGGTCAGATAACTGACTGTGATAAGGAAATGTGTGAAATTTTCAACACTTACTTCCCCTCAGTTTTTACTCAGGAAGATACTAGCGAAATTCCAGAGATATTAAATTATGTAGAACAGGACAATAATAAACTATGAACAACTGGGGTAACTAGTGACATGGTTTGCAGACAAATAGAGAAATTAAAATCTAACAAATCCCAAGACCCTGATGAATTGTTTGCAAGGGATTTAAAGGAATGTAAAGAGGAACTTAGCAAACCTTTGGCTAATCTTTTCAAAACATCACTACAAACTGGCATAGTGCCAGATAAGTGGAAAATAGCAAAGGTAATACAGTACCTATTTACAAGGCAGATGACAGGTCCTTAGATTCGAACTATAGACCAATAAGCCTTACCTCCACAGTGGGAAAATTTATGAAATTAATAATTGCCAAGGCAATTCGTAGCAATCTTGAAAGGTATAAATTGATTAATGAATCTCAACACGGTTCTACAGAGGGGCATTCCTGTCTTAGAAATTTACTAACTGTTTTCACTAAGGTATTTGAGGAGGTAGATCATGGTACTGAATATGATACTCTGTATATGGACTTCAGTAAGGCTTTCGATAGAGTTCCACATCAGAAGCTGTTGAGGAAACTTAAGGCACACGGAATAGGTGGAAAAACTTTTTCCTGGGTAGAGGCATGGTTGGCAAATATGTAGCAGAGAGTTTGCATAAATGGGGAGAAATCAGAATGGGGGCATGTCACAAGCAGTGTTTCACAGGGGTCAGTATTGGGCCCCTTGTTGTTCAAAATTTACATAACATAGATGAGGGAATAAATAGCGACATAAGCAAATATGCTGATGACACCAAAATAGGCCATTCAATTCATCCTAATGAGGACATTAAAGCACTCCAGGATAATTTGAATAGACTGATGCAATGGTCAGAGAAGTGACAGATGCAGTTTAACCCTTTCAGGGTTTCGAATGTACTAGTATGGCTTACACACCAGGGTTTTTGACGTACTAGTACGCCTAAATTCTAGCGCCCTCAAATCTCAGTGAGAGAAAGATGGTAGGCCTACATATGAAAGAATGGGTCTATGTGGTCAGAGTGCACAGTATAAAAAAAATCCTGCAGCACACAGTGCACAATGAGAAAAAAAAAAACTTTGACCGTGTTTTTGGATTAAAACAGCAACTTTGCACTGTATTTTCGTATGGTATTTATTGTTGTATTCTAGTTTTCCTGGTCTCAATTTATAGAATGGAAGACATATTACAGAAATTGAGATGATTTTGATTGGTTTTACAATGAAAAGTACCTTGAAATTGAGCTCAAAGTAGCAGAAATGTTCAATTTTTATCAAAGTTCAAAAGTAAACAAATCATGCTATGCGTCAAATACACATCAACTAGTGAGTAATATTCTTTCACAAGTGCGCCGATATTATTTATAACATTTCTACACTAATGAAGTAGTCTGCATAACAGTAAATCTTCTATTTTTTTGTGAGAATAAAAAATTCAAAGTGGAAAGCAAAAGAATGTAAGAGGGGCATGGGGACGTGACTAATGAACAGGGGAAACGTTATTTTAGTGCCAGGAATGTCTTTCTTGTTTATTCTGGACCCTACTTGGAAATTGGCATCTTTTGAAATTTGTGTAAAATTGGCAAAATTGCTAAATTCTGACCACTGTATTGGATAGTTGAAATCGGTAAATGGGTGGTTTCTTGTACTCATTAGGTAGAAAAAAATGGAATTCTAGCAAAATAGTTATGATTTTTGTCGACTAGTACACTGGAATTGGCCAAAAATAGGGCTCAAAGTAGGCAAAATCGCTGATGCGTAAACATCGTCGCAACCGCTAACTTCGCGAGAGCATAATTCCGTAAGTTTTCCATCAAATTTCATACTTTTGTTGTCATTATCATCGGGAAAAGATTCTCTATCTTTTCATAAGAAAAAATAATTTTTTTTTTTTTTTAAATTTGGGCGACCCTATGAACAAGTCTGCGAGAGGGCCTGGGGACCCTGAAAGGGTTAATATAGACAAATGCAAAGTTCTAAATGTTGGACAGGAAAATAACCATACCACATATAAACTAAATAATGTAGATCTTAATATTACTGATTGTGAAAAGGATTTAGGAGTTCTGGTTAGCAGTAATCTGAAACCAAGACAACAGTGCATAGGTGTTTGCAATAAAGCTAACAGAATCCTTGCTTTCATATCAAGAAGTATAAATAATAGAAGTCCACAGGTTATTCTTCAGCTCTGTATATCTTTTAGTTAAGCCTCATACAGATTATGCTGCTCAGTTCTGGTCACTGTATTACAGAATAAATGCTCTGGAAAACGTACAAAGGAGGATGACAATCCTGATCCCATGTATCAGAAATCTTCGCTATGAGGATAGACTGAGGGCCCTGAATCTGCACTGTCTAGAAAGACGTAGAACTAGGGGATGATATGATTGAGGTGTATAAATGGAAAACAGGAATAAATAAAGGGGATGCAAAAGGCATGCTAAAAATATCTAGCCTAGAGAGGACTCGCCGCAATGGCTTTAAGCAGGAAAAATTTAGATTCAGGAAGGATATAGGAAAGCACTGGTTTGGTAACAGGGTTGTGGATGAGTGGAACAAACTCCCGAGTACATTTATAGAGGCTGAAACATTATGTCGTTTTAAAAATAGGTTTGATAAACACATGAGTGGGTGTGGGTGGGTGTGAGTTGGACCTGACTAGCTTGTGCTACTATGTCAGATGCCATGCTCCTTCCTTAAGTAAGTGTGACCTGATCTGACTAGGTTAGGGCACTGGCTTAAGCTGGTAAGAGACTTGAACCTGCCTCGCATGGGCCAGTAGTCCTGCTGCAGTGTTTGTTCTTTCTTATGTTCTATGTTCTTACATTCACTGTCAGTATCTAGAAATATTTAATTTAAAAAATTCTTAACTGTACATCATAATAATCCTGAACAAAAATAACTTAGTAAATTTGAATAATACGTAAAAGTATTTTACTTATAAATGCAAAATACCATAATACAGAAGTAGGCAATTAAAGATGATTAACAGGACCTAGCACATACTATGAAGACAAATATACTAAGCAGTTTAAAAAAAGAAAACAAGAAAATCTGCATCTTCATAAGTAGATTATTTGAGTATGAGTGCCCATGTTGTATACTGTTCAGGAGGAACTGATAAAGATATCAACCTGCGTAACTCCAATAAACCCACTTTTAACCATTTGAGGGTTGAGACTCCAGCTCACAGACTTGCTCCCAAGGTCGAAGAATTCCCCCTCCCCCTTCCCCCCCAAAATAAAAATAAATAAATGAGGAGTAGTCCAGGCGGGCTAAACCTACCGGCTACACCTACCAGCTACACCTACCGGCTACCTACACTGACTTCCTACAAATAAATACTACTCACCTCTCTTCCTACATTAAGACTACACATATTTTAAGGTAAATAGTGAGTGTACTGTATGTGTATTTTAACTCTCTGGGCTGTTTTAAATATCGTATGTTAAGTATGAGACAGGGAGCCAGTGCTACCTACACTTGACTTCCTACAAACAAGTACTACTCACCTCTCTCCCTACATTAACCCTTTGACTGTTTTCGAAGTATAAATATGTCTTACGAGCCAATGTTTCTGACGTATATATACTCAATAATTCTAGCGGCTTCAAATCAAGCAGGAGAAAGCTGGTAGGCCCACATGTGAGAGAATGGGTCTGTGTGGTCAGTGTGCACCACATAAAAAAAAATCCTGCAGCACACATTGCGTAATGAGAAAAAAAAACTGATAGTTTTTTTGGAATAAAACGCCGACTTTGAGGTGTATTTTCGTATAGTATTTATCATTGTATTCGCATTTTCATGGTCTTAGGTGATAAAATGGAAAACATATTACAGAAACAGAGATGATTTTCATTACTTTGATGATGAAAACGACCTTGAAACTGAGCTCAAATTAGCGGAAATGTTCGATTTTTACCAATGTTCAGGAGTAAACAAATCACACCACACGTCCAATACACGTCAACTGGGGAGTCTAATATTCTTTCACTAGTGCACTGATATTATTTATACCATTTTTACAATAATGCAGTAGTCTGCATAAGAGTAAATTTTGTATTTTTTTTGTATGAATAAAAAATCAAAATAGAAACAATAATAATATAAGAGGGGCCTAGAGATGTGACTAATGAACAGAGGATATGCTATTTTAGTGCCAAGAATGTCTACCTTGTTTATTCTGGACCCTATTTTGAAACTGGCATCTTTTTTAATTTGCATGAAATTGGCCAAATTGCCAATTTCTGACCACTATATTGGGTAGTTCAAATTGGTAAATGGGCGGTTTCTTGTACTCAGCTGATAGATAAAATGGAGTTCTAAAGAAATAGCTATGAGTTTGGTCAACTGTAAGAAACGAAATTGGCTAAAAAAAGGGCTCAAAGTCGGCGAAATCGATGATACACATATGTCGCCGATTCCTCTAACTTCGCGGGAGCGTAATTCCGTGAGTTTTCGACCAAATTCCGAACTTTTGGTGTCATTACCATTGGGAAAAGATTCTCTATCATTTCATAAGAAAAAATAATTTTTTTTTTCGAATATTTGGTGACAAAGAATGACAGTTTCAGAAAGGGGCCTGAAACAGTCAAAGGGTTAAGATTACAAATACTTTAAGATAAGTAATGAATGAACCGTGAAGGTATTTTACTTTGTGTGTTTTTAATGCCTAGTTCTATTACTAACTTAATATAATTTAGTGTAAACTTGTTGTCTGGCATTTATATGTATTTATAAATGAAAAAAATGGTGTTCTGCTCTCTGGCGATAGCCTGGAACCTAACCCGCCATATAAGTGGGGCCCTACTGTATTTAATTAACCCTTAAATGGTCCAAACGTATATATACGTTTTATTTTTCCTGTCTTCAAATTTGGCACGATTGGCCTGAGATGCCTTGTCAGCATAGAATGGGTCCTAACACTCAGTGTGCATGTTATTAAAAAAGTCTGGGGCCACTTAGTACTTTGTGGGAGCGACCAGTTAAACTGAGCGCCAGCTAGAGCAAACAGTGCGGCAAACACCAAGGATTCACTGATGTAATGTCATATTAACACTCTGTCTATCTGTCTCTGTATCTCTTTCAATCTGTCTCTCTCTTTCTATCTGTCTGTCTATCTCTGTCTCACAGTACACATAAATACAAGTATACATAGTGTAAATTACCTAGGATAACCCAAAAAATCCAGACAAAGTGCTATACTCTGCTTGAAGATTTGAGTAAAGGTGATGACGCAGTCTTGTGGCTCTCTCTGAGACAGAGAGCTAGATGGATATACAGATAGACAGGGAGCTTGACAGACAGACAAACAGACAGACAGAAATGTTTGTGTACCAGCAAAAACAAAGTGAGGGCGATGCTCATCAAATATCACCTCTAATCTTTTCTTATCAGCTGCACCCTCCCCCACCCTCGTGTATGCTCAGTGTATGGTCAGCTCTTATCAGATGTTATCTCATCTTATCATGTCACTGTCAGGGGTGGACTTTGTTTTTCATGCTTCAAGCGAACTTATTATTACCTATTATTATTATTATTACATATTATTCTTCTCCTCCTCCTCCTCCTCCTCTCCTCCTTCTTCTCCTCCTCCTCCTCCTTCTTCTCCTCCTCCTTCTCCTCCTCCTTCTCCTTCTTCTCCTTTTCCTCCTCCTCCTTTTCCTTCTCCTCCTCCTCCTCCTTCTCCTCCTCCCTCCTTCTCCTCCTTCTCCTCCTTCTCCTCTTCTTCCTTCTCCTTCCCCTCCTTCTCCTCTTCCTCCTTCTTCTCTTCTTCCTCCTCCTCCTCCTCCTTCTTCTTCTCCTCGTCCTCCTCCTCCTTTCCCCCTCCTCCTTCTCCCCTTCCTCCTTCTCCTCCTCCTCCTTCTTCCCCTTTCTCCTTCTCCTTTTCCTCTCCTCTCTCCTCCCTTTCCTCCTCCTTCTCCTCCTCCTCCCCCTCCTTCTCTTCCTCCTTCCTTCTCTTCTTCTCCCCCTCCTCCTCCTCCTACTTCCTTCTTCTCCTCGTCCTCCTCCTCCTTCTCCCTCCTCCTCCTCCTTCCTCCTTCCTCCTCCTCCTCCTTCTCCTTCTCTCCTCCTCCTCTCTCCCCTCCTCCTCTCCCCTCCTCCTCTCCTCCTCCTCCTCTCCTCCTCCTTCTCCTCTTCCTCCTTCTCCTTCTCCTCCTCCTCCTTCTTCCTCTCCTCCTTCTCCTCCTCCTCCTCCTCCTCATTGTTATTATATACTTCCACATATCCAAAACATTGCTGGGACATATAAATACAGTACTTTGTATATATTCCAAGACAATAGTAAATGGCTAAGGCAGGTGTAAATGTCCACCTGTCAGTGTTTGTGACAATTTGAGTACAATTTCAGTACCTAATACTAGTGTCAGAACAAAGATTGGTTATAAAATGACAAGAACTACTACAAATTGTGATTATCAGAACATAAAAATTACATAAATATGAAAACTAGAAAAAAAAGGTATATCAGCAAAACTTCTGCAAGCGACAGGACTCAATGTTGCTGTCACATGAGCATCCAGTGCAAACTTCTTGGCCTCATATCTTGGTAAGTACTGACCCTAATTTTTTGTTATTCTAAAACATGTCAAAAAATGTGTTCTTTTTTCTATATTTTTTTTTTTTTTTTCAAAATATTTGGGGCGCTGTGCGAGTGAACGTATATATACGTTTGGACTGTTTAAGGGTTAAAGCTCCCCAGAGCGATAAAATACAGTGGACCCTCAGCTAATGATGGCATCAGCTAACGTTAAATCCAGCTGATGATACATTTTAATGCAAAAATTTTGCCTCAGCTAACGCTAAAAAACTCACCCAACGCGATTCGTTCAAGACGCATGGGTGGGTGCCAGTGTTTACAAGCCAGCCAGTGCGGTCGCATCCATGCATACAATCGGAACATTTCATATTATCACAGCGTTTTTAGTGATAGTACCTGCAAAATAAGTCACCATGGGCCCAAAGAAAGCTACTAGTGCTAACCCTGCAGGAAAAAGGGTGAGAATTACTATGGATATGAAGAAAGAGATTAAGGAAATGTGTGCAAAGTGACTTGAAGTGCAAACCTTTATGGATGAAAATCACCATCACACAGCTATTGCAAGCCGTGCTGGTGACTATTACAATGACAATGTTGTGAACCACTTTAGGAAAGTCATAAAGGAACGGGAGGTACAGGCCTTTATGGACAGGTATGTTGTGCGACAGAGGTCCAGTGACTCTCAAGCTGGTCCTAGTGGCATTAAAAGAAGAAGGGAAGTAACCCCAGAAAAGGACTTGATACCTCAAGTCCTAATGGAAGGGGATTCCCCTTCTAAACATTAACAACTTCCACACTCTCCCCTCCTCCCATCCCATCAATCATCACCAGATCTTCAATAAAGGTAAGTGTCAGTTTGTGTGTATTAAAATTAATATTTCATGTGGTAATTTTTTTTTTTTTCATACTTTGGGGTGTCTTGCACGGATTAATTTGATTTTCATTATTTCTTATGGGGAAAATTAATTCAGCTAACGATAATTTCAGGTAACAATGAGCTTTCAGGAACAGATTAATATCATTAGCTGAGGGTCCACTGTACATATACAGTACATTCATTAATTACTTAAAATATTTGTAGTCTTAAAGTAGGGTGAGAGGTGAGTTTTATTTGTAGGAAGTCAGGTTAGGGAAGTATGGAATCCAGCCAGGGAAGCTCTCCCCAGCCTACCCACATGTAATAGAAACAAACCAGGCGAACGCGTCTCGTTTTCATCACTTTACATTGTGTACAAGTTGTCTCCACGTTGATACAGTAGAATAAATAAAGAGAAACACTCCCATTCTCATGTAACACCATTTTTAGAAGAAATGACACCCTGAGTGAAGGCATTGTAGGTATGTAGTCCGCCTGGGCCACATACCTAAACCTACTTACATAGCTACACGATATTTAATGTGGCCCAGAGCCATATTATTACCATCGACATACCATGTTCATTGAGTTTAATCGTTTCTAACAACTACCTTTAGGTGCCGTCATAAACAAAGGGAGAAATAATGAATAATTCATGCTGTGAATTGTAAACAAAAGCGTCATGTATTAAGGGGAGCGATGTAATGTTTCCCCTCCGCCCGGCTACCACACCTCCATAGTTTATGAACATACAATGTTTATATGCTATGTAATATGTTCCTTGTATAATTTTGAAGAAAATATCATAGATGGGTTAATGAAAATGTCTATATTAACATAAATTAAGACATTTAATGTGCCCAAGAGTGATTATTATTAGTATTACATAATGTTTTCCCTCAGCAACCACACCTCCATTGCATATAAACAGCATGTTTATATGCTATGTAATGTGTTTCTTATATAATTTTGAAGAAAATATCATAGGTGGATTAATGAAAATGTCTATATTAACCCTTAAACGGTCCAAACGTATATATAAGTTCACGCGCGTAGCACCCCAAACGTATATATACGTTTTCTTTGTCATTCATTCAACATTGCCACGATAAACCTGAGTCACCTAGACATGAGAGAATGCGTGTGCGCACTCACTGTGTGCCATATTAAAATAATTGGGGATGCCTGGGTACCATATGCTCTTTTTTCCTTTTAAAAGAAAAGATTGTTTTTTTCCTCAAAAAAGTTGGGGCGCTACGCGAGTGAACGTATATATACGTTTGGACCGTTTAAGGGTTAAAAGGAAAAAAGAGCATATGGTACCCAGGCATCCCCAATTATTTTAATATGACACACAGTGAGTGCACACACCCATTCTCTCATATCTAGGTGACTCAGGCTAAATGTGGCAATGTTGAATGAATGACAAAGAAAACATATACAGGTCTCCCTCAACATTCACGAGGGTTAGGGGATCAAGAGCCTCGCGAATGTTGAAAAACCGTGAATGTTTGGTGCCCCAATATATTTTTATTATTATTAACACACTGGCCGATTCCCACCAAGGCAGGGTGGCCCGAAAAAGAAAAACTTTCACTATCATTCACTCCATCACTGTCTTGCTAGAAGGGTGCTTTACACTACAGTTTTTAAACTGCAACATTAACACCCCTCCTTCAGAGTGCAGGCACTGTACTTCCCATCTCCAGGACTCAAGTCCGGCCTGCCGGTTTCCCTGAACCCCTTCATAAATGTTACTTTGCTCACACTCCAACAGCACGTCAAGTATTAAAAACCATTTGTCTCCACTCACTCATATCAAACACGCTCACGCATGCCTGCTAGAAGTCCAAGCCCCTCGCACACAAAACCTCCTTTACCCCCTCCCTCCAACCTTTCCTAGGCCGACCCCTACCCCGCCTTCCTTCCACTACAGACTGATACACTCTTGAAGTCACTCTGTTTCACTCCATTCTCTCTACATGTCCGAACCACCTCAACAACCCTTCCTCAGCCCTCTGGACAACAGTTTTGGTAATCCCACACCTCCTCCTAACTTCCAAACTACGAATTCTCTGCATTATATTCACACTACACATTGCCCTCACACATGACATCTCCACTGCCTCCAACCTTCTCCTCACTGTAACATTCATCACCCATGCTTCACACCCATATAAGAGCATTGGTAAAACTATACTCTCATACATTCCCCTCTTTGCCTCCAAGGACAAAGTTCTTTGTCTCCACAGACTCCTAAGTGCACCACTCACCCTTTTCCCCTCATCAATTCTATGATTCACCTCATCTTTCATAGACCCATCAGCTGACACGTCCACTCCCAAATATCTGAATACATTCACCTCCTCCATACTCTCTCCCTCCAATCTGATATCCAATCTTTCATCACCTAATCTTTTTGTTATCCCCATAACCTTACTCTTTCCTGTACAGTGGACCCTCGACTAACGCTATTAATCCGTTCCTGAGAGCTCATCGTTAGTCAAAATAATCGTTAGTCAAGTTAATTTTCCCCCAAGAAATAATGGAAAACAAATTAATCCGTGCAAGACACCCAAAAGTATTAAAAAAAAAAATTTTAACACATGAAATATTAATTTTAATACACACGAACTGAAGAAGACATGGACAGTTACATGACACTTACCTTTATTGAAGATCTGGTGATGATTGATGGGATGGGAAGAGGGGAGTGTGTTGATGGTCTTAGTGTTTAGAAGGGGAATCCCCTTCCATTAGGACTTGAGGTGGCAAGTCCTTTTTCGGGGTTACTTCCCATCTTCTTTTAATGCCACTAGGACCAGCTTGAGAGTCACTGGACCTCTGTCGCACAACATATCTGCCCATAGAGGCCTGTACCTCCCGTTCCTTTATGACATTCCTAAAGTGTTTCACAACATTGTCAGTGTAACCATTAAACACTTGTTCAGGTTTCAGTCCTTCACTGTCTATGTACTCCTTCAATTCCTGCACATATTTTTCAGCTGCTTTTTGGCCCACACTGGCAGCCTCACCATGCCTTATCACACTATGTATGCCACTACGATTCTTAAATCTCTCAAACCAACATTTGCTGGCCTTAAATTCACTCACATCACCACTAGTTGCTGGCATTTTTCTAATTAAATCGTCATGCAACTTCCCAGCCTTTTCACATATGATCGCTTGAGAGATGCTATCTCCTGCTATCTGTTTTTCGTTTATCAATACCAATAACAGTCTCTCAACATCTTCCATCACTTGCGATCTCAGTTTCGAAAACATAGTTGCACCTTCGGCAAGAACAGCTTCCTTGATTGCCGTTTTCTTGGCCACAATAGTAGCGATGGTTGATTGGGGTTTTGTGTACAGCCTGGCCAGCTCGGAGACATGCACTCCAATTTCATACTTAGCAATGATCTCTTTATTCATATCCATAGTAATTCTCACCCTTTTTGCTGTAGGGTTGGCACTAGAAGCTTTCTTGGGGCCCATGGTGACTTATTTTGCAGGTGCAATCACTAAAAAGGCTGTGATAATATGAAATGTTCCGATTGTATGCTTGGAAGCGACCGCGGAGGCTGGCTGGCTTGTAAACACTGGCCAGAAGTGGACGCCTCTCAGACGGAAGGAATAGTGTTGGTCGAGTTTTTTAGCGCTAATCGAGGCAAAATTTTTGCGATAAAATGTATCGCTAGTCAGATTTATCGTTAATCGATGCCATCTCTGGTCGAGGGTCCACTGTATTCACTTTTAATTTTCTTCATTTGCACACCCTACCAAATTCATCCACCAATCTCTGCAGCTTCTCTTCAGAATCTCCCAAGAGCACAGTGTCATCAGCAAAGAGCAACTGTGACAACTCCCACTTTATGTGTGATTCTTTATCTTTTAACTCCACGCCTCTTGCCAAGACACTCGCATTTACTTCTCTTACAACCCAATCTATAAATATATTAAACAACCACAGTGACATCACACATCCTTGTCTAAGGCCTACTTTTACTGGGAAATAATTTCCCTCTTTCCTACATACTCTAACTTGAGCCTCACTATCCTCGTAAAAACTCTTCACTGCTTTCAGTAACCTACCTCCTACACCATACACCTGCAACATCTGCCACATTGCCCCCCTATCCACCCTGTCATACACTTTTTCCAAATCCATAAATGCCACAAAGACCTCTTTAGCCTTATCTAAATACTGTTCACTTATATGTTTCACTGTAAACACCTGGTCCACACACCCCCTACCTTTCCTAAAGCCTCCTTGTTCATCTGCTATCCTATTCTCCGTCTTACTCTTAATTCTTTCAATAATAACTCTACCATACACTTTACCAGGTATACTCAACAGACTTATCCCCCTATAATTTTTGCACTCTCTTTTATCCCCTTTGCCTTTATACAAAGGAACTATGCATGCTCTCTGCCAATCCCTAGGTACCTTACCCTCTTTCATACATTTATTAAATAATTGCACCAACCACTCTAGTGGCTAACGCGACGGGCTGGAGTTTTGAGACTCTATGACCGCGGGTTCAATCCCGGCAGGGGGTATGGTTCACTCCAAAACTATATCCCCACCTGCTTTTAACATTTCTATCTTTATCCCATCAATCCCGGCTGCCTTACCCCCTTTCATTTTACCTACTGCCTCAGGAACTTCCACCACACTCACAACTGGCTCTTCCTCACTCCAACAAGATGTTATTCCTCCTTGCCCTATACACAAAATCACAGCTTCCCTATCTTCATCAACATTTAACAATTCCTCAAAATATTCCCTCCATCTTCCCAATACCTCTAACTCTCCATTTAATAACTCTCCTCTCCTACTTTTAACTGACAAATCCATTTGTTCTCTAGGCTTTCTTAACTTGTTAATCTCACTCCAAAACTTTTTCTTATTTTCAACAAAATTTGTTGATAACATCTCACCCACTCTCTCATTTGCTCTCTTTTTACATTGCTTCACCACTCTCTTAACCTTTCTCTTTTTCTCCATATATTCTTCCCTCCTTGCATCACTTCTACTTTGTAAAAACTTCTCATATGCTAACTTTTCTCCCTTACTACTCTCTTTACATCATCATTCCACCAATCGCTCCTCTTCCCTCCCACACCCACTTTCCTGTAACCACAAACTTCTGTTGAACACTCTAACACTACATTTTTAAACCTACCCCATACCTCTTCGACCCCATTGCCTATGCTCTCATTAGCCCATCTATCCTCCAATAGCTGTTTATATCTTACCCTAACTGCCTCCTCTTTTAGTTTATAAACCTTCACCTCTCTCTTCCCTGATGTTTCTATTATCCTTGTATTCCATCTACCTTTTACTCTCAGTGTAGCTACAACTAGAAAGTGATCTGATATATCTGTGGCCCCTCTATAAACATGTACATCCTGAAGTCTACTCAACAGTCTTTTATCTACCAATACATAATCCAACAAACTACTGTCATTTCGCCCTACATCATATCTTGTATACTTATTTATCCTCTTTTTCTTAAAATATGTGTTACCTATAACTAAATCCCTTTCTATACAAAGTTCAATCAAAGGGCTCCCATTATCATTTACACCTGGCACCCCAAACTTACCTACCACACCCTCTCTAAAAGTTTCTCCTACTTAGCATTCAGGTCCCCTACCACAATTACTCTCTCACTTGGTTCAAAGGCTCCTATACATTCACTTAACATCTCCCAAAATCTCTCTCTCTCCTCTGCATTCCTCTCTTCTCCAGGTGCATACACGCTTATTATGACCCACTTCTCGCATCCAACCTTTACTTTAATCCACATAATTCTTGAATTTACACATTCATATTCTCTTTTTCTCCTTCCATAACTGATCCTTCAACATTACTGCTACCCCTTCCTTGCTCTAACTCTCTCAGATACTCCAGGTTTAATCCCATTTATTTCCCCAACCGAAACTCCCCTACCCCCTTCAGCTTTGTTTCGCTTAGGGCCAGGACATCCAACTTCTTTTCATTCATAACATCAGCAATCATCTGTTTCTTGTCATCCGCACTACATCCACGCACATTCAAGCATCCCAGTTTTATAAAGTTTTTCTTCTTCTCTTTTTTAGTAAATGTCTACAGGAGAAGGGGTTACTAGCCCATTGCTCCCGGCATTTTAGTCGCCTCATACGACACGCATGGCATACGGAGGAAAGATTCTTTTCCACTTCCCCATGGACAACTGAAGAAATAAAGAAGAACAAGAGCTATTTAGAAAAAGGAGAAAAACCTAGATGTATGTATATACTGTATATATGCATGTGCGTGTCTGTGAAGTGTGACCAAAGTGTAAGTAGGAGTAGCAAGATATCCCTGTTATCTAGCGTGTTTATGAGACAGAAAAAGAAACCAGCAATCCTACCATCATGCAAAACAGTTACAGGTTTCTGTTTCACAGTCATCTGGCAGGACGGTAGTACTACCATGGGTGGTTGCTGTCTACCAACCTACTACCTAATACCCAATATATTGTAGGGAAATATATTACAATACTGCTTCCTTAACTTGTTGAACCATGAATAATCATAAAATACATGAAAACGTCGTAAATTGTACTAAATATATACATGTTATGCTTTAATAACGTATGTTATTTAATAACATGTATGTTATTAAATACCACAGACTCCACCACTGCAAGTCCCTACTACCCTCCCTCCAACCCCCCACAACTGGCAGCCAGCCTCCCGCCACATGTGTGAGTGAGTGTTTTGTTTGTTCATTTTTGCTATTAAAAAGAATAAATAATGTAACCCATCATGACTGCATATTGAATGGCTATTCGGAAGGTATTAGGCGGTGACATCATTTTTTAATTCTTGAACACAGCAAAGAATTTGAACATTTCTGCTATTGCTAATAAACAATAGTAATAATAGTAATAATAATAATAATAATAATAATTAAATAATAAATAAATGCGATATAATTGAAGAAGGAAATTGTACAAAAATACGAGGGAGTGGTTGAACACATCGTCAGTGTAACTTTGTTATGCTGGAGTGAACATTAGTCTCCCTGCTCTTCCAACATTTCACAATAATCAGCGGTTGGCAGTGGTATTTAATAACATATGTTACATAAAATAATAGTTTCATGTTATTTTTTAAAACATGCATTATATTAACATGTATGTTTAATAACATTGTATAAATAATAATAGTACATATTATTCATAACATATTATTATTAACATGTATGTTATTAAATACCATTGCCTCAATCACTGCCTCTACCACTCCAGCCACACTCAATCTACAAGCACCAAACACAATGAATTATTGTGAAATGTTAGGAAGAGCAGGGAGACTAATGTTCACTCCAGCATAAACAAAGTCACACTGACGATGTGTCAACCACTCCCTCGTATTTTTGTACAATTTCCTTCTTCAATTATATCATATTTATTATTATTATTATTATTATTATTATTATTATTATTATTATTATTACTATTGTTGTTATTAGCTGTAGCAGAAATGTTTAATTCTTTGCAGTGTTCAAGAGTAAACACATGATGTCACCATCTAATACCTGTCCGAATAGCCATTCCAATAAGCAGTCATGAATGGGTTTACATTATTTATTCTGTAGTTTAATAGCAAATAATGAACAAACAAAACACTCACCACACTGAGTGGTGGGAGGGCTGGCTGCCAGTTGCGGGGGTCGGAGGGAGGGTAGTAGGGACTCACAGGTGGCGGGAAACTTAAATATGATTTGGCGGCTGGGAATTTGGCGGTTGAGAATTCGCGAATGTGTGAAGCCTGTGAAAGTTGAAAACGTGAATGTTGAGGGAGACCTGTATATACGTTTGGGGCGCTATGCGCGTGGACGTATATATATGTTTGGACCATTTAAGGGTTAAAAGAAAAGATTTTTTTTTTCTCAAAATATTTGGGGGTGCTACATGAGTGAACGTATATATACGTTTGGACCGTTTAACCCTTTGACTGTTTCCGACGTATAAATACGTCTTACGAGCCAATGTTTCTGACGTATTTATACGCATAAATTCTAGCAGCTTCAAATCAAGCAGGAGAAAGCTGGTAGGCCCACATGTGAGAGAATGGGTCTCCATGGTCAGTGTGCACCATATAAAAAAAATCGGGGAGCCAGTGGTGCATTGTGGGAATGCCATTTCAGTTGTCATTTTTCAGCATGTCTAGTGGTAAGAAATATGTGATTCCCCAGCAAATCTGGGACTCTTCTCTTCCCAAGGATGCTCTAACACAGATGGAAGTGTCAGTGAAGATCAATTTCATGATTTGGAGGAGTTTGAGACCAAAAGCAATGGAGGAGTTCGGAGGAGGGAAGAGGAGGGGAAGGGAGGAGGAGGAGGAGGAGGAGGAGGAGGGAATGGAAGAGGAGGAGGAGGAGGAGGAGTGAAGAGAGAGGAGGGAGGAGAGAGAAGAAGATAGATGAATAATATTTGTTCCCTTGAAGCAAGAAAAAAAAAAGTCCACCCCATGACAGTGACAAGATAAGGGGAGATAACATCTGATAAGAGCTGACTTTGATGAGCGAAAGGAGGTAATATTACATGACCATCGCCCTCCCTTTGTTTTTGCTGGTACACAAACATTTACTGTCTGTCTATTTGTCTGTCTGTCAAGCTCCCTGTCTGTCCATCTAGCTCTCTGTCTCAGAGAGAGCACAAGACTGTGTCACACGTTTACATCACATCTTCAAGCAGAGTATAGCACTTTGTCTGGATTTCTTGGGTTATCCTAGGTAATTACACTATGTATACTTGTATTTATGTGTACCTGTGAGACAGAGATAGGCAGACAGATAGAAAGAGAGACAGATTGAAAGATATAGAATGAGGGAGAAAGATAATTAGATAGAATGGAGGAGGGAAGCAGCATCCGACCCCATGGTTTTGACAGGCGGTAGGGGTAGTGACTAATGAGACAATATGTCACTTTGACAGCTGCCGACTTCTGACTCAAAACATTTTATAAGCCACACACTCGCGACACAAGACAAGGAGGAGAAAGGAGGGAGGAGGAGGAGGAGGAGGAGGAGGGGAGGAGTGAGGAGGAGGAGGAGGTAGGAGGAGGAGGTGATGGAGAAGAGAAGAAGAAGGGGAGGAGAAGGAGGAGGAGGATGAGGAGTGGAGGAGGAGGATGGAGGAGGAGGAGGAGGAGGAGGAGATGAGGAGGGAGGAGAGGATCAAGGAGGAGGAGAAGGAGGAGGAGGAGAAGGATGGATAGGAGAGAGGAGCCGGGGGAGAGAGAGAGGAGAAGGGAGAGGGAGGGGGAGGAGGGAGGGAGAGGAGGAGGAGAAGGAGGAGGAGGAGAGTGAGTTGAGAGGAGGATTAGGAGGAGACGGATGGGAGAGGAGAGGAGGAAAAGGAGGTGAGAAGGGGGTGGTGAGAGGAGGAGAGTTGCTCGTCTGCCTTCTCTTCTGTGCGTTGCGTTACTTGCTGCTTCTATTCTTCTGCCTTCTCTTCTTCTTCTCGCCTTCTTCTTCTCTTCTCTTTCCTCTCATCTCCTTCTTCTTCTTCTTCTGTTGCATCAATAAATAAAAAACCCCCCTAAAATACCCCCCACACCAATCACCAACATAAATGAGACAAAATAAATACACCCCGTGATACACACACACCACCCAACCAAATACACCACTTCCCCCACTAACTATCCCCCCACCCACTAGATCCACCCCCCCCCAACCCAACATCCCGTACCACACGAATACCCGTGAGCGCGCAGCGCCGCTGTTGAGATAAGTCGGCTCATTTCTGCCAAACTTCACGGCTCACTATTCTCGAAGTACCGAGGCAAAAATATTTATTTTGGACTAAAACACTCAGAAAAATAATCTTAACATTTTCATAAGAAAAAATATAATTTTTTTTAATATTTGGCGACATAGAATGACAGTTTCAGAGAGGGGCCTGAAACAGTCAAAGGGTTAAGGGTTAATGCAAAATAAGACATTTAATGTGCCCAAGAGTGATTATTATTAGTATAACGTAATGTTTTCCCTCCGCCCGGCAACCACACCTCCATGTTTATATGCTATGTAACATGTTTCTTATATAATTTTGAAGAAAATATCATAGATGGATTAGTGAAAATGTCTATATTGATGTAAAATTAGACATTTAATGTGCCCAAGAATGATTATTATTATACATAATAGAGATGTGCTCATGGAGAATGTAAACAAACCGGGTGGCGTACGCTGTATTTGAAGGGCTGCTTGCTGTATTGAAAGTTTTGGTCATAATTTAAGATCGCCATATTAGCAGAATGCCGTAAGTTGAAACGCCGAAAAGTGGGGCCCTACTGTATTTACATTATTTCTCATGGGAAATACTGATTCGATTTTAGGCCATTTCGGATTTAGGCCAACCTTCTGGAACAGATTATGGCTTATAACTGGGGTTCCACTGTCAGTGGGTTTAGGCCAAAAAAAGTACTAATGATGCAATCATACATATGCTTGAACTTCTATATACAGCACTCGAAAAAATGAAATTCCCCTGGGAGTTTTCATAGACCTTCAAAAAGTATTTGATACAGCTGACCATGAACTATTGCACCTAAAACTTAAACATTATAGGGTCAGAGGACACTCCCTTGATTACTTAACCCTTTGACTGTCGCGGCCGTATATATACGTCTTACGAGGTACCGTGTTTGACGTATACATACTCATAAATTCTAGCGGCTTCAAATCAAGCAGGAGAAAGCTGGTAGGCCCACATGTGAGAGAATAGGTCTGTGTGGTCAGTGTGCACCATATAAAAAAAATCCTGGAGCACGCAGTGCATAATGAGAAAAAAAAAACTCCGACCGTTTTTTTTAATTAAAATGCCGACTTTGTGGTCTATTTTCGTATAGTATTTATGGGTGTATTCTCATTTTCTTGGTCTCATTTGATAGAATGGAAAACATATTATAGAAATAGAGGTGATTTTGATTGATTTTACTATAAAAAGAACCTAGAAATGGAGCTCAAAGTTGGGGAAATGTTGATTTTTGCCAATGTTCAAAAGTAAACAAATGATGCCATTGTCCAATAAATGTCCAACTAGCCATTCTAATATGCAGTCATGAATGGGTTGATGTTATTTATACAATTATTACAGTATTGCAGTAGTCTGCATAATAATAAGTCTTCTATTTTTTTAAATAAAAATTCAAAATAGAAAGCAAGAGTAATATTAGAGGGGCCTGGAGACATGACTGATGAGCAAAAAAAATGTTATTTTAGAGCCAGGAATGTCTGCATTGTTCATTCTGGACCTTGTTTTGAAATTGTCATATTTTTTAGTTTTTGTGAAATTGGCCAAATTGCAAATTTCTGACCACATTATTAGGTAGTTGATATCGGTAAATGGGCAATTTCTTGTACTCAATCGATAGAAAAAATGGAGTTCTAAAGAAATAGCTATGAGTTTGGGTGACTGAAATAATGGAATTAGCTGAAAATAGGGCTCAATAGTGGGCGAAATAGCCGATTTGTAAACAGCGCCAAGGTCGCTAACTTCGTGAGAGCATAATTCTCGTCAGTTTTTCCTTCCATCAAATTTCGTTTTTTTGGTGTCATTACAATCGGGAAAAGAATCTCTATCATTTCATAAGAAAAAAATATTTTTTTTTTTTTTTAAAATTTTGCGACACCAGGAGACACCTCAGGATTGGGGGTTGCGACAGTAAAAGGGGAAAAACCTTTACTTGCAAAAACACCATAGTTACTCAAAGGTGTTACCTCACTACAAACCTTTTCTTTTGGAGCCCCAAAGGGTAGTGTCCTGAAACCCTTATTTTTCCCCTCTTTTGCATCAATGACCTCCAAAACCAAAAAAACCTTTTTAAACCTGTTTTATTTGCATGACACTACTTATGTCTTCTCCCCCACCCAAACCCCACTATATAACAACCGAAAATGACAAACAAATAAAAAAAATCATTTGGGATAAAACCAACATACTACTCTCAATAGACAAAACCTACTTCATGCTGTTCAGCTAAACTTTTCATAAAGGTTCCCCCATTTAAAGATAAAAGGGGAAAATTTTCAGATCTCCACTTTGACTGTGCTTAAAAAATCAGCCCACATAAGCAATATCCAAGAAAGTCTCCAAAATGTACCACCTTTTTAAAGTATGGGACAGTCCCCCAAACGGGACTTTTACTCTTTTCCACTCTCTCATTTGCCCTTACCTCACCTTGGGAAATTTTTGTTGGGGCTCAAAACCCCACAAATCACCTTAAACCTTTAAAAACCCAACAAAAAGCTGATGTCAAATTGCTTACCCAAATCCCGCACTAGGCAACCCCCCCACCGCTTTTTAAGACCTAAACTTCTTAAGCCCTTGACTATTTCTCTATTTAAAAGTCTTACAGCCCCCCGGTTGATTATACATACCAAAAAAATTTTAGCGGCTTCAAACAAGCAGGAAAAGCTGTAGGCCCAATTAGAGGATGGTCTTTGGTCATTACACCCTATAAAAAAAAATCCCGCAGCACCAAACATAATGAAAAAAAACCATACTGTTTTTGGATTAAAACGCCGACTTTGTGGGGTTTTTTTTCGTATTTATTTAAGGTTTTATTCTCGTTTTCCTTGGTTTCATTTTATAGAAGGAAAACATATTTTGAAACAGAGGTGATTTTTTATTTGGTTTTTTTCCCAAAAACAACCTTAAAAAAAGGGGCCAAAGTAAGGGAAAGTTTGATTTTTGCTGATTTCAAAAATAAACAAATGATTTCATTTCCAAAAAGTTCCAAAACCATTCTAATACAGTCATGAAGGGTTGAATTATTTTTACATTATTACAATTTGCAGTAGTCTGCATAACAGTAAATCTTTTATTTTTTGTTTGAAAAAAAAATTCAAGAGAAAAGTAAAAGTAAATCAAGGGTCCTGGATTAGGGAAAAAAAGAAAATGCTTTTTAGACAAGGAATTCTGCATTGTTCATTCGGACCCATTTTGAAATTGGCATATTTTGAAAATGGCCAATTGCAAAATTTTTGACCCGTTATGGGTATTTTTAAATCAGTAAATGGGCAGTTTTTTGTAGTCAACGATAGAACAAATGGAGTTCTAATGAAAAAGCTATGATCTCGTCGTCTGGGGAAAAATGGAATTAGCGAAAATGGGGTCAAAGTGGGGAAAAACGCCCATTCAAAATATCGCCGAGGGCAAACTTCGCGAAGGCAAAACGTAAGTTTTTCCCCCTCAAATTTCGTTTTTTTTGGTGTCATTACCACAGGAAAAAATTCTCTAAACATTTCATTAAAAAATAAATTTTTTTTTTTTTTAAAAATTTTTTGACACAAGGAGACCCCAGGATTTGGGTTTGCAACAGTCAAAAGGTTAATATACAAAACATCCACACATATTATTGTGCATACTACATACACAAAACATTATTTTTTTTTTATTTACACAGCGGCCGCATCCCACCATGGCAGGGTGGCCCAAAAAAAAAAAAAACATTTTTCATTACTTTATCACTTTTCCCAAAGGGGCACGCTTACACTAAGTATAAAACGCAATATTAACACCCCCCTTTCAAGTGCGAACCAGCTTCGACCTGATGCTTTACCAGATTGCATCAATAGTGAACCTACCATCATTCTTGGAGATTTTAATGCCAGACATAAGAATATTGGTGGGTCTATAACAAACACCAGTGAAAAAAAAACTAGTGAAATTGCTAAGAACATGATAATGTTCGAATTGTGGGTACAACTGACCCACCAATATATGGTGGCATACAGATCGTTTTTGGTTTAAAATAATCAAATATGCATGACTCTGTCAAGTTGATGTTTTCAAACTGATAAATTCCCAAGACAACAACGCATTTTGACACATCCCACATCAAGGAGCAAATACAGAAGGAGGAAACTTTTCTAAAAACCAGAGCACAGGACAATTTTATTAACCCTTGGAAAAATGGTAAAGAATTACACCCATTGGCAAAAAAAAAATTTAATGAAAATTTAATTACCACTATTGAGAGTTTTCCACAATAAAGGAGCGGAATGGAAAAACAAAACCCTCCACTATAAATAAAAATAAAAACCAAATGTAAATACTAAAGACCCACAGCAATCTAACACTGCAGCTAGGAGATTGGAAAAGCTACCGTAAATGCGAACCCCAGACCTCTCAGAACGTTCCAAGCTGCACAAACAAATGAAAGGAATAAAAGCAAGAATTAGGAAACGGGAATGGAAACTTTGTTAGGGGATTAAATAGGTCCACCCCTTTAAGTTTGGTTTGGAAAGTATAAAAAAAAAACCGGGAAAAAAGACGGGCAATGTTGCCATCCCCTTTCCTCTTAAAAAAGCAAATGACCTATAAATGACGGGCCCAAAACATCCAGGCATGAAAACCTTCCTCTCATATTAAAAAAAATTTAAAGGAGTACTTCTGAAGAAAGTGAAACGACTAATTTATGAGCCAAAATATTGATGAGAGGATTCCCTTTACCATATAATTAGATAATGCATTAACAAAAGGTCGATCAACTGCTCCTGGAGAGAAGGGGAAACCTTGATATTCTCAGAACTCTAAGGCACGGCCTAAAAACCCCTTTTTGTTGGCACTGTATAATCTCATTTACATTGAGGGCTTCTTCCTACTTCCTGGCCCCAAAGTCTCTTTGCCCTACCCCTAAGCCCCAAAAGCCTGATCATTTGGCCACTCCTTAACTATTTTGTTTTTGAAAAAAAATTTTTAAAAGAATAACTTAACAGACGTACACAGAATCAACACCAATTTTCCCCCACCTCTAGGGTTCATAAAAGGGAAAAAAGTGTGCAGAACTGTTTTTCCACCTTTCCACTGCACCACCTCTACTATTTAAAACCACTAACTTGATCTAAAATCTCATTTGTACTGCGAACAAACCGTTATACTACAAACTAGCCAAAATGAATTTGGGGGTAGCTTTTCCCGCTGATATAGGAAAAAACCTGTCAAAAATATCCTCTGTCCTTTTCCAAGGCTTCAGAAGTAATTCTAAAAAATGCTTTTTGGTACACCCCAGGAGGATTCTTAGCCCATGCTAATTTTAAAATTCGATTAATGCCCCTAAATGCTCTTACCGCCACCTAAACATATAGTAAAAACTATCTTAGATTCATGATCCATACAACAGGGGATAAGAAGATTAAAACCATTTTAATGAAATTTTAACAATTTGTAATCGACTAGGCCTCATAATATATTCCTCTAAAACAAAGATAATTTAAAAACAAATGACATCCCCCCCCATCTTTTGCAGGGTAAATCATTACTACGTTTAAAATTACAAATTCTTGGTGAGATGTACCCTTTACAAATCCCCTATACCACAAAAAACAAAAATGCAAAGCTAGGCTAAATTCTCAAAGCTGTTGCGGCTACAACCCCCAACAGGTGCTAAGTGAGAATCGTAGAAGATGTCATATCCTATGTTTGGTCCTTAATTGATTAGCTGCTCCCTGTTGAATTTGCTAGAGAAAGTTCCTCCGACCCTGGAGTTAATGCAAAATGAAGCCTCAGGATTATTCTGGGTGTCCTAGATCTACAAAAGTTCTAAAACCCAGGGAAGGGCTTGGTATTTCTATTAACATGATAGGGTTTTTGAGATTAACCGTATCGGGATTAAAGTTGAAAACGAACCAACACGTCACAATGAACCTTACCAAATGCTAGAGGAAATACACAAATCTAAATGGATGTGAAAAACTGCAATTTCATCAAGTTTTATAACCTGCATGAACTGCATCAGGGAGGGGAACAAGAGCATTTCACCTCTCCTGGAAGATGTTTCATTTTAATATCAATACCTACAAGTCCCTCCCAAGAAGCTCATTGCTAGTAATCCTTCCTTTAAAACTCTGTTTAGAGCAAATGCTCAAGAAAAATTCTCACCTACGGAGTAATAAGTTACACAATTTTTATACACGATGGGTCTAAACAGAGTCTTCTGGGAGGGCTGCATCCGCTCTTTTTGCCACCTCCCCCAGTTTAAAAAAGAAATAAATTTTTTGATTGGCAAAGAATTAAAAACTGGGGGGTCTACAACGCAAACGAATTGTTTTCAATCCTAATGGCGCTAAAGCAAAACCCATACACTGAGCTTTACTCTATATCATTACTGATTCTATTCATCCTGAAGGCTCTTGACTCATATAATGACTCCAATAACAGCTCATTGGAGAAGCCAGTATAGATTCTCAAAAAATTAGGGACAAAGGAAATTTAAAGACAATTGCAGGATCCCCTCACACATTGGATTACTCCTTCATGATAAATTGAAGTTAGCCAAGAAAAGACCCGAAGGAGAAGTAAATATAACTTTGTATAACGGTCTAGCATTTGAAATAATATTAGGAGAGAAGTAAATAATGAAAAGATTTTATAGGGAAACAGTTAGAAGCCTGATAACTAAACCCACTATGAAAACATGAACTAGAAAATATGTTTATGGGGCAACTGCAAATTGAACAGACTGACTGAGTTGTAGTGGGGCCCGGCTTAGGCTTGGGTTTCAAGTACTTTTGGGAGTTTGGGAACACACAGATGATGACAAACAAAAGTAAATTAAGTTCAGGGATATGGGGCACTGGTCTTGAACACTAGTGCTTAATTGTCCACTTATTGAAGAATACGAGACAGACAGATAATAACCTAGGTGACTTTCAAGATCTTATTAATGAAAATAAATACCAGATATATAAGAAAAATTTCCAAAATTTTGCTTGTAACAAAAGGAAATAGATATTAGATATAAATCCATATTTTTCCCCTGTTAACCCTTTGGGGCCTAGTTCCGGGGCCCTTTTTGTGTACCATATGCTCTTCGTTTCCATCCCAGAGGATATGGGGAGCAAATAAACACCCCTTCGTGGCAAAAACAAATCTAAATCTAATCTTTAAGTGCAGACACTGTACTTCCCATCTCCAGACTCAAGTCCTGCCTGCCCTTTCCTGAATCCCTTTAAAAATGTTACCCTTCTCACGCTCCAACAGCACGTCAAATCCAAAAATTTACCGAGGGACGCTTAACTACGTTAAAAACCCAATATTAACACCCCTCCTTCAGAGTGCAACACTATCCTTCCCATCTCCACACTCAAATCCTCCTGCCAGTTTCCCGAATCCCTTCATAAATGTACCTTGCTCACACCCAAAAGCACGTCAAGTCCTAAAAATCTTTTTCCCATTGCTATCTAATTGCTCACAACTTGCAGGAAATCCAAGCCCCCCGCACACAAAACCTCCTTTACCCCTCCCTCCAACCTTTCCTAGGCCGACTCCTACCCCGCCTTCCCTCTGCTACAGATTTATACCCTCTCGAGTCATTCTATTTTGTTCCACCTCTCTACATGTCCAAACCACCTCAACAACCCCCCATCAGCCCTTGGGATAATAGTTTTGATAATCCTGCACCTCATCCTAATTTCCAAACTATGAATTCTCTGCATTATATTCATACCACACATTGCTCTCAGACATGACATCTCCACTGCCTCCAGACTTTTCCTTGTTGCAACATTCACCACCTATGTTTTGCACCCATACAAGAGCATTGGTATAATTATACCTTCAAACATTCCCCATGGGCAAAGTTCTTTGTCTCCACAGACTCCTATGTGAACCACTCACCTTTTTACCCTCATCAATTCTATGATTCACCTCATCTTTGATAGACCCATCTATTGACACATCCACTCCTAAATATCTGAATACATTCACCTCCTCAATACTTTCTCCCTCCAATATGATATCCATTCTTTCGTCACCTAATTTTTTTGTTATCCTCATCACCTTACTCTTTCCTATATTCACTTTTAATTTTCTTCTTTTACATACCCTACCAAACTCATCCCCCAACCTCTGCAACTTCTCTTCAGAATCTCCCAAAAGAACAGAGTCATCAGCAAAGAGCAACTTCAACAACTCCCACTTTGTGTTAGATTTTTTATCTTTTAACCCCACACCTCTTTCCAACACCCGCACATTCCCTTCTCTTACAACCCCATGTATAAACATATTGAACAACTATGGTGACATCACACATCCTTGTCAAAGGCCTACTTTTACTGGGAAATAATCTCTCTCTCTCCTTAACCCTTTCAGGGTTGGTGCCATACTAGTACGGCTTATGCACCAGGGTTGGTGCTGTACTAGTATGCGTAAAATCTAGCGGCCCCAAATTAAGCGAGAAATAGCTGTTATTTGTCACTGTGACACTAATTATGCCACTGACTCAGCATATTTACAAGTCCACCCCCGCACAACAACTACGAGCTTTACAGAAGCTGTAGCAGTTCTGGGAAGTGTCCAGTGACTTTATATGTGTATATATATGATAGAAAAATAGTAATAAACAACATTTTTTATTGCTGGTTTGTGTAAACATGTATATAAACAATATAATGACTGTTTGTGCAGTTATTGTGTAGCATACGAGTGAATACACATTCAATATACCTTATACAGTGGACCCTCAGCTAACGATGGCATCACCTAACGTTAAATCCAGCTAACGATACATTTTAACGCAAAAATTTTGCCTCGGCTAACGCTAAAAAACTCACCCTACGTGATTCGTTCAAGATGCGTGGGTGGGTGCCAGTGTTTAGAAGCCAGCCAGTGCAGTCGCATCCACGCATACAATCGGAACATTTCATATTATCACAGCGTTTTTAGTGATTGTACCTGCAAAATAAGTCACCATGGGCCCTAAGAAAGCTTCTAGCACCAACCCTGCAGGAAAAAGGGTGAGAATTACTATGGATATGAAGAAAGAGATTAAGGAAATGTGTGCAATGTGGATGAAAATCACCCTATCACAGCTATTGCAAGCCGTGCTGGTGACTATTACAATGACAATGTTGTGAACCACTTTAGACAAATCATAAAGGAACGGGAGGTACAGGCCTTTATGGACAGATATGTTGTGCGACAGAGGTCCAGTGACTCTCAAGCTGGTCCTAGTGGCATTAAAAGAAGAAGGGAAGTAACCCCGGAAAAGGACTTGATACCTCAAGTCCTAATGGAAGGGGATTCCCCTTCTAAACATTAATACAACTTCCACACTCTCCCCTCCTCCCATCCCATCAATCATCACCAGATCTTCAACAAAGGTAAGTGTCAGTTTGTGTGTATTAAAATTAATATTTTATGTGGTAAATTTTTTTTTTTTTCATACTTTGGGGTGTCTTGCATGGATTAATTTGATTTCCATTATTTCTTATGGGGAAAATTAATTCAGCTAACGATAATTTCAGCAAACAATGAGCTTTCAGGAATGGATTAACATCATTAGCTGAGGGTCCACTGTATTGGTCTCACATGCCATAAAATTATTTGAATGAAGAAAAAAAGTAAGTAAGGTAGGTAGGTAGGAAGAGATGAGAGGAAGGAAGAAGGAAGGAAGGAGGGAAGGTAGGTAGGGAGAGATGAGAGGATGAAAGAAGGATGGAAGGAAAGAAGGAAGGTAGGTTTGTGGGCAGGAAGGGATGTGTTGTGGAAGGCAATGAGTGTTAGTGAGTGGTGGTATGATGCATAAACATGACACAAGACACGCCAGTTACTCAACATATTTACAAGTCCACCCCCACACAACTACAAGCTTTCAGAACCTCTTGTAGTTATAGGAACCTGTCCAGTGACTCTATATGTGTATATATATGATAGAAAAATAGTAATAAACAACATTTTTATTGTTGGCTTGTGTAAACATGTTTTGTAAACAATATAATGACTAAAAAGAATAAGAAGAAGAAAATTGTCAAAGTGGGAAGTCTGAATGTGCGTGGATGTTGTGCAGATGATAAGAAAGAGATGATTGTGGATGTTATGAATGAGAAGAAGCTGGATGTCCTGGCTTTAAGTGAAACAAAGCTGAAGGGGGTGGGAGAGTTTCAGTGGAGAGGAATAAATGGGATTAGGTCAGGGGTTTCAAATAGAGTTAGAGCTAAAGAAGGAGTAGCAATAATGTTGAAGGATAAGCTATGGCAGGAAAAGAGGGACTATAAATGTATTAATTCAAGGATTATGTGGAGTAAAATAAAGATTGTATGTGAAAAGTGGGTTATAATAAGCGTGTATGCACCTGGAGAAGAGAGAGAAGTGTAGAGGAGAGAGAGAGATTTTGGGAAATGTGAGTGAATGCGTGGGGAGTTTTGAATCAAGTGTGAGAGTAATGGTGGTTGGGATTTCAATGCTAAAGTGGGTAAAATGTTATGGAGGGAGTAGTAGGTAAATTGGGGGTGCCAGGGTAAATGTAAATGGGGAGCCTTTAATTGAGCTATGTGTAGAAAGAAATTTGGTAATAAGTAATACATATTTTATGAAAAAGAGGATAAATAAATATACAGGTATTGATGTAGCACGTAATGAAAGTAGTTTATTAGATTATGTATTGGTGGATAAAAGGTTGATGGTAGGCTCCAGGATGTACATGTTTATAGAGGGGCAACTGATATATCGGATCATTATTTAGTTGTAGCTACAGTTAGAGTAAGAGGTAGATGGGAAAAGAGGAAGGTGGCAACAACAAGTAAGAGGGAGGTGAAAGTGTATAAACTAAGGGAGGAGGAAGTTCGGGTGAGATATAAGCGACTATTGGCAGAAAGGTGGGATAGTGCAAAGATGAGTAATGGGGGGTTGAAGAGGGTTGGAATAGTTTTAAAAATGCAGTATTAGAATGTGGGGCAGAAGTTTGTGGTTATAGGAGGGTGGGTGCAGGAGGAAAGAGGAGTGATTGGTGGAATGATGAAGTAAAGGGTGTGATAAAAGAGAAAAAGGTAGCTTATGAGAGGTTTTTACAAAGCAGAAGTGTTATAAGAAGAGCAGAATATATGGAGAGTAAAAGAAAGGTAAAGAGAGTGGTGAGAGAGTGCAAAAGGAGAGCAGATGATAGAGTGGGAGAGGCACTGTCAAGAAATTTTTAATGAAAATAAGAAAAAATTTTGGAGTGAGTTAAACAAGTTAAGAAAGCCAAGGGAAAATATGGATTTGTCAGTTAAAAACAGAGTAGGGGAGTTAGTAGATGGGGAGATGGAGGTATTAGGTAGATGGCGAGAATATTTTGAGGAACTTTTAAATGTTAAGGAAGAAACAGAGGCAGTAATTTCATGCACTGGTCAGGGAGGTATACCATCTTTTAGGAGTGAGAAGAGCAGAATGTAAGTGTGGGGGAGGTACGTGAGGCATTACGTAAAATGAAAGGGGGTAAAGCAGCTGGTACTGATGGGATCATGACAGAAATGTTAAAGCAGGGGGGATATAGTGTTGGAGTGGTTGGTACTTTTTGTTCAATAAAGTATGAAAGAGGGGAAGGTACCTAGGGATTGGCGGAGAGCATGTATAGCCCTTTATATAAAGGGAAAGGGGACAAAAGAGATTGTAAAAATTATAGAGGAATAAGCTTACTGAGTATACCAGGAAAAGTGTACGTAGGGTTATAATTGAAAGAATTAGAGGTAAGACAGAATGTAGGATTTGCGGATGAGCAAGGAGGTTTCAGAGTGGGTAGGGGATGTGTAGATCAAGTGTTTACATTGAAGCATATATGTGAACAGTATTTAGATAAAGGTAGGGAAGTTTTTATTGCATTTATGGATTTAGAAAAGGCATATGATAGAGTGATAGAGGAGCAATGTGGCAGATGTTGCAAGTATATTGGAATAGGTGTAAGTTATTAAATGCTGTAAAGAGTTTTTATGAAGATAGTGAGGCTCAGGTTAGGGTGTGTAGAAGAGAGGGAGACTATTTCCCGGTAAAAGTAGGTCTTAGACAGGGATGTGTAATGTCACCAGGGTTGTTTAATATATTTATAGATGGGTTGTTAAGGAAGTAAATGCTAGGGTGTTTGGGAGAGGGGTGGGATTAAATTATGGGGAATCAAATTCAAAATGGAATTGACACAGTTACTTTTGCTGATGATACTGTGCTTATGGGAGATTCTAAAGAAAAATTGCAAAGGTTAGTGGATGAGTTTGGGAGTGTGTGTAAAGGTAGAAAGTTGAAAGTGAACATAGAAAAGAGTAAGGTGATGAGGGTGTCAAATGATTTAGATAAAGAAAAATTGGATATCAATTGGGGAGGAGGAGTATGGAAGAAGTTGAATGTTTTCAGATACTTGGGAGTTGACGTGTCGGCGGATGGATTTATGAAGGATGAGGTTAATCATAGAATTGATGAGGAAAAAAGGTGAGTGGTGCGTTGAGGTATATGTGGAGTCAAAAAATGTTATCTATGGAGGCAAAGAAGGGAATGTATGAAAGTATAGTAGTACCAACACTCTTATATGGGTGTGAAGCTTGGGTGGTAAATGCAGCAGCGAGGAGACGGTTGGAGGCAGTGGAGATGTCCTGTTTAAGGGCAAAGTGTGGTGTAAATATTATGCAGAAAATTCGGAGTGTGGAAATTAGGAGAAGGTGTGAGTTAATAAAAGTATTAGTCAGAGGGCAGAAGAGGGTTGTTGAGGTGGTTTGGTCATTTAGAGAGAATGGATCAAAGTAGAATGACATGGAAAGCATATAAATCTATAGGGGAAGGAAGGCGGGGTAGGGTCGTCCTCGAAAGGGTTGGAGAGAGGGGGTAAAGGAGGTTTTGTGGGTAAGGGGCTTGGACTTCCAGCAAGCGTGCGTGAGCGTGTTAGATAGGAGTGAATGGAGACGAATTGGTACTTGGGACCTGACGATCTGTTGGAGTGTGAGCAGGGTAATATTTAGTGAAGGGATTCAGGGAAACCGGTTATTTTCATATAGTCGGACTTGAGTCCTGGAAATGGGAAGTACAATGCCTGCCACTTTAAAGGAGGGGTTTTTGGATATTGGCAGTTTGGAGGATATGTTTGTGTATCTTTATATGTGTATGCTTCTAGACTGTTGTATTCTGAGCACCTCTGCAAAAACAGTGATAATGTGCGAGTGTGGTGAAAGTGTTGAATGATGATGAAAGTATTTTCTTTTTGGGGATTTTCTTTCTTTTTTGGGTCACCCTGCCTCGGTGGGGAGACGGCCGACTTGTTGAAAAAAAAAAAAAAAAAAAAAAAAAGTTTGTGCTTTTATCGTGTCGTATACAATGAGTAAATATATACCAAATAGTCTTTATATTGATCTCAGAGGCCATAAAAGTTATTTAAAAAATAATATATTAAAAAATAAAAAAAAAAAGGGTAAAAAAAAAAAAAACTATTCCCAAAGGTGACCGCAGCCCAGCGATTTTCCCCTTATGCATTCAATTTCTTCAATTTTCCAACCTCCAAATCTCCGTAAGTTTTGATCGAAAAAATTTTTTTTTTTGGGGGGGCTTTTTGTTAACTCCCCCAAAAAAAAACTAAAATTTCATAAAAAAAAAAAAATTTTTTTTTCAAATTTTTCACCCTGACAACAAGTTTGGAAGGGGGCCCTGTCCAAACCCTTTAAAAGGGTTTTAATACCCCAAACTTGTGCCTCACTGTTCATCATAAAACTCTTCACTGTTTTTCCGAAACCCTACCTCCCATTCCATACTTTTCCCAACATCTCCCCACACTGCCCCCTTATCCACCCTGCCCTTTTTGCCCTTTTCCAAGTACAAAAAAGCCCCAAAAACCCCCTTTAAACCCTTATCTAAATACTTTTTCACCTATATGTTTCACTGTAAACACTTTCTAAAACCCCCCTCCCTTTTTCCTAAAGCCTAGGGGGCCCCTTGCTATCCTACTCTTTGTCTTATTTTTAAAATTTTTTTAAATAATAACCAACCAAAAACACTTCACCAGGAAAATATTTTCAAAGATTTTATTCCCCTAAAAATTTTTTCACCCCTTTTTTGTCCCCCTTTGCCCATATACAAAGGAACAAATCATGTTCTCTGGCAATCCCAAAGGGTCCCTTTTTAATACTCCCATTAACTCTCCTCTCACACTCCTTTGATAACTAAAAACAGAACAAAAAGGTTTGAAACCAAAAAGGCCCAAAAAAAAACTCTTTGATATCCCTATGTCCATCTCTTCCTATGAAAAAATTTGCTATGCAAAAAAAGGGGCCCCAAAAAAAACCTGGAATTTCCCTTACCAGAACATATTAAAGGGGTTTCCCGCCTGCAAGTTTAAAACCATAAAAACATAAAAGGAACACTCAACAGGCCTACCCGGCCCATGTGAATCAGTCCCAAATTTTCCCCCCCTGGCTTGACTTAGTCAGGTTTTAAAGGCACATTTTGGGTTAAAGGAAAAAGGGGCATGGCACTGACCTAGTAAACACAAGCTATCAGGGCCCCAAATCACACCCACCCACACCCACTCATGTAAATTTTCTAAAAACCCATTTTTTAAAAAATACACAATGTCCTTTGCGCTTGAAAAGGTACTTTTTGGGGGTTTGTTCCACTCATCCACCCAAATCTAATTTTCCAACGCCATGCTTTTTCCTATATCCTTCCGAATTTTGAATTTTCCCAAAATTAAAGCCAAGCGCGAGTCCTTTTTTTGGGTAGATATTTTCAGCCCCCTATTTACAACCCCTTTTAAAAATTCCTGTTTTCCAATTTTTACACCTCAAACCCCAAAATCCCCCAATTTTACCCTCTTTCTAGAGGGGTGCAAAATTCAGGGCCCAATCTTCATCAGGGGAAGATTTCCCGATTATGGGTCAACTTTTTTCAACCCTTTTTAAAATTTTTCCCGTGCAATTTTTAAATCCAAAACTGTAATACGGTGATCAGAACTGTGAAGCATAATCTAAATGAGGCCTAACCAAAGATATAAAGAGTTGAAGAACAACCTGAGGACTTCTATTATTTATACTTCTTGATATGAAGCCAGGGATTCTATTAGTTTTATTGCGAACACTTATGCACTGTTGTCTAGGTTTCAGAGTAAACAAATCACTTCATGCGTCCAAAACTGGTAAGTCTAATATACGTTTACAAATGCCCTGATATTGTTGATACAATTATTACAATACTGCAGAAGAGTAATTCATCTATTTTTTTGGAGTGAATAAAAATTCTTTATGTAAATAAAAATAAAAATGTAATTCATCTGTAAAGCCTGGAAACATAAGTAATAAACAAAGGAAATGTTATTTTAGTGCCAGAAATGTCTGCATTCTTTATTCTGGATGCTATTTTGAAATTGTAATATTTTGAACTCTGTGTGAAATTGGCCAAATAACCAATTTCTGATCACTTTATTGGCTAGTTGAAATAGTTGAATGGGCTGTTTCTTGTGCTCAATCAATAAAATAGAAGTACTACTAACGAAATAGCCAAGAATTTGGTCGACTGGAATAATCTAATTGGCGTAAAATAAAATTAAAGTGGGCAAAATCACCGATGTGTAAATATCGCTGACACAGTAGAATTTGCGATAGTGTAATTTCGTCAGTTTTCCACCAAATTTCATACTTTTTGTTTTATTACTTTCAGAAAAATATTCGCTACCATTTTGTAAGAAAAAATATATTTTTTTTTATTTTTGGACCCTTAACCCTTTGACTGTTTCAGGCCCCTTTCTGAAACTGTCATTCTATGTCGCTCAATTTTTAAAAAAAAAAAAATATTTTTTCTTATGAAATGATAGAGAATCTTTTCCCGATGGTAATGACACCATAAGTTCGAAATTTGGTCGAAAACTCATGGAATTATGCTCCGCGAAGTTAGCGGTCTCGGCGACATATACGTATCGGCGATTTCGCCGAATTTGAGCCCTATTTTCAGCCAATTCCATTGTTCCATTGACCAAACTCACAGCTATTCTTTAGAACTCCATTTTATCTATCAGCTGAGTAAAAGAAACCTCCCATTTACTAATTTGGACTACCCAATATGGGGGTCAGAAATTGGCAATTTGGCCCAAATTTCACGCAAACTAAAAAAGATGCCAATTTCAAAATAGGGTCCAGAATAAACAAGGTAGACATTAGTGGCACTAAAATAACATATGCTCTTTTCATTAGTCACATCTCTGGGCCCCCTTATATTATTATTGCTTTCTATTTTGATTTTTTATTCATACAAAAAAATACAAAATTTACTGTTATCCCAGACTACTGAAATTATTGTAAAAATGGTATAAATAATATCAGTGCACTAGTGAAAGAATATTAGACTCCCCAGTTGACGTGTATTGGACTTGTCGTGTGATTTATTTACTCCTGAACATTGGTAAAAATCGAACATTTCCGCTACTTTGAGCTCAGTTTCAAGGTCGTTTTCACCGTCAAAGTAATGAAAATCATTGCTATTTCTGTATATTGTTTTCCATTTTATCACCTAAGACCATGAAAACGCGAATACAACGATAAATACTATACAAAAATACACCTCAAAGTCGGCATTTTATTCCAAAAAAACGATCAGAGTTTTTTTTTCTCATTACGCAATGTGTGCTGCAGGATTTTTTTTATGTGGTGCACACTGACCACAGAGACCCATTCTCTCACATGTGGGCCTACCAGCTTTCTCCCGCTTGATTTGAAGCCGCTAGAATTATTGAGTATATATACGTCAGAAACTTTGGCTCGTAAGACGTATTTATACGTTGAAAACAGTCAAAGGGTTAAAGGGTTAAAGGGCCCCAGAGCAATTATCATTAATTGTTCATAGAGTTTAATAATTTCTAACAACCACCCTTTGATACCATCATAAATGAGATACAGTGGACCCCCAGTTAACGATATTTTTTCACTCCAGAAGTATGTTCAGGTGCCAGTACTGACCGAATTTGTTCCCATAAGGAATATTGTGAAGTAGATTAGTCCATTTCAGACCCCCAAACATACACGTACAAACTCACTTTCTTTCTGTCACTCCAAGATGCCGGTCTGCTACCACATCTCATTTTTTTTTTTTATCACACTGGCCGATTCCCACCAAGGCAGGGTGGCCTGAAAAAGAAAAACTTTCACCATCATTCACTCCATCACTGTCTTGCCAGAAGGGTGCTTTACACTACAGTTTTTAAACTGCAACATTAACACCCCTCCTTCATATTTAAGTCAATTTGTTCTATTGTGAGTGTGCATGTTATGTTTATATGTTACATAATGTATTTCTTGTATAATTTTGAAAAAAATATCATAGATGGATTAATGAAAATGACTATATTAATGTAATATATGACATTTATAGTGCTCCACAGTGTATTACAGTGGTACCTCGGTTTATGTCCTTAATCTGTTCCAGGACCTAGGACTTACAGCAAACAGGACGTATACCAAACGAATTTTCCCATAAGAAATATTTATATTTATTTATTTATTTATTTATTAATTTGAACATGATACAGTGAAGTACAAAAGAATACAGTTAAATGCAGCATGCCAAAGCCACTTGAATGCATAGCATTACGGGCAAGCTTAAAATTAACCTAAGATTAACTAAGCAATGATATATTCAGTGGTACAAAAATTATTGTAAAACAGATAACAATTTAGTACAAATGAGTATTACAAAGACAGGTTATATGGTCATATTAAATGTGTTGCTGTGTAATCAGTAGAATGGAGTTTCTGTTAGGTAATGAAGTTAAATAGTAACAAAGTTTTATTGGGTCACAGGTTGACATTTATGAGATACAATAATGAGATACATATATGAGATACAATTTATGAGATACACTTATTCAGTATTTATTAGTTGTGGTGAGTAAGTTATTTGAAAGAGACTTGAATTTATAAACAGACAGTGTTTCTTTTACATTCACAGGTATGAATTCCAATTTAGGGCCTTATTGCATTGGTTTTTTGCATGCATGCGATGGACCGAGGAACATCAAAGAGTGATCTGTGCCTTGTGTTATGGTCATGTGTTCTGTGAGGTTTGTTAGGAGAGTTTGAGGGGAGGGTTTATGTCGAGTTAAGTGTTCTATGGTATGTAGTAGGTGCAGGGAATAATATGGATGTTTTTTATTGTAGATTCAGAGTTTGAATATTGGGGGAGTTTTGCTGTCAGTAGTGGGAATTTGTTATCATTCTGATGCACCTTTGTTGGGGGATTAGTGCTGAGAGGGTTTTTTGTTTTGAGCCCCCGCCAAATTCCATAGGTGGATAGGGTAATAAGGGGGTGATAAGGGGCCGGGGGGCGACTGGGAACATGTACCGAACTTCGATAGTAAAGCCTCGTCTTGGGGAATTTTTTTGGAAAATTTTTTTTTATATTGTTTTGAAATTTGAGTCTTTATCAAGGTGAATTCCAAGAAATTTTTTCCCCGTAGTTTTTGTGATAGGTGATTCCTTTTTCTTATGTTAAAAACACATCTGCACCGTTTTCCAAAATGAATGTATTTTTGTCAATGTTTTAAGGAATTTGTTGGTCCCACCAGGATATATTTCTGTAATTCGGGATTTACAGTATTGGCTAGCATGACTGGGCTCGGGTGGGAGTAAACGTATGTATTTCCCCATCTCAAATAGTGGGGGCTTGAGTGTTGCGATGCTTTTGGTAGGTCATTTAGTATATGAAAAGAAAAGGGGGCCTAGGACATTTCCCCCGGGGGACACCAACTGTAATGGCTGTGTAAAGGGAGTTTGCCCCATTTGTTGTACACATATTGGCTTCTGTTGCTGAGGTATGACTTTGGGGTATTGAGGGGGGCCCTTCTTATCCCATGTGCGAAAAATTTTTTGGGGAAAATTTGTGGTCAACTGTACGAAAGCTTTAGTAACCCAATGAAGCCCCAGGGGGACTTCTTTTTTCTCTATTGCTGTATAAATATTTTTCTATATTGGAAAATCTTCAAGATTTTTATTAGCCCTGAACCCAAATTGACGGGGGGTTGTATGATGTAGAGATGAGTAGGAATAATAGCTTATGGTTTAAAATTTTTCAAAGATTTTAAGAGAGGGGTAGTTGGATATTGGCCTATAGTTATTCAAGTCTGTGTGGTCCCTCCTTTAGGATCAGGGTGCCCCTTTGCTATTTGAGAACTTAGGAAAGGTAGAGGATTCAATGGATTTGTTAAAGAGTGTTGCAATGATTGGGATAGCACCTTAATTTTTTGTATTAATGGGTGGTAAGGTTTTTAAAAAATTCTTTTTTGTTTTTTAGTTTTTTTGAAAATAAGGGAGACTACAGTTGGTTATGGAGCGGGAACATGTGTTCGGGTTTGCCAGTGGGGTAGTCATTGGGGGGGTATCTGAGCTTGGGATTTTTTTGGCAAGGTTTTTTCCTATATGGAGAAAATCATTGGTCGTTTTTCTGTTTTAGTAGGTGGGAATTGGGGTTCACTGATTTTGTTAATTCAATTTTGCTATTTTTTTGTTTTCTTTTTGTTCCTATATTTCATGGGTTTTTTTCCCGGTCTTTTTTTTGTCACCTCGTAAGTTTTATAATCTGTTCTCATAAAATTTTTTTTGCCCTTTTTATTAGGGTGTAGGACTGACGAGTAACATTTTTTTTGGGCTCTGGGTTTTGTGGCCCATTCTATACTGTTTTTCATTAGGGGCTTTGTATTTATGGGTTTTAGGATACGGGGGTTACCAGGGGGCTGTTCTCTCTTTTCGCCATCTGTTTTGTTTTTTTAGGGCAGTGTTGTTAAGAGGGATTGGGGCTTTTTTTTAAAAAAATTAATATATTCGTCAATATCTGTATAGATTTTTAGCTCATGTGCCAGTCAATGTTTTTCACGCTGCGTGAAGTTATTGATAGTTGCCTCATTTTGAAGTCGAAAGTGACTTTAGTATGTCTAGGGATAACATTAACCCCTTTCCAAGAAAAAAAATCCTACGGGTTTGGGGCAATTATACATGAGGGGTTTATAAAAAAATTTAAAAAAACTGCTTTAAAACTAAAATATGTAATTTAAACACTGCTTAATACTAAAATACATACAGTGGAGTGATGCCATATCTGAGGGCAATGTGTAGTGTAAATACAATGCAGAGAATCCATAGTTTGGAGATTAGGAGGAGGTGTGGGATTACCAAAACTATTATCCAGAGGGCTGAGGAGGGGTTATTGAGATGGTTTGGACATGCAGAGAGGATGGAATGAAGTAGAATGACTTCGAGAGCATGCAAATCTGTAGTAGAGGGAAGGCAGGGGAGGGGTCAGCCTAGGAAAAGTTGGAGGGAGGGGGTATAGGAGATTTTGTGTGCAAGGGGCTTGGACTTCCAGCAAGCGTGTGTGAGCATGTTAGACAGGAGTGAATGGAAACAAATGGATTTTAGGACTTGACATGCTGTTGGAGTGTAAGCAAGGTAACGTTCATGAAGGGATTCAGGGAAACCGGCAGGCCAGACTTGATTCCTGGAGATAGAAAGTACAGTGCTGGCACTCTGAAGGAGAGGTGCTAATGTTGCAATTTTATAACTGTAGTGTAGGCATGCCTCTGGCAAGACAGTGATGGAGTGGGAAATGGCCGATGTGTTAATAAATAACAATAAATGCAAATTTAACCTCACTTTACTTTGCTGAAATGAGTCAAGTGCCTACTAGGATAGTGCTGAGAAAGAGGAGGAGAGGAGGAAATGTTATTGTTTGGAAGGATAGTCCCCTTCTCTTTTCTGTCTCTTTTTTCCTATTTGGACCTGGTTCAAGCTCACCAGGTTTGACCTTTACTAAAAATCTGTCCAAAGAACTTTGCTTCTGTCTTCTCCTCAGGATGTTTCAGAAATGTGACATTATCTGGTCATTCCAGACATTATTATAGCTTGTTTGGGCTTTGTTGGGGTGGTACTTCTCTGCAAAGTTTTTGATATCCATCCATTTGGCAGATTTCCTTGATTAATGAAGTAGGGGCTTCCCCTGTCTCTTCTTCTGAGCCTGAAGAGAGTGCATCCATCTTAGTCTTGTGCTCCTCCTTCTCAAGTTCCTGCAGCTCCTCAGTGGTTAGCTCTTCCCTGTGGCTTTGTTTCGAGAGGTAAACAAGGGTAGTGCACAGTGTCATGACTCATTTTGACCCATACAAGTTGTGCGAGTCGCATTCCAAACAAAGGTCGTATACCAAACAAAAATTTTTGTCCAAACAGGACGTATACCATGTTGAACTTTTTCCAAAGTGGACGTATACCGAGGTACCACTTTATCATTATTATTATTATTATTATTAATGTGGCATCTTCAACATGAGTGAGACACTCTTAGAGATTTTAATGTGTACTTGCATGCCAGGACAGTGTGTAAGTTTATTTAGGTACAGGTACACAAGTAAAATTCTTCAACAAACTAGCCATATCATCCTGAAGCAGGGTGGCTGTGTGAATTTCGGTGTTGAACACAGGCATTCCTTGAATCGTCAGGGTTGCCTGCATACTGGTGTTCTGAAATACGTGTTTGGAGGTCTCTTGATGTTTCACCCACGTATAATTTGCTGTAGTCATTACAAGGGATTATATATACCCCTGCAGGGGATGGAAGCTTGTCCTGTCTATTACTGGTAATGTCCTTGATGGTCGTGGTTGTGGAGGAAGATACTTTGGGAAAGGGGTGTTAAAATTTAACGTGAAAACCAAAGTTTTGGAAAACCTTATCCCTGATTTTTCCTAGTTGAAATTTAATCTTTCCGTGAGCCCAAAAAAGAAAAAATTTTTTACAATAATTTTTAATTTTAACAATAAAAACCCTTTCCAAAAAATGCCTATTTTTTGAAAGTATATTATATTAAAACTTTCCCTTTTACTGTTTAAGGGGAACCTTCCCAAAACCAGGAGAAGTCTTTTCCGGGTACTTCCCCTCTTTAATCCATGGGCCCGCTTTCCCCCTTGGGAAAACCCTTTCCCAAATCTTCCATAGCCCACCCCTCCCGTCCTTTTCCATAAAATTCCACAACATTCCATTAAAATTCCCCCTTTCAACAACTCAGAAAACTCTATAAATAGTCAACCCCTGTGCAAACATTTCCATCCTTTAAGTAGGCAAATGATACACTGGCAAGGTTCACTCAATTTACCCAAACCCTTTAAACTTCTAATTTTATAATAATCTACCCCTTAACCCGTGGCACTAACTTCTGGCCCCCGCACTTTTTCCCGGCACCCAAAACACGTATTACGTTTCCCAGTGTATGTTTTGGGTGTAACCCGGGTGGGCGAAACAATGGTAAGGCCATAATGAATGGGTTTAACCATTGGGTTGGATTTTAACGGGTTTTTTAATCGGTAGGGCAAAAAATTTTACGAAAATAATTTGATGGAAAAACGTATTGGAGATCATGGCGGGGGGGACTGTCTTGGAATGAGGATTTTTAAATGTTGGAACTGTTCGAATGAAGTTGGTGGGGAGGACCATGTATCTCTTCTCGGTAGTGTCTTCTCTGGGTGTGTTGAAGATGTTTAATGCCTGTTGTCTGCAGTCTCTGATGAAGTGATGAAGATAATGAAGTTTGGAAAATACTTGTTCAATTATAGAGCATTTTTCCTCAAGGAACTCATTGCTGAAGGAAGAATGCTCTATAATTGAACGAGTATTTTCCAAACTCATTACTCTCGTCACTTCATCAGAGACTGCAGACGGCGGATATTAAACATCTTCAACACACCCAGAGAAGATACTGCCTAGAAGAGATACATAATCCTCCCCATCAACTCCATTGCCGAACACGTTTCCAACATCTTTTCCAATACCTCGTTCCAAGTATCTACCTCCACAGCCACAACCCTCAAGGACATTACCAGTAAGCATTACCACAAGCTTCCATCCTGGAATCAACACTTCTCTTTATATCTAACAACTTCAACCAGAACAATGGCTTCTATAACATAGCTGAACCCCTTGTCAAGAAACTTCTTCATTGCCATCCCAGATAGAACATAAGAATGGAACACTGCAGAAGGTCTACTCATATACTTATCCAATCTCTCTACAAAGCTACCCAAGGTATAAGACTCTATGACCCTACTCGGTAGACTGTCACATGCAGCATTCTCCACCTGACCCAGCATTCTCAACCTGGCTTCATCCTATAAATACTCATGTACCTTCCACCCAGGTAGATCTGTTTGTGACTTGACAAAGCCCACTGTGTGGGCGAAACATTGTTAATAAAGGGTCACATTATACTGCATATTTGTTTATATTTCCATTGTGTTGGTATTTTATACCGTTTATTTCCAAGTGTTGCTGAAAGTGGCAAGAAAATTTTAAGCGTTTAAGTTTTAGAATTAACGAAGAAAACAGAGATATTAGGCAAGAGATAACATGTGGCAGTAATGAATCATCACTGTGCATATGAAATGAGGTAAATATGAGTTTGAGTGATTGACTCACTGACTTACTGAATGACTGACTTGCTGAATGACTTACTGACTTGACTGAATAACTTACTGACTTGACTGAATGACTTACTGATTTGACTGAATGATTTACTGCCTTGACTGAATAACTTACTGGCTTGACTGAATGACTTACTGCTTTGACTGAATGACTTGACTGACTGAATGAATGATTTGACTGACTTACTGAATGACTTACTGACATGACTGAATAACTTACTGACTTGACCAAATGACTTGACTGACTTACTGACTTGACCAAATGACTTGACTGACTTACTGACTTGACTGAATAACTTTCTGATTTGACTGAATGACTTGACTGGCTTACTGAATGACTTACTGACTTGACTGAATGACTGAATGACGACTGATTTGACTGAATAACTTACTGACTTGGCTGAATGATTTACCAACTTGGCTGAATGACTTACTGACTTGACTGAATGATGTACTGACTTGACTGAATGACTTACTGACTTGACTGACTGAATGACTTGAGTTACTGACTTGACTGACTGAATGATTTGACTTACTGAATGACCTAAAGTTAGACTTTTTCACTGAAGAGGACCCTGAAACAGTGTCTAGAGCAGCTTATGCCTTACCATCAGTTGTATAATGTACTGCAGGGTAAAATAGAATAGAAATCCATTACAGAATTTATGCACACTCCACTATAACCATCGACTTCAGTACCAGGACCTCTACCATCCACCTCTGCCCAGTAGGGCCACAGCATAACTCTCCATTCTCTTCACAAATCATTGACAAACACCAGCACCCACAATTTAAGGTAAGAAATACTATAAATTCTGTTGCATTTGCAGTCTTAAGCAGTAAAAACAACACAATACATCACAACAATGAACTACAATTACATATTCCTTTTATTTTTGTAAGTTCTGTTGGCCTAAAAAAAAGTTGTTTGACTTTTTTGGGGGCTCCAAGGAACGTAACCCTATTTTTCCCATAAGTTCTTCAGTTCATCTCACATGGTTTTACCTAACATGGCATTTTCGTGTTAAATGATGGTCTACTGTAATAATAATAATACACAGTGGACCCTCAACCAACGGCATTAATCCGTTCCAGAAGGCGTGCCGTTGGTTGAAATTGCTGTTGGTCGAGTTAATTTTCCCCATAAGAAATAATGGAAATAAAATTAATCCGTTCCTGACACCCCACAAAGTCTAAAAAATTTTTTTTTTTACATGAAATATACATTTCCGTAAATGGAAAGGAATGAGACATACAAAATAAACAATAATTAAATGCCACTTACCTTTATTGTGGAGTTGTTGATGAGTGATGTGTCAGCAGCAGGGGAAATTCAGAATTGTCTATTGCTTGAAAGGAGAATCCCCTTCCAGAAGGACTTCAGGTACCAAGTCCTCTGGTGGGGTTACCTCCCTCCTTGTTTTTTTTAATGCCACTAGGACCAGCTTGAGAGTAACTAGACCCCTGTCACACAAAATAGCTGTCCAGAGAGCTCTGTTTCTCATGTGCCCTTAGGATTTCCCTAAAATGGGACACGAGTGTCATTGTACAAGTGCATTTCCATCGTAATTCTCACCCTTTTTAACACAGGTTTGGCACTAGAAGCTTTCTTGGGAACCACGGTGGCTTATTTAGCAGTTACAAGCACTAGAAATAGTGGAATAATCCAAAATATACGAGAGTCACAAGTGGAAACCGACCGCAACAGCTTGTAAACAATGGCACACTGACTCTTGGTGGCGCTCCGGGCACATCGACACATTCGGGACAAACATCGTTGGTTAAGTTTTTCGCCATTGGTTAAGGCATTTTTTCTACGGCAAAAGCGCCGTTAGATGAAATTGCCGTTACTTAATGCCGCCATTAGTTGAGGGTCAACTGTACACATACGAATTATTATAATATTAATTATTATTATTAATTTGGGGAACTGGAGCACAGATCAAATTCCCTAGATCAAGAGCCCCTCACCACATACATACTAATAATACTAATAATAGAGCGGACCCTCGCCTAACGATGGCATCGCATAACGTTAAGTCCGCCTAGCGATACATTTCAATGCAAAAATTTGCCTCGGCTACTGCTAAAAAACTCGCTCAACGCGATTCGTTCGAGACGTGTCCATGTGCGGCGTGAGCCCGCCTCACTTATTCCGTGGGGGGCAGTGTTTACAAGCCAGCCACCGCAGTCGCATCCAAGCATACAATCAGAACATTTCATATTATCACAGCCTTTTTAGTGATTGCACCTGCAAAATAAGTCACCATAGGCCCCAAGAAAGCTTCTAGTGCCAATCCTACAGCAAAAAGGGTGAGAATTACTATGGATATGAAGAAAGAGATCATTGCTAAGTATAAAAGTGGAGTGCGTGTCTCCGAGCTGGCCAGGTTGTACACAAAACCCCAATCAACCATCGCTACTATTGTGGCCAAGAAAACAGCAATCAAGGAAGCTGTTCTTGACAAAGGTGCAACTTTGTTTTCGAAACAGAGATCGCAAGTGATAGAAGATGTTGAGAGACTGTTATTGGTGTGGATAAACGAAAAACAGATAGCATCTCTCAAGTAATCATATGTGAAAACGCTAGAAAGTTGCATGACAATTTAATTAGAAAAATGCCTGCAACCAGTGGTGATGTGAGTGAATTTAAGGCCAGCAAAGGTTGGTTCGAGAGATTTAAGAATCGTAGTGGCATACATAGTGTGATAAGGCATGGTGAGGCTGCCAGTTCGGACCACAAAGCGGCTGAAAAATATGTGCAGGAATTCAAGGAGTACATAGACAGTGAAGCACTGAAACCTGAACAAGTGTTTAATTGTGATGAAACAGGCCTGTTTTGGAAGAAAATGCCAAGCAGGACCTACAATACTCAGGAGGAGAAGGCACTCCTAGGACATAAGCCTTTGAAAGACAGGCTTATTCTGTTGATGTGTACTAATGCTAGTGGTGATTGCAAAGTGAAGCCTTTATTTGTGTATCGCTCTGAAACTTCCAGAGTGTTCAAGAAAAACAATGTCCTCAAGGCTAATTTGTGTGTGCTGTGGAGGGCAAACAGTAAGGCATGGGTCACTAGGGACTTTTTCTATGACTGATTACACCATGCATTTGCCCCCACTGTGAAAAATTATATCCTGGAAAATAAATTGGACCTTAAGTGCCTCCTGGTATTAGACAATGCTCCTGGTCATCCTTAAGACGTGGCAGAGCGACTTTCTGTGGAAATGAGCTTCATTAAGGTCAAGTTTTAGCCTCCTAATACCACTCCTCTCCTGCAGCCCATGGACCAGCAGGTCACTGTAAACTTCAAAAAACTCTACACAAAAGCTGTGTTTGAAAGGTGCTTTGTAGTGACCTCAGAAACTCAATTGACTCTAAGAGAGTTTTGGAGAGATCATTTTAGCATCCTCAATTGTGTAAACATTATAGGTAAGGCTTGGGAGGGAAGGACTAAGAGGACCTTGAACTCTGCCTGGAAAAAACTGTGGCCAGAATGTGTAGACAAAAGGGATTTTGAAGGATTTGAGGCTAACCTTGAGAAGCCTATGCTAGTTGTGGAATCAATTGTGGCATTGGGGAAGTCCTTGGGGTTGGAGGTTAGTGGGGAGGATGTGGAAGAGTTGGTGGAAGAGGACAATGATGAACTAACCACTGATGAGCTGCTACATCATTTACAACAGCAAGAGGCCAGACCTGAGGAAACTGCTCCGGAGGAGGGGATAGAGAAATTGAGGAAGTTGCCTACTTCAAAGATTAAGGAAAGTGTGCAATGTGGCTTAAAGTGCAAACCTTTTTTGATGAAAATCACCATCACTCAGCTATTGCAAGCCGTGCTGGTGACTATTACACTGACAATGTTGTGAAACACTTTAGGAATGTCATAAAAGAACGGGAGATACAGGGCTCTATGGACAGATATGTTGTGCGACAGAGGTCCAGTGACTCTCAAACTGGTCCTAGTGGATTTAAAAGAAGAAGGGAAGTAACCCCGGAAAAGGACTTGCCACCTCAAGTCCTACTGGAAGGGGATTCCCCTTCTAAACATTAACACCATCCAGTCTCCCCTCCTCCCATCCCATCAATCATCACCAGATCTTCAATAAAGGTAAGTGTCATATAACTGTGCATGTCTTCTTCAGTTTGTGTGTATTAAAATTAATATTTCATGCGGTAAAAATAATTTTTTTCATACTTTGGGGTGTCAGGAATGGATTAATTTGATTTCCATTATTTATTATGGGGAAAATTAATTCGGCTAACGATAATTTCGCCTAACATTGAGCTCTCAGGAATGGATTAATATCGTTAGGTGAGGGTCCACTGTAATAATATTCTTATAACAATAATAATAATAGTAATAATAATAATAATGCTAATATGATAAAATAATAATAAGAAAATCGTGTTTGTTTCAGTGTTTACTGGTGATCTAGAGCAATTAGCCTCTCCAAAACACCGTTTTTCTCTTACTCAAGGCCACAAAACATATTATAGGAAGGAGCGAAAATTATTTTATCTCCAATATCCCTGGTAGACAATTGCCATATTATGGCCTATTTTATTAATTCTAGTGTATATATCATGTTTAAATATCATTTATAGTGTTTATCATGCCATATTAGATCAATTCTGATAGATAAATTAGCCATAGAAATGATATTAGCATAATAATGAAGTAATTTCTGCTGCCTCACTCAGAGCGGCTGTCACCATACATGATATAAATGACTATAATTCATTGTAGGAATGTCATATTACATTGATTCTTGTACCGTTGTGTTGCCAGTTAGTTAAGCTATTTTTCATTTTTTTTTTCGCTTGTGCACCGAGCATGTCTGCCGCCCCTTGAGGGGGAAGTTCGCATCCTGAAATTTCGTCTGTATCAGGAAGCAAAACCTCGACCGAACGACTGTATCCTGAAAAGTTCACATGGTGGGGCATTCGTAAGCCGAGGTTCCACTGTATATTATGTGTGGGTAGGGTGGCCTGGCTGGTTACCATGCTTTCCACACCTGACTTCCTACAAATAAATATGTACAGTGGAACCTCGGTATGCAATCTTAATTCATTCCAGAAGGCTGTTCGAGTGCCGCTCAGTTTGAGTATCGAACAAATTCTTCTCAACCAATTTTCTGTTTGGTTGGCTGTTATCACTAATCTTCGTAAGGCTCATGGTGACTTATTTATATAAATAATACAAAAAAACGCCAAAAATTGTGAAGAAACACGAAAAAGTTTACAGAGTAGTTCTGGCAGGTTGTATTTGTTTGGTCAAATACTGAGCTTCGTTTGAGTAGGGAGCTGGTCGTATACTGAGGTTCCACTGTACTACTCACCTCACACTCTACATTAAGACTACAAATAGCTTAACCCTTTCAGGGTCTGTGCCGTAGTTCTATGGCTTTGAGTTGAGGGTCCAAACTGTAGATCAACGCCATGAGCTCAGCTCACTCCGATAGTCTGTGAGCAGTAAATATGAGCCTAGATATGAGAGAATACATCTATGTGGTATGTGTGCACCACATAAAACAAACCCTGCACCACAGTGCATGAGGGAAAAAAACTGAGCTCATAATTTTCGATTAAAACAGCGACTTTGCAGTATTTTTTCATATGTTTATAGTTGTATTTGCAATTTCTTGGTCTCATTTGATAGAATGGAAGATATATTACAGAAATAGAGATGATTTTGATTGGTTTTAGTACTGGAAATGGCTTGAAACTGAGCTCAAACTAGCGGAAATGTTTAAATTTTTGTTGATGTTCAAGAGAAAACAAATGACCTCACACATTTAATACACACCAGCTAATGGTCTAATATACATTCACAAAGGTGGTGATATTATTTATACAATTATTACAATATTGCATAACAGTAAATCTTCTTTTTTTTTTCTGTTCAAATAAAAATTCATTGTGAATAAAAAATCGAAATGGAATTCATTTGTAAAGCCCGAAAACATAACTAATGAACAGAAGAAATGTTGGTTTAGTGCCAGGAATGCCTGCATTGTTTATTCTGGACCCTATTTTGAAATTGGAATACTATTTTGAATTTTGCGTTAAATTGGCCAAATTATCAATTTCCAATCACTGTATTTTATAGTTGAAACAGTTGACTTGGCGATTTCTTGTGCTCTATCAATAGAATAGAAGTAATACTAGTGACATAGCTAAGAATTTGGTCGACTGGAAAAATGGGAGTCAAAGTCGTCAAAATCGCCAATGCTTAAATATCAGTGACACATCAAAATTCGCGAGAGCATAATTTCGTCAATTTTCCATCAAATTTCATACTTTTTTTTTTATTACCTTCAGAAAAAGATTTTCTACCATTTCATAAGAAAAAATAACAAAAAAAAATTTTTTTTTTAAACTCTTGAACCCTGTTGCACACTTTGAAATTTGGCCTCTGGACCGTGAAAGGGTTAAGGTGAGTAATGAGTGTACTGTACACACATTTTATCGCTCTCGGACACTTCAAATGTTGTATCATATTATGTGTGGGTGGGGTGGCCTGGCTGGCTACCATACCTACCACACCTGACTTCTTACAATAAATAGTACTCACCTCTCACCTTATATTAAGATGACAAATATTTTAAGGTAAGTAATGAGTGTACTGTGTGCATATTTTTAATGTCTGGTTCTATTGTTAACGTAATATATGTTAGTGTTATACGTACTTGTTATCTGGCATTTATGTGCATTCATAAGTGGGAAAAATGGCTTTCTGCTTTCTGGTGATGTCCACTTTCCAGCGTTAGCCTGGAACCTAACCTGCTGTATAAGTGGGGCCCTACTGTATAATAAAAATTTACTCCTCTGAAAATCACTATTATTAAGTAGTCTGTAAACATTAGGTTTAGTCTGCCCAAAATACCCCTACACGATAGTGGCTGTCTTTGTATTTAACATATAAAAATTGTAATCACACATTGTAAACATGGCAAAGAAATAAAAATCTTAATCATAATCTTAAAATAAGTTGAAATCTGTTTATCTACCCACTTGATGGAAACATAAGCAGTTAAACATATTGTGTATTTAAGCCAACATAGCAGCAGCCACTACTGTTTCTTTAAACATATTATAAGTAGTTTGAACCATTTTTAAAAATTTCTTAAAAAGACATCAGGAACCTTTACTATCTAACACAGTGATGTTTCACTTCCTGCCTAACAGCCTCAGGATATTTCCACACACACTTTGTCTGATTCTCACCAATATCAGCACAAAAATCATCTGACCCAAATACAATGCCATCAAGATCAAAGGGAGCATCCCTGGACAGCTCGGCCCCTCGACGACAAATTGTTGGAAGACTAAGCAATGATTCAGCAGATTCTGTGAAGATGATGAGACGCAGCTTCTCTGAAGTCTTGCGGCTCTTCATTATCAACTTCAGTTTCTCTGTAAACTAGTAAGAACAGTGATGCTATAGTACAATTACTACAGCTACAAGCTCAAAACACATTTCAAAAAATATATGGTGTACATTAATTAAAAAAATATGGTATACACATTAATGCAAATTATAAATGAAGAGAAAGATTTAAATTAGATAGTTTTTGATTCACAGAGTACATAGGAAAGTACTGGTTTTCAAGCCAATTTGTCGATGATTGGAACAATCTGCTCACATTCAACACATTACAAAACTATTATTTATTTTTTTATTATCACACCGGCCGATTCCCACCAAGGCAGGGTGGCCCGAAAAAGAAAAACTTTCACCATCATTCACTCCATCACTGTCTTGCCAGAAGGGTGCTTTACACTACAGTTTTTAAACTGCAACATTAACACCCCTCCTTCAGAGTGCAGGCACTGTACTTCCCATCTCCAGGACTCAAGTCCGGCCTGCCGGTTTCCCTGAATCCCCTTTATAAATGTTACTTTGCTCACACTCCAACAGCACATCAAGTATTAAAAACCATTTGTCTCCATTCACTCCTATCAAACACGCTCACGCATGCCTGCTGGAAGTCCAAGCCCCTCGCACACAAAACCTCCTTTACCCCCTCCCTCCAACCCTTCCTAGGCCGACCCCTACCCCGCCTTCCTTCCACTACAGACTGATACACTCTTGAAGTCATTCTGTTTCGCTCCATTCTCTCTACATGTCCGAACCACCTCAACAACCCTTCCTCAGCCCTCTGGACAACAGTTTTGGTAATCCCGCACCTCCTCCTAACTTCCAAACTACGAATTCTCTGCATTATATTCACAAAATATATTTACAAAACTATTTAAATCAATTGGTATCATCTCCAAGTTATGTTACTATGTACCTCAAACAGCACTACTTAAATAACAAAAAAAAGGCACAGTACTGTGACTGGAACAATACACAAATAACTCTCTTTCTCCTTTGGGTTTTCTTTCTTCTGCCTTGGGTATTTGTCCTTTATTATTTATTCCCCCCCCCCCTTGTGTTCTTGCTCCTACCTTTTGTGGGCCCCTAGCTCCCTTGCAGTGCTCCTCTTTCTTAGTATTTGACTGACTCCATTACTATAGGTCTTCCATCACAAATCCGGCATCATTGGGACCTGTAGCGTGCCGGATTACTGAGTTTGACGGATTACAAAGTGGTTAGGTTAGAATACACTTAATAAAATTAACCAACTTGACTTGCACAAAGTTCATTGAACACCGGCAAAATCGAACATTTCCGCTACTTTGAGCTCAATTTCAAGGTACTTTTCGTCATGAAGGCAATCAAAATCATGTCTATTTTTTGTAATATATCTTCCATTCTATCAAATGAGTCCAAAAAAATGGGAAAACAATCATAAAAACCATACGAAAATATACTGCAAAGAGGCGGCTAATGGCTAAGAAGTTAACTCCCTTATTTATCATTCTTTTTTTTTGTATTTTTGTTGTATGTTAAGAAGCATCTTTCCATCATACATTGCCCAAGTTTCAATGAGATAGCCCAACAAACAACCGAGGAAAAAAATATTTACCAAAACTCATATATGGCAAGCCCAAGCCAGGTACTGGAAACAAGTCATTTTGTCTGACTTTTCTGGGTTATCCTAGGTTCTCTATACATACACTGTTATGTATGATAATCTATGTAACTGTATTTTTGTATACCTGAATAAACTTATTTACTTCTAGTCTGTCAACTGAGTACAAGAAACCGCCAATTCACTTATTTCAACTACCCAATAAAGTGGTCAGAAATTGGCAATTTGGCCAATTTCACACAAATTTCAACAGATGCCAATTTCAAAATAAGGTCCAGAATAAACAATGTAGACATTCCTGGCACTAAAATAACATTTTCTCTGTTTATTAGTCATGGCTACAGGTCCCTCGTTTTTCATAATTAATCCGTTCCTGGAGGAGCTACTATAAACGAAATTTACGATTTGCGAATCAATTTTCCCCATAAGAAATAATGTAAATACAATTAATCCGTTCCTGACACCCAGAAGTATTAAAACAAAAATTTTTTTTACATGAAATATACATGTAATACATAAACAATACAATGGGAAATGATGAATGAAACATTAACAGCAAAACACTTACCTTTATTGGAGATTATTCTTAGTGTATGGGAGACTGGAGGAGAGAGAGTGGATTGTTTATGGTCTGGAAGGGGAATCCCCTTCCAGCAACACCTCAGGTACCAATTGCTCAAGACTTCGTCACTGCACATGTTGCCAACATGGCTTGCAACAACCTTGTTAGGGTGATGTTTCTCCATAAAGCTTTCCATCTTACCCCACATAGTAAAAATCTCTTTAATATCTGAAGAAAGCACCTTCTTCCATCTCCCTTCCTCCTCCTCTGCAGCAAGATTCTGAGCTGCAATCTGTTGCTCTTCCTGCTGAAGCTCTTGCAGCTCCTCAGTGGTGAGCTCTTCGTTGCGGTCTTCCACCAATTCTTCCACATCCTACAAACTCACATCCAACCCCATGGAACTCCCCAGTGCCAAGTGTGACAGACAGCAACCACCCAGAGAGATACAGTGTGACAGACAGCAACCACCCAGGGAGTTACTACTATAGTTATGAAACTGAGAAGAGGAAATATGTTAAATGTTTTGCATACTGCAGGGGTTCCATCTGTGTCCCCTCAGATATTCTCCCTTCCCCACTTCCTATCCTACACTTTCTATTCTACACTTCATATCCTACACTTCCCATCCTACACCCAGTAATCCTGCATCTAAGTTTTCCCCAGGTACATGTGTCCAGGAGTCCATCTGCGTCCCCTCAGATATTCTCCCTTCCCCACTTGTGTCTTACAGATGTATCTTACAGAGTATCTTACAGATGCATGTTACAGATGTATCTTACGAGCCAAACCTTAATAGTACCTACCTAGAGGGTGTTCTGGGGGTCAGTGTCCCCTCGGCCTATTCCTTGATCAGTCCTTGATCAGTCCTTGACCAGTTCTTGACTCAACTGATTTTACAACAGACATAGGCTCATCAGGGTCAGTCCCAAACCCTTCAAAATCCCTCTTGTCGACACAAACTGGCCACAATTTTCTCCAGGCAGAGTTCAAAGTCCTGGTAGTCACTCCCTCCCAAGCCATACCTATAAGGGTTATGCAATGGAGGATGCTGAAGTGTTCTCTCCAAAATTCCCTTAGGGTCAAGTGAGTGTCTGTGGTCACAGTCAAGCACCTGTAAAACATTGCTTTTGTGTAGAGTTTTTTAAAGTTTGCAATGACCTGCTGGTCCATGGGCTGGAGGAGAGGAGTGGTATTCGGGGGCAAGAACTTTACTGTGATGAACCCAAACTCCTCGAAAATTAGGTCATCCAAGTTTGGAGGATGAGCAGGTGCATTGTCCATTACTAGCAGGCACTTGAGATACAATTTCTTTTCCAGGAGATACTCCTTCACACTAGGGCCAAACACTTCATTAAACCACTCGACGAAAATTTCCCTCGTGACCCATGCCTTACTATTAGATTTCCAAAACGCACATAATTTACTCTTCATAACATTGTTTTTCCTGAACACTCTGGGATTTTTAGAATGGTACACTAGTAATGGCTTCACTTTGAAATCTCCACTAGCATTAGCACAGAACATTAGCGTCAGCCTGTCTTTCATAGGCTTGTGTCCTGGCATTGCCTTTTCCTCTTGTGTAATGAAGGTCCTCTTTGGCATTTTCTTCCAAAAGAGGCCTGTTTCATCACAATTGAACACTTGTTCAGGTTTCAGTCATTCAGCCTCTATGTACTCCTGGAATTCATGCACATATTTTTCAGCCGCCTTGTGGTCCGAACTGGCAGCCTCACCATGCCTTACCACACTGTGTATGCCAGTACGGTTCTTAAATCTCTCAAACCAGCCTTTGCTGGCCTTAAATTCACTCACATCATCACTAGTTGCAGGCAATTTCTTTACCAAATCGTCATGCAACTGCCTAGCCTTTTCACAAATAATCGAAGTCATAAGAGTATCTCCTGCTAATTGTTTCTCATTTATCCACACCAATAATAACTTCTCAACCTCTTCGAGTACTGGTGATCTCATTTTTGTCAGCATAGTTACCCCTTTGCAACAACAGCATCCTTGATTTCCTTTTTCTTGGCCACTATGGAACATAAGGTTGTGTAGGGTTTCTTATACATCCTGGACAGTTCGGCCACACTTGTACCACTTTCATATTGTTCAATGATGTTTTTCTTAAATTCAATCATATTTCTCACCTTCTTTACCACAGGCTTGGCACTAGGAGCTTTCTTTGGAGCCATGGTAGCTTATTTAGTACTTGCAAACACTAAAATAAATGGAATATTATGAAATATTTCACTGGAGCACGTGAGGGGACCTTCGCTCACTGGTAAACAATGCCAGACTGGCTGCCGCCACGGCTCACGCCGTGGGTACGCATCCCGGACGAACTACGACTCACGAGTCAACCTATGAAAAGCGAGTCCATGTTTATACGAAAATACCCTTATGAGTGGCGAAATTTACGATTGCCGAGAACTACGAAAAGCGAGGGACCACTGTATTACTCTTGCTTACCATTTGGAATTTTTATTCACAAAAAAAATAGAAGATTTACTGTTATGCAGACTGCTGCATTATTGTAATAATTGCATAAATAATGTCAACCCATTCCTGACTCCGTATTGGAATTTGGACTGACAGGCGGACAGGTATTGGAAGGTGTTTACTCTTGAGCTTCGCTTAAGAATAGAACATTTTCGCTACTGTGAGCGCAATTTCAAGGTACTTTTCATTATGAAAGCAATCAAAATCATATCTATTTCTGTAACATATCTTTCGTTCTATCAAATGAGACCGTAAAAATGAGAATATAACCATAAAAACCATACAAAAATATACCGCTAAGCAGCCGCTAATGGCTGAGAAGTGAACTCCGCTATTTATGGTCTGATTTCTTTCATTTTTGGTATATGTTAAGAAGTATCTTTCCATCATACATTGCCCAAGTTTCAATAAGATAACCCAACAAACAACTGAGAAAATAATATAATAATAATAATAATAATAATAATAATAATAATAATAATAATAATAATAATAATCATATCTTTATTTACTACACGTACATGTACACGGTATACAGGCCTAGCTGACATCAGTGACATCCTACTATATAGAAAGCCGCTTGTTATGCAGAGTATTTCAAGAAAATTAGGTCAGTGTCCCAGGATAACACCCACACCAGTCAGCTAACACCCAGGTACCCATTTACTGATGGGTAAACATAGACAACAGGTGTAAAGAAACACACCTGTTTCTACCCTGGCTGGGAATCGAATATTTATAAAAAATCATATATGGCTAACCCAAGCCAGGTACTAGAAATAAGCCACGTTGACTTTTATGGGTTATCCTAGGTTCTCTACACATGTGCTGCTATGTGTGATAATCTATATAGAGAAAATAACTTTCTTGTTTTAGGTTTATGGTGCAGAACGAGTGTATATCACAGTCAGCCCTGTGCTACACTCCATTTTCTCTAATATAAGCCCCCAAGACATGGATAGGAGAATGGTATTTGTATACCATATCCTCTTCATACCTTCGTCGAACTGCTTGGTGTTATGCCAAATATTATTTATTCTGGAGTATTTAACATGTTTTATGTTATTTATATTGTTTATTATGTCATATTAGACCATTTGTGATGGGCAAATAAGCTGTAGTGTTGATATTAATAAAGTATATTCTCCTGCATCATGAGACTGAGCTCATGGCACCCGACAGTGGCTTCAAAGCCACCTAATCTTTAATGGATAATGTACTGTGTCAGTGTTTTAAATAATGAGAAGCATTTCTTTTATTCATTGGAACCATGGCTAGGGCTAAAAGTAAGCAGGTTATAACAATATATGGAGAAAAAGAAATTGAAATGACTTATGCAGCAAGTAGCGCCACCAAACAGTACCAGCAGGTTGGTGTGGCGACCCTGGAAATTTGAAATTATGCTAGCCAAAATTAGTGCCGAATAACTGAAGGAACCGAATAACTTATTGCCGGATTTGTGATGGCAGACCTGTACTACTACTACTACCTCTACCACTACCTCTCTTCCTCCTTTCTTACTACCTCTCTTGTCCCGTCCCTATCTGCTGGCCTATATATACTCCCTCCTTCTCTCCTTTTTGTTAGTGTGACTTTGTAAATGATCCAAGTAGGATTGAAACATTGTCATAAGCTCTTCTCTTCTATATGTGGGCTATTTGTGTACAGCACTACTTACAATATAATACAAAGTACTTTTTAACATTACAGAGAAAATACTTGATTGAGGTGCTATATTATAAGTTGACCCCGAGGTCCACGTGTATAAGTCGTTCCCGAGGTACTGTATAATGTAATTGTATCTGAGTAACGTATAATGTTTTTCCCATATAGAATATAAGTGGAACCCATCAGTTATTAATCGAGCAGTCCAAATATGAAAAAAAGAGACTTTTACCACTAAAGCATAAATTATCAGAAGCGATCAATTTCCCATAAGAATAATTACAAATACAATTAATCAGCAAGACACCAAAAAATATGAAAAAAAAACTTCTTTTACACATGAATATAAGTTTAATGCAATAGATAATTCAATAACATAATAACACGAATAAAACAATAGAATAACTGACACTTCCTTTTTATGAAGATCTGGTGATGATTGATGGGATGGGAGGAGGGGAGAGTGTCAAGTTTTTAATGTTTAGAAGGGGAATCCCCCTCCATTAGGACTTGAGGTAGCTAGTCCTTTTCCGGGGTTACTTCCCTTCTTCTTTTAATGCCACTAAGACCAGCTTGAGAGTCACTGGACTTCTGTCGCACAACATATCTGTCCATAGAGACCTGTACCTCTCGTTCCTTTATGGCTTTCCTAAAATGGTTCACATCATTGTCAGTGTACAGGTTGCCAACACATCTTGCAGTACCTGTGTCAGGGTGATTTTCATCAAAAAAGGTTTGCACTTCAAGACACTTTGCACACATTTCCTTAATCTTTGAAGTAGGCAACTTCCTCAATTTCTCTATCCCCTCCTCCGAAGCAGTCTCCTCAGGTCTGGCCTCTTGCTGTTGAAGATGATCTAGCAGCTCATCAGTGGTTAGTTCGTCATTGTCCTCCTCCACCAACTCTTCCACATCCTCCCCACTAACCTCCAACTCCAAGGACTTTCCCAATGCCACAATGGATTCCTCAACTGGCATAGGATTCTTAGGGTTAGCCTCAAACCCTTCAAAATCCCTTTTGTCTACACATTCTGGCCACAGTTTCTTCCAAGCAGAGTTCAAGGTCCTCTTAGTCACTTCCTCCCAAGCCTTACCTATAATGTTTACACAATTGAGGATGCTAAAGTGATCTCTCCAAAACTCTCTTAGAGTCAATTGAGGTTTCTGAGGTCACTTCAAAGCACCTTTCGAACATAGCTTTTGTGTACAGTTTCTTGAAGTTGGAAATGACCTGCTGATCCATGGGCTGCAGGAGAGGAGTGGTATTAGGAGGCAAAAACTTGACCTTAATGAAGCTCATGTCCCCACAAAATTGCTCTGACAAGTCTGTAGGATGACCAGGGGCATTGTCTAACACCAGGAGGCACTTAAGGTCTAATTTCTTTTCAATTAGGTAATTTTTCACAGTGGGGGCAAATGCATGGTGTAACCAGTCATAGAAAAAGTCCCTAGTGACCCATGCCTTAGTGTTTGCCCTCCACAGCACACACAAATTAGTCTTGAGGATATTCTTTTGCCTGAACGCTCTGGGAGTTTCTGAGTGATACACCAATAAAGGCTTCACTTTGCAATCACCACTAGTTGTGTACGAATGGTATATAATACAGACAAGATGAGAGTAAGACACATGTGCAACATCTGGGTATCTTTATTGTAGACGTTTCGCCATCCAGTGGCTTTATCAATACAAATTCCAGGAATAACTTGAAGACGTAGAACTATGTACAATATGAGGAATTCGTCCCTCAACCTAGATAGGTGCACAGCACCATAGTCGTGAGATTTGAATTCCTTAGAATCTCCACGGATTGTGCTGTTGCACCACTCCTAGTTGAGGTGACTGTTACTCATCTTGTACATAGTTCTACTGTCTTCAAGTTAGCCGGAATTTGTGTTGATAAAGCCATGGATGCGACCAACGTCTACAATAATACCAATGTTGCACATAGTTCTTAATCTCTCTCAATCACCACTTTTGGCACACATTCAACAAGTAAGCTGTCTTCACAGGCTTAGTCTGGAGTGCCTTTTCTCGAATAATTAAGGCGCTATGGCAATTCTTCAAAACAGCCTTTTGTCGCAAATTAAACACTTGTTCAGGTTCAATCTTCAGCTTCTATTTATCTTAATTTCCATCACAGTATTTTCAGCGCTTTGTGTCTGAACTGGCGCCTCACTGCTTCACATATGTATCCACTACGATTCTTAATCTTTCAAAACATCCTTGTGCTCTTAATTCACTCCATCACATAGTTGCAGGATTTTCTAATTAAATCTATGCAACTGCCTAGCTTTTCACAAATGATCGCTTGATCATCTATCTCCAACTATCTGTTTTTCATGTTCCACACAATAACAGTCTCTCACATTTTCACCTTGCGATCACTGTTTTGGTAAGTCACAGTTTACTTTTGCAAGAACAGTTCTGATGCTATTCTGCTCACTATAGTAGAATGGAGATTGGATTTACTATACAACTGGCCAGGTCCGACCCACACTCATTTCTACTTTGCAATTACTCTTTCTTATTCAATAGTCATAGCACCTTGGTCTTGAAGCTTCTTGGGCCATGGTGATTATTTCGCAGAACAAGCACCAGACAGTGATACTACGGATAATATGGAATGTACTGAATGTATCCTTAGATGCGCGCACACTGGCTGGCTTGTAAACACTGGACACACACGGGGCAGTTCAGGCCACATGTGGACACGTCTTGTACGAATCGTATCGCGTACCGGGTTTTGTAATGGGAACTGAGGCAAGTTTTTTGCGATATAACGCTTCGGATACCGGATTTATCGGTTACCGATGACTTCGCAAACCGGGGGACCACTGTATATACAATAGGGCCCCACTTTACGGTGTTCCACTAATACAGACATTTCAAATTATGACTAAAGCTCGATATATGGCTCCCCCACCTGACCTTCTAATACGATCACTGCATGCTACCAGGTTTGTTTACATTCTCCCTGAGTACATCTCTCTATTTTGTCTGGAAACATTCCAAAATTTCAAGTGTTTTAAAGTTATTTCATATTTTATATATACAGTAGACCATTGATTAAAATGGTCTCCTTTAAAATGTTTTCTCCATTACGCTATTATCAAACTGCAGCATATTTTCATTTTACATTTTGTAAAATTCAATTTAAATGATTCTGGTTCTCGGTACAGAAAAAATACAAGTGCTGCAAGCTGGATGGCGAGGACCTTTCCCTCTGTACAGTGAGCACTAGGCAGTCTGCCTGTGGGTTTGGCAAGCCATTGTCTTTTATGGGAGAGGCCCTAGTTTCCTACCCTGCCATCTCTGTACCAGTGCTCTGTATATATGCTTCCAGTGCAGTGTCCAGCATTGTCTGTGAATTGGGGTTTGGTCTTTTCATTATCATTTACTGCATCTGCCAAGGAGCCATGGTACCCAAGAGGCAAGCAAGTGATGCAGGAAGTGGTAAAACAAAGTAAAAGAAAGTTCAAGTCTTGGAAGTATGAAGAAAATTGAGATATTAGATAAGCTTAAATGTGGTGGTTGTGTGGCAGACATGGCGGGAGCTTATGACCTTAATAAAACATCAGTTTGTATGATTAACCCTGAAACTGTTCAAACGTAGATCTATGTTCGCTCACCTAGCACTCCGAATATTTAATTTTTTTTTTTTTTTAATGAAGAGGGCATTATTGTACACATTATAAGATAATAAAACATGGATTCCTCCCTCTTGCAGAAGTATTACCGATATACCTTTTTTTTTTCATTTTTATATTACAGTGGACCCCCGCGTTTCAGCAGCTGTGACTTTCGTAAAATCCGACTTTCGGCAACTTTTTTCATCAGTCAGTGATTGGCCTCATGATTCGGCGACTGTCTGGTACTCGTCCAAGCAGCATCCCAGCATCAGCATGCACATAAAGCCAGTCTCCCACACCATTCATACTCAGTGTGCCATTGTTAACCCTTTCAGGGTCCAAGGCCCAAATCTGGAGTCACAGCACCAGTGTCCAAGAATTTTCAAAAAAAAAATTTGTTATTTTTTCTTATGAAATCGTAGAGAATCTTTTCGTGAAGGTAATAAAACAAAAAGTACGAAATTTGGTGGAAAATTGACGAAATTATGCTCTCACGAATTTTGATGTGTCAGTGATATTTACGAATCGGCGATTTTGCCGACTTTGACTCCCATTTTAGGCCAATTACATTATTCCAATCAACCAAATTCTTAGCTATTTCACTAGTATTCCTTCTATTCTATCGATTGAGCACAAGAAATCGCCAAGTCAACTGTTTCAACTACAAAATAAAGTGATCGGAAATTGTTAATTTGGCCAATTTAACACAAAGTTCAAAATACAGTGGACCCCCGCTTAACGATCACCTCCAAATGCGACCAATTATGTAAGTGTATTTATGTAAGTGCGTTTGTACGTGTATGTTTGGGGGTCTGAAATGGACTAATCTACTTCACAATATTCCTTATGGGAAAAAATTCGGTCAGTACTGGCACCTGAACATACTACTGGAATGAAAAAAGTTCGTTAACTGGGGGTCCACTGTATTCCAATTTCAAAATAGGGTCCAGAATGAACAATGTAGGCATTCCTGGCACTAAACTAACATTTCCTCTGTTCATTAGTTATGTTTTGAGGCTTTACAAATAAATTCCATTTTGATTTTTTATTCACATAATGAATTTTTATTCACACCAAAAAATAGAAGATTTACTGTTATGCAATACTGTAATAATTGTATAAATATCATCACCATATTTGTGAGTGTATATTAGACCCACCAGCTGACGTGTATTAGACGTGTGAGGTCGTTTGTTTACTCTTGAATATCGGCAAAAATTTAACATTTCTGCTACTTTGAGCTCAGTTTTCAAGCCATTTCCATTGCTAAAACCAATCAAAATCATCTCTATTTCTGTAATATGTCTTCCATTCTATCAAATGAGACCAAGAAATCGCAAATACAACTATAAAAAACATACGAAAAAACACTGCAAAGTTGCTGTTTTAATCGAAAAATCATGATTTAATTTTTTTTCTCTCATTATACACAGTGTGCTGCAGGATCTGTTTTATGTGGTGCACACATACCACATAGATGTATTCTCTCATATCTAGGCCCAAATGTACCACTCACAGTTTATCAGAGTGAGCTGAGCTCATGGCGTAGATCTACGGTTTGGACCCTCAACATAAAGCCGTAGATCTACGGGACGGACCCTGAAAGGGTTAATCAGCGAGTGACCATCATCGCTCATGTTCATACGATACATTTCGTAATATTCCATTCTTTTTTGTAATTCCAGCTGCTAAATAAGTTACCATTGGCTAAAAGAAAGCTAGTGCCAGCCCTTTGGTAAAGAAAGTGAGAAATGCGATAGAATTAACCCTTAACCCTTTGACTGTGGCAAGCCCCTTTCTGAAACTGTCAATCTATGTCGTAAAATTTAAAAAAAAAACATCTTTTTCTTATGAAATGATAGAGAATCTTTTCCCAATGGTAATAACACCAAAAGTACAAAATTTGGTTGAAAACTCACGGAATTACGCTCCCGCGAAGTTACTGGTCTCGGCGGCATATACGCATCGGTGATTTCGCCGACTTTGAGTACTGTTTCTGGCTAATTCCATTGTTCCAGTTGACCAAACTCATAGCTATTACTTTAGAACTCCACTTTTTCTATCAATTGAGTACAAGAAACTGCCCATTTACCGATTTGAACTACCCAATAAGTGGTCAGAAATTGGCAATTTGGCCAATTTCACGCAAATTAACCCTTTGACTGTCGTGGCCGTATATATACGTTTTACAAGGTGCCGTGTTTGACGTATATATACTCATAAATTCTAGCGGCTTCAAATCAAGCAGGAGAATGGGTCTGTGTGGTCAGTGTGCACCATATAAAAAAAATCCTGGAGCACGCAGTGCATAATGAGAAAAAAAAAACTCCGACCGTTTTTTTTAATTAAAATGCCGATTTTGTGGTCTATTTTCGTATAGTATTTATGGTTGTATTCTCGTTTTCTTGGTCTCATTTGATAGAATGGATGGAAAACATATTACAGAAATAGAGGTGATTTTGATTGATTTTACTATAAAAAGAACCTAGAAATGGAGCTCAAAGTAGGGGAAATGTTTGATTTTTGCCAATGTTCAAAAGTAAACAAATGATGCCATTGTCCAATAAATGTCCAACTAGCCATTCTAATATGCAGTCATGAATGGGTTGATGTTATTTATACAGTTATTACAGCATTGCAGTAGTCTGCATAATAGTAAGTCTAATATTTTTTGCTTGAATAAAAATTCAAAATAGAAAGCAAGAGTAATATCAGAAGGGCCTGGAGACGTGACTGATGAACAAAGAAAATGTTATTTTAGAGCCAGGAATGTCTGCATTGTTCATTCTGGACCTTATTTTGAAATTGTCATATTTTTTAGTTTTCGTGAAATTGGCCAAATTGCAAATTTCTGACCACATTATTAGGTAGTTGAAATCAGTAAATGGGCAGTTTCTTGTATTCAATCGATAGAAAAAATGAAGTTCTAAAGAAATAGCTATGAGTTTGGGCGACTGGAACAATGGAATTAGCCAAAAATAGGGCTCAAAGTGGGCGAAATCGCCGATTTGTAAACAGCGCCGAGGTCGCTAACTTCACGAGAGCATAATTCCGTCAGTTTTCCATCAAATTTCGTTTTTTTGGTGTCATTACAATCGGGAAAAGAATCTCTATCATTTCATAAGAAAAAATATTTTTTTTTTTTTTTTAAATTTTGCGACACCAGGAGACACCTCAGGATTGGGGGTTGCGACAGTCAAAGGGTTAAAAAAGATGCCAATTTGAAAACAGGGTCCAGAATAAACAATGTAGACATTCTTGGCACTAAAATAACATATTCTCTGTTCATTAGTCAAGTCTCTGGGCCCCTCTTATATTACTATTGCTTTTTATTTTGATTTTTTATTCATACAAAAATACAAAATTTACTGTTATGCAGACTACTGCATTATTGTAAAAATGGTATAAATAATATCAATGCACTAGTGAAAGAATATTAGACTCCCTAGTTGACATGTATTGGAAGTGTGGTGTGATTTGTTTACTCCTGAACATTGGTAAAAATCGAACATTTCCGCTACCTTGAGCTCAATTTCAAGGTCGTTTTCATCGTGAAACTAATCAAAATTATCTCTATTTCTGCCTTATGTTTTCCATTTTATCACAGGAGACCATGAAAACGAGAATACAATGATAAATACTATACAAAAACACACCTCAAAGTTGGCATTTTAATCCAAAAAAATGGTCAGTTTCTTTTTTCTCATTATGCACTGTGTGCTGCAGGATTTTTTTTTATATGGTGCACACTGACCACACAGACCCATTCTCTCACATGTGGGCCTACTAGCTTTCTCCTGCTTGATTTGAAGCCGCTAGAATTATTGAGTATGTATACGTCCGAAACACTGGCTCGTAAGACATATATCTATGACCAAAACAGTCAAAGGGTTAAACTGTCCAAATGTATATATACGTTCTCTCCCCCAGTGCCCTGAATATTTTGAAAAATAAAAAAAAATTTTTTTTCATTGAAATAAAGAGAAAAAATTTCTAAGTGTTATAGGATTAACCCTTTCAGGGTTTTCAACGTACTAGTATGGCTTACACACCAGGGTTATTGATGTACTAGAATGCCTAAATGCCTTCAAACCTAGCGAGAGAAAGCTGGTAGGCCTACATATGAAAGAATGGGTCTATGCGGTCAGTGTGCACAGTATAAAAAAAATCCTGCAGCACACAGTGCGCAATGAGAAAAAAAAAACTTTGACCATGTTTTTGGATTAAAACAGCGACTTGGCACTGTATTTTCGTATGGTATTTATTCAAAGTTTATTCTCTATAAGGATTACAATGCTGAGTTTACAGAATTTGGTTACTGTGTGGTTTACATGTAGCAAAATAATAATTACAGAGTGTACCACTAGAACACCTAGCATGGCTAGGCATTTCGGGCAGACTTAAATTAAATCTTAAGTTTAAAATATTACAAAATTATGAGGTAAGTTGGTATTATGGCTAAGTGACTTAATACTAGTTTGTGAGTTTAGCAATGTGAATGCATTTGTTTTTATTTATTTATTTATTTATTTATTTATTAACAATTTGAGCACACATACAGAGGTACAAAAAAATACAGATAAGAGCAGCATGCCAAAGCCACTTATACTATGCATAGCATTACGGGCTGGCTTAAAATTAACTTAAGATTAACTAAGCAATGATGAAATCAGTGATAAAACATTAATGTAAACAGATTACTATAAAGCACAAGTGAGTATTACAAAGACAGGTCATATGGTTACATGCATTGTTGTACATTCAGTCGTATGAAGTATTCTGTTAGGTAGTGTATTTAAAAAATAATAAAGTTAGATTCGGTTTTAGGTTTAACATTTATGTGATATAATTGTGAGAAACATTTAAGATATACAATTTATAAGGTTCAGTTATTCAGTATTTATTTGGTTTTGAGTGAGTAAGTGATCTTTGAGAAGAGACTTGAATTTATAAACAGGTAGTGTTTCTTTTATATTTACAGGTAATGAATTCCAGATTTTAGGGCCTTTTAAGTGCATTGAGTTTTTGCATAGTGTGAGATGGACACGAGGAACATCAAAGAGTGATCTGTGCCTTGTGTTATGGTCATGTGTTCTGTTGAGGTTGGCAAGGAGATGTTTGAGGGGAGGGTTAATATCAGAGTTAAGTGTTCTATGTATGTAATAGGTGCAGTAATAAGTATGGATGTTTTGTATGGTGAGTAGATTTAGTGTATTGAATATTGGTGGAGTGTGCTGCCTCTAGTGAGAATTTGTTATCTTCTAACTGCAGGCCTTTTGTTGAGTAATTAGTGGTCTGAGATGGTTAATTGTTGTTGAGCCCCATGCACAAATTCCATAGGTGAGATAGGGGTAAATAAGAGAGTGATATAGGGCCAGGAGGGCTGACTGTGGAACATAGTACCGTATCTTCGATAGTATGCCTACAGTCTTGGAAATTTTCTTAGAAATTTGTTGTATATGTGTATGAAATTTGAGTCTATTATCAAGGTGGATTCCTAAGAATTTTCCCTCTGTTAGCTTTGTGATAGGTGATCCGTTTATCATTATGTTAAGAGGGACATCTGTAGCTCTGTTACCAAATGAATGAAGTAGGTTTTGTCAATGTTTAGTGTAAGTTTGTTAGTCCTCATACAGGTAGATATTTTCTGTAATTCGGTATTTACAGTATTGGCTAGCGTGACTGGGCTCGGGTGAGAGAAGACGTATGTAGTGTCATCTGCAAATAGTGTGGGTTTGAGTAATTGCGAAGCATTTGGAAGGTCATTTATGTATAGGAGAAAGAGAAGAGGGCCAAGGGACACTTCCCTGTGGGACACCAACTGTAATTGGTTGTGCAGAAGAGTTTGCCCCATATGCGTACACATATTGGCTTCTGTTGCTGAGGTATGACTTGAGGTAGTTGAGGGAGTGCCCTCTTATACCATAGTGTGACAATTTTACGTGGAGCAAGTCATGGTCAACTGTATCAAAAGCTTTACGTAAGTCAATGAAGATCCCCAGTGGGACTTCTTTTTTCTCTATTGCAGTGTATATATGTTCTAGCATGTGTATAATAGCATCATTAGTATTTTTATTAGGCCTGAATCCAAATTGGCAGGGTTGAGTATGTTTTGGGAGATAAAGGGAGGAGTAGATTCGTTTATGAATTAATTTTTCGAAGATTTTTGAGAGAGGGTGTAAGTTGGATATTGGCCTATAGTTATTCAACTCTGTTTGGTCTCCTCCTTTGTGGATCGGGGTTGACCTTGCTATTTGAGTACTGTAGGGAAGGTGGAGGATTCAATGGATTTGTTAAAGAGTGTTGCAATGATTGGTGATAGCACTTGTGACACTTTTTTGTATATAAAGGATGGTAAAGGGATTTAAATCTCCTGCCTTGTTTTTTAGTGCGTTGATAATAAGGGAGACTTCGTATGGGTTAGTCGGAGCTAGGAACAGTGTGTTCGGGTAGTTGCCGGTTAGGTAGTCATTTGGTGGGGTATCTGAGCTTGGGATTTTATTGGCAAGGTTTTGTCATATAGTGGAGAAGAAATCATTGAGTCTGTTTGCTGTTTCTGTTGGTGGGAGTTGGGGTTCATCTGATTTGCTAATTTTTTTCGCTATTTCGTGATATCTTTTTGTTCCCAGAATTTCTGATAGGGTTTTCCAGGTCTTTTTTATATCACCTCGTAAGTTGGATAATCTGTTCTCATAATAAAATTTTTTTTGCCCTTCTTATCAGGCTGGTTAGGATTGACGAGTAACATTTTGTTTGGTCTCTGGTTATGTGACCCATTCTGTACTGTTTTTCATATTGGTGTTTTGTATTTATGGATTTGAGAATGCTGGGTGTTAGCCAGGGACTGTTCAGTCTCTTAGCTGTTATCTGTTTAGTTTTTTAGGGCAGTGCTTGTTATAGAGGTATTGGGTCTTTTTTAGAAAATTATTAATACATTCGTCAATATCTGTATAGATTTCTAGCTCAGTGTGCCAATCAATGTTTGCTACTGCTGTTGTGAAGTTATTAATGGCTGCCTCATTGTGAAGTCTGAAGGTGACTTTAGTAGTGTCTTGGGGTAGTTTACCAAGAGTTGTTATGAGGAAAGTAGGGTAGTGGTCTGTGGTATTATCTGTAATTATGCCTGATTTTAAAGGGGATATGGTGTTGGTCCAGATGTGGTCAAGTAGGGAAACACTAGTCTCTGTAACTCTTGTAGGTTTTGTTACTGTTGGTAGTAACATACAGTTACTCATTGTGTTTGTGAATTCAGTAACGTGTGGGTCCTGGTCTTGCAGGAGATTTATACTGAAGTCACCTGAGAGTAGTAAGTGATCTTTGTTCATGCGTGCATCAGTTATCATACTTCCTAGGTTTTGACTAAATTGGCTAATGTTTGATTGTGGAACTCTGTAGATGTTTATCAATGTGAGAGGTTTTTGTAGGTATTTGGATTTGAATTTAGCTATTATATATTCCCCATGTTCATCCCTTGTGCAAGTATTAGTAATACATTCTAGTTGGTCTGAGTAGTATATGGCTGTGCCACCCCCTTGTTGGTCTGGCCTACAGTTGTGTATGGCTGTGTAACCAGGAATGGCATAGACATCTGTACTATCAGGCTTTAGCCAGGTTTCAGTTAGTGTAATGATGGACATATTGGCATGTAAGGAATTTAGTAATGCTATGAGGTCATCGTAATGCTTGCTTAACCCTTTGACTGTTTCAGGCCCCTCTCTGAAACTGTCATTCTATGTCGCCAAATATTCAAAAAAAAAAAAATTATTTTTTCTTATGAAAATGTTAAGATTATTTTTCTGAGTGTTTTAGTCCCAAAAAAAAAAATTTGCCATCGGTACTTACCGAGAAATAGAGCCGTGAAGTTTGCAGAAAATGAGCCGCGTATGGCAACAGCGGCGACTGCCGCTCACCCGGTAAACTTTAGTTTACTTGTAATTGAAGGTTTTTTGTTTTTTTCACTATTTTATTTTTTCACATAACTTATGTGGCCTATGAGACCAAAGTAAGGTGCAATGTACATATATACACTCGTTGTATACAACACAATAAGCACACAAACATAATTATCAATATATTGTTTACAAAACTTGTTTACAAAAACAAACAAACAATCATCCTCCTCCTCCTTCTCCTCCTCCTCCTCCTTCTCCTCCTCCTCCTTCTCCTCCTTCTCCTCCTTCTCCTTTCCCTCTTTCTCCTCCTTCTCCTCCTCCTTCTCCTCCTCCTTCCTCCTCCTCCTCCTCCTCCTCCTCCTTCTTCTTCTCCTCCTTCTCCTCCTCCTCCTCCTTCTCCTCCTCCTCCTCCTCCTTCTCCTCCTCCTTGTCTTGTGTGCGAGTGTGTGGCTTATAATTGTTTTGAGTCAGAAGTCGGCAGCTGTCAAAGTGACATATTGTCTCATTACTCACTCCCCCTCCCGCCTGTCAAAACAATGGGGTCGGATGCTGCTTCCCCTCCTCCATTCTAATTATCTTTCTCCCTCATTCTATATCTTTCAATCTGTCTCTCTTTCTATCTGTCTGCCTATCTCTGTCTCACAAGTACACATAAATACAAGTATACATAGTGTAAATTACCTAGGATAACCCAAGAAATCCAGACAAAGTGCTATACTCTGCTTGAAGATGTGAGTAAAAGTGATGACACAGTCTTGTGGCTCTCTCTGAGACAGAGAGCTAGATGGACAGACAGGGAGCTTGACAGACAGACAAATAGACAGACAGAAATGTTTGTGTACCAGCAAAAACAAAGGGAGGGCGATGGTCATGTAATATTTCCTTTGCTCTAACCTCGTTTACGCTCATCAAAGTCAGCTCTTATCAGATGTTATCTCCCCTTATCTTGTCACTGTCATGGGGTGGACTTTTTTTTTTCTTGCTTCAAGGGAACAATATTATTACATCTTCTTCTTCTTCCTCCTCCTCCTCCTCTCCTCCTCCTCCTCCTCTTCTCCTCCTCCTCCTCTTCCTCCCCTCCTCCTCCTCTTCCTCCCCTCCTCCCCCTCCGACTCCTCCATTGCTTTTGGTCTCAAACTCCTCCAAATCATGAAATTGATCTTCACTGACACTTCCATCTGTGTTAGAGCATCACTTGGGAAGAGAAGAGTCCCAGATTTGCTGGGGAATCACATATTTCTTACTGCTAGACATGCTGAAAATGGACAACTGAAATGGCATTCCCACAATGCACCACTGGCTCCCCGATTTTTATTACATGGTTCACAATGACCATGGAGACCCATTCTCTCACATGTGGGCCTACCAGCTTTCTCCTGCTTGATTTGAAGCTGCTAGAATTTATGCGTATAAATACGTCAGAAACATTGGCTCGTAAGACGTATTTATACGTCGGAAACAGTCAAAGGGTTAAAGATCTGATATTGTAGTTAAAGATAGTTATGTTGTTGTTGGCACTGAGAAGTGCCTTTGATTGTTCTGCAGTGTAGTAATTACAGTAACTGTTTGATTCATTTAAGTCATTAAATAAGAGGTTGGTATCAGGATCAATATGTATACACTACATATACATGGGTGAATTCTAGTTTTCCTGGTCTCATTTTATAGAATGGAAGACATATGATAGAAATTGAGATGATTTTGATTGGTTTCACAATGAAAAGTACCTGGAAATTGAGCTCAAAGTAGCAGAATTGTTCGATTTTTACCAAAGTTCAAAAGTAAACAAATCATGCCAAGCATCCAATACACGTCAACTGGTGAATCTAGTATTCTTTCACAAGTGTACTGATATTATTCATACCATTTCTACACTAATGCTGTAGTCTGCATAACAGTAAATCTTCTATTTTTTGTAAGAATAAAAATTCAAAGTGGAAAGCAAAAGAAATATAAGAGGGGCCTGGGGACGTGACTAACGAACAGAGAACTTGTTATTTTAGTGCCAGGAATGTCTGTCTTGTTTATTTTGGACCCTATTTGGAAATTGGCATCTTCTGAAATTTGCATGAAATTGGCAAAATTGCCAATTCCTAACCACTTTATTGGATAGTTGAAATTGGTAATTGGGTGGTTTCTTGTACTCATTCAATAGCAAAAATGGAGTTCTAGCAAAATAAATATGATTTTTGTTGACTAGTACACAGGAATTGGTTGAAAATAGGGCTCAAAGTTGGCGAAATCGCCGATGTTTACACACCAGCAAGACCGCTAACTTCGCGAGAGCATAATTCTGTACGTTTTCCATCAAATTTCATACTTTTGGTGTCATTATGATTGGGAAAAGATTCTCTGTCATTTCATGAGAAAAATATCTTTTTTTTTCCGAAAATTTTTTGACCCTGAGAACAAGTTTAGGAGAGGGCCTCTCGACCCTGAAAGGGTTAAAATAAAAAAAATTGGGGTGAGTACTTACTGAGATATGAGGCTGCAAAGTTGGCACTTAATGCTCACCTGACAGCAACATCAAGTTCTGGTGCTTGAGGAAGTGTTGCCAATATACCATTTTTTCTCATTTCTATATTATTTTATATAATTTTTATGTTCTGATAATTACAATTTATTGTATTTCTTGGCATTTCATAACCAATCTTTGTTCTGACACTAATATTAGGTATTGAAATTGTACTCAAATTGTCACAAACACATTGACAGGTGGACATTTACACCTGCCTTAGTCATTTACTATTGTCTAGGAATATATACAAAGTATTTATAGGTCCCAGCAATGTTTTGGATACACAGGAGTGATGAAGGAAGGAGGAGGAGGAGGGAGGAGGAAGGAGGAAGGAGGAAGGAGGAAGGAGGAAGGAGGAAGGAGGAAGGAGGAAGAAGGAAGAAGGAAGAAGGAAGAAGTTCCCTTGAAGTAATGTGACAAGCATCCAGGAGGGCAATGAGAAGATGAGATACGGGATGACATTTGATGGGCGCCAGCGAGGGTGCAGAGTTAAGATGAGATAGTGCAGAGATAAGACGAGATAAGCTATGACAGTTGATGGGTGCCAGCGAGGGTGCAGAGATAAGGGATGACATTTGATGAGCTCCTATCTCTGTCTCTGATTATCTGTCTCTCTGTCTTGTCTCTCTGTCTGCTTGTCTCTTTCCTTCTCTCTGCTTGTCTGTCTGTCTCAGAAAGAGCCACTGTGAACCAATAGGTATTCTTATGCATTATATCAACAAGCACAGTATAGCACTTGAGATTTTTTACACTATGTATAATTGTGTTTGTGTGTACCTGTGAGACAGATAGAGAGATAGATAGAGACAGATATATACAGAGATAGACAGACCCTAAACTTGGGGTTAACAGAACTTTCCTCTTAAAAGGGAAGTGTTAATATGACTTTACATCAATGAATGCTTGGTGTTTGCTGCAATGTTTGCTCGAGCTGGCGCTCAATTTAACTGGCACTCCCACAAGGTACTAAGTGGTCCCAGATTTTTTTAATATGGTGCACATGCTGACCAGGCATCTCAGGCCAATTGTGCCAAATTTGGAGGCAGGAAAATTAAAATGTACATATACGTTTGGGGCGCTAGTGGTAAGAACGTATATATACATTTGGACCGTTTAGGGGTTAAGGAAAGAAATCATTGAAAATATGAAGGTGGAGTGGATGTTTCAGAGCTTGCCAGGATGAATGTCAAACACCATTCAAACATCACTTCGATCGTGGCAAAGGGAAAGGAAATCAAGGATGCTGTTGTTGCAAAAGGGGTAGATATGCTGACAAAAAAGAGGTCGCAAATACTCGAAGAAGTGGAGAGGTTATTGTTAGCGTGGATTACCCAAAAACAGTTAGCAGGAGAGAGTGTTATGCAATAAAAAATTTGTGAAAAGGCAAGGCAGTTGCATGACGATCGCATACAGAAAATGACTGCAACAAGTGTTGATGTTTATGATTTTAAGGCCAGCAAAGGCTGGTTTGAGGGATTTAAGAAGCATAGTGGCACACACAGTGTGGTAGGGCATGGCGAGGCTGCCAGTTCTGACAAAAATGTGGCTGAAAAATACTATGTTCAGGAATTCAAGGAGTACATAGAGGCCGAACAATTCAAACCCCAACAAGTGTTCAGTTGTGATGAAACAGGCCTCTTTTGGAAGAAAATACCAAAGAGGATCTACATTACGCAGGAGGAAGTGGCACTGCCAGGACACAAGCCTATGAAAGACAGGCTAACTCTTATGTTTTGTAGTAATGCTAGTGGGGATTACAAAGTAAAGCTTTACTGGTGTATCACTCTGAAAATCCCAGAGTGTTCAAGAAAAACAGTGTTGCCAAGGTTAATTTGTGTGTGATGTGGAAGGCTAACAGTAAGGCATGGGTCACAAGGGAAATTTTCCTTGATTGGTTCAATGAAGTGTTTGGCCCCAGTGTGAAGAAATACCTCCTGGAAAATAAATTGGAACTCAAGTACCTCCTGGTAATGGACAATGCTCCTGCTCATCCTCCAGACTTGGAAGAGCAAATGGTGGAGGAGTTTTGTTTCATCACAGTGAAGTTCTTGCCCCCCTAATACAACTCCTCTCCAAAGCAGTGAGAAGTTTGGAGTTTTGAGACTCTCTGATCTCGGGTTCTATCCCCATCCATGGTATGGATTGATGTGCTTTGAAGTGACCTCCGACACTGAATTGACCCTAAGAGAGTTCTGGAAAGATCACTTCAATATCCTCCATTGCATAAACCTTATAGGTAAGGTGGCTTGGGAGGTAGTGACTTCCAGGACTTTGACCTCTGCTTGGAGAAAATTGTGGCCACAATGTGTACAAGAGTGGTATTTTGAAGGGTTTGGGGCTGACCCTGAGGAACCTATACCAGCTGTGGAAAGTATTGTGGCACTGGGGAATTCCATGGGGTTGGATGTGAGTTTCGAGGATGTGGAAGAGTTGGTGGAGGGCCACGATAAAGAGCTAACCACTACAGAGCTGCAAGAGCTTCATCTGCAACAGCAACAGACCACAGCTCAGGAAATTAGATTAGATTAGATTAGATTTTTTATTTTGACAAATTACATCATTGTACAGAGGAATATAACAGTTGGGTGTACATACCAAAAGCCCCTCTGTATGCTGAGCATTATGGGCAAACTTAAACATTAACTTAAGAATAGGAAGGCAATAATACATAGTTCATATGGTCATTAGATGAGTTAGAGTACAGGAGTATTTAATATTATATCAGGGGATGCTATAGGTAGTAGGTTGGTAGACAGCAACCATCCAGGGAGGTACTACCGTCCTGCCAAGTGAGTGTAAAACGAAAGCCTGTGATTGTTTTACATGATGGTAGGATTGCTGATGTCTTTTGTCTGTCTCATAAATATGCAAGATTACAGGCATGTCTTGCTACTTCTACTTACACTTAGGTCACACTACACATACATGTACACATTTATTTATACACATTCATCTGAGTTTTCTTTGATTTTATCTTAATAGTTCTTGGTCTTATTACTTTTCCTTTTATATCCATGGGGAAGTGGAATAAGAATCTTTCCTCCGTAAGCCATGCGTGTTGTAAAAGTCAACTAAAATGCCGGGAACAATGGGCTAGTAACCCCTTTTCCTGTAAAGATTACTAAAAAGAATAAGAAGAAGAAAATTGTTTTCTTTCTTTTTTGGGTCACCCTGCCTCGGTGGGAGACAGCCGACTTGTTGAAAAAAAAAAAAAAAAAAAAAATCAGGGGATGCTACATGTTTTTGATAAGTATAGTAGAGACTTTTTACACTAGTGAATTAGTTAATAAATTTTACAGTATTACAATGTAACAATTTAAAACAATTTATAGTGTGATGTATTACAGTTTAGTACTGTTTACAACAATGAAATTTGGTATTACAATGGAACAATTTACATCATGATGTACTGTATTACAATCTACTACTATTTAAAAACAGTGAAAAGAACAGACTTCCTAATTTCGAAAGTAGTAAGTGGTTGAGCATTCATCAGCACAATATGAGTAGCTTTTGAGAAACTGGTAGTGGTTAAGTATGGTTTGTCTGGTTAATTTTGGGTGATGAGGTGATTTCTTATTTGGACCTTAAACTGATTTGCAGACAGGGGTCCTTTAGTTTGTTCTGACAATGAATTCCAGATCTTCGGGCCTTTTACATGCATAGCATTTTTGCATAGGGAGAGATGAACACTGGGGGATATCGAAGAGTGATCTGTGTCTCGTATGTGTACTCGTTGTGAGTTCTGTTATAGTTATCAAGGAGGAGTTTGAGAGGAGGGTTTACATTACAATATACAGCAGGGCCCCGCTTTATGGCGTTTCACTTTACGGCATTCTGCTAATACGGTCATTTCAAATTATGACCAAAACTCGCTATACGGCTCCCCCACCTGACTTTCTAATACGGTCACCGCTCCCCACCCTGTTTGTTTACATTCTTCGTGAGCTCAGTAAGCACTAAGTCTCTCCATTTTGTCTGGAAACTCCAAAATTTCAAATGTTTTTAAAAGTTATTTCATATTTTATATATCTTTCTTTCTTTCAACACACCGGCTGTATCCCACCGAGGCGGGGTGGCCCAAAAGGAAAAACGAAAGTTTCTCCTTTTGCATTTAGTAATATATACAGGAGAAGAGGTTACTAGCCCCTTGCTCCCGGCATTTTAGTCGCCTCTTACAACACGCATGGCTTACGGAGGAAGAATTCTGTTCCACTTCCCCATGGAGGTAAGAGGAAATAAACAAGAAGAACTAGAAAGAAAATAGAAGAAAACCCAAAGGGGTGTGCCCGGTGGCCTGGTGGCTAAAGCTCCCGCTTCACACACGGAGGGCCCGGGTTCGATTCCCGGCGGGTGGAAACATTTCGACACGTTTCCTTACACCTGTTGTCCTGTTCACCTAGCAGCAAATAGGTACCTGGGTGTTAGTCGACTGGTGTGGGTCGCATCCTGGGGGACAAGATTAAGGACCCCAATGGAAATAAGTTAGACAGTCCTCGATGACGCACTGACTTTCTTGGGTTATCCTGGGTGGCTAACCCTCCGGGGTTAAAAATCCGAACGAAATCTTATCTTATCTTATCTTATATATATGCTTGTACATGTATGTGTAGTGTGACCTAAGTGTAAGTAGAAGTAGCAAGACGTACCTGAAATCTTGCATGTGTATGAGACAGAAAAAAAAAGACACCAGCAATCCTACCATCGTGTAAAACAGTTACAGGCTTCAGTTTTACATTCACTTGGCAGGACGGTAGTACCTCCCTGGGCGGTTGCTGTCTACCAACCTACTACCTAGGATTTTATATATATATTCTGATAATTATACTTACGTATACCTGTACTTAAATAAACTTACATACTGTGCTGGCATGCAGGTACACATTAAAATCAGTAAGAGTGTCTTATGTCTCCAGACGTCATATTAGTGATGATAATAATAATCATCAAGTCTCATTTAAATGTCGTATATTACGTTAAATACACATTTTCATTAATCCATCTATGATATTTTTTCAAAATTATATAATAAACACGAAACATAACATAAAAAGATGATAAATACACCCCACATAGAATAAATAACCATAAATATGAGATGTGGTAGCAGATAAACTTGTACAAAAGTGATGACAAGAATACATTTTCTCTAATCTAACATAAGAGAAAAGTGTTACTGAGGGGTAACTGTTAGAAAAATTATTCCTTTCGTATGTATGTAAGTTTATTCAGGTATACAAAAATACCACTAACATAGCTTATCATACATAACAAAATATGTGTAGAGAACCTGGATAACCCCAAAAAAGTCAGAGTGATTATTTTCTAATTGGCCTTCACTCAGAGCCATCCATTTCTTCTCAAAATGATGTTACATGAGATGAGGAGTGTTCTTCTTTACTTTATTCTACCGTTATCAATGATAGAGGACAAAACGTACACAATGTAACTTGTTACACAAAACCAGCGTGTACACATTTGTTTACAAAACTTACCTTCGCTGGTTTGTTTACATAACTTGCACCTGTAACTTCTCATGCAATCATTCTTTTCTCTCTCTCATTTATTTGTTTTATCTCATTTACTTACGCCTGACCCTACATCTTAAGTAGGGTAAGTAAATGAGTGAATGTTATATACAATTTTTATCGCTCTGGGGTGCTTAAATGTATAGTGATAGTTAGTGTGGTGGGTTGCCTGGTATGTAGCCGGCTGAACTACCTACATTACCACACTTGAATTTTTTACCAATAAATACAACTCATCTCGCCCTATATTTTAAGGTAAGTAATGAGTGAACTGTAGTATATACAATTTTATCGTTGGGGATGCTTAAAATATCATAGGAATGTATGGTGGGTGTGGGGTGGCCTGGTATGGTAGCCTGGCTGACTCATACATACCACACTTGATTTCTTACAATAAATACTACTTGTCTCACCCTAGATTAAGACTATAAATATTTTAAGGTAAGTAATGACCTGTGCGCTATGTGCGTATTGTACTTTTTAATTGTTTTTTGTGCCTGGTTCTATTGCTAACTCAATATATGTTAGTGTAAACTTGTTATCTAGTGTTTGTATGCATTTGTAAGTTGAAAAAAAGGGTGTTCCACTTTACGGAGGTTTCCGCTTTACGGCGGTAGCCTGGAACCTAACCAGCCGTATAAGTGGGGCCCTACTGAAGTGTTCTGTGTATGTAATAGGCACAATAATAAGTGTGGATGTTTTGTATATTTAGTAAGTTAAGACTCTCGAAAAGTGGTGGAGTGTGTTGTCTAATGCAGGAGTTAGTAATCAATCGCACTGCAGCTCGCATTTGGAAAAACTCACACGTGGATGCGCTCGCAAGAAGAGGTTCCACTGTAATTTTATTTGAGCATGATACAATGTTTGGACAGAGATGGGTGACATTAAGTCAGTCAGTCAGTAAGTCAGTCATTCATCACACAAATTCATATATACCTCAGGCTTTTTATGTGCACAAAGTGACGCTTCATTACAGCCACAGGCTATCTCTCGTCAATATCCTATTTTTTTTCTTCGTTAATTCAAAGACTTAAAGCTATATCTTTTTCTTGCCATTTTTTCAGCAACACAGGTATCCCTACTGGGTCCAAATTTTGCGGGGCAGATACAAGATGTGGCAATTAACCCCTTCGGGGCCAAAGGCCAAAATTGAAGTGGTGCTCCTTTTGTCCATAAAATTTTTTAAAAAAAAAAAAAAAAAAAAAAATTTTTTTTTTTAAAAAATTAATGAGCATATTTTTGTGAAGGAAAATAAGTCAAAAAAAAATTCTGCTCAGTCTTACCGGAAAGTCCCCAAGAAGTTTGTCCAAAATGATGTGGTGGCGGCAACATCATAAAATTCCACATCGCGAAATTACATTATTTGGGGGTTTTTTTATAGTTTTTCTTTTTTTTTCCTTTTTTTTTCTATTATACAACATTTGGGGCCTGAGAGCCCAAATACTGAAATAAAAATGATATATAAAAACTCCTGTTTGAACAAAATAACGCACTAAAGTTTCTCTATTTTTGTTTACCACTGTTGTTTATTCAATAAACATCCCAAAAATTTTTTGTATAATACTAATTTTCATCAAAAATTTTTACATATTTACAACACTGGACATGGTTTTAGAACTGCTGGAGCTTGTGGAACTCCTTAAACAAAGCACCATGCCCAAGGGCACCTTACATTCCTCCACAAAAACCAGGTCTTTGCCTTTGTTGCCGTCGTTTTTTTTGTGCCAACATGCATTTCTTTGAGCAAATTTCTTCTGATTTTAAGAAGCGTATTTGAAATATCCCCTTTCCCCCTCAAAGCTTGGGGTTACCTGATAATTTTAGGACCTTTGTTATTAGCACGGGTGTTTCTTACAAAAAAAACAAAATTCACCATACGGGGGTCTGTTGCCAATCTTTATTTGGTAATTTTATTTTCATTGGCATTGAAATCCCCAGAGAGGAAGAAAAGTTTCAGTACCACTTGTAACTTACGAACACAGTAAACAAAACCAATCTGCATTCACTTTTGTAACCAAGTGCATGTTTTGGTATAAAATCTTCACTGGTTTTCAAATACTTCTTTGTCACTCTCAATTTTGCCCACGTCTTGCTTTTCATTACGGTAAATGGTTGTCAACAAGTGAGATCTCGTTTGTCCTGCCCCCGTAATGCCTGATGTCACTGCGTAAACACCTCACGCCCATCACCACGAGCACCGCGTTCAGCCGGGGCATATTTTACGATTATAACACACTGTGCCACACACATCGTCTTGTTCACTCGCAAGAATCAGAGTAAGGGGTTTTTGTGTCCCAGTTATGGGATATAATGTATGCCCCTTACCAAGATAGGTGCCATCAATGTTTCTAAATACACCCCTTTGAATACCCAAAACATCTTGGTATTTTAAATTGTTTTACTTCCCGGGTATACAACAATATCCAAGACCAGGCCACTGTCACGTCACAAGTAAAAACAGTTTTTACCAAACTTTTCCCTTTTGCTGGTATATACTGCTTGAATGACATTACCTTTGAACAAAATAAAAGACTCGTAATTAAACATTCTTGAATGGATAAAAGTATAATGCTAACTTTGTTTAGTTACATGAAAATTTTTCTAACTTGTAAACCGTCACTTCTGTCAGGCCTTTTTTTTTGTCAGAGAAGTGAAAAAAAAACGAAGAGTAAGATAAAACCCAAAAACCCTTTTACTGAAACCGGGGTAGAAAAATTAGCCGATCTGGGACCATATGCTTTTAATTAGCTTAAGACAGAGGCTAACATTATTGTTGCAAAAAGCAAATACATTTCGCAACATCGTCCTTTCCACCTGTGTAGTCTTGATGTGGGGGATATGATCGTATTTGCCTGGTGTACTCAAAATACTTATTACTTTTTCCCGACAATAGTTTCCACAATGGTGGTCAAAGAATAATTCAAAAAATTCCAGTTCATTGCCAGGTTCCAAGGGGAAAAAGTAGGTAAAATTCCACTTTTTAAGTATCAAAGTGGTGAGGGTTGGGAAAAAAAAATTGGGGGTTTTGCTGCCAATCCCCCCATACGTTTGCTGGTGGGGTACTGGACTCATAGGCTGGGTTTTGGGTGGTTTGGTTTGGGGGGCTGGTGGCTGATCCCAGTTTGTCCCTTTAATGAGGGGTCAGCAGCGTGGGGCCCACCCTGGGCTTTGATCACGCATGGGGGTGCCACTACCACACCCCTAAAAACCATCCACTGATCCTGTGGTCATCCCTGCCCAAATGTAGCCACTCATCATCATATCACACCTAAAACTGGTTTTTAGGGGGCCCCCGGATGTACCCGGGATGTACTCCGGGATGTACTCTGTCCCCCCGGGGCCCCGCATAGGGGACACACCCGAGGCATGCGGCGGAAACAACCGACCTTCACGGTGAATATATTCCCCCCTATACAAATCAAATGATCGCCGAGCGCAAAAAATCACAAACCCGTCATATTATCATCATTTCTGAATCAGAGGCCTGGCCCGTAAAATATTTTTTTCTCTTGCTTTAGGGACAAACCCACCGGGTCACGAGTGCCCACACCAGAGGTAGAAGGGTTAGGATCGTCAGGGTTTTTTTGCACTATTACGTTCCTGGTCATTTTTCGGCCCCCTAACTGACAAAGCCGTAAAATTCTCTTATTTCCCTTCCATCAGTGTAAAATATCAATAGGGGAGTCCCAATTTTCCGGGGAGTGAGAGCTGACTTTTGGGGCGAGGCATGGGGGAACAAGGGTAACTGAGCCGGCGTTCCCACAATCTTTTGCGGGGGGCCTAGATTTTTGTTTATGGCACACACCCACCACGCAACCCTTGTATGGCAGTGCCCATGTATGACACTTTTGCGCTAAATTTTAAAGGGGCTAAATTTTGGGGATTGGGGCCCAACGTGAAGCCCTAGATCTACGGGACGGACCCTGAAAAGGGGTTAAAAATCTAAACTCAAACCCCAAGATAAAAATAAACACAGGGACTCCTACAGAGAATGGTCCCACAGGTATGAACCGAACTGGGACAAGGGGGGGTGGGGGGGGGGGGAGGTGTGGGGGGGGGGGAGGGTGGTGCGGAATTTAGGTAGGTTCCCCTGTTTACTCAATGGGCTAACCCCCAAAAACCAAAATCCATGGGGATGCTTAAATTTTTTTCCCTCTTGCAAAATGAACCCTAATAAGTTTAACCCCTTTTTCGGTTTTGGGCCCAAAAATATATGCTTTGAGCCCAAGTTTCCAATGAATTAATAATTAAATTTAGTGGCTTCAAATCAAGCAGAGAAAGCTGGTAGGTTTCATGTGAAGAATGGGTAGCAAAAGGGTATGACCCTATGAAAAAAAATTTTTTTTTTATTTTTTTTAGTAAAATTTAAAAATACAAACGAGGAAAAAATACAGGTAAGAGCACTGCCAAAAACCACTTATTGCATGCATTACGGGGTGGCTTTTAAAAATTTAAATTAAAAATTAAATAAGCAAAAATGAAATCAGTGATAAAACATTATTGTAAACAATAACTAAAAGCACAAATTATTACAAAGCAGGTCAAATGGTTCCAGCATTGCTGAACATTCGTCGAATGGAGTATTCTGTTAGGTATTTTTATTTAAAAAATAAAAGTTGATTGGGTCCTAGGTTTAACATTTGTGTGATAAATTGTGATAACATAAAAGGAAATAAAATTTTAAAAGGGTTTCAGTTTATTCAGTATTTTTTTGGGTTTTTTGAGTGAGTAAGTATCTTTGAGAGAGACTTGAATTTAAAAACAGAGTTTTTTCTTTTACTTTTAAACAGGAAATGAATTCCGTTTTTAGGCCTTTTTATTTTGGGGGTTTTTGCATAGCGTGAAAAGGACACGAGGAACAAAAAGGGGGGGATTGTGCCTTGTTTTAGGGTTTAAATTGTTCTGTTGGGGTTGGAAGGAATGTTTGGGGGGGAGGGTTAATTCAGGGGTTAAGTGTTCTTTTATGTAATAGGTAAATAAAATTTTGGATGTTTTGTATGGTGAGTGGTTGAGTGTTTTGAATATTGGTGGAGTGTGTTGCCTGTAGTGAGAATTTGTTATCATTCTAACTGCAGCCTTTTGTTGGGTAATTAGTGGTCTGAGATGGTTAATTGTTGTTGAGCCCCATGCACAAATTCCATAGGTGAGATAGGGGTAAATAAAAGAGTGATAAAGGGCCAGGAGGGCTGACTGTGGAACATAGTACCGTATCTTCGATAGTATGCCTACAGTCTTGGAGATTTTCTTAGAAATTTGTTGTATATGTGTATGAAATTTGAGTCTATTATCGAGGTGGATTCCTAGGAATTTTCCCTCTGTTAGCTTTGTGATAGGTGATCCGTTTATTGTTATGTTAAGAGGTACATCTGTAGCTCTGTTACCAAACTGGATGAAGTAGGTTTTGTCAATGTTTAGTGTAAGTTTGTTAGTCCTCATCCAGGTAGATATTTTCTGTAATTCGGTGTTTACAGTATTGGCTAGCGTGACTGGGCTCGGGTGAGAGAAGACGTATGTAGTGTCATCTGCAAAAAGTGTGGGTTTGAGTAATTGCGAAGATTTTTGAGAGAGGGTGTAAATTGGATATTGGCCTATAGTTATTCAACTCTGTTTGGTCTCCTCCTTTATGGATCGGGGTGACCCTTGCTATTTTGAGAACTGTAGGGAAGGTGGAGGATTCAATGGATTTGTTAAAGAGTGTTACAATGATTGGTGATAGTACTTGTGATGCTTTTTTGTATATAAAGGGTAGTAAGGTATTTAAATCTCCTGCCTTGTTTTTTAGTGCGTTGATAATAAGGGAGACTTCGTATGGGTTAGTCGGAGCTAGGAACAGTGTGTTCGGGTAGTTGCCAGTGAGGTAGTCATTTGGTGGGGTATCTGAGCTTGGGATTTTATTGGCAAGGTTTTTTTCTATAGTGGAGAAGAAATCATTGAGTCTGTTTGCTGTTTCTGTTGGTGGGAGTTGGGGTTCATCTGATTTTGCTAATTTTATTTCGCTATGTCGTGATATCCTTTTTGTTCCCAGAATTTCTGATAGGGTCTTCCAGGTCTTTTTTATATCACCTCGTAAGTTGGATAATCTGTTCTCATGATACAATTTTTTTGCCCTTCTTATCAGGCTGGTTAGGATTGACGAGTAACGTTTTGTTTGGTCTCTGGTTATGTGACCCATTCTGTACTGTTTTTCATATCGGTGTTTTGTATTTATGGATTTGAGAATGCCAGGGACTGTTCAGTCTCTTAGCTGTCATCTGTTTAGTTTTTTTAGGGCAGTGCTTGTTATAAAGGTATTGGGTCTTTTTTAGAAAATTATTAAAACATTCGTCAATATCTGTATAGATTTCTAGCTCAGTGTGCCAGTCAATGTTTGTTACTGCTGTTGTGAAGTTATTAATGGCTGCCTCATTGTGAAGTCTGAAGGTGACTTTAGTAGTGTCTTGGGGTATTTTACCAAGAGTTGTTATGAGGAAAGTAGGGTAGTGGTCTGTGGTATTATCTGTAATTATGCCTGATTTTAAAGGGGATATGGTGTTGGTCCAGATGTGGTCAAGTAGGGAATCACTAGTCTCTGTAACTCTTGTAGGTTTTGTTACTGTTGGTAGCAACATGCAGTTACTCATTGTGTTTGTGAATTCAGTAACGTGTGGGTCCTGGTCTTGCAGGAGATTTATATTGAAGTCACCTGAGAGTAGTAAGTGATCTTTGTTCATGCGTGCATCAGTTATCATACTTCCTAGGTTTTGACTAAATTGGCTAATGTTTGATTGTGGAACTCTGTAGATGTTTATCACTGTGAAAGGTTTTTGTAGGTATTTAGATTTGAATTTAGCTATTATATATTCCCCATGTTCATCCCTTGTGCAAGTATTAGTGATACATTCTAGTTAGTCTGAGTAGTATATAGCAGTGCCACCCCCTTGTTGGTCTGGCCTACAGTTGTGTATCGGGGACTCAGTGGTGCATTGTGGAAACTCCATCCTGGTAGTCCTTGTTCCCCATGCCTCGCAGTAAGAAGTACCATACTCCTCGCCGAAGTGGAGGTCTTCTGTTCCCAAGTGATAGTTCTAACAGTGAAGGAAGTGCCAGTGAAAGTGAATTCCATGGTTTTCAGGGTGTGACCGAAAGCAGTGCCCAGGATAACATAATTAGTGATGTAAACCCAGATGACCCTCAACCTTCCACTTCTGGTGCTGGGCTGTCTCATTCATATTCACCTGTACCACGACAAAAAAGGAAACTATTTCCCCATGTACAGGACTCGGATATGAGCAGTGAAAGTGATACAGGTCCACCATCACAAATCCGGCAATCAGTTATTCGGTTCCTTCAGTTATTCGGCACTAATTTTGGCTAGCATAATTTCAAATTTCCAGGGTCACCACACCAACCTGCTGGTACTGTTTGGTGGTGCTACTTGCTGCATAAGTCATTCCAATTTCTTTTTCTCCATTTATTGTTTTAACCTGCTTACTTTTAGCCATAGCCATGGTTCCAGTGAATAAAAGAAATGATTCTCATTATGTAAAGCACCTACACAGTACATTATCCATTAACCCTTCGAGGGTTTTGGTCGTACTAGTACGTCTTACGCGTAGGGGTTTTTGACGTACTAGTACGCATAAATTCTAGCACTGTCAAATCTCGCAGGAAAAGGCTGATAGGCCTAGATGTGAGAGAGTGGGTCTGTGTGGTGGGTGTGCGCAGTAGGAAAAAAATCTGGGACCCAGTGGTGCATTGTGGGAATGCCATCATAGTACGCAATGTCCACCATGCCCTGTGGTAAGAAGTTCCTCACTCCTCGGCGAATTGGGACACTTTTGTTCCCCAGTGACAGTTCTAATACAGATGGAAGTGACAGTGAAGATGAGTTTCAAAGTTCTGGTGAGGTTTCGACTGAAACTAATGGACCATAATATGGGTAATAGTGAGGAAAACCCAGACAACCCACAGCCTTCCACATCTGGTGCTGGGCCGTCTTGTTCACGTTCAGTTGTACCAGAATCAAAGAGGAAACTCCTATTTTCCCAAATCCCGGGACTCAGATTGTGAGAAAGTGTTGAATGTTAGTGATGAATGAACTACAAGCTCTTCAAACTGTTCAAGAAGGAGGAGGAGGAGGAGGAGGCAGAGGAGGAGGAGGAGGCAGAGGAGGAGGAGGCAGAGGAGGGGAGGAGGAGGAGGAGGAAGAAGAGGAGGAGGAGGAGGAGGAAGAAGAGGAGGAGGAAGAAGAAGAAGAATACGTAATAATAACAATAATACATAATAATAATAATACATAATAATAATAATAATAATAATACGTAATAATAATAATAATATGTAATAATAAATGTTTACCCATGACAGTAACAAGATAAGGGGAGATAACATCTGATAAGTGCTGACGTTTGATGAGGGTAAATGAGGGTGTAGCCCATACCAAAAGATTAGATGAACATCGCTCTCCCTTTGTTTTTGCTGGTATACTAACATTTCTGTCTGTCTGTCTGTCAAGCTCCCTGTCTATCTGTCTATTCGTATAGCTCTCTGTCTCAGAGAGCCACAAGACTGCGTCATCACTTTTACTCACATCTTCAAGCGGAGTACAACACTTTGTCTGGATTTCTTGGGTTATCCTAGGTAATTTATACTATGCATACTTGCATTTATGTGTACCTGTGAGACAGAGATAGACAGACAGATAGAAAAAGAGACAGATTAAAAGATATAGAATGAGGGAGAAAGATAATTAGATAGAATGGAGGGGAAGCAGCATCCGACCCCATTGTTTTGACAGGCGGGAGGGGGAGTGAGTAATGAGACAATATGTCACTTTGACAGCTGCCGACTCCTGGTAATTTACACTATGGAGGAGGAGGAGAAGGAGAAGGAGGAAGAGGAAGAAGAGGAGGAGGAGGAAGAGGAAGAGTAGGAGGAAGAAGGGAAGAAAGAGAGGAAGAGGAAGAGGAATAGTAGGAGGAAGATTAGGGGGAAAAGGAGGAAGAGGAAGAAGAGGAGGAAGAGTAGGAGGAAGAGTAGGAGGAAGAGGAGGAGGAGGAAGAGGAGGAGGAGGAGGAGGAGGGAGGAGGAGGAGGAGGAGGAGGAAGAGGAGGAGGAGGAGGAAGAGGAAGAGGAATAGTAGGAGGAAGATTAGGGGAAGAGGAGGAGAGAGGAAGAGTAGGAGGAAGAGGAAGAAGAGGAGAGGAGCAAGAGAGGAGGAGAGGAGAGAAGAGGAGGAGTAAGAAGAGGAAGAGGAAGAGTAGGAGGAAGAGGAAGAGGAGGAGGAGGAGGAAGAGTAGGGGGAAGAGGAAGAAGAGGAGAAGGATGAGGAAGAGGAGGAGGAGGAAGAAGAGGAGAAGGATGAGGAAGAGGAGGAGGAGGAAGAAGAGGAAGAAGATGATGTAATAATATTTTTCCCTTGAAACAAGAAAAAAAAAATCCACCCCATGACAGTGACAAGATAAGGGGAGATAACATCTGATAAGAGATGACTTTTGATGAGCCTAAACGAGGGTGGAACTGATAATAAAAGATTAGATGAACATCGCCCTCCCTTTGTTTCTGCTGGTACACTAACATTTCTGTCTGTCTATTTGTCTGTCAAGCTCCCTGTCTATCTGTCTATCTGTCTAGCTCTCTGTCTCAGAGAGCCACAAGACTGGTCATCACTTTTACTCACATCTTCAAGCGGAGTACAGCACTTTGTCTGGATTTCTTGGGTTGTCCTAGGTAATTTATACTATGTATACTTGTATTTATGTGTACCTGTGAGACAGAGATAGACAGACAGAAAGAGAGAGACAGATTGAAAGAGATAGAATGAGGGAGAAAGATAAAACACCATTGTGTATGACACCATGTTTCAATGAGTTCCACAAGCTAAAGAACTAATAGGAATATGTTCAGTGACTGTATATTTGTATATATATTATAGAACAATAGTAATAAACAATGTTTTGTATTGTTTGTTTTTGTAAACAAGTTTTGTAAACAATATATTGATAATTATGTTTGTGTGCTTATTGTGTTGTAAACAACGAGTGTATATATGTACATTGCACCTTACTTTGGTCTCATAGGCCACATGAGTTATGTGAAAAAATCAAATAGTGAAAAAAAACAACAAACCTTCAAATACAAGTAAATCAAAGTTTACCGGTGAGCGGCAGTCGCCGCTGTTGCCATACGGGGCTCATTTTCTGCAAACTTTACGCCTCCATATCTCCGTAAGTATTGATGGTAAAATTTTTTTATTTATCCTATAATGTTTAGAAAAAAAAACTATTTTTTCATAAGAAAAAATTATTTTTTTTTTTTTGAAATTTGGCCAACCCTGAAAACGAGTTTCGGAGAGGGCCTGTCGACCCTCAAAGGGTTAAAGATAAGGTGGCTTTGAAGCCACTATTGGTTGCCATGAGCTCAGTCTCATGAAGCAGGAGAATATGCTTTATTATTACACTAATATCAACACTACAGCTTATTTGCCTATCACAATTGATCTAATATACATAAGAAACAATATAAATAACATAAAACATGTTAAATACTCCAGAATGAATAATATTTGGCATAACACCAAGCAGTTCAACAAAGGTATGAAGAGGATATGGTATACAAATACCATTCTCCTATCCATGTCTTGGGGGCTTATATTAGAGAAAACGGAGTGTAGCACAGGGCTAACTGTGATATACACTTGTACTGCACCATAAACTTGAAACAAAAGAGTTATTTTCTCTCTTTAGATTATCACACATAGCAGCATATGTGTAGAGAACCTAGGATAACCCAAAAAAAAGTCAATGTGGCTTATTTTTAATAACTGGCTTGGGTTAGCCATATATGATTTTTGGTAAATATTCGATTCCCAGCCTGGGTAAAAACATTAGGCGTGTTTCTTTACACCTGTTGCCTATGTTTACCCATCAGTAAATGGGTACCTGGGTGTTAGCTGACTAGTGTGGGTGTTATCCTGGGACACTGACCTAATTTTCTTGAAATACTCTGCATAACAAGCGGTTTTCTATACAGTAGTATGTCACTGATGTCAGCTAGGCCTATATACCTTGTACATGCACATGTAGTAAATAAAGATATTATTATGATTATTATGATTATTATTATTATTATTAATTATTATTATTTTTATATTATTTTCTCAGTTGTTTGTTGGGTTATCTTATTCAAACTTGGACCCCCAGCTTACGATATTATTTCATTCCAGATGTATGTTCAGGTGCCAGTACTGACCGAATTTGTTCCCATAAGGAATATTGTGAATTAGATTAGTCCATTTCAGACCCCCAAACATACACATACAAACACACTTACATAAATAAACTTACATAATTGGTCGCATTGGGAGCTGATCGTAAACCGGGGGTCCACTGTAGTAACAAGGTTTGATTGGGTCACAGGTTGACATTTATGAGAAACACAAAGTGGAATACGGCCATTATGTACACTTGGGAACAATACCAATGAACTGGAATGCTTTCAGTTATTCTTCGATGAACCCCTGATGGAAATTGTTATCAGGGAATGCAACACATACTATGAGTACACCATGGCAAATATAATTCTTTCACCAAGGTCACAGTTACACCAGTGGAAGAACACAACTGTGGCAGAGATGTACCTGTTCTTTGCCACAATAATGCTTATGCCACATGTGTATAAGCACACTGTCACCACATACTGGTTGACGGAATGCCTGATTTCAACCCCAGGTTTTAGTGATGTTATACCAGTGAATTGATTTTTGATACTGTTACATATGCTACACTTCTCGGACAAAACAAGGCCTGACAGAAACGACAAGTTATATACGATCAGGAATGTGTTCGTGTACCTGAAACAAAAAGTGCTGCATGTATTTTTATCCTTTCAGGAAGCTTGCTATTGATGAGTCTGATTTTGTTCAAAGGCAGACTGTCGTTCAAGCAGTATATACCAAGCAAGAGGAAATGCTTTGGTATAAAGTTATTTGTACTGTGTGATTGCAAAAGTGGTCTGGTTTTGGATATACAGTGGAACCTTGACTTACGAGTGTCCCAATGTACGAGTTTTATGATATACGAGCAGTTCCTGGGTCGATTTTTTGCTCTGAGTTACGAGCCAACATTTGAGTTACGAGCCATCTCCCCCCCCCTTGCTTCCCCCTCAACCCAAAACCTGGACAATTCACTTGTTTATCTATGATTTCATGCTTTAATTCCATGGAAATCATTCTCTTTTTCTTCTCAGCACTGTCCTTTACACTTACTTTCTTAGAACTCATGCTCAGAAAAACGAAATTTGGACAAAAGACTGTCAAAAATGTAAGTAAAGCATGAGAGAACTGCTCCCACAGTGAGGTAAACAGTGCACTGAGTTGGTGACATTCGTTATTATAATAATAATGAGTAATTATTATTATTATTATTATGATTATTATTATTATTATTTATTTTTTTTTTATTATCACACTGGCCGATTCCCACCAAGGCAGGGTGGCCCGAAAAAGAAAAACTTTCACCATCATTCACTCCATCACTGTCTTGCCAGAAGGGTGCTTTACACTACAGTTTTTAAACTGCAACATTAACACCCCTCCTTCAGAGTGCAGGTACTGTACTTCCCATCTCCAGGACTCAAGTCCGGCCTGCCGGTTTCCCTGAACCCCTTCATAAATGTTACTTTGCTCACACTCCAACAGCACGTCAAGTATTAAAAACCATTTGTCTCCATTCACTCCTATCAAACACGCTCACGCATGCCTGCTGGAAGTCCAAGCCCCTCGCACACAAAACCTCCTTTACCCCCTCCCTCCAACCTTTCCTAGGCCGACCCCTAATCCGCCTTCCTTCCGCTACAGACTGATACACTCTTGAAGTCACTCTGTTTCACTCCATTCTCTCTACATGTCCGAACCACCTCAACAACCCTTCCTCAGCCCTCTGGACAACAGTTTTGGTAATCCCGCACCTCCTCCTAACTTCCAAACTACGAATTCTCTGCATAATATTCACACCACACATTGCCCTCAGACATGACATCTCCACTGCCTCCAGCCTTCTCCTCGCTGCAACATTCATCACCCATGCTTCACACCCATATAAGAGCATTGGTAAAACTATACTCTCATACATTCCCCTCTTTGCCTCCAAGGACAAAGTTCTTTGTCTCCACAGACTCCTAAGTGCACCACTCACCCTTTTCCCCTCATCAATTCTATGATTCACCTCATTTTTCATAGACCCATCCGCTGACACGTCAACTCCCAAATATCTGAATACATTCACCTCCTCCATACTCTCTCCCTCCAATCTGATATCCAATCTTTCATCACCTAATCTTTTTGTTATCCTCATAACCTTACTCTTTCCTGTATTTACTTTTAATTTTCTTCTTTTGCACACCCTACCAAATTCATCCACCAATCTCTGCAACTTCTCTTCAGAATCTCCCAAGAGCACAGTGTCATCAGCGAAGAGCAACTGTGGCAACTCCCACTTTATGTTTGATTTTTTATTTTTTAACTCCATGCCTCTTGCCAAGACCCTCGCATTTACTTCTTTTACAACCCCATCTATAAATATATTAAACAACCACAGTGACATCACACATCCATGTCTAAGGCCTACTTTTACTGGGAAATAATTTCCCTCTTTCCTACATACTCTAACTTGAGCCTCACTATCCTCGTAAAAACTCTTCACTGCTTTCAGTAACCTACCTCCTACACCATACACCTGCAACATCTGCCACATTGCCCCCCTATCCACCCTGTCATACACCTTTTCCAAATCCATAAATGCCACAAAGACCTCTTTAGCCTTATCTAAATACTGTTCACTTATATGTTTCACTGTAAACACCTGGTCCACACACCCCCTACCTTTCCTAAAGCCTCCTTGTTCATCTGCTATCCTATTCTCCGTCTTACTCTTAATTTTTCAATAATAACTCTACCATACACTTTACCAGGTATACTCAACAGACTTATCCCCTATAATTTTTTGCACTCTCTTTTGTCCCCTTTGCCTTTATACAAAGGAACTATGCATGCTCTCTGCCAATCCCTAGGTACCTTACCCTCTTCCATGCATTTATTAAATAATTGCACCAACCACTCCAAAACTATATCCCCACCTGCTTTTAACATTTCTATCTTTATCCCATCAATCCTGGCTGCCTTACCCCCTTTCATTTTACCTAATGCCTCATGAACTTCCCCCACACTCACAACTGGCTCTTCCTCACTCCTCCTTGCCCTATACACAAAATCACAGCATCCCTATCTTTATCAACATTTAACAATTCCTCAAAATATTCCCTCCATCTTCCCAATACCTCTAACTCTCCATTTAATAACTCTCCTCTCCTATTTTTAACTGACAAATCCATTTGTTCTCTAGGCTTCCTTAACTTGTTAATCTCACTCCAAAACTTTTTCTTATTTTCAACAAAATTTGTTGATAACATCTCACACACTCTCTCATTTGCTCTCATAAATTAGATTCACCTATTATAAATAGAACTACAGTGGACCCCCGCATAGCGATTTTAATCCGTGCAAGAGGGCTCATTGTTATGCGAAATGATCGGTATGCGAATGAATTTTTCCCATAAGAAATAATGGAAGTCAAATTAATCCGTGCAAGACACCCAAAAGTATGAAAAAATAAAATTTTTACCACATGAAATGTTAATTTTAATACACACAAACTGAAAAAGGCATGCACAATTACATGACACTTACTTTTATTGAAGATCTGGTGATGATTGATGGGATGGGAGGAGGAGAGAGAAAGTGTTAGTGTTTAGAAGGGGAATCCCCTTCCATTAAGACTTGAGGTGTCGAGTCCTTTTCTGGGGTTACTTCCCTTCTTCTTTTAATGCCACTAGGACCAGCTTCAGAGTCACTGGACTTCTTTCGCACAACATATCTGTCCATAGTGGCCTGTACCTCTCGTTCCTTTATGACTTCCCTAAAGTGTTTCACAACATTGTCAGTGTACAGGTTGCCAACACGGCTTGCAATAGCTGTGTGAGGGTGATTTTCATCCATGAAGGTTTGCACTTCAAGCCACTTTGCACAGATTTCCTTAATCTTTGTAGTAGGTAACTTCTTCAATTTCTCTCTCCCCTCCTCTGAACCAGTTTCCTCAGGTCTGGCCTCTTGCTGTTGAAGTTGATCTATCAGCTCATCAGTGGTTAGTTCATTGTCCTCCTCCACCAACTCTTCCACATCCTCCCCACTAACCTCCAACCCCAAGGACTTTCCCAATGCCACAATGGATTCCTCAACTGGCATAATCCTCTCAGGGTTAGCCTCAAACCCTTCAAAATCCCTTTTGTCTACACATTCTGGCCACAGTTTCTTCCAAGCAGAGTTCAAGGTCTTCTTAGTCACTCCCTCCCAAGCCTTACCTATAAGGTTTACACAATTGAGGATATTAAAGTGCTCTCTCCAAAACTCTCTTAGAGTCAGTTGAGTTTCTGAGGTCACTACAAAGCACCTTTCAAACAGAGCTTTTGTGTACAGTTTTTTGAAGTTTGCAATAACCTGCTGGTCCATGGGCTGCAGGAGAGGAGTGGTATTAGGAGGCAAAAAACTTCACCTTAATGAATTTCATGTCCCCATAAAGTCGCTCTGCCACGTCTGTAGGATGACCAGGGGCATTGTCTAACACCAGGAGGCACTTAAGTTCTAATTTCTTTTCAGTTAGGTAATCTTTCACATTGGGGGCAAATGCATGGTGTAACCAGTCATAGAAAAAGTCCCTAGTGACCCATGCCTTACTGTTTGCCCTCCACAGCACACACAAATTCTCCTTGAGGACATTCTTTTGCCTGAACGCTCTGGGAGTTTCAGAGTGATACGCCAATAAAGGCTTAACTTTGCATTCACCAGTAGCATTGGAACACATCAACAAAGTAAGCCTGTCTTTCATAGGCTTATGTCCTGGGAGTGCCTTTTCCTCCTGAGTAATGTAGGTCCTGCTTGGCATTTTCTTCCAAAACAGGCCTGTTTCGTCACAATTAAACACTTGTTCAGGTTTTAGTCCTTCAGCCTCTATGTACTCCTTGAATTCATGCACATATTTTTCAGCCGCTTTGTGGTCCGAACTGGCAGCCTCACCATGCCTTATCACACTATGTATGCCACTACGCTTCTTAAATCTCTCAAACCAACCTTTGCTGGCCTTAAATTCACTCACATCAGCACTAGTTGCAGGCATTTTTTTTAATTAAATCCTCATGCAACTTCCTAGCCTTTTCGCTTATGATCGCTTGAGAGACGCTATCTCCTGCTAGCTGTTTTTCATTTATCCACACCAATAAGAGTCTCTCAACATCTTCCATCACTTGCGATCTTTGTTTCGAAAACACAGTTAAACCTTTGGCAAGAACAGCTTCCTTGATTGCCTTTCTGGTGCCCACAATAGTAGCGATGGTTGATTGGGGTTTCTTGTACAACCTGGCCAGGTCGGCGATACGCACTCCACTTTCATACTTATCAATGATCTCTTTCTTCATCTCTATTGGAATTCTCACCCTTATTGCTGTAGGGTTGGCACTAGAAGCTTTCTTGGGGCCCATGGTCACTTATTTTCCAGAAAAAGCACCGAAAACACTGTAATAATACGAAATATTCCGATTGTATGCTTGGATGTTACCGCGGAGGCTGGCTGGTAAACAATGCCACCGGCGGCACATGTGAGGCTGGCTGAGGGGGCACATTGGACGCGTCTCGGACGAACAGCGGTGAGCGGGTTTTTAAGCGGTATGCGAGGCAAAATTTTAGCGATAAAATGTATCGGTATGCGGATTAAACGTTATGTGATGCCAACGGTATGCGGGGGTCCACTGTACTGTACAACTATGATAATTTCTTTAGTGATAAGTAGTCAGTAAGCCATTACGTTAAGTCAGCCCATAATGCCAAGGCATAATAGAGGCTCTCTTTGTACTGCAACCCATCACTGTAAAAATATAATCTCAATGTACTACTTGCGAAGAAGTAAATGAATTTGAATTTGAATTTGCTTTCTTGCTAATGACACTGCTTTTTGGGAGGTTCTGAAGATAAGTTGCAGAGGAAAGTGGATGAATTTGGGAGGGTATATAAAAGAAGGAAATTAAAGGTGAACACAGGAAAGAGCAAGGTGATGATGATAAAAAATTTAGGTAAAGAAAGACAGCATATGTCAGCAGATGGGCCTATGAAAGACAAGGTGAACTGATGAGGGGAAAAGGTTAGTAGTACTCTGAGGAGTCTGTGGAAACAAAGAATGTTATCTATGGAAGCAAAGAGGGAAATGTATGAAAGTACAGTAGTACAAATGCTCTTTTATGGGTGTGAAGAATGGGTGGTGCATGTTGCAACAAAGAGAAGGCGGGAGGCAGCGGAGATGTGTCTGAGGGCAATGTAGCTTGGAAATTAGAGGTGTAGGGTTACTAAAAGTATTATCCAGAGGGCTGAAGAGGGGTTACTGAGGTGGTTCAGACACTCAGAGAAGATGGAACAAAACAGAATGACTTGGAGGGCATATAAATATGTAGTGGAAGAAGGTGAGAAAAGGGTCATCCTAGGAAAGGTTGGAGGGAGGGAGTAAAGGAGGATTTGTTAGCGAGGGGCTTGGAATTCCAGCAAGCATGCGTTAGCATGTTAGATAGGAGCAAGTGGAGGTAAATGGTTTATATGACTTGACGTGCTGTTGGAGTGTGAGCAGAGTAACACTTATGAAGAGATTCAGGGAAACCGGCAAGCTGGACTCGAGTCCTGAAGGGGGAAAGTACAGTGCCTGCACTCTGAAGGAGGGGTGAAGATATATAGCAGTTTTTGAATTGAAGTGTAGGTGCACCTATGGCAAGACAGCGATGGAGTGAGTGATGATGAAAGTGTTTCTTTTTTTTCAGGTCAACCTGCCTTGGTAGGAAATGCCCAATGTGTTAAAAAAATGTACAGTACAGTAATACATTAATTTATACCAAATGACATCCAGCAACAATGTAAGATATGAATTATTATTGTAAATAACTTGTTTGTTCTTTTGAAGGTCTCAAAAACGTAACCCTATTTTTACCATATGTTCTTTAGTCGATATAAATATGATTTCTTCTAACACACTGATTTTCAAAAACAATCACCATGTTATTTCACTATTATACATATCAAAAAAAAGAAAAAGAAAATCACAAAGAAAATACACAAGGATATATATATAATTTAATATGGATTAACTGTTAGGTGTAATTCTTTGGCATAACTGCTGGGTATTTAAATAAAGTGAAAACAGTAACAATAACAGTGTGGGTCTTGTTTTAAGTGCAAAGTTAAAGACAAACAATTCATTAGGAAAATACCTGGATTAAATATGAACAAAAAATGAGGTGTTCACTGATTGATATGATACAAAATACATCACTGGATAAAAGCCAAAATGGAATCTTATGTTAACGTAAAATTTGTGCAGTACCCATTCAATGTGCTCCGGTGAATCAACTTTGGGAAGGTGTACAGTGGATGGAAGATAACTTGCTGATAAAATCTCCTGCATATCTGCTTCACACAATCCACTTTGCACACTATTAAAGCGAACAGAACAGTCTTTTCCAGAAAAATCTATCTCTTGAGAATGCAAAGCTTGATAAATCTTTGATCTTGCTGTTTCCTGAAAAATAAAACAAAATGAAGCTTTTTTACAAGAATCAGCAAGGCTTAATGGAAAAAAAGAGAAGCTAAAATTTCTGTACCTAAATTTTTAATGGCAAGCAGTAATTAAATATTTCATTTTATTTGAGGGCATTGAAATGAAAATGAAAATGTTTATTTCCTTGCAAAGCTTACAATGTGTGACTTACTTATTATAAAATATTAATTACAAAGAAGGCTTCTAGCATGCCTAGGCATTTTGGGCAGACTAATCCTAATTCTTATTCTATACTGACACAGATTACAGAGCAGTACATTAACCCTATGAGGGTCTGTGCCTTAGATCTACGGCTATATGTTGAGGGTCCAAACCGTAGATCTATGCCATGAGCTCAGCTCACTCTGATAAGCTGTGAGCGGTAAATTTAGGCCTAGATATGAGAGAATACATCTATGTGGTATGTGTGCACCACATAAAACAAATCCTGCAGCCCACAGTGCATAATCAGAGAAAAAAATCAGACCGTAATTTTCAATTAAAACAGCGACTTTGCAGTGTTTTTGTGTATGTTTTTCATAGTTGTATTTGCGATTTCTTGGTCTCATTTGATAGAATGGAAGATATATTACAGAAATAGAGATGATTTTGATTGGTTTTAATAATGGAAATGGGTTGAAACTGAGCTCAAAATAGCAGAAATTTTAAATTTTTGCCGACATTCAAGAGTAAACAAATGATCCCACACATCTAATACATGCCAGCTGGTGGGTCTAATAGAAGTTCACAAATGTGCTGATTTTATTTATACAATTACAGTATTACAGTACTGCATAACAGTAAATCTTCTATTTTTTGGTTTGAATAAAAATACATTATATGAATAAAAAATCAAAATGGAATTCATTTGTAAAGCCTGAAAACATAACTAATGAACAGAGGAAATGTTAGTTTAGTTCCAGGAATGCCTACATTGTTTATTCTGGACCCTATTTTGAAATTAGAATATTTTAAACTTTGCATTAAATTGGCCAAATTACCAATTTCCGGTCACTTTATTTTGTAGTTGAAACAGATGACTTGGCAATTTCTTTTGCTCAATCAATAGAATAGAAGTAATAATAGTGAAATAGCTAAGAATTTGGTCGACTGGAGTAATATAATTGGCCTAAAATGGGAGTCAAAGTCGGCAAAACTGCCGATGCGTAAATATCGCTGACACATCAAAATTTGCGAGAGCATAATTTCATCAATTTTCCATCAAATTTCGTACTTTTTGTTTTATTACCTTCAGAAAAAGATTCTCTACCATTTCATAAGAAAAAATAACAAAATTATTTTTTGAAAATTCTTGGACACTGATGCGCACTATGAAATTGGGCCTTTGGACCCTGAAAGGGTTAATATTATACATTATTGCATATTGATATAAAAGTTAGGTAATTGAAGTGATTAATGGGGTACAGGCCTCAAAATTATAATTGGAAAAATGGTGATATGTTCCTACTGAAGAAATTGGGACAAGAAATTGGTAAGACATCAAGAAATTTTGTGTGGATGGAGGAAATAAGGGTTGAACTCACACTTCACAGAGAAGTATAACCCATCTTTTTGTGTAGAACTAACTGGCCAGTGTAGGCTCTATATAGTAAGGCAGGTGTTGTGGGGTGATCTGCAGTAAGTGGCTTCCAGAGAAAAAAAACTGGCAAGTGTTAATTATTAAAAGATTACTTAAAAATGTTCAACACATGCTGGAATAATGTTGATATGTAATGGAACCCCCCCCCCCCCTCCATTCTTTTCAGTCAGTCCCTAAATTTGTATACAGTCCATGTTAAACTATTGTACCAGAGTTACTGGTTTTATTCAATATTAATGTATAATTTTAGGTCCAGGCTTTGTGAGTGCGGTTTGAGGGTTGTGGATATCGAAGGAGACACTTTCCGGTGACCTAAAGTGACTTCAATCCCACTTACCTCAGAGGTGCAACAGAAATTGGTAAGTAATATTTACCTTAGTTGTATCTTCACCCAAATTACTTGTATGAACATACAGTAGTATATCATCATTCACAATAGCAATAACTCATTCACAGCAGTTTTAACTCATTAACAACAGCCGTAATTCATTCACAAAAGTAATGAATCATTCACACCAATAATAACTCATTCACAACAGTAGTAACTCATCATTCACAACACTAATAACTCATTCACAATATTAATAACTCATTCACAGCAGTAGTAACTTGTCATTCACAACAGTAGTAACTCATCATTCACAATAGTAGTAACTCATCATTCACAATAGTAGTAACTCATCATTCACAACACTAATAACTCATTCACAATATTAGTAACTCATTCACAACAGTAGTAACTCATCATTCACAACAGTAGTAACTCATCATTCACAACAGTAGTAACTCATCATTCACAACACTAATAACTCATTCACAATATTAGTAACTCATTCACAACAGTAGTAACTCATCATTCACAATAGTAGTAACTCATCATTCACAACAGTAGTAACTCATCATTCACAACAGTAGCAACTCATCATTCACAACAGCAGTAACTCATCATTCACAATAGTAGCAGCTCATCATTCACAACAGCAGTAACTCATCATTCACAACAGCAGCAACTCATCATTCACAACAGTAGTAACTCATCATTCACAATAGTAGCAGCTCATCATTCACAACAGTAGCAACTCATCATTCGCAACAGCAGTAACTCATCAGATGGTTCAACATCCCCCCAATGAAAAGTAGGGGTGCCACTAGCATGATAAGAGACAACACAATAAGTGTCAGGGGCCCAAGACTGTACAACTGCCTCCCAGCATACATAAGGGGGATTACCAATAGACCCCTGGCTGTCTTCAAGCAGGCACTGGACAGGCACCTAAAGTCAGTACCTGACCAGCCAGGTTGTGGTTCGTACGTTGGATTATGTGCAGCAAGCAGTAACAGCCTGGCTGATCAGGCCCTGATCCACCATGAGGCCTGGTCACAGACTGGGCTGCTAGGGTGCTGACCCCCAGAACTCTCTTCAGGTATACTCAAGGAATACAGTAGTAACTCATCATTCACAACAGTAGTAACTCATCATTCACAACAGTAGTAACTCATCATTCACAACAGTAGTAACTCATCATTCACAACAGTAGTAATTCACCATTCACAACAGTAGTAATTCACCATTCACAACAGTAGTAATTCACCATTCACAACAGTAGTAACTCATCATTCACAACAGTAGTAACAATGCCCTCAACAAACCCTCCTCAGACTGCTGATGATGGTACCGCTTCTGGAAAAATCAGAAGGATGATTCCTCTGAAGTAACATCCAAGAACAACTCAAAGGAGATGACAGAGTTTTTTTGGTATACAGTTGAATTTACAAGTAAGAACATATGGCCTAAACATTTGCTAATGCAGATAAAATAAATTAAAGTAGTATTTATGCAAATATTTGGTATGCAATTTTATTTCACCAAAACAACTAATCGAATCTAAAACTTGCTAAAAAAATGGAAATGTACGTTTAACTTTTTGACATGATTAAGAGAAAGGGGCAGAGCCTTAAGTCATTATCCTACCATGGCTCATTTCAAAGCCAAGTCTGACTCCTTGGGATATGACCCACAAGTCATTAAACACCCAGGTCCCTGTTTACTTCTAGATGAAGGGGGGGGCACAAGGTGTAAGGAGACTTGCCCACACGTCTCAACCACTGAAAATCAAGTCCAGGTCTTTTTAGATGTGAGCAAAATGCCCTATTACTGAGCTGCAGGTTGTGTTTTTAGTTTCAAATGAATGTAGATGTATTCAGAAAGAAATTAAGGAACAAGAAAGATTCTAAGTACTCTACAAGCACATCTTGCTAAATATAAAGTGCAGCCCCCCCTCTCTTAGCAACGTTTACCGACACCTCGGATTTACGATGGGCTCTCTGACCAGTATTCATACCTAAATATTGTATATTAAGAGCTGATTTCCTCTATCCTGTTTATTTCAATATACAATACACTACTGTATAAACATTTAAAAATATACCAGAAATGTTATAAATGGTGCAAAGGTGACATTAAAACAATATCAAAAATGGTTGACACAAACTCACTACCATTATAGTATGCTCCTCACTTAGCGACAAATTTGTTTAACAATGTGGTCTTAAGAACAGAACTCCGTCCTTAAGTGAGGAGAGGCTGTAATCTTTTAATTTCATTTTTTGTTGTGCGTGAAATAATTCAGGTCTGCATAAAATTCTCATTATGATTGTAACCAGATTTAAACATGTAAATAGTTATTACCATTGTAACTTGTTCAGTTATCAAAACTTTGCAGCCCAGTCCCTGGACCCTTTATGTGCATCTGTAATCTTTTGACTACCACCCACAGGATGAGTATGGGGAGTATAATAAAGATATTAACTAAAATTAAACTAACTACTGTACAGTATTTCCATTTTTGGAATATCTGTTAATGGTCCAGAGAATTATCTGAAATAATAATAATTTAGAATTTTGTTATTCTCAGGTGCCAATTCTATCAGGAAATTCACAAGAGCTCACACAGTAAGCTATAACTGCAAAAAAAATGAAAAAGAAATACAACGAGTAGTTCATGCTCAAGAGTGGTATTATGATTATAAGGATTATAAGCTCTAGAAACGAGATGTACTTTCAACCGAGACATGAAAGCATAAATAAATTGCTGGGTCTTAACCCTTTCAGGGTCAAGAGGCCCTCTCCTAAGCTTGTTCTCAGGGTCGAAAATTTTTCAAAAAAAGTAAAAAATTTTTTTTTCTTATGAAATGATAGAGAATTTTTTCCCAATCATATTGACACCAACAGTATGAAATTTGATGGAAAACTTATGGAATTATGCTTTCGTGAAGTAAGCAGTCTCGACAATGTTTACGTATCGGTGATTTCACCCACTTTGAGCCCTATTTTCCGCCAATTCCAATGCACCAGTTGACAAAAATCATAGCTATTTCGTTAGAATTCCATTTGTTCAATCGAATGAGTACAAGAAACCAGCCAATTACCGATTTCAACTATCCAATAAAGTGGTCAGAATTTGGCTATTTTGCCAATTTCACACAAATTTCAAAAGATGCCAATTTCAAAATAGGGTCCAGAATGTGATGAATGGTTTGAAAAACCGACAAGTTGAAGATTGAGACACTTATGCAACATATGGGAATCTTTATTCAGGAAACGTTTCGCCACACATTGGCTTCATCGGTCCAATACAAAGCAGAAGGTGTAAGGAGAGGAGGAGTTTGAGGTAATCAGTCCCTCAGCCTGGAGTCGATGTGTTCAGTCCACATCGACATCGATGTGTTCAATCACATCGACTTCAGGCTGAGGGACTGATTACCTCAAACTCCTCCTCTCCTTACACCTTCTGCTTTGTATTGGACTGATGAAGCCACTGTGTGGCGAAATGTTTCCTGAATAAAGATTCCCATATGTTGCATAAGTGTCTCAATCTTCAACTTGTCGGTTTTTCAAACCATTCACCACAACTGTCAGACACTGCAGCATTATGGGATCTTGTTACAAAGAATTCTTCAACACTTGTCCAACCTTTGGACGAAGACCTACTTCGACTAGTGGATGGTACCACTATGACCCCGCCTCCTCCTGCTACGCCTCACCTGACTACAGTATATAAGCCACGTCTATGGCCCTATGCTGTACATTCTACAAGATTGATGGACTGAACACATCGACTCCAGGCTGAGGGACTGATTACCTCAAACTCCTCCTCTCCTTACACCTTCTGCTTTGCATTGGACTGATGAAGCCACTGTGTGGCGAAACGTTTCCTGAATAAAGATTCCCATCCCATATGTTGCATAAGTGTCTCAATCTTCAGGGTCCAGAATAAACAAGACAGACATTCCTGGCACTAAAATAAAATTTTCTCTGTTCATTAGTCACGTCCCCAGGCCCCTCTTACATTTCTTTTGCTTTCCACTTTGAACTTTTATTCTCACAAAAAATAGAAGATTTACTGTTATGCAAACTACTGCATTAGTGTAAAAATGGTATAAATAATATCATCACACTTGTGAAAGAATGTTAGACTCACCAGTTGACGTGTAATGGACGCATGGCATGATTTGTTTACTTTTGAACGTTGCTCAGTTTCAAGGTACTTTTCATTGTGAAACCAATCAAAATCATCTCAATTTCTGTAATATGTTTTCCATTCTATAAAAGACACCAAGAAAATGAGAATACAATCATAAATACCATACGAAAATACACTGTGAAGTCACTGTTTTAAACAAAACACACGGTAGGAGTTTTTTTTTTTTCCTCATTATGCAATGTGTACTGCAGGATTTTTTTATACTGTGCACACTGACCACACAGACCCATTCTTTCATATGTAGGCCTACCAGCTTTCTCTCACTAGATTTGAAGGCGCTAGAATTTACGCATACTAGTATGGCACCAACCCTGGCGTGCAAGCCATACTAGTATGACACCGACCCTGAAAGGGTTAAGAGACATCTGCAACCTAATAAACAATATAGAAGGTACTACATATGAAAACACTAAATCAGTCTGAAAGGGTCCACAGCAAATTGCAGAAACATTACTGAGCTTGATGTAACAAGGGGAAGAGCTATATGTACAGTGGTCCCTCGTTTTTCGTATTTAATCCGTTCCTGGAGGTGCTACTATTATCGAAATCTACGATTTTCGAATCAATTCGCCCCATAAGAAATAATGTAAATACGTACAATTAATCTGTTCCTGACACCCAGAAGTATCAACAACAATTTTTTTTACCTTGGAAATAAATGGTATAAAATACCGACACAATAGAAATATAAACACATATGCAGTATAATGTGATCCTTTATTGACAACGTTTCGCCCACACAGTGGGCTTTTTCAAGTCACAAACAGATCTACCTGGGGTGGAAGGTACACGAGTATTTATAGTCAGGTTCAGAATGCTGAGGTCAGGTGGAGAATGCTGCATCTGATGATGTACAGAGTGGGGTTATAGTCTAAAATATTGGGTAGCTTGGAAAGGAGATTGGATAAGTTTGTGAGCAGACCTTCTGCAGTGTTCTTCCATTCCTATGTTCTTATGTGGGATAGCGATGGAGAAGTTTCTTGGCAAGTGGTTCAGGTATGTAATAGAAGCCATTATTCTGGTTGAAGTTGTCGGATATAGAAATAAGTGATGATTCCAGGATTCTTCGGTACTGAGTGTTGTCTTCTGTGGCGATAAGTCTTGAGTTTCTGTAGTTTATCAAGTGGTTGTGTGAATTACAGTGTTGTACACAGGCATTCCTTGTATCGTCAGACCTGCTTGCGTATTGCTGTTCTGAAATACGTGTTTGGAGGTCCCTTGATGTTTTGCCCACGTATAATTTGTTGCAGCCATTACAAGGTATTATGTATACCCCTGCACAGGGTGGAAGCTTGTCCTGTCTATTACTGGTAATGTCCTTGATGGTCGTGGTTGTGGAGGTAGATACTTGGAATGAGGTATTGGAAAAGATGTTGGAAACGTGTTTGGTAATGGAGTTGGTGGAGAGGACTATGTATCTATTCTCGGCAGTGTCTTCTCTGGCTGTGCTGAAGATGTTTAATGCCCGTTGTCTGCAATCTCTGATGAAGTGACGAGGATAGTGGAATTTAGAAAATACAGTGGTCCCTCAATAATCGTCCGGCCTGAAAGTCGCCCATTTTGGAAATAGTCATGTTTTTTCGTCAAAATATTGGCTCAGAAATGGTCTGGTAACTCGCTAACAGTCCTTCGTCCCGGGCGCGTACTCACGCTCTGAGCTGCCTCGAGCCGCCTCGGCCTTTCCTTCCCAGCCAGTGTGCCATTGTTTACCAGTGAGCGATGGTCCCCTCACGTGCTCCAGCGAAATATTTCATAATATTCCATTTATTTTAGTGCTTGCAAGTTATTTAAGTGCTAAATAAGCTACCATGGCTCCAAAGAAAGCTCCTAGTGCCAAGCCTTTGGTAAAGAAGGTGAGAAATACGATTGAATTTAAGAAAAACATCATTGAACAATATGATAGTGGTGTATGTGTGGGCGAACTGGCCAGGATGAATAACAAATCCCGTACAACCATATCTTCCATCATAGCCAAGAAAAAGGAAATCAAGGACGCTGTTGTTGCAAAGGGGGTAAATATGCTGACAAAAAAGAGATCACCAGTACTCGAAGATGTTGAGAAGTTATTATTGGTGTGGATAAATGAGAAACAATTAGCAGGAGATACTCTTATGACTTCGATTATTTGTGAAAAGGCTAGGCAGTTGCATGACGATTTGGTAAAGAAATTGCCTGCAACTAGTGATGATGTGAGTGAATTTAAGGCCAGCAAAGGCTGGTTTGAGAGATTTAAGAAGCGTACTGGCATACACAGTGTGGTAAGGCATGGTGAGGCTGCCAGTTCGGACCACAAGGCGGCTGAAAATATGTGCATGAATTCCAGGAGTACATAAACAGTGAAGGACTGAAACCTGAACAAGTGTTCAATTGTGATGAAACAGGCCTCTTTTGGAAGAAAATGCCAAAGAGGACCTACATTACTCAGGAAGAAAAGGCGCTGTCAGGACACAAGCCTATGAAAGACAGGCTGACGCTAATGTTCTGTGCTAATGCTAGTGGGGATTTCAAAGTGAAGCTGTTACTAGTGAACCATTCTGAAAATCCCAGAGTGTTCAAGAAAAACAATGTTATGAAGAGTAAATTGTGTGTTTTGGAAATCTAATAGTAAGGCATGGGTCATGAGGGAATTTTTTGTAGAGTGGTTCAATGAAGTGTTTGGCCCTAGTGTGAAGAATTACCTCGTGGAATAGAATTGGATCTCAAGTGCCTCCTATTAATGGACAATGCACCTGCTCATCCTCCAAACTTGGATGACCTAATTCTGAAGGAGTTTGGGTTCATCAGAGTTAAGTTCTTGCCCCCGAATACCACTCCTCTCCTCCAGCCCATGGACCAGCAGGTCATTGCAAACTTTAAAAAACTCTACACCAAAGCAATGTTGGAAAGGTGCTTGAATGTGACCTCAGACACTCACTTGACCCTACGAGATTTTTGGAAAGAACATTTCAGTATTCTCCATTGCGTAAGCCTTATAGGTAAGGCTTGGGAGGGAGTGACTACCAGGACTTTGAACTCTGTTTGGAGAAAATTGTGGCCAGATTGTGTCCACAAGAGGGATTTTGAAGGGTTTGGGGCTGACCCTGATGAGCCTATGTCAGTTGTTAAATCCATTGTGGCACTGGGGAGTTCCATGGGGATGGATGTGAGTTTGGAGGATGTGGAAGAGTTGGTGGAGGACCACAACGAAGAGCTAACCACTGAGGAGCTGCAAGAGCTTCAGCAGGAAGAGCAACAGATCGCAGCTCAGAATCTTGCTGCAGAGAAGGAGGAAGAGAGAAGGAGGAAGAGAGATGGAGGAAGGTGCCTTCTTCAGAAATTAAGGAGATTTTTGAAATGTGGGGTAGGATGGAAAGATTTATGGAGAAACATCACCCAGAGAAGGATGTTGCAAGCCATATTGGCAACTTGTACAGCGACAGAGTCTTGGCCCATTTTAGGGAAGTTTTAAAGAGACGCCAGAAACAGAGCTCTCTGGGCAGTTTTTTTTGCGAGACAGGACTCCAGTGACTCTCAAGGTGGTCCTAAAGACATTAAGAAACAGAGAAGAGAAGTAACCCCAGAAAAGCAATTGATACCCGAGGTGCTGATGGAAGGGGATTCCCCTTCCAAACAGTAATTCATCCAATCAGTCGCCTTCTCCTGTCTTCCATACACAAAGAAGAATCGCCAATAAAGGTAAGTGTTATTCTGTTAATGTTTAATTCATCATGTGCCACTGTACTGTTCATGTACTACATCTATATTTCATGTAAAAAATTTTTTGTTTTAATACTTCTGGGTGTCAGGAACGGATTAATTGAATTTGCATTATTTCTTATGGGAAAAATTGATTCGTAAATCGTCCATTTCGATAATAGTCCCACTTCCAGAAACGGATTATGGACGATTATTGAGGGACCACTGTACTTGTTCAATTATAGTGCATTCTTCCTCAAGAAACTCATTGCTGCAGGTTCTGAGTGCACGCAGGAAGAAGCCTATAATTACACCACGTTTAGTTTTGGTGTCGTGGTGAGAGTAGAAGTGGAGAAGATCGTTTTGGTTGGAGGGTTTTCGATAGACTTTAAAACGAAGTTCGTGGTCAGCTTTGCAGAGAAGAACATCAAGGAAAGGAAGAGTGTTGTCGACTTCTTCTTCAAGTGTGAACTGGATTGAAGGCTCGACCTGGTTGAGCTTGTCTTGGAGAGCTTGAATGTTGAAGCGTCTAGGAGTTATGAGGAGAATGTCGTCAACACAACGGAGCCAGGTGACAGACGAAGGAATAATGGTAGAGAAACGTTCGGCTTCTAGATGTTCCATGTATAGGTACGCCAGGACCGCACTGAGTGGTTATGTATTAATTTAGTCATCCTACGCTGAATGTTTTCTAACGAATTTATGTCCATTCTGTAATATGGAGACCAGAATTGAGCTGCATAATCTAGGTGAGGCCTTACTAATGATGTAAAAAGCTGCAGTATGACCTCTGGACTTCTGTTGCTTACACTCCTTGATATAAATCCCAGTAATCTATTTGCCTTATTACGTACGCTTAGGCATTGCTGTCTTGGTTTAAGGTTGCTGCTCACCATAATCCCCAAGTCCTTTTTGCAATCTGTATGGCTAAGTTCTACATCATTTAACTTATAAGTGCTAGGGTTATGGACACTCCCGAGCTTCAGAACCTTGCATTTATCTACATTGAACTGCATCTGCCACTTTTCTGACCAAGAATAGAGTTTGTTTAAATCCTCCTGAAGTTCCACAACATCTACGTTTGAATCAATTATCCTACCTATCTTTGTCTCATCGGCGAATTTGCTAATATCACTAGTAATTCCCTCATCAAGATCATTGATATATATTATAAACAACAACAGGCCCAAGACTGATCCCTGTGGAACGCCACTTGTTACAGATCCCCACTCAGATTTAACCCCATTTATGGACACTCTCTGCTTCCTGTCTGTGAGCCATGACTTGATCCACGAGAGCACTTTTCCCCCAATGCCATGAGCTGCCACTTTCTTTAACATTCTATGGTGCGGAACTCTATCAAAAGCCTTACTAAAATCTAAGTAAATAATATCAAATTCTTTACTGAAGAAAGTTAATATATTAGTTAGACAAGACCGGCCTCTTGTGAATCCATGCTGAGTATCATTAATCAAGCTATGCTTATCGAGATGGCTTCTTATCATCTCAGCTATAATTGACTCTAGTAATTTGCCTACAATTGAGGTCAGGCTTATTGGGCGGTAATTTGACGGTAACGACTTGTCCCGTTTTAAAAATAGGAATTACATTAGCCATCTTCCACATATCAGACACTACACCTGTTTGAAGAGATAAATTAAAAATATTAGTTAATGGTTCACAGAGTTCCATTTTGCATTCCTTAAGAACCCTTGAAAAAACCTCATCAGGACCCGGCGACTTATTTTGCTTCAGTCTGTCTATCTGCTTCACAACCATTTCACTAGTGACTGTGATGTTACATAATTTATCTTCTTCTAGCCCACTATAAAAATTAATTACTGGAATGTTGTTAGTGTCTTCCTGTGTAAAAACCGAGAGAAAATAATTATTTAAAAATCAAGCACATTTCATTCTCTTTGTCAGTAAGATGCCCATAGTTATTTTTAAGGGGACCTATCTTATCTCTAACTTTTGTTTTATAGACCTGGAAAAAACTTTTTGGGTTAGTTTCAGAATCCATAGCAACTTTAATTTCATAGTCCCTTTTAGCTTTTCTTATCCCCTTTTTAATGTCCCTCTTAATGTCAATATACTGATTCATAAGATGACCCTCACCTCTTTTGATATGCCTATAAATTCCTTTCTTATGCCCTAGTAGATATTTCAGCCTATTATTCATCCATTTTGGGTCATTTCTATTTGATCTAATTTCTTTATACGGGATAAACGTTCTTTGAGCAGCATGTATAGTGTTAAGAAAACTGTCATATTGATAGCTCTCTTCGTTACCCCAGTCAGCAGATGATAAGTGTTCTCTAAGCCCATCATAATCTGCTAAGCGAAAATCTGGGACTGTTACTGAGTTATCACTACTAACGTACTTCCATTCAATGCTAAATGTAATTGATTTGTGGTCGCTTGCACCCAGTTCCTCTGAAATTTCTAAATTATTAACAAGGGATTCATTGTTTGCCAGAACTAAGTCAAGCAGGTTATTTCCCCTTGTAGGTTCTGTCACAAACTGCTTCAAAAAACAATCCTGAACTACTTCTAAGAAGTCGTATGATTCTAAATTCCCAGTCAAGAAATTCCAATCAATATGACTAAAGTTAAAGTCTCCTAGAATTACTACATTATCGTGCCTTGTGGCCTTAACAATTTCCTCCCATAGTAGTCTTCCTTGGTCCCTATCTAAGTTTGGGGGACGGTATATCACTCCTAAAATCAGTTTTTCATGCCCCTCTGAAAATTCTATCCAAACGGACTCTGTATGTGTTACTTCAGACTTAATACCCGTTTTTATGCAACAGTTCAAGCGGTCTCGGACATACAATGCCCCCCACCCCCCCTTCCCGATACTTCTAACTACTTGGAACAATTTAAAACCCTGAATGTGACATTCCGCAGGCATGTCTCGACATTTTGAATTAAACCACGTCTCAGTTATGGCAAATACATCAATGTTACCTGCACTAGCAACTAATCTCAACTCGCCCATCTTATTCCTAGCACTACGGCTATTCGCATAGTAAACATTGAAAGACTCTCCTTTCTCTTTACCATTCTTGCTCATTTCTGTTTTTCTACTAAACCTATTACTGTAATAATGTTGGTAGAATTATCGACAATATGTAAAGTAAAAGGACACAAGTGCAACTAATGTGACATTTTATTGTGGCAACGTTTCGCTCTGCAGGAGCTTTGTCAAGCCGATACGAAGCTCCTGGAGAGCGAAACGTTGCCACAATAAAATGTCACATTAGTTGCACTTGTGTCCTTTTACTAAACCTATTACTGTCCTTATCACCCAGTGTCACTGGCTTTTCAATATCTACCTCGTTCTGCTTATTACTAGTTCCCCTAGAACTCATAATATTACTACACTGGGACTTCACTGTTTTCCTGCCAAAACCCATACCACTAACTATTCCTAGTTTAAAGTCCTAACAGCTCCCTCCACTGCAGCTGCCAGTGCCCCCACCCCAGACCTAGATAAGTGAACCCCATCCCTGGCATACATGTCATTTCTGCCATAGAAGAGGTCCCAGTTGTCAATGAATGTTACTGCATTTTCCTTACAGTATTTGTCCAGCCAGCAATTGACACCAATTGCCCTGGACAACCATTCATTTCCAACTCCTCTCCTTGGCAAAATACCACATATGACAGGGTTCCCACCCTTCCTCCTAATTATTTCTATTGCTGACCTATACCTGCTAATCAGGTCTTCACTCCTACGTCTGCAAAGATCGTTGCCTCCAGCACTGAGACAGATAATAGGATTGCTCCCATTACCTCTCACGATGTCATCCAGACGGCTAACAATATCCTCCATCCCAGCCCCAGGAAAGCAAACCCTCTGTCTCCTACTCCTGTCCTTCAAGCAGAACGCCCTATCCATATACCTAACTTGGCTATCCCCAACAACAACATTCTTACCTTCCATTGGTGTCGTTCGTCGTGACGTTCCCAGTAGTCGACTCACATTCGTCGGGTAGCACTGAGAATGTATTAGATGTTTCCACAACAGTTTCTACGTTTCTACCTTTCCATTCGTCTTCTTGATCGTCAACTTCGTTCCATGCTGTCCAGCCACTGACCAGTTTCCCTTCTTGACCTGAGGACTCAAAACAGGAGGACTACTACGAATCTTCTCGGTCAGTCGCCGAATCTCCATCTTCGCCATCCTCAATTCTTCCTTAAGCTGTTGGTAAAGTTGCTCGATGGAGGGCATCTTGCTTTAATCCGTAGAGAGCGCACAAACAGGTCTTCACAGAGCTAAGTACACGTCACCAATGGGCAAGTCCTTTTCCAGGGTTACTTCCCTTCTTCTTTTAATGCCACTAGGACCAGCTTGAGAGTCACTAGACCTCTGTCGCACAACATATCTGTCCATAGAGGCCTGTACCTCTCGTTCCTTAATGACATTCCTAAAGTGTTTCACAACATTGTCAGTGTAATAGTCACCAGCATGGCTTGTAATAGCTGTGTGAGGGTGATTTTCATCAAAAAAGGTTTGCACTTCAAGCCACATTGCACACATTTCCTTAATCTTTGAAGTAGGCAACTTCCTCAATTTCTCTATCCCCTCCTCTGAAGCAGTTTCCTCAGGTGTGGCCTCTTGCTGTTTAAGATGATCTAGCAGCTCATCAGTGGTTAGTTCTTCATTGTCCTCCTCCACCAACTCTTCCACATCCTCCCCACTAACCTCCAACCCCAAGGACTTTCCCAATGCCACAATGGATCCTCAACTGGCATAGGATTCCCAGGGTTAGCCTCAAATCCTTCAAAATCCCTTTTGTCTACACATTCTGGCCACAGTTTCTTCCAAGCAGAGTTCAAGGTCCTCTTAGTCACTTCCTCCCAAGCCTTACCTATAAGGTTTACACAATTGAGGATGCTAAAGTGATCCTTCCAAAACTCCTTTAGAGTCAATAGAGTATCTGTGGTCACTTCAAAGCACCTTTCAAACACAGCTTTTGTGTACAGTTTCTTGAAGTTGGAAATGACCTGCTGGTCCATGGGCTGCAGGAGAGGAGTGGTATTAGGAGGCAAAAACTTGACCTTAATGAAGCTCATGTCCCCACAAAGTCGCTCTGCCAAGTCTGTAGGATGCCCAGGGGTATTGTCTAACACCAGGAGGCACTTAAGGTCTAATTTCTTTTCAATTAGGTAATTTTTCACAGTGGGGGCAAATGCATGGTGTAACCAGTCATAGAAAAAGTCCCTAGTGACCCATGCCTTACTGTTTGCCCTCCACAGCACACACAAATTAGCCTTGAGGACATTGTTTTTCCTGAACACTCTGGGAGTTTCAGAGTGATACACCAATAAAGGTTTCACTTTGCAATCACCACTAGCATTGGCACACACCAACAGAGTAAGCCTGTCTTTCATTGGCTTATGTCCTGGGAGTGCATTTTCCTCCTGAGTAATGTAGGTCCTGTTTGGCATTTTCTTCCAAAACAGGCCTGTTTCGTCACAATTAAACACTTGTTCAGGTTTCAGTACTTCACTGTCTATGTACTCCTTGAATTCCTGCACATATTTTTCAGCCGCTTTGTGGTCTGAACTGGCAGCCTCACAATGCCTTATCACACTATGTAAGCCACTACAATTCTTAAATCTCTCAAACCAACCTTTGCTGGCCTTAAATTCACTCACATCATCACTAGTTTCAGGCATTTTTCTAATTAAATCATCATGCAACTTCCTAGCTTTTTCACATATGATCGCTTGAGAGATGCTATCTCCTGCTATCTGTTTTTCGTTTATCCACACCAATAGCAGTCTCTCAACATCTTCTATCACTTGCGATCTCTGTTTCGAAAACAAAGTTGCACCTTTGGCAAGAACAGCTTCCTTGATTGCCATTTTCCTGGCCACAATAGTAGCGATGGTTGATTGGGGTTTTGTGTACAACCTGGCCAGCTCGGAGACACGCACTCCACTTTCATACTTAGCAATGATCTCTTTCTTCATATCCATAGTAATTCTCACTCTTTTTGCTGTAGGGTTGGCACTAGAAGCTTTCTTGGGGCCCATGGTGACTTATTTTGCAGGTGCAATCACTAAAAAGGCTGTGATAATATGAAATGTTCCGACTGTATGCTTGGAAGCTACCACGGTGGTTGGCTTGTAAACACTGGCACCCACGGAACAAGTGAGGCGGGCTCAGGCCACACATGGACGCGTCTCGAACGAATCGCTGTTGAGCGAGTTTTTTAGCGCTAGGAGGATTTAACGTTATGCAATGCGTTCGTTAGGCGAGGGTCCACTGTACTCTAGAATGAATAAAATAAGTCATTATGTATGTCACGAGGTGTTGTGTTGTGTTGTTGTTGGGTGTATAATGGCCACTGTGAGTAAGCCGTCCATAATGGTGGTGAAGCAGCAGCTGAGGCGGTGGTGTTTTCTGTAGCCCTATATAACTCCAACAACACTGGAGGAGTTAGTAGAATCGCTGAATCACTGAAGAAGACACCCTCTACCACCATCACTACCACCTTATACCATTATTACAACTGCTACCACCATCACTACCACCCTCTACCACTATCAACCACTATCACAACTGCTTCCACTCTACCACCACCACCTTCATATTTTTCTGCAAACTTTTTCTTAAATTATATGTGTTTCTCACATTCTTTACCAAAGGGCTGGCACTAGAAGCTTTCTTTGGAGCCATGGTGACTTATTTAGCAGTTGCAAACAATAAAACGAATGGAATATTATGAAATGTATCGTATGAACTTGTGGGATCATCCTCACTCACTGATAAACAATGGCACATTGGCTGGGAATAGAGTGTGAGGCGGCTCGGGGCTGTGTGTACCTGTCCTGGACGAACTACTATTCGCGAGTCAATCTACGATTAGCGAGCCCATGTTTATACAAAAATATCGCTATGTTTTCCGAAATCTACGACTCTCAAGCCCTACGATTATCGAGGGACCACTGTATAATGAATGTAAATAGAAGAATGTAAGATTTAACTGTCTTCTTACTTGTTTATAAGGCAGAAAGTACCCACAATCCTGACATAATGCAAAATATATAACAGGTAAATACTTCAACCATATGGAAACAAATGGTATAAAATACCAACACAATGGAAATATAAACACATATGCAGTATAATGTGATCCTTTATTGACAATGTTTCGCCACACAGTGGCTTCATCAGTCAAAACCATTCATCACATCTGTCAGACACTGCAACATCATGGGATCTTGGTACGAAGACTTCAACACTTGCCCAACCTTTAGACGATGACCTACTTACACTAGTGGCAGGTCCCACTGTGATCCTGCCTCCTCCTGCTTCAACTCATCTGACTGCAGTATATAAGCCACCCCTCTGGCCCTATGCTCCACTTCCTACAAGAGTGATGGACTGAACACATCGATTCCAGGTTGAGGGACTGATTACCTCAAACTTCTCCTCTCCTTACCCATCTCTACTTTGTATTGGACTGATGAAGCCACTGTGTGGCAAAACGTTTCTTCAATAAAGATTCCCACGTGTTGCGTGTCTCAATTCTTCAACTTGTCGGTTTTCAAAACCATTCATCACAAACAGATCTACCTGGGGTGGAAGGTACACGAGTATTTATAGTCAGGTTCAGAATGCTGAGGTCAGGTGGAGAATGCTGCATCTGATGATGTACCAAGTGGGGTTATAGAGTCTAAAATCTTGGGTAGCTTGGAAGGGAGATTGGATAAGTTTGTGAGTAGACCTTCTGCAGTGTTCTTCCATTCCTATGCTCTGACCATGAACTTCGTTTTAAAGTCTATCGAAAACCCACCAATCAAAACGATCTTCTCCACTTCTACTCTCACCATGACACCAAAACTAAACGTGGTGTAATTATAGGCTTCTTCCTGCGTGCACTCAGAATCTGCAGCAGTGAGTTTCTTGAGGAAGAATGCACTATAATTGAACAAGTATTTTCTAAACTCCACTATCCTCGTCACTTCATTAGAGACTGCAGACAACGGGCATTAAACATCTTCAACACACCCAGAGAAGACACTGCCGAGAAGAGATACATAGTCCTCCCCACCAACTCCATTGCCAAACACGTTTCCAACATCTTTTCCAATACCTCATTCCAAGTATCTACCTCCACAACCACGACCATCAAGGACATTACCAGTGATAGACAGGACAAGCTTCCATCCTCTGCAGGGGTATACATAATCCCTTGTAATGACTGCAGCAAATTATACGTGGGCGAAACATCAAGGGACCTCCAAACACGTATTTCAGAACACCAATACGCAAGCAGGTCTGACGATACAAGGAATGCCTGTGTACAACACCGTAATTCACACAACCATTTAATAAACTACAGAAACTCCAGACTTATCACCACAGAAGACAACACTCAATACCGAAGAATCCTGGAATCATCGCTTATCTCTTATCGCTTATCGCTTATCCGACAACTTCAACCAGAATAATGGCTTCTATAACATAGCTGAACCACTTGCCAAGAAACTTCTTCATCACTATCCCACATAATAGCAAAGGAATGGAAGAACACTGCAGAAGGTCTACTCACAAACTTATCCAATCTCCCTTCCAAGCTACCCAAGATTTTAGACTCTATAACCCCACTCAGTACATCATCAGATGCAGCATTCTCCACCTGCCCTCAGCATTCTGAACCTGACTATAAATACTCGCATACCTTCCAACCCAGGTAGATCTGTTTGTGACTTGAAAAAGCCCACTGTGTGGGCGAAACGTTGTCAATAAAGGATCACATTATACTGCATATGTGTTTATATTTCCACTTTAACCATATGACAGGAGAGTTGTATCTTCCTGACTGTATTCTACTAACCTTTTGGGATAAAGCAACACCATCTTCACAGTCCATCACAATACAGTCTGCTGCAAGGCTGGGAATTTTTTTTAATTTTCTGTCATCACTGCCAGGAACATAGAGAACTGCTCTTCTTGGTATGTATCGTTTGGGATCTGTGGCCTGAAAGAAGAAATCATAAGTAGACAGCAACCACCCAGGGAAGTACTACCGTCCTGCCAGATGACTGTGAAACAAAAACCTGTAACTGTTTTGCATGATGGTAGGATTGCTGGTTTCTTTTTCTGTCTCATAAACACGCTAAGATAACAGGGATATCTTGCTACTCCTACTTACACTTTGGTCACACTTCACAGACACGCACATGCTTTAATAAATCATACTCTAGGTTTTTTCCTTTTTTAAATAGCTTTTGTTTTTTTTTATTTCTTCTTTTGCCCATGGGGAGTAGAAAAAAAACTTTCCTCCGTAAGCCACGTTCGTAGAGGCACTAAAATGCCGGGGAGCAATGGGCTAGTAACCCCTTCTCCTGTATAAATTCTAAAAAAGAAAAAGAAAAATTTAAAAAAAAAACGGGGTTGCTTAAATGTGCGGGGAAAGGTTGCGGATGACAAGAAACAGATATTGCTGAGTTATGAAGAAAAGAAGTTGGTGCCCGGGCCCCAACGAAAAAAAGCTGAAGGGGGGGGAGAGTTTTCAGGGGGGGGAAAAAAAAGGGATTAAATCGGAGTATCGGAATTAAGAAAGGGGAAGGGTAGCAGTAATTTTAAAATGATCGTTTGGAAGGAAAAAGAGAATATGAATGTGTAAATTCAAGAATTATGTGGATTAAAGTAAAGGTTTTGGATGCGGAAGGGGGTATAAAAAGCGTGTATCCCGGAGAAGAGGGAATGCAGAGGAGAGAGAGAGTTTTTGGGGAATTTAAGGAATGAAGGAGCCTTTGAACCAAGTGAGAGAGTAATGGTAGGGGACTTGAATGCTAAAGTAGGAAAACTTTTAGAGAGGGGGTGGGAGGTAAGTTTGGGGGGCCGGGGTAAATGATAAGGGAGCCCTTTGATTTAACTTTGTATAAAAGGGGTTTTTAGTTAATAATACATTTTTAAGAAAAAGAGGATAAATAAGTATACACATATGTGTGGGCGAAAAGACTGTTAGTTTGTTGATTTTGTTATTGTAGATAAAAGACTGTTGGTAGACTTTAGATTACAGTTTAAATGAGGGGGCCACAGAAAATTCGATCCCTTTCTAGTTGTAGCTACACTGAGAGTAAAGGTAGAGGGGGTCAAGGAGAATAGAAGCATCAGGGAAAGAGAGGTGAAGGTTTTTAAAAATAAAAGAGGAGCAGTTAGGTAAGATATAAAAGCTATTTGGGGGATGATGGGCTAATGAGAGCAAAACAATGGGTCGAAGAGGATGGGGTGGTTTAAAAATGAGGGAGATGTTCAGCAGAATTTTTTTGGGGTTTCGAAAAATGGGTGCAGGGGGGAAAGGAGCGATTTGGGGGAATGATGATGTAAAGGATAGTAAGGGGAAAAAGTTACATTGAGAATTTTTTTCAAATTTTTGAAGTGATGCAAAGGGGGGAAGAGTATATGGGGGAAAAGAGAGAAGTTAAGAGGGGGTGGGAAAAAGTAAAAAGAGAGCAAAGAAGAGTGGGTGAGATGTTCAACAAATTTTTCGTTGAAAATAAAAAAAAGTTTTGGAGTGGATTAACAATTAAGAAAGCCCAGAGAACAAATGGATTTGTAGTTAAAAATAGGAGAGGAGAGTTATTAAATGGAGAGTTAGAGGTATTGGGAAGATGGAAGGAATATTTGAGGAATTGTTAAATGTTGATGAAGATAGGGAAGCTGTGATTTCGTGTATAGGGCAAGGAGGAATAACATCTTGTAGGAGTGAGGAAGAGCCAGTTGTGAGTGTGGGGGAAGTTCGTGAGGCAGTAGGTAAAATGAAAGGGGGTAAGGCAGCCGGGATTGATGGGATAAAGATAGAAATGTTAAAAGCAGGTGGGGATATAGTTTTGGAGTGGTTGGTGCAATTATTTAATAAATGTATGGAAGAGGGTAAGGTACCTAGGGATTGGCAGAGAGCATGCATAGTTCCTTTGTATAAAGGCAAAGGGGATAAAAGAGAGTGCAAAAATTATAGGGGGATAAGTCTGTTGAGTGTACCTGGTAAAGTGTATGGTAGAGTTATAATTGAAAGAATTAAGAGTAAGACGGAGAATAGGATAGCAGATGAACAAGGAGGCTTTAGGAAAGGTAGGGGGTGTGTGGACCAGGTGTTTACAGTGAAACATATAAGTGAACAGTATTTAGATAAGGCTAAAGAGGTCTTTGTGGCATTTATGGATTTGGAAAAGGCGTATGACAGGGTGGATAGGGGGGCAATGTGGCAGATGTTGCAAGTGTATGGTGTAGGAGGTAGGTTACTGAAAGCAGTGAAGAGTTTTTACGAGGATAGTGAGGCTCAAGTTAGAGTATGTAGGAAAGAAGGAAATTTTTTCCCAGTAAAAGTAGGCCTTAGACAAGGATGTGTGATGTCACCGTGGTTGTTTAATATATTTATAGATGGGGTTGTAAGAGAAGTAAATGCGAGGGTCTTGGCAAGAGGCGTGGAGTTAAAAGATAAAGAATCACACACAAAGTGGGAGTTGTCACAGCTGCTCTTTGCTGATGACACTGTGCTCTTGGGAGATTCTGAAGAGAAGTTGCAGAGATTGGTGGATGAATTTGGTAGGGTGTGCAAAAGAAGAAAATTAAAGGTGAATACAGGAAAGAGTAAGGTTATGAGGATAACAAAAAGATTAGGTGATGAAAGATTGAATATCAGATTGGAGGGAGAGAGTATGGAGGAGGTGAACGTATTCAGATATTTGGGAGTGGACGTGTCAGCGGATGGGTCTATGAAAGATGAGGTGAATCATAGAATTGATGAGGGAAAAAGAGTGAGTGGTGCACTTAGGAGTCTGTGGAGACAAAGAACTTTGTCCTTGGAGGCAAAGAGGGGAATGTATGAGAGTATAGTTTTACCAACGCTCTTATATGGGTGTGAAGCATGGGTGATGAATGTTGCAGCGAGGAGAAGGCTGGAGGCAGTGGAGATGTCATGTCTGAGGGCAATGTGTGGTGTGAATATAATGCAGAGAATTCGTAGTTTGGAAGTTAGGAGGAGGTGTGGGATTACCAAAACTGTTGTCCAGAGGGCTGAGGAAGGGTTGTTGAGGTGGTTCGGACATGTAGAGAGAATGGAGCGAAACAGAATGACTTCAAGAGTGTATCAGTCTGTAGTGGAAGGAAGGCGGGGTAGGGGGTCGGCCTAGGAAGGGTTGGAGGGAGGGGTAAGGAGGTTTTGTGTGCGAGGGGCTTGGACTTCCAGCAGGCATGCGTGAGCGTGTTTGATAGGAGTGAATGGAGACAAAGGGTTTTTTTAATACTTGACGTGCTGTTGGAGTGTGAGCAAAGTAACATTTATGAAGGGATTCAGGGAAACCGGCAGGCCGGACTTGAGTCCTGGAGATGGGAAGTACAGTGCCTGCACTCTGAAGGAGGGGTGTTAATGTTGCAGTTTAAAAACTGTAGTGTAAAGCACCCTTCTGGCAAGACAGTGATGGAGTGAATGATGGTGAAAGTTTTTCTTTTTCGGGCCACCCTGCCTTGGTGGGAATCGGCCGGTGTGATAATAAAAATAAAATAAAAATATAACTGGTACACTATGCTACACAATAATACTAAACTAATGAGCAACTTAAATCCCATGTGTTTAGATATTAGGTCATTTACGATTTAGGGAAGAGGGGTGTTGGACATTTATTATTCTGGTATGGCTGTGATGTCACCTGTGGCTTGGTAGGCAATGCACTTGCCTCACACACTGAGTGTCCATGGTTCAATCCCCAGCTGGGAGGAAATGTTGGGCATGTTTCCTTATACTTGCTGTCACTGTTCACCTAACAGTAAGTAGGTACTGTTATGGGTGGCATCCTGGGAGACATGACTGAAAGACCCCAATGGAAATAAGACAGACAGTCTTTGATGATGAACTGACTGCCTTCAGTTACCCTGGGTGGCTAATCCTCCTCATTAAAAAGATAAAAGGTAAAGATAAAGATTTCATTTCTTTGCAAAGGTTATAATGTGTAATTAAAATTTTGATTTGTTAAGTACAAAGAAAGCCACTATCATGCTGGGGCATTTGTTAAGTACAAAGAAAGCCACTATCATGCTGGGGCATTTCGGGGAGTCAAATCCTAATACAGCCTCTCCTCACTTAATGATGGAGTTCCGTTCCTGAGACCACGTCATTAAATGAATTCGTCACTAAGTGAGGAGCATACTATAATGATAGTGAGTTTGTGTCAACCATCTTTGATATTGTTTTAATGTCACCTTTGCACCATTTATAACATTTCTGGTATATTTTTAAATGTTTATACTGTATAGTGAAATAAACAGAATAGAGGAAATCAGCTCTAATATACATTATTTAGGTATGAATACTAGTCAGAGAGCCCACTGTATCAAGATGATATACAATACCGACAGGTTGGTAGGTAAGACACACAGGCTTTGGAACAGAATTTCTCCAGGCTGAGGGACTGACAACCTCAAATATACGACTTCAAGGGTGATGGACTAATTACATCGTCTTCACATCTCTACTGCTCCTGCCTACTTTCTGTACTCGACTGAAGAAGCCTACTGTGTAGGCAAACGTTTCGGAATAAAGTTGCCTAAATGTTACCTATGTGTCTTACCTACCAGCCCACTGTAAGATCGAGGTGTCGGAAAACATATACATCACTATGGATTAGCAGATGTTTCAAAAGGTCATATAATATTTGGGAGAGTTGCTGCATACTGATTAAAAGTTGTTTAGGTTAGTACTAGGAGATGAGATAATTTCTAAGCATAGCCCTAAATTTGTATGCAGTTAGGGGGATCTTTTACCAGCTCAGGTGAGACTGACATGATGGATGTCGAAGAGTGCTTTGTGCCTTGTATTGTAACTGTACGTTCTATTGTAGCTATCAGGAAGAAAAAAAATCCAAACAAATCTTATATCTTATCTTAACCATGTGTTATCTCAGCCTCTGATTTTCCACTACAACAGAAGGAAAGGTTCCCGATACATGGAGTGAACTTCAGCATTATTCTCTGTATAAAGTAGTATCACCTGCATCCACAGGTGATACGTTCCAAGACCTACCATGGATGCTCAAAACTGCAGATAGTAGCAAACCCTATACAGTGGAACCTCAGCTTACAAATGCCCCACCATGCAAATTTTTTCAGGATATGAACAGTGACTCAATCGATTTTTTGCTTCTGGATACGAACGAAATTTCAGGATGCGAACTTCCTTCTCAAGGGAGGTTCCTTGGTGAAGGGCTCTTGATCAAGGGAATTGGATTTGTGCTCCACTTCCTTAAATTAACAATAATAATAATAATAATAATAATAATAATTATAATACAGTGAACCCCCGCCATACGGTGGCCGCAACTTTCGTGAAATCCGACTTTTGGCAAGTTTTTTCGGCAAAATTTAGCTTCGTGGTTCGTGATTGGACTCGTGATTTGGCGACCTTCTGGTATGCGTCTGCCCGTCAGCGCGCACACAAAGCCAGTCTCCCGCACTATTCACACTCAGTGTGCCATTGTTTACCAGCATGTGACCACCACCCCACGGGTTCATACAACACATTTCATAATAATTCATTGCTTTATGTGCTTGCAACTGCTAAATAAGCCACCATGGGCCCAAAGAAAGCTCCTAGTGCCAGCCCTTTGGTAAAGAAGGTGAGAAACACGATAGAATTCAAGAAAAAACTCATAACAAAGTACTAAAGTAGAGAAGGGAGAGAGAGGGGAGAATGTGCCTTCTGCAGTGATTCAGTGATTCTACAATATGTATGATACTAAAGCAGCAGGTATCGATAAAGGCTATACCTCCAGCCAGCGATAAAGTGTAGAATTAACAGAGTAGCAAGTAAGTTAAGCGAGTAAGTGATAGAAAAACAACATGAGAGTAACTCTCCAATGTTGTTGGATGTGTATAGGACCACTGAACATACACTGCCCTGCTATCTTCCACCACCCTAAATCTCTGCCAACATCTCCTTCATCAAACTAACTAATTAAACTAACATCTCCTCCAAGGTAAGTGTAAATATAAAAGTGTAAGTATAAAAGTAAATATAAGTGTAAATATAAAAGGACACCAATGGCAAGCTTAAAGATTAACTTAAGATTAGGAAGGCAATAATACATAGTTCATATGGTCATTAGATGAATTACAGTGAGGAGAGGAGAATTGAATACCCTATCAGGTAATGCTACATGGTTCTGATAAGTCTAGTAAAGATTTATTACACTATTGAATTAGTTAATAAAGATTACAGTATTACAATGTAACAATTTAAAGCAATTTACAATATGATGTATTACAGTTTAGTACTATTTAACCCTTTGAGGGTTTCGGACGTACTAGTACGGCTTATGTGCAGGGGTTTTTGACATACTAGTACGCATAAATTCTAGCGCCGTCAAATCTCGCGGGAAAAGGCTGGTAGGCCTAGATGTGAGAGAATGGGTCTGTGTGGTCGGTGTGCGCAGTAGAAAAAAAATCTGGGACCCAGTGGTGCATTGTGGGAATGCCATCTTAGTACACAATGTCCACCATGCCTCGCGGTAAGAAGTTCCTCACTCCTTGGCGAATTGGGACACTTTTGTTCCCCAGTGACAGTTCTAATACAGATGGAAGTGCCAGTGAAGATGAGTTTCAAGGTTTTGGTGAGGTTTTGACCGAAACTAATGACCATAATATCGGTAATAGTGAGGAAAACCCAGACGACCCTCAGCCTTCCACCTCTGGTGCTGGGCCGGCTTGTTCACGTTCAGTTGTACCAGAATCAAAGAGGAAACTCTTATTTTCCAAAATCCCAGACTCAGATGTGAGCATTTGTGATGATAGTGATAGTGATTATGAACTGCAAGCTCTTGAAAACAGTTCCAGTAGTGATAGTGAAGTGCAATATTCCCTAGTGAAGCGTCAGTATATACGACGATATATGCGCTCTGGTAGTGTGCCATATGCTATTCCAAGTGGAAGGAGTACATCTCGGAGTACATCCCGTGGCTGTACAACAGGAACAGACAGTGAAAATGACGATGATAGTGTTGCAATTGGGATGGAAAATGTGCATGGTGGTGGTAGTGGTGGTGACGGCTGTGAGGCACCAGCAGTGGGCCATGCTGCCACCCACGCCGCTACCTCAGCTGATCTACAACAAACGCCACCACCCCCCACCCACCCACCACACCAGCCTCCACAACCACAACCTCCACAACCACAACCTCCACAACCACAACCTCCACAACCACAACCTCCACAACCACAACCACCTGTCATTGTCCAGTACCCACCAGCAGACCGCACCTGAGATTGGCAGGAAGCTGTCAATTTTGTTCCAAATGCCCACCAGTTTGATGACAGCCAAAGTGGAATACGGCCATCTTGTACACTTGGGAACAATGCCACTGAACTGGAATGTTTCAAGTTATTCTTTGACGAACCCCTGATCGAAAGTATTGTCATGGAGAGCAACACATACTACGAGTACACCATGGCAAACACAATACTTTCACCAAAATCACGTCTACACCAGTGGAAGGAGGCAACTGTGGCTGAGATGTATCTTTTCTTTGCCACAATAATGCTTATGCCACATGTGTATAAGCACAAAGTGAAATCATACTGGTCAACAGACCGCCTGATTGCAACCCCAGGTTTAAGTGATATAATGCCAATGAATCGATTTGTGCTACTGTTATGTATGCTTCACTTCTCAGACAAAACCAGGCCTGACAGAAACGACAGGTTATATAAGATTAGGCATGTGTTTGTGTATCTGAAAGAGAAATTCAATATGTATTTTCATCCCTTCAGGAAGCTTGTAATTGACGAGTCTTTGATTCTGTTCAAAGGAAGACTCTCTTTCAAGCAGTACATACCAAGCAAGAGAAAACACTTTGGTATGAAGTTGTTTGTGCTTTGTGATTGTTACAGTGGTCTGGTATTGGATATTATTGTGTACACTGGAAGTTGTACATTGCAAAATACCAGGAAGTTATTGGGCATCTCTGGTGATGTGGTTAGAACAATGATAGAACCATACCTTGGTAAGGGGCATATATTATATACTGATAACTGGTACACAAGCCCCTCACTCAGTGATTTTTTGCGAGTGAACATGACAGATGTGTGTGGCACAGTGCGTGTAAATCAGAAACATATGCCCAGGTTTGACGCTGGCACTCATAGAGGTGAGGCGCAGGCGTTTGCTGCCAATGACATCATGGCATTTCAGTTGCATGACAAACGAGATGTCACACTGTTGTCATCAGTTCACCCTAATGAAATGGCAGACACTGGCAGGCAGCATAGAGAGAGCAATAAACCCATTCTAAAACCTGCAGCTGAGATTGATTACACCTTCAATATGCATTCAGTGGACAAATGTGACATACAGATTGGGTTGCTGATTGTGTTCGCAAGAGTTATAAGTGGACATTTCCATGCTCAATGCTTATAATATGTATAAGATGAGGACCAGAAACAAACCACAATATGGTGAATTCTGTTTGTCTGTCATCAGACAAATAGCATTCAAGTACCAAGGAAGAACACCTGCAATAGACCGCCCACCAAATTATCAACAACTACCTTCTCGTCTGAAGCATGGTGATCACTTCCTGGTAAAACTGCCTGCTACTGCTTTCAAGAAAAAGGCTCAGAAGAGGTGTTACGTCTGTACACATACAAAAAAAACACCAACAAAGCAGAGACACTCGTTTTATGTGTGAGGAGTGTAAAACAGCACTGTGCATAACACCATGTTTCAAAGACTTCCACAGGCTGCAGAACTTCTAGAAACATTCCCTGTGACTGTATATGTGTATAGAAAATATAGAAAAATAGTAATAAACAACATTTCATATCATTTGTTTGTGTAAATATTTTTGATAAACAAAACAATGACAACAGTGTTTATGCCCTTATTGTGTAGTATTGAAAAAGAAAAAACTTACAAAATGCTGATCATATTGGTCTCACAGGCCATAAAAGTTACTTGGAAAAATAAAACTAAAAAAATAATAGAAATTAGTACATAAGAAAGTATATAAAAGAATACCGGGAGACGGCAGTAGGCGATGTTGCCACATTGTCCCCCTTTTTCATCAACTTCACGCCTCCATATCTCGGTAAGTACTGATGGTAAAAAATTTTTGTTTAGCCTATAATATTTAAAAAAAAAAAAATCTATTTTTTCATAAGAATTTTTTTTTTTTTTTTAAATTTGGTCGACCCTGAGAACGAGTCTCTGAGAGGACCTGTCGACCCTCAAAGGGTTAAAACAATGAAAAACAGACATCCTAATTTCGAAGTAGTATGTAGTAGAGCATTCATCAGCACAATATGAGTAGCTTTAGAGAAACTGGTAGTGATTAGGTATGGTTTGTCTGGTTAATTTTGGGTGATGAGGTGATTTCTTATTAGGGCCTTAAACTGATTTGCAGACAGGGGTCCTTTAGTGTGTTCTGGCAATGAATTCCATATCTTCAGGCCTTTTATGTGCATAGCATTTTTGCATAGTGAGAGATGAACACGGGGGGGGATATCGAAGAGTGATCTGTATCTTGTATTATGGTTACGTGTTCTGTTATAGTTATCAAGGAGGAGTTTGAGAGAAGGGTTTACATTAGAGTATAGTGTTCTGTGTATGTAATAGGCACAATAACAAGTGTGGATGTTTTGTATATTTAGCAAGTTAAGACTCTTGAAAAGAGGTGGAGTGTGTTGTCTAATGCAGGAGTTAGTAATCAAGTGCACAGCAGCTTTTTGCTGGGTTATTAAAGGCTTAAGATGACTTGCTGTGGTTGAGCTGCATGCACAAATACCATAGGTGAGGTAAGAGTAAATGAGAGAGTGGTACAAAGCTAAAAGAGCTGATTGGGGTACATAGTACCATATCTTTGAAAAGATGCCTACTGCTTTGGAGATTTTCTTGGAAATTTCCTGTATGTGTGTCTGCAGTCAAGGTGGAGACCTAGAAATTTTCCCTCTGCCTATCTCAAAGTAGGTGAACCATTTATCAATATGTTTAGCTGTACATTTGAAGCTCTCTTTCCAAGAAGCATGAAGTAGGTTTTGTTACTATTGAGAGTAAGTTTGTTGGTAATCATCCAAGTAGATATTTTTAGCAGTTCAGCCTTTACTGTGTCTATTAGTATGGTTGGATTTGGGTGAGAAAAGACATAAGTTGTGTCATCTGCAAACAAAATGGGTTTAAGGAGATCAGATGTGTTTGGCAGGTCATTGATGTAAATGAGAAAGAGAAATTGGCCAAGAATGCTCCCCTCTGGGACTCCAACAAGAACAGGTTGTGTGGTGGAGCTGGCACCACCACACAACCTTCAAGTTTTAGGTGCAAAAGGTCATGGTCAACTGTATCAAACGCTTTTCATAAGTCTATGAAAAGTCCCAGGGAAAATTCATTTTTCTCGAGTGCAGAATATATTAGTTCAAGCACGTGTATAATAGCATCATCAGTACTTTTTTTCAGCCTGAGCCCAAACTGACAAGGGTTGAGTATGTTGCAGGATACAAAGTAGGAGTTGACTTGTTTATGAATTAATTTTTTGAAGATTAGATAGTAGGGGCAGGCTTGATATAGGCCTATAATCGTTCAATTCAGTTGGATCACCTCTTTTGAGGATTGGGGTGACTCTTGCTGTCTTGAGTATGGATGGGAAGGTGGAAGATTCAATGGATTTGTTAAAAAAGAGTTGTAATAATTGGTGACAACACATGAGAAGCCTTTTTATACATGAGAGGTGGTAAGTTATTTAGGTCTCCTGTTTTGTTCTTTAGTGTTTTAATGATAAGCAAGATTTCAGTAGAGTTTCTCGGGGCTAAAAATAAAGTATCTGGGTAGTTGCCAGTGAGGCAGTCTTTTGGTTGAATGTTTGAGCTTGGAATTTTACTTGCTAGTTTTGTTCCTACGGTAGAGAAAAAGACATTAAGTTTGTTGGCAGTATAGGCTGGCTGAAGCAGAGGTTTGTCTGGTTTAGTTAACTTAATCATCCTGTTTTGTGACAACTTTTTTGATCCCAGAATTTCAGATAAGGTTTTTCCAGGTCTTTTTCATATCACCTTTTATGTCATGAAATCTGTTTTCATAATACAGTTTTCTGGACCTCTTTATTAGATTGGTTAGTACTGAGGGGTAACGTTTTGTGAGATCCTTTGTTATTGGACCCATTCTGTGCTGTTTTTTGTATAGATGATTTTATCAATAGATTTGAGGATGCTGTTTGCAAGCCAGGAGTTGTTAAGTCTCTTTGCTGTGATCTACTTAGTTTTTATTGGGCAATGCATGGTTTAGAGGTTTTGGGTTTTTTGTAAAAAATATTAACACATTCATCAATATCAAAGTTGTCTGCTAGGTCGTTTTGCCAGTCAATGTCACTAAATGCTGAAATAAAGTTATCAACAGGAGACTCGTCATGTAGTGGGAATGTGTCCTGGGGCACCTTACACAAGTTGGTTATGAGAAAGATGGGATAATGGTCAGTGGTGTTATCTGTGGTTATGCCTGTTTTTAAAGGGGATATAATGTTTGTCCAGATATGGTCTAGTAATGAGGCTTTTGTGTCAGTGATTCTTGTAGGTTTTGTTATTGTTGATAGAAGTAAGCAGCTGTTCATAGTGTTTGTGAATTCAGTTACTTGTGGGTCAAGGTCATGGATGAGATTTATGATGAAATCCCCTGTAAGTATTAGGTGGTGTTTGTTCATTTTACTGCTAGTTATTATGTTTCTTATTTTTTCATTAAAAGAGTAAATATTAGAGGGAGGAACTCTATTATAACATCATGTTTTAGCCGTGTTTCAGTGAGAGCAATGATAGACATGCTGACATTAAGAGAATTCAGTAGAGCTTGGAGGTCATCATAGTGTTTGCATAATAAATAAATTTATCTACAAGTACACACAAGTACAATTTATCATACATAGTAACATACCTGAATTACCTGTCAGAGTAGTGCAGGGTAGAAAGTGTTAGTCACCCAGGATAACCCATGGTAAGGAATGTTAGCCACTCAGAAAAACCCAAGAGAGAGAGTGTTTGCCACCCAGGATAACCCAGGATAGGGAGTGTTAGCCATTCAGGATAACCCATGGTAAAGAGTGTTAGCCATCCAGGATAACCCAGGGTAGGGAATGTCAGCTACCAAGACAATGCAAGAGATAGTGTTAGACATCCAGGATAAACCTGGGTAGGGAGTGTTAGCCACCAAGGATAACCCAGGGTAGGGAGTGTTAGCCACCCTGGATAGCCCAGGAAAAAGTGTGTTAGCCACACAGGAGAGGGAGTGTCAGCCACCCAGGATAACCCACAGCACAGTGTGTTAGCCACCCAGGATAACCTAGGGTAGGGAGTGTCAGGCACCCAGGGTAGGCAGTGTCAGGCACCCAGGGTAGGAAGTGTTAGCCACCAAGGATAACCCAGGGTAGGGAGTGTTATTCACCCAGGATAACCCAGAGTAAGGAGTATTAGCCACCCAGGATAACCCAGGGTAGGGAGTGTTAGTAACTCAGGATAATCCAGGGTGGGGAGTGTTTGCCACCCAGGATAGGGAGTGTTAGCCACCCAGGATAACCCAGGGTAGGGAGTTTGCCATCCAGGATAGCCCAGGGTATGGAGTTTGCCATCCAGGATAACCCAGGGTAGGGAGTGTAAGTCACCCAGGATAACCCAGAGTAGGAAGTGTTTACCACCCAGGATAACCCAGGGTAGGGAGTGTTAAGTCACCCAGGATAACCCAGGGTAGGAAGTTTGCCACCAAGGATAACCCAAGATAGGGAGTGTTTGCCACCCAGGATACCCGAGGGTAGGAACTGTTAGTTACCCAGGATAAAACAGGGTAGGGAGTGTTAGTCACTCAGGGTAGTGAGTGTTTGCCACCCAGGATAACCCAGGATAACCCAGGATAGTGAGTGTTAGCCACCCAGGATAACCCAGGATAGTGAGTGTTAGCCACCCAGGATAACCCAGGATAGGGAGTGTTAGCCACCCAGGACAACCCAGGATAGGGAGTGTTAGCCACCCAGGACAACCCAGGATAGGGAGTGTTAACCACCCAGGACAACCCAGGATAGGGAGCATTAGCCACCCAGGACAACCCAGGGAAGGGGGTTTTACCATCCAAGATAACCCAGGGTAGGGAGTGTTAGTCACTCAGGATAACCCAGGGTAGAGAGTGTTAGCCATCCAAGATAACCCAGGGTAGGGAATGTCAGCCCCCCAGAAAACCCCAAGAAAGAGTGTTAACCACCCAGGATAACCCAGGGTAGGGAGTGTTAGCCACCCAGGATAACCCAGGGTAGGGAATGTCAGCCCCCCAGAAAACCCCAAGAAAGAGTGTTAACCACCCAGGATAACCCAGGGTAGGGAGTGTTAGCCATCCTGGATAACCTAGTGTAGGAAGTATTAGCTCTCTGAATACTACACAGTACAGAGTATCAGCCACCCAGGGTAGGGAGTGTTAGCCACACAGGATAGGGAGTGGCAACCACCCAGGATTACTCTAGGTAGGGAGTGTTAGCCACCTAGGATAACCCAGGGTAGGAAGTGCTTGCTACCCAGGTTACTCCAGGGTAGGAAGTGCTTGCCACCCAGGATACTCCAGGGTAGGAAGTGGTTGCCACCCAGGATAACCCAGGGTAGGAAGTGCTTGCCACCCAGAATACTCCAGGGTAGGAAATAACTTGTCCAAATATACAAGTACAGTTGGAAATAGAAATACAAATAGCCAGATCTTCCCTTTAAGGAAGTTGTTAGTAGAATATTCAAGAGGTTATTAGTGGAATTACAGTAAATCAACTATTAACTCTTTCAGGGTTTCGGCCATACAAGTACGGCTTACGTGCCAGGGTCCTTGATGTACTAGTACTCATAAATTCTAGCGCCTTAAAATCTAGTGAGAGAAAGCTGGTAGGCCTACAAATGAAAGAATGGGTCTATGTGGTCAGTGTGCGCAGTATAAAAAAAATCCTGCAACACACAGTGCGTAATGAGAAAAAAAAAACTTTGACCATGTTTTTGGATTAAAACAGCGAATTTGTACTGTATTTTCGTACGGTATTTATTGTTGTATTCTAGTTTTCCTGGTCTCATTTGATAGAATGGAAGACATATGACAGAAGTTGAGATGATTTTGACTGGTTTTACAATGAAAAGTACCTTGAAATTGAGCTCAAAGTAGCAGAAATGTTCGATTTTTACCAAAGTTCAAAAGTAAACAAATCATGCTAAGCATCCAATACACGTCAACTGGTGAGTCTAATATTCTTTCACAAGTGCGTCGATATTATTTATACCATTTCTACACTAATGCAGTAGTCTGCATAACAGTAAATCTTCTATTACGATGACCTCATAGCATTACTAAATTCCTTACATGCCAATATGTTCATCATTACACTAACTGAAACCTGGCTAAAGCCTGATAGTACAGATGTCTATGCCATTCCTGGTTACACAGCCATACACAACTGTAGGCCAGACCAACAAGGGGGTGGCACAGCCATATACTACTCAGACCAACTAGAATGTATCACTAATACTTGCACAAGGGATGAACATGGGGAATATATAATAGCCAAATTCAAATCCAAATACCTACAAAAACCTCTCACATTGATAAACATCTACAGAGTTCCACAGTCAAACATTAGCCAATTTAGTCAAAACCTAGGAAGTATGATAACTGATGCACAATGAACAAAGATCACTTACTACTCTCAGGTGACTTCAATATAAATCTCCTGCAAGACCAGGACCCACACGTTACTGAATTCACAAACACAATGAGTAACTGTATGTTGCTACCAACAGTAACAAAACCTACAAGAGTTACAGAGACTAGTGTTTCCCTACTTGACCACATCTGGACCAACACCATATCCCCTTTAAAATCAGGCATAATTACAGATAATACCACAGACCACTACCCTACTTTCCTCATAACAACTCTTGGTAAACTACCCCAAGACACTACTAAAGTCACCTTCAGACTTCACAATGAGGCAGCCATTAATAACTTCACAACAGCAGTAGCAAACATTGACTGGCACACTGAGCTAGAAATCTATACAGATATTGACGAATGTATTAATAATTTTATAAAAAAGACCCAATACCTCTATAACAAGCACTGCCCTAAAAAAACTAAACAGATGACAGCTAAGAGACTGAACAGTCCCTGGCTAACACCCAGCATTCTCAAATCCATAAATACAAAACACCGATATGAAAAACAGTACAGAATGGGTCACATAACCAGAGACCAAACAAAACGTTACTCGTCAATCCTAACCAGCCTGATAAGAAGGGCAAAAAAATTGTATCATGAGAACAGATTATCCAACTTACGAGGTGATATAAAAAAGACCTGGAAAACCCTATCAGAAATTCTGGGAACAAAAAAGATATCACAAAATAGCGAAATAAAATTAGCAAAATCAGATGAACCCCAACTCCCACCAACAGAAACAGCAAACAGACTCAATAATTTCTTCTCCACTATAGGACAAAACCTTGCCAATAAAATCCCAAGCTCAGATACCCCACCAAATGACTACTTCACCGGCAACTACCCGAACACACTGTTCCTAGCTCCAACTAACCCATACGAAGTCTCCCTTATTATCAACGCACTAAAAAACAAGGCAGGAGATTTAAATACCTTACCACCCTTTATATACAAAAAAGTGTCACAAGTGCTATCACCAATCATTGCAACACTCTTTAACAAATCCATTGAATCCTCCACCTTCCCTACAGTACTCAAAATAGCAAGGGTCACCCCGATCCACAAAGGAGGAGACCAAACAGAGTTGAATAACTATAGGCCAATATCCAACTTACACCCTCTCTCAAAAATCTTCGAAAAATTAATTCATAAACGAATCTACTCCTACCTTATCTCCCAAAACATACTCAACCCCTGCCAATTTGGATTCAGGCCTAATAAAAATACTAATGATGCTATTATACACATGCTAGAACATATATACACTGCAATAGAGAAAAAAGAAGTCCCACTGGGGATCTTCATTGACTTACGTAAAGCTTTTGATACAGTTGACCATGACTTGCTCCACGTAAAATTGTCACACTATGGTATAAGAGGGCACTCCCTCAACTACCTCAAGTCATACCTCAGCAACAGAAGCCAATATGTGTACGCAAATGGGGCAAACTCTTCTGCACAACCAATTACAGTTGGTGTCCCACAGGGAAGTGTCCTTGGCCCTCTTCTCTTTCTCCTATACATAAATGACCTACCAAATGCTTCGCAATTACTCAAACCCACACTTTTTGCAGATGACACTACATACGTCTTCTCTCACCCGAGCCCAATCACGCTAGCCAATACTGTAAATACCGAATTACAGAAAATATCTACCTGGATGAGGACTAACAAACTTACACTAAACATTGACAAAACCTACTTCATTCAGTTTGGTAACAGAGCTACAGATGTCCCTCTTAACATAATGATAAATGGATCACCTATCACAAAGCTAACAGAGGGAAAATTCTTAGGAATTCACCTTGATAATAGACTCAAATTTCATACACATATACAACAAATTTCTAAGAAAATTTCCAAGACTGTAGGCATACTATCGAAGATACGGTACTATGCTCCACAGTCAGCCCTCCTGGCCCTATATCACTCTCTTATTTACCCCTATCTCACCTATGGAATTTGTGCATGGGGCTCAACAACAATTAACCATCTCAGACCACTAATTACCCAACAAAAGGCTGCAGTTAGAATGATAACAAATTCTCACTACAGGCAGCACACTCCACCAATATTCAATACACTAAACCTACTCACCATACAAAACATCCATACTTATTACTGCACCTATTACTTACATAGAACACTTAACTCTGATATTAACCCTCCCCTCAAACATCTCCTTGCCAACGTCAACAGAACACATGACCATAACACAAGGCACAGATCACTCTTTGATGTTCCTCGTGTCCATCTCACACTATGCAAAAACTCAATACACATAAAAGGCCCTAAAATCTGGAATTCATTACCTGTAAATATAAAAGAAACACTACCTGTTTATAAATTCAAGTCTCTTCTCAAAGATCACTTACTCACCCAAAACCAAATAAATACTGAATAACTGAACCTTATAAATTGTATATCTTAAATGTTTCTCACAATTATATCACATAAATGTTAAACCTAAAACCCAATCTAACTTTATTATTTTTTAAATACACTACCTAACAGAATACTCCATATGACTGAATGTACAACAATGCATGCAACCATATGACCTGTCTTTGTAATACTCACTTGTGCTTTATAGCTATCTGTTTACATTAATGTTTTATCACTGATTTCATCATTGCTTAGTTAATCTTAAGTTAATTTTAAGCCAGCCCGTAATGCTATGCATAGTATAAGTGGCTTTGGCATGCTGCTCTTATCTGTATTTTTTTGTACCTCTGTATGTGTGCTCAAATTGTTAATAAATAAATAAATAAATAAATAAATTTTTTGTGTGAATAAAAATTCAAAGTGGAAAGCAAAAGAATTTAAGAGGGGCGTGGGGACATGACTAATGAACAGAGGAAATGTTATTTTAGTGCCAGGAATGTCTTTCTTGTTTATTCTGGACCCTATTTGGAAATTGGCATCTTTTGAAATTTGTGTGAAATTGGCAAAATTGCTAAATTCTGACCACTGTATTGAATAGTTGAAATCAGTAAATGGGTGGTTTCTTGTACTCATTCGATAGAAAATAAATGGAGTTCTAGCAAAATAGGTACGATTTTTGTTGACTAGTACACTGGAATTGGCCAAAAATAGGGCTCAAAGTGGGCAAAATCGCCGATCCATAAACATCGTCAAGACCACTAACTTCGCGAGAGCATAATTCCGCAACTTTTCCATCAAATTTCATACTTTTGGTGTCATTATGATCGGGAAAATATTCTCTATCTTTTCATAAGAAAAAATTATTGTTTTTTTTTTTAAATTTGGGGGACCCTGAGAACAAGTCTCTGAGAGGGTCTGTGGACCCTGAAAGGGTTAAAATCACATTATGAAACCCTGTGTAGTCTGCAGCAAATCAAACAAGCGGGCTTCCACATGGACTACATGCCACTTTTGTGGAAATTGGTGTCACGTCCCCTTGTGCAGATATCCAAGAACTATCTACAAGCGGTATTAAATCAGGGAAGTGTTTTTGGGTATGCCCAAATGAGATCAATCTGTGGACTAAAATCACATTGGTATTCAAAGAGGATAACATCAAAGCAGCCTTCATAGAAAACCTGGAAGCATTCTATAACAGATGGGAAAATAAAAAGTCTGGGCTGGATGGTGCTATTGCCCCTGGTGCGGACGCTGTCCTGGCCAACAGTAACTGTATGACTGGAGGTGCTGGCCATATTGTCAGAAACTGTAAGGTGCTGTCCTGGTAGACAGTAACTGTGAGGCTGGGGTGATGTCCTGGTAAACAGTAACGGTGAGGCTGGAGGTGGTGTCCTGGTAGACAGTAACTGTATGCATGGGGGAATGCATATTAATGGCCACGAGGGAGATAGGAGCTGTAGTGGGGAAACAAGTGTAGTCAAAGACAAGATAAAATCAATATTACAAACTAGTAATACCACAGGAGATAGCAAACAAGGGGACTCCGCTAGTAATAGTGAGGATATATTACCAGAAACAACTGGTGTGAGCTCCATTGTTAGTACTAGTGAGGATAGGAATGAGACAGGAAAACATGCACCAACATGGAATACAGTCACAAAAATCCAAGGCAAATGGAAACCAAGCCTGTGCACATATTATGCACTTGGTATCTGCAGGCATGGAATATCTGGAAAAACAGATGGGATGTGCAACTTTGACCACCCTAGAAAATGTCTTGCCCATATGACAACAGGAAAATGCAAACTCCCTTCCTGTAAGCTTTTTCACCCTGAAATGTGTCCCTCTTCAGTACAGGAAAAACAGTGCTATACAAAACATCCAGACTATGGGAAAACCTGGGTAGCCACAGCCACTCAAGAGGGAGAGGTTTTTTAGTGCCAGAAAGAAAAAAAAACTGGCAGGAAATGGCAGAAATCGTACACCAAATCCAGTCATTTCTGGAGTGGAATCACAGTCGATGGCCTCCACTCCAAACCAACAGATACAGATATTAGTGACGGAAAAAAGAGTTCCCCCCAGTACCACCAATACCACCAATCCGATGATATTCTTCTTTGCAAATATACAGGGTCTAAAGCCAGCAACAAACAACAAAATACCATTCATCCGTGGACTGCTTGCAGAGGCAAATGCAGTGTTCGTGGCTTTCACAGAAACCCACATAAAGGATCACTTGGACAACGAAATATGGATCCCAGGTTACAACCTATACAGATGCGACAGAGTGAACAGGCAAAAGGGGGAGGTTGACCTGTATATCGCAGAGTCACTTATTTGCACAGAACTGCTTAATGCTTCAAATGATGTACTTGAAGTTTTAGCAGTAAAGATCGAGAACCAAAATCTAGTCATTGTGGTAGTCTACAAGCCTCCGGATGCAACATCCCAACAATTCCAGGAACAGCTCTTGAAAATTGACCACTGTCTGGAAAATCTGCCAGCTCCTGCACCCAACATCTTGCTCCTGGGGGATTTCAACTTAAGGCACCTAAAATGGAGGAATATAGCAAATAATGTTGTTGCAGTGATAACACCAGGAGGTAGCTCAGACGAGAACTCACACACACACACACGACCTTTTAAATCTCTGCACAAAATTCAACTTAAACCAGCAAATAGAACCTACTAGACTGGAGAATACACTGGACCTCATCTTCACTAACAATGATGATCTGATACGAAATGTCACCATATCAAAAACAATATACTCGGATCACAACATAATCGAGGTTCAGACATGTATGCACAGAGCCCCAGACTGACAAAATAAAATCAGTCATGAGGGAGATTTCACCAAATTCAACTTCAATAACAAGAACATAAAGTGGGACCAAGTAAACCAAGTCCTAAACATTATAACCTGAGAAGATAGACTAAGCAACACAGACCCCAACTTATGCCTAGAACAGATTAACTCGGAGGAATAGATGTAAAATAGAAAGAGACAGGTGCTCCCTTAACAGGTGACAGAAAAGAATAACACAGCAGCTAAAGGAGGCCAATATATCTGAAATGCATAGGGAGACACTGGTCTGAGAAATAGCAAACATTGAACTAAAACTAAAGGAATCTTATAGGAGTCAGGAATCGCAGGAAGAACTAAAAGCCATAAATGAAATCGAAAGAAACCCAAAGTATTTCTTTTCTTATGCCAAATCAAAGTCGAGAACAACATCTAGTATTGGGCCCCTACTTAACCCTTTGACTGTCACAACCCCCAATCCGAAGGTGTCTCCTGGTGTCGCAAAATTTAAAAAAAAAAAAAAAAAAATTTTTTCTTATGAAATGATAGAGAATCTTTTCCCGATTGTAATGACACCAAAAAAACGAAATTTGATGGAAAACTGACGGAATTATGCTCTCGCGAAGTTAGCGACCTCGGCGCTGTTTACAAATCGGAGATTTCGCCCACTTTGAGCCCTATTTTCGGCTAATTCCATTGTTCCAGTCGCCCAAACTCATAGCTATTTCTTTAGAACTCCATTTTTTCTATCGATTGAGTACAAGAAACTGCCCATTTACCGATTTCAACTACCTAATAATGTGGTCAGAAATTTGCAATTTGGCCAATTTCACGAAAACTAAAAAATATGACAATTTCAAAATAAAGTCCAGAATGAACAATGCAGACATTCCTGGCTCTAAAATAACATTTTCTTTGTTCATCAGTCATGTCTCCAGGCCCCTCTGATATTACTCTTGCTTTCTATTTTGAATTTTTATTCAAACAAAAAATTGAAGACTTACTATTATGCAGACTACTGCAATACTGTAATAATTGTATAAATAACATCAACCCATTCATGACTGCATATTAGAATGGCTAGTTGGACATTTATTGGACAATGGCATCATTTGTTTACTTTTGAACAATGGCAAAAATCAAACATTTCCCCTACTTTGAGCTCCATTTCTAGGTTCTTTTTATAGTAAAATCAATCAAAATCACCTCTATTTCTATAATATGTTTTCCATTCTATCAAATGAGACCAAGAAAACGAGAATACAACCATAAATACTATACGAAAGTAGACCACAAAGTCGGCATTTTAATTAAAAAAAACGGTCGGAGTTTTTTTTTTCCCCATTATGCACTGCATGCTCCAGGATTTTTTTTATATGGTGCACACTGACCACACAGACCCATTCTCTCACATGTGGGCCTACCAGCTTTCTCCTGCTTGATTTGAAGCCGCTAGAATTTATGAGTATATATACGTCAAACACGGAACCTCGTAAGACGTATATATACGGCCACGACAGTCAAAGGGTTAAACAAGATGGGTCCTACACAGATGACAGCAAGGAAATGAGTGAGCTACTCAAGTCCCAACATGACTCAGTTTTTAGCAAGCCGCTAACCAGACTAAGAGTCAAAGATCATCCCACAGTTACTATAAACAACAATCTACAAATAGGGCAGTAAAGCAATAGCAAAGAACTACAGACCGATAGCACTAACATCCCATATCATTAAAATCTTTGAAAGGGTCCTAAGAAGCAAGATTGCCACCCATCTAGGTACCCATCAATTACACAACCCAGGGCAACATGGGTTCAGGGCAGGTCGCTCCTGCCTGGACCACTACGACAAGGTCCTAGATGCCAAAAGAAGAAGAAAAGAATGCAGATGTAATACACACAGACTTTGCAAAAGTGTTCGACAAGGGTGACCATGGAATAATAGTGCACAAAATACGTGCTAAAGGAATATGTAAAAGGAAAAGTTGGTAGATGGATCTATAATTTCCTCACAAACAGAACACAAAGAGTAGTAGCCAACGGACTAAAGGGGGCGACAAGGCAGGTGTCCGTGTGCTCTCAAAAAAAAAAATAGAAAAATTATGGAAATTGAGTTATTCATGTAGAAAAATAGCTTAACTCTTTGGCAACACAATGGTACAAGAATCAATGTTCTACGACGTTTCTACAAGAAATTATAGTCATTTATATCAGGTATGGTGACGGCGATGTGGGTAACGCGTCTGCTCAGAGCCCATACATTTTTTGGAATTTTTTCCTTGTTTTTTTATCTTTTTTTCTTGCATTATTCTTTCTAATAAAATAACTGACAATTTGGCATCATAAAACAGTAGGCAGAGCTTATACATAGACTTCCAGCCAATCAGGAACCATCTGGGAACACTCGGCAGTATTCCCACTCCAGAGAGAGCCAGGAGAAATCACTTCATTTTTACGCTTATACAGTGGTCCCTCGCTTTTCGTAGTTCTCGGCAATCGTAAATTTCGCCAATCATAGGGATATTTTTGTATAAACATGGACTCACTTTCCATAGGTTGACTCGCGAATAGTAGTTCGTCCGGGACACGTACGCACGGTGTGAGCCGGGGCAGCCTCCCTACCCAGCCAGTCTGGCATTGTTTACCAGTGAGTGAAGGTCCCCTCAAGTGCTCGTACGAAATATTTCATAATATTCCACTCATTTTAGTGCTTGCAATTACTAAATAAGCTACCATGGCTCCAAAGAAAGCTCCTAGTGCCAAGCCTGTGGTAAAGAAGGTGAGAAATATGTACAGTGACAAAGTCTTGGGGCATTTTCGGGAAGTGTTAAAGAGACACCAGAAACAGAGCTCTCTCCACAGTTACTTTGCGAGACAGGACTAGAGTGACTCTCAAGGTGGTCCTAGTGGCATTAAGAAACAGAGAAGAGAAGCAACCCCAGAGAAGCAATTGGTACCTGAGGTGTTGCTGGAAGGGGATTCCCCTTCCAAACTGTAAACAATCCAATCTCTCTCCTCCTCCAGTCTCCCATACACTAAGAAGAATCTCCAATACAGGTAAGTGTTATGCTGTTAATGCTTCATTCATCATTTCCCATTGTATTGTTTATGTACTATATGTATATTTCATGTAAAAAAAATTTTTGTTTTAATACTTCTGGGTGTCAGGAACGGATTAATTGTATTTACATTATTTCTTATGGGGAAAATTGATTCGCAAATCGTAAATTTTCGTTTATAGTAACTGCTCCAGGAACGGATTAATTACGAAAAACGAGGGACCACTGTATATCAACTCTATGGCTTATTTATCTATCAGAATTGATCTAATATGATATACATAATAAACATTATAAATAACATACAAACATGTTATATACTCTAGACTGAATAAAATAAGCCATAATATGGCGAGAGACCACCAGGAATACAGTGGACCCCCGCATACCGATTTTAATCCGTGCAAGAGGGGTCATTGTTATGCGAAATAATCGGTATGTGAATGAATTTTCCCCACAAGAAATAATGGAAATCAAATTAATCCGTGCAAGACACCCAAAAGTATGAAAAAAAAAATTTTACCACATGAAATATACATTTTCCTACACACAAAGAGAAGGATACATGCACAATAGTAGAGTAGTACATGCACAGTATATATTGTGCATGTACTAGTCTACTAAATGAAGAATAAATGACACTTACCTTTATTGAAGATGCAGCAATGACTGATGAGACACTGTGTCCTGGGAGTGCCTTTTCCTCCTGAGTACTGTAGGTCCTGTTTGGCATTTTCTTCCAGAACAGGCCTTATCACACTGTGTATGCCACTACGATTCTTAAATCTCTCAAACCAACCTTTGCTGGCTTTAAATTCACCAATACGAGCACTAGTTCCAGGCATTTTTCCCTGTTCACCTGGGTGTTAGTCGACTTGTGTGGGTTGCATCCTGGGAGACAAGATTAAGGACCCCAATGGAAATAAGTTAGACAGTCTTCGATGACACTGACTTTTTTGGGTTATCCTGGGTGGCAAATCCTCTGGGGTTAATTGTTTCTTGGTATTCTCAATAAGCCACACCAACAACGGTGCTACAGCAGCAGCAGCAGCAGCTGACGGTGGTACAGCAGCAACAGACGATGCTACAGCAGCAGCAGACGATGCTACAGCAGCAACAGACGATGTTACAGCAGCAGCAGACGATGCTACAGCAGCAGCAGCAGCAGACGATGCTACAGCAGCAACAGACGATGTTACAGCAGCAGCAGACGATGCTACAGCAGCAGCAGCAGCTGACGGTGGTACAGCAGCAACAGATGATGCTACAGCAGCAGCAGACGATCCTACAGCAGCAGCAGCAGCTGACGGTGGTACAGCAGCAACAGACGATGTTACAGCAGCAGCAGACGATGCTACAGCAGCAGCAGCAGCTGACGGTGGTACAGCAGCAACAGACGATGCTACAGCAGCAGCAGACGATGCTACAGCAGCAACAGACGATGTTACAGCAGCAGCAGACGATGCTACAGCAGCAGCAGCAGCAGCAGACGATGCTACAGCAGCAGCAGCAGCTGACAGTGCAGCAGCAGCAGCAGCTGTACCACCAATAGTAGCGATGGTTGATTGGGGTTTATTATACAACTTGGCCAGCTCGGAGACACGCACTCCACTTTCATACTTATCAATGATCTTTTTCTTCATCTCTATTGTAATTCTCACCCTTATTGCTGTAGGGTTGGCACTAGAAGCTTTCTTGGGGCCCATGGTCACTTATTTTCCAGAAAAAGCACCGAAAACACTGTAATAATACGAAATATTCCGATTGTATGCTTGGATGTTACCGCGGAGGCTGGCTGGTAAACAATGCCACCGGCGGCAAATGTGAGGCTGGCTGAGGGCGCACATTGGACGCGTCTCGGACAAAAATTGGTGAGCGGGTTTTTAAGCGGTATGCGAGGCAAAATTTTTGCGATTAAAGCAAGCGGTATGCGGATTAATCGTTATGTGATGCCATCGGTATGCGGGGGTCCACTGTATTTCGATATAAATGGGTTACTCCTCTCCATGTCGTCTTTGAATAAGAGAAAATGGTGTTTAGAAGAGGATAACTGCACTAGAACATCAGTTTACTAAGAAATACACTGAAATAAACTAGATTTTAGTGAAAAAAAAAATTTCGAGACAAGGGGCCGGCCGGCGCTCCAGGTCAATATTTCGGAAGTAACTTATTCACTTATTTCGCTAAGGTACGCCTTTATTACTTAATTAAGTGGAATAATATTCACAGAAATTGTAAAATAATGATTTCTCTAATTTCTCATGGTACATTTTTGGAAATATTCCAAATATTTTGGGAGTTATGTGGGAATAAAGGGCAGAGTTTTTACAACATTCCAAGAACTAATAAACTTTATTTTTTTGTGAAATAAAGATCAGATATTTAGAAGAAACTAAACCATGAGAAATTCGTAGAAGCATTGTTCTCTCGGCACCAAGTGTCCAAACAACCTTATGTCATCCCATATAGGATCACCTTCCTGCCAAAGGGCATTTTCAGTAAATCAGTCCTTTCTCAGTTTTTTCTCAGTTGTTGTTTGAGGTATCTTATTAATAAATATTTACAGTAACTAGAGAAATTACTTCGTCTTGTACATCAAAACTGAAAGAAATTGGACGGTAAACCAAAAAGCAACAATTAATTGCCTTGTCGCCCCCTAAAGTCTGAGGCACTATGGAGAAACGCTCTGTACCGCAAGGCAAAGTTCTCGCTCCCATCTTGTTTCTCATCCTCATATCTGACATAGACAAGGATGTCAGCCACAGCACCATGTCTTCCTTTGCAGATGACACCCGAATCTGCATGACAGTGTCTTCCATTGCAAACACTGCAAGGCTCCAGGCGGACATCAACCAAATCTTTCAATGGGCTGCAGAAAACAATATGAAGTTCAACGATGAGAAATTTCAATTACTCTGATATGGTAAACTTAAGGAAATTAAAACTTTATCAGAGTATAAAACAAATTCCAGCCACAAAATAGAGTGAAAAACTAACGTCAAAGACCTGGGAGTGACCATGTCGGAGGATCTCACCTTCAAGGATCATAACATTGTATCAATCGCATCTACTAGAAAAATGACAAGATGGATAATGAGAACCTTCAAAACTAGGAACGCAAAGCCCATGATGACACTCTTCAGTCGCTTGTTCTATCTAGGTTGGAATATTGCTGCACACTAACAGCACCTTTCAAGGCAGATGAAATTGCTGACCTAGAAAATGTACAGAGAACCTTCACAGCACGCATAACGGAGATAAAACACCTCAATTACTGGGAGCGCTTCAAGTTCTTGAACCTGTACTCCCTGGAATGCAGGCAGGAGAGATACATGATTATATACACCTGGAAAATCCTAGAGGGACTAGAACCAAACTTGCACACGATAATCACTCACTACGAAAGCAAAAGACTCGGCAGACAATGCAACATCCCCCAATGAAAAGCAGGGGTGTCACTAGCACGTTAAGAGACAACACAATAAGTGTCAGGAGTCCCAAGACTGTTTAACAGCCTCCCAGCATAAATAAGGGGGATTACTAACAGACCCCTGGCTGTCTTCAAGCATGCACTGGTCAGCCAGGCTGTACCTCGTATGTCATATTGCGTGCAGCCAGCAGTAACAGCCTGGTTGATCAGGCCCTGATCCACCATGAGGCCTGGTCACAGATCGGGCCATGAGGGCATTGGAAGTTTTAGCCACCCAGGATAACCCAGGGTAGGGTGTTAACTAGCCAGGAAAACCCAGGGTAGGAAGTGCTAGCCACCCAGGATAACCCAGGGTAGTGAGTGTTAGCTAGCCAGGATAACCCAGGGTAGGAAGTGTTAGCCACTCAGGATAACCCAGGGTAGGGAGTGTTAGCCACTCATGGTAACCCTGGGTAGGGAGTGTTAGCCACCCAAGATAACCCAGGGTAGAGAGTGTTAGCCACCCAGGATAACCCAGAGTAGGGAATGTTAGCCACCCAGGATAACCCAGGTTAGGGAGTGTCAGCCACCCAGGGTAGGGAATGTCAGCCACCCAGGATAACCCAGGGTAATCAGTGTTAGCCACCCAGGATAACCCAGGGTAGGGAGTGTCAGCCACCCAGGGTAGGGAGTGTTAGCCACCGAGGATAACCCAAGGTAGGGAGCGTTAGCCACCCAGGATAACCCAGGGTAGGGAGTGTTAGCCACCCAGGATAACCCAGGGTAGGGAGTCTTAGCCTCCAGGATAACCCAGGGTAAGGAGTGTTAGCAACCCAGGATAACCCAGGGTAGGGAGTGTTAGCCACCCAGGATAACCCAGGGTAGAGAGTGTCAGCTACCCAGGATAACCCAGGGTAGGGAGTGTCAGTCACCCTGGGTAGAGAGTGTCAGTCACCCAGGGTAGGGAGTGTCAGTCACCCAGGGTAGGGAGTGTCAGCCACCCAGGGTAGGGAGTGTCAGCACCCAGGGTAGGGAGTGTCAGCCACCCAGGGTAGCGAGTGTCAGCCACCCAGGGTAGGAGTGCCCACCCCCCTGGGTAGGAGAAGTGTCAGCCACCCAGGGTAGGGAGTGTCAGCACCCAGGGAAAGGGAGTGTCAGCCACCCTGGGTAGAAGTGTCAGCCACCCAGGGTAGGGAGGTCCCCCCCAGGGTAGGGAAGTGTCAGCACCCAGGGTAGGAGTGTCAGCCACCCAGGGTAGGGAGTGTCACCCACCCGGGGTAGTGTCAGCCACCCAGGGTAGGAGTGTCAGCCACCCAGGGTAAGGGAGTGTCAGCCAACCAGGGTAGTGAGTGTCAGCCACCCAGGGTAGGGAGTGTCAGTACCCAGGGTAGGAGTGTCAGCCACCCAGGGTAGGGGGGGTCAGTACCCAGTTAGGGGTGTCAGTCACCCAGGTATTGGTGTCAGCACCAGGAAAGGGAGTGTCAGCCACCCAGGGTATGGTGTCAGCCCCCCAGGGTAGTGGTGCACTGCATCCCAGGGTAGTGAAAGCACCCAGGGTAGGGATTTGCAGTCACCCAGGGTAGGAAGTGCCCAGCCCACCCAGGGTAGGAGTGTCAGCCACCCAGGGTAGGAGTGCGCACCCAGGGTAGGGTCAACCCAGGTAGTGTCAGCCACCCAGGGTAGGGAGTGTCAGCCACCCGGGGTTGGGAGTTACCTCACCCGGGGTTTATGGTGTCAGCCACCCAGGGTAGATGTCAGAACCCAGGGTAGTGAGTGTCAGCCACCAGGTAGGAGTGCCCAGTCACCCAGGGTAGGGAGTGTCAGTCACCCAGGGTAGGAGTGTCAGCACCCCAGGGTAGGTGCAGTCACCAGGGTGGGAGTGTCAGCCACCCGGGTAGGGAGTGTCAATCACCCAGGTATGGGTAGTCACCCACCCCTGAGTAGTTATCACCGGGTAGTGGTTCAGTCACCCAGGGTAGGGTGTCAGCCACCCGGGGTAGGGAGTGAGCCCAGGGACGGCACCCACCCAGGGTAGGGAGTGTCAGCCACCCAGGGTAGGGAGTGTCAGCCACCCAGGGTAGGGAGTGTCAGCCACCCAGGGTAGTGAGTGTCAGCCACCCAGGGTAGGGAGTGTCAGTCACCCAGGGTAGGGAGTGTCAGTCACCCAGGGTAGTGAGTGTCAGCCACCCAGGGTAGGGAGTGTCAGCCACCCAGGGTAGTGTCAGCCACCCAGGGTAGTGAGTGTCAGCCACCCAGGGAAGGGAGTGTCAGCCAACCAGGGTAGTGAGTGTCAGCCACCCAGGGTAGGGAGTGTCAGTCACCCAGGGTAGTGAGTGTCAGTCACCCAGGGTATGGTGTCAGTCACCCAGTGTAGGGAGTGTCAGTCACCCAGGGTAAGGAGTGCCAGTCACCCAGGGTAGTGTTCAGTCACCCAGGGTAGTGTCAGCCACCCAGGGTAGGGAGTGTCAGTCACCCAGGATATGGTGTCAGTCACCCAGTGTAGGGAGTGTCAGTCACCCAGTGTATGGTGTCAGTCACCCAGGGTAGTGAGTGTCAGTCACCCAGGGTAGGGAGTGTCAGTCACCCAGGGTAGTGTCAGTCACCCAGGGTAGGGAGTGTCAGTCACCCAGGGTAGGAAGTGTCAGTCACCCAGGGTAGTTAGTGTCAGTCACCCAGGGTAGGGAGTGTCAGTCACCCAGGGTATGGTGTCAGTCACCCAGGGTAGTGTCAGTCACCCAGGGTAGGGAGTGTCAGCCACCCAGGGTAGGGAGTTTCAGTCACCCAGGGTATGGTGTCAGTCACCCAGGGTAGTGTCAGTCACCCAGGGTAGTGAGTGTCAGCCACCCAGGGTAAGGAGTGTCAGCCACCCAGGGTAGGGAGTGTCAGTCACCCAGGGTAGGGAGTGTCAGTCACCCAGGGTATGGTGTCAGTCACCCAGGGTAGGGAGTGTCAGCCACCCAGGGTAGGGAGTGTCAATCACCCAGGGTATGGTGTCAGTCACCCAGGGTAGTGTCAGTCACCCAGGGTAGTGAGTGTCAGTCACCCAGGGTAGGGAGTGTCAGTCACCCAGGGTAGTGAGTGTCAGTCACCCAGGGTATGGTGTCAGTCACCCAGGGTATGGTGTCAGTCACCCAGGGTATGGTGTCAGTCACCCAGTGTAGGGAGTGTCAGCCAACCAGGGTAGGGAGTGTCAGTCACCCAGGGTAGGGAGTGTCAGCCACCCAGGGTAGGGAGTGTCAGCCACCCAGGGTAGGGAGTGTCAGCCACCCAGGGTAGGGAGTGTCAGCCACCCAGGGTAGGGAGTGTCAGTCACCCAGTGTAGGGAGTGTCAGCCACCCAGGGTAGGGAGTGTCAGCCACCCAGGGTAGGGAGTGTCAGTCACAAAGGGGAGCGAGTGTCAGCCACCCAGGGTAGGAGTGTCAGCCACCCAGGGTAGCGAGTGTCAGCCACCCAGGGTAGGGAGTGTCAGTCACCCAGGGTAGGGAGTGTCAGTCACCCAGTGTAGGGAGTGTCAGCCACCCAGGGTAGGGAGTGTCAGCCACCCAGGGTAGGGAGTGTCAGTCACCCAGTGTAGGGAGTGTCAGCCGCCCAGGGTAAGGAATGTCGGCCACCCAGGGTAGGGAGTGTCAGCCACCCAGGGTAGGGAGTGTCAGCCACCCAGGGTAGGGAGTGTCAGTCACCCAGGGTAGGGAGTGTCAGTCACCCAGTGTAGGGAGTGTCAGCCACCCAGGGTAGGGAGTGTCAGCCACCCAGGGTAGGGAGTGTCGGCCACCCAGGGTAGGGAGTGTCAGCCACCCAGGGTAGGGAGTGTCAGTCACCCAGTGTAGGGAGTGTCAGCCACCCAGGGTAAGGAATGTCGGCCACCCAGGGTAGGGAGTGTCAGCCACCCAGGGTAGGGAGTGTCAGCCACCCAGGGTAGGGTGTGTCAGTCACCCAGGGTAGGGAGTGTCAGTCACCCATTGTAGGGAGTGTCAGCCACCCAGGGTAGGGAGTGTCAGCCACCCAGTGTAGGGAGTGTCAGCCACCCAGGGTAGGGAGTGTCGGCCACCCAGGGTAGGGAGTGTCAGCCACCCAGGGTAGGGAGTGTCAGCCACCAGGGGGGGAGTGTCAGCCACCCAGGGTAGGGAGTGTCGGCCACCCAGGGTAGGGAGTGTCAGCCACCCAGGGTAGGGAGTGTCGGCCACCCAGGGTAGGGAGTGTCAGCCACCCAGGGTAGGGAGTGTCAGCCACCCAGGGTAGGGTGTCGGCCACCCAGGGTAGGGAGTGTCAGCCCCCCAGGGTGGGAGTGTCAGCCCACCCGTGTAGGGAGTGTCAGCCACCCAGGGTAGGGAGTGTCAGCCACCCAGGGTAGGGAGTGTCAGTCCCCCGTGTGGGGGGTGTCAGCCGCCAGGGTAAGGAATGTCGGCCACCAGGGTAGGGAGTGTCAGCCACCCAGGGTAGGGAGTGTCGCCACCCAGGGTAGGGATGGTTGGCACCCAGGTAGGGAGTGTCAGTCCCCAGTGTAGGGAGTGTCGGCCACCCGGGTAGGGAGTGTCAGCCACCCAGGGTAGGGAGTGTCGGCCACCCAGGGTAGGGAGTGTCAGCCACCCAGGGTAGGGAGTGTCAGCCACCCAGGTAGGGTGTCGGCCACCCAGGGTAGGGAGTGTCAGCCACCCAGGGTAGGGAGTGTCAGCCACCCAGGGTAGGGAGTGTCAGCCACCCAGGGTAGGGTGTGTCAGTCACCCAGGGTAGGGAGTGTCAGTCACCCATTGTAGGGAGTGTCAGCCACCCAGGGTAGGGAGTGTCAGCCACCCAGTGTAGGGAGTGTCAGCCACCCAGGGTAGGGAGTGTCGGCCACCCAGGGTAGGGAGTGTCAGCCACCCAGGGTAGGGAGTGTCAGCCACCCAGGGTAGGGAGTGTCAGCCACCCAGGGTAGGGAGTGTCGGCCACCCAGGGTAGGGAGTGTCAGCCACCCAGGGTAGGGAGTGTCAGCCACCCAGGGTGGGAGTGTCATGTCAGCCACCCAGGGTAGGGAGTGTCAGCCCCCCAGGGTAGGGAGTGTCGGGCCACCCAGGGTAGGGAGTGTCACCCACCCAGGGTAGGGAGTGTCAGCCACCCAGGGTAGGGAGTGTCAGCCACCCAGGGTAGGGAGTGTCAGCCACCCAGGATAACCCAAAAAAGACCAAGGGACTTGTATCCACCCGACAGACATATGAACGTGAACATTTTAAGTGTCAGGTGAGACTGTACAATAAGAGTATATAGTTATGTTACGTCACTATGATAAAAATACAACAACAAGTGTTGTTAACCCATCATTATTACCTGAGTTGTGGAATTTGTTGAGAAACTGAATACGCCAGAGATTCTAGTCAGCTGCCTATATTCAGAAGAATGTAATATTCTCTGAAGAATCATACCGCTCACGTTCTTCACGATACGTTCACTTGCTGGTATTAATTAGCGCTAACACAGTTGATGAAACTTCTTGTTGGGGGTTTATAGGGCTACTGACACCTTGTGCCGTATTTTCTGGATGGGGTTTGCAGGACTACTGAGAACTTCAAATTCAAATTCAAATTCAAATTCAAATTCAAAGTTTATTCTCTATAAGGATTACAATGCTGAGTTTACAGAAATTTGGTTATTGTTTGGTTTACATGTAGTAAAATTGTGATTACAGAGTGTACCACTAGAACGCTTAGCATGGCTAGGCATTTCGGGCATACTTAGTTTTATTCTTAATTGTAAAATATTACAAATTATGAGGTAAGTTGGTATTATGGCTAAGTGACTAAATACTAGTTTATGAGTTTAGCAATGTGAATGCTTTTGTTTTGGCACAGTATATAGTTTCAGTATTGGAGTATCACAGGATTATTATTTTAAGACTGAGATTAATATTTCTGTTTATGGTCAATGAGTGAGCGAGTGTAAGTGTGAACCACCAGGTGGTATTCGTATAGTTAGTTGAGGGGGTGTATCAGGAGATAAGATTTTTTTCTAATGGTAGTTTTAAAGGTGATGAATGTGTCTGCAGTTCTAGAGTTCTCAGGTAGGGTATTCCAGTTTTTTAGGGCCTTTGACATTCATTGAATTTTTGTAAAGGTTTAGTCGGAGCACGGAAGCGTAGTGATGTTTGTGTCTGTGTATGACTGGGGATTCTACTCACACAACTATCAAGAAAGCGTTTTAGGCGTTCACGGTTGATTAGTAGAGTTTAAGGCCCTGTAGATATTGATGCACAGTAGTATAAGTGTACGATGTACTGAACTTTGGGTTAAGTTTAAGATTCTTTGAAAGAGTGGGGGGGGTTGCTGCCAGGGATGGGATTTAGTGATTATTCTTACTGCAGCTTTTTGTTTGGAGGACTTATTATGGTTTTTTAGTAGGTGTGTTGCTGCAGTTGATCCCCAAAGCATCAAATAGCAATAGGTGAGGTATGGATAAATAAGTGATTGGTATTAGTGTATCTTGGAGAGGATCCCCCAACGTTTTGGATACTTTTTTGGCTATAAGGGCTGGTTATGGGTGCTGAAATTCAAGATTGTTGTCAAGGTATAACCTAGAATTTTCCCCCATTATTTCTGGGTAATTAGAGTGTTTCAATCTTAAGGCGCAGAAATCGGACACCAATCCATCATTCCTGGAGTGGAACCATACAGTCGATGGCCTCCACTCCAAACCAACAGATACAGATACTAAAGCCGAAAAACAAACATCCCCCCCACCAGTACCAACAATACCACCATCGATAACTTTCTTCTTTGTAGCAAATATACAGGGTCTAAAGCCAGCAACAAACAACAAAATACCTTTCATCCGGGGACTAGCTTTGCAGAGAGCAAAGGAATGTTTCGCGGCTTTCACTAGACCCCATAAAGTCACTTGGACAACGAAATATGGATCCCAGGTTACAACCTATACAGATGTGACAGAGTGAACAGGCAAAAGGGGGGGGGTTGGCCTGTACATTGCAGAGTCACTTGTTTTGCACAGAACTGCTTAATGCCTCAAATGACGTAGTGGAAGTTTTAGCAGTAAAGGTCGAGAACCAAAACCTAGTCATTGTGGTAGTCTACAAGCCTCCGGATGCAACATCCCAGCAATTCCAGGAACAGCTGTTAAAAATCGACCACTGTCTGGAAAATCTTCCAGCTCCTGCACCCAACATCTTGCTCCTGGGGGATTTCAACTTAAGGCACCTAAAATGGAGGAATATAGCAAATAATATTGTTGCAGTAATAACACCAGGAGGCAGCTCTAATGAAAACTCACACTCACACGAGCTTTTAAATCTCTGCACAAAATTCAATTTAAACCAGAAAATAATAGAGCCTACTAGACTGGAGAATACACTAGACCTCATCTTCACTAACAATGATGATCTGATAAGAAATGTCACCATATCAAAAACAATATACTCAGATCACAACATAATTGAGGTTCAGACATGTATGCGTGGAGCCCCAGACCGACAAAATGAGACTAGTCACGAGGGAGCATTCACCAAATTCAACTTCAAGGACCATAACATTGTATCAATCGCATCTGCTAGAAAAATGACAGGATGGATAATGAGAACCTTCAAAACTAGGGAGGCCAAGCCCATGATGACACTCTTCAGGTCACTTGTTCTATCTAGGCTGGAATATTGCTGCACTCTAACAGCACCTTTCAAGGCAGGTGAAATTGCCGACCTAGAAAATGTACAGAGAACTTTCACGGCGCGCATAACGGAGATAAAACACCTCAATTACTGGGAGCGCTTGAGGTTTCTAAACCTGTATTCCCTGGAACGCAGGGGAGAGATACATGATTATATACACCTGGAAAATCCTAGAGGGACTAGTACCGAACTTGCACACGAAAATCACTCACATACGAAAGCAAAAGACTTGGCAGAACGATGCACCATCCCCCCAATGAAAAGCAGGGGTGTCACTAGCACGTTAAGAGACCATACAATAAGTGTCAGGGGCCCGAGACTGTTCAACTGCCTCCCAGCACACATAAGGGGGATTACCAACAGACCCCTGGCAGTCTTCAAGCTGGCACTGGACAAGCACCTAAAGTCAGTTCCTGATCAGCCGGGCTGTGGCTCGTACGTTGGTTTGCGTGCAGCCAGCAGCAACAGCCTGGTTGATCAGGCGCTGATCCACCAGGAGGCCTGGTCACAGACCGGGCCGCGGGGGCGTTGACCCCCGAAACTCTCTCCAGGTAAACTCCAGGTAATGTTAATTTGTGCATCTCCTGCTCTGCTACCAAACATAATATAGTAAGTTTTGTCAGTGTTAAGCGTAAGTTTATTGGCTGTCATCCAAGTCGATATTTTAATCAGCTCCTCATTCACAATGGTGTTGAGGGTGGCAAGATTAGTGTGAGAGATGACATAAGTCGTGTCATCAGCAAAGAGAATGGGTTTCAGGTCAGTTGTGACGTATCTTCTTGAATAATAATAATGCTCATTTCTACAAGTACATGTACAAGGTATACAGGTATATAAGCCACGTCTACGGCCCTATGCTGTACTTTCTACAAGATTGATGGACTGAGCATATCGACTCCAGACTGAGGGACTGATTACCTCAAACTATTCCTGTCTTACACCTTTCTGATTTGTATTGGACTGATGAAGTCACTGTGTGGCGAAGCGTTTCGTCAATAAAGAGTCCCATATGTTGCATAAGTGTCTCAATCTTCAGCGCTAATGTCCCATGATAACTGATGCACGCATGAGCAAAGATCACTTACTACTCTCAGGTGACTTCAATATAAATCTCCTACAAGACCAAGACCCACACGTTACTGAATTCACAAACACAATGAGCAATTGCATGTTGCTACCAACAGTAACAAAACCTACAAGAATTACAGAGACTAGTGTTTCCCTAATAGTCCACATCTGGACCAACACCATATCCCCCTTAATTTTAATTTTGAGGGGTGGATGAATGGTAACACATCGACTCCTTTATTTTTCAACCGATTACGTTAATTTTTGGTGTACTATTAGAAGATTATATCGAGTATCCTGTGCTGAAGTTTCAAACATATCGGCCAAAAAGGAAATGAAATATGCAAAATTTACGAAAAATTACATTTGGCAGTCGGAGGTGACTCAGTGGTACTTGGAAAAGTGGTTTTGACACTTGCTGCTGATAGAACACTTCTAATTCCATCACGAAACGTGAACCAATTCTAAAATAAACCTTATCTTCATGCTAAAAAAAATAAAGTTTCATAACTTTTTGACATTTTGGAAGATGTCGGTCTTGTTGCCCACATAAATCTAAAAATATTTGGGATACTTCAGAAAGGAACACGGCCACTAATAAAGCAATCATTCTTCTATGTTTGTTGTGAAAATCAAGTCAATTCATTCATAAATAAGGATGGTCCCGGCCTAAATAGGTAAATAACTTACTTCCGAGATATAAGCCGCAGCGCGCGGCACCCCAGGTGCCCGGGAAATTTTTTTTCCCCCGAAAAATTCGCTTTCTTTTTGCACTGTTTCCTTGCCCTACGAGTGTTTATTACAGTTAACCATTATAAATCTCCGTTTTCTCTCATCACTGAAGGAAGGGGT